>JAOWCC010000853.1:23373260-23973260 GCA_030867875.1 Actinernus sp. WN-2022 | reverse complement strand
GGTCAGTTTTAGTGGCCATTGGGTAACTGCCTTTGCCCGATCTCAGCGAGTACTGCGCCAATGAGTTTATTACTCTGTTATGTATTAGGGGGTAGATGGGATTACCCGGCTTAATGTTGCTTATAAATTTCTTACACGCCGCTAGTCGACGATCGGCTAGAGTAGGGATACCCGCCTTTTCCAATGCTTCGCCGTAAACAATACGCGGAAAAATGATGGACAATGCCCTTTTCTGGATATTTTCCAGGGCATTTGATAGGTATAATGGAAGGCTGGCATACACGACACACGCATATTCTATGACAGATCTAATTACTGTACAGTAAATAATAACGATGTCCGCAGAAGGGACACCACACTTTTTGAGTTGCCTCAGGGCATACAGCCTCCGATTGGCTTTTTTGACTACATAATCGCAGTGGACAACCCACGTGAGTTCCTCTGAGATAAATACCCCGAGAAGCTTGAAGTACTTCACGCACTCTATATAGCTTCCGCCGGTAGCAATGGGTCGCATCATGCAACTATTATAGTGTAAAAAGTCAATCGACATAACCTTACATTTACGAGGATTTAACTGCATATTATTATTGACTGCGAAAGATTGAATATCGTCTACAATAAAATTTAATAAAGATGGTGAGTTTCTAGGAATAATTTCTAAAGCTGTTAAGTCATCTACGAACTTAGCACGTGGGCCCCATGAGGGTAGGAGATCGTTAACCATAACTGCGAACAAGATAGGGCCTAGCTTTGTTCCCTGGGGTATTCCACCATTAAGAACATGCGATGCTGAGCGTGTCGAGGTAATACGTACAAATTGGGATCTACCCTGCAAGAACGAGGCTATCCATCTTAATAAACAATTATGAAACTTAAACTTAGAAAGCTTATCTAGTAAAATACCATGGTCAATAAGGTCAAACCCCTTTCGGAAGTCGGCAAAAAAGAACCTTAACGACGTTAGGTGATCTGAATACTGAGACGCGCTTGACGTTAGGTGATCTGAATACTGTGACGCGCTTGACGTTAGGTGATCTGAATACTGTGACGCGCTTGACGTTAGGTGACCTGAATACCGTTGAATCTCTCGTAACGACCTCCATTATTGTTAAAGGAGCTGTTGTGACGGTGAGGGACACGCCTTTACGTTCCGGGCCGGAACGAAATTATTTTCAGTAGTTTTCATATAAACTGACGATCCTAGCACACGTGTGGGATGGATGAAATCAAAGTAAATGTACAAAAATGATTAACAAACTCTGCGTAGATCTAGTTTTCAAGGAAAGTATTGCATATCCTTTCAATCAAGTATTAAGGGAGGGGACTTTAACTGTTTGTAGCCAATTAACATTGATTCCAGACATGCGCAACACGTGCCTTTAAATAGGAGATGTGATCGGCCTGTTCGCACTTCACGAAAGTTTGTTCGTTTTGCTAAAAAATCTGTCAACGCCAAAACCGTTTAACGTGTCTCGATCGAACTCCGAAGCCATTTCGCGAATTTAAACAAAATATCATAACTTTTAACATTTTTGCTTGAGTCTGCTCAAATCTTCCTAACCAGTACACAATTTATTGATACAACTGATAATATCAAAATATTGACCTGATCACACATACTAATGACATAATTGTGACGTAAGTCAACCCCATTTTTTGACATTTTGAGCCATTACTCGGAATTAATCTAGTCGAACGATTTTTTTAAAACAACTGGAAACTGTTCAAACTGTAAAACATTGTTGTTTTGAAGTACAAAGGAATTCTTTCGGATTATTATACAGTGAAATAAATATTGCAATCAACTGGAACACAAGAAGCCTCGATAAATGTATAGAAAGGTTTCTCTTTTTAAAGTAAATCTTGAAAAATTCGACTACCGATACAACACGACCTCTCATTTTGTAAATAGAGTCTTACTTATTTTAAGTATTGATCCAGCTAATAACTATATATAGTAGAACCATTGGTCTGTGGCAATGAGCCTCCCACGCATACTATTGTGCTTGACTATGCCTCAAGTGCTTTAGGAGGTGTCTACAGTCCAAACTACACCTCGAAAATAAAGCATTTGTTATGCTATTGGCTCTTTTTTCTGTGAAAACTCAGAGAAGCCACCATCCAGCCAATCGGAAAGGGAGAAAACAAAGGTTTTTCAATTTGAGAACTTTCTCCACACACGATATTCTTTGAAATTAAACCATAGTTAGTTTGATCAAAAATAAATTCAAACCACCAAAAAAATATGGAATGAAAATGCATTATTCTATTGAATATATAAGTTTCAACCAATGAAATTAAGAGAAAGAATAATAGAAAATTAAACCTTTTAACAATCCTAGCCGTAGAGCACTACAGTTCTTTTCTGGACTACTAAAATGATAATTGTGTTAGAGAATAATTTGCATAAAAGGGTTTTCCTTCCAAATAATAGGGCTATTTTACTGACAACCTGTACTGATGACTCTTCAGTTATCACTAATCCCTAATCACGATAACGATGTTGATCTAATGAGCCATAGTGGAGTTACAGTAAAGGTTTAGAAATATTCTGAACTCACAATTATCTTATGAATGATAGCTAATAGCGGAGTTAATAACTGCAAGATCAATAATAAATACATTTTAGGGTGCTGTAGGGTGCTGTAGGGTGCTGTAGGGTGCTGTAGGGTGCTGTAGGGTGCTGTAGGGTGCTGTAGGGGTTCTGCTGAAAAGCGACCACAGCGATAATTGCCTTTGAAATGAAGAATTGATAGAGAATTGATTTCTTTACTAGAGAAATAATTTTACAACTCAGACGGGCGTTGTTAGTACATAATTTGCCTGAACCCTAGATGCGAACTCGCTCCCTTAACTTGCTTATGATTGATTCATTGCTCACTATATACTCGTCATTATTCATTGCTCACTTTTATATTAATTAATTATTCATTGCTCACCTTTTCCTCCCCTCCTCCCCCTTCTTACTCTCACCCTCCTCACCATTACCGGACCGGATGCGATCCTGCATATACTACTACTCACGGCGCAACCATTTTCAAAATAGATGTATGGATCGGATATGTTCTGTGACTCCTGCTCCTTCACTTGCGTGATGTACGCGTTGTAAGTTATGCTCAGTAAGCGGGAATCGGTCACACATGTGCAAACTTAACCTGATTGAATCTCACTGGTATAAAGGTGATGTTACACGAGACGATTTTTAAAGGAGATTTTTCGCGCAAGTTAACATATAGTGTAACATGGCGCGCTGGAAGATTTTTAACGCAACCTTCGTTACGGCAACGTCTTGCAAGTTTTTGAATTACCTTCAAAAACCTGCAACATTGTTGCCCGAATTTTGTTGGATTTGCTACGTGAAACACCCTCGCCGTTGATTTTTCGCGCAACGTCGTCCCAGAAACCTGTTCGCTACGCCCACGGAAACGAGGCTACGTCAACTAACAAAGACTCCACTCGTCCGCCATGTTTTTAAACGAGGATTTCGGAGTAGCAGCCTAGGTGCTAGCTAGATGTTGCATTAAAAATCGTCCCGTGTAACATACCCGTTGCCGCATCAATGTTGCGCTAAAAGTTGTCTCGTGTAACATGCGCGAAAAATCGTCGTTAAAAGTCGTCTTGTGTAACATCACCTTAATCAACTGAAAGGTATGGTAACCGCCGTCAGAAACGGGAAGCAGCTGACGCTTCTAGCGTTAACCCTTAACCAGAGCCCTTTCTTTGCTTAAACAAAGAGCTACTGCTCGAAACCGTGGCATCAGCTGCCATTTGACTATATCAGTGTTTATTTTCCCCTCCGACGTAGACCTACACAAGTTTTTACACGAACTAGTATGGTGATCAATTTCGGTCAGTAGTATTTTCTCTCGAATCTTCATTACCGTAATTCCCCATCTCGACTAGGCATAGTAGAAAGGTCTCCGGCTTAATTTTGCTTCATAAAAAACCGCCAATTAACTTTCTTACCAACTCAAACAAGAAGTACAATTCCAATTTATTTATTGGTTATCAAAGGCGACCGCCATATAAGTAAGTTTTCTATATTGAACCACAAGCTTGAGTTCTATGTTAGTTTAACCTCTGTTTCAACAGTCGGGATTACAGTGACCCTAATAGGAATTGGGACCTCTAATAAAAACATTAATTTCTTTTTGCATTTTCCTTTCGGCGCTCCCCGGCCGTTGCGTCAATTCAGTATTTCTTGGTCTCACTCATAAGCCATGTCTTCGCGATCTTTTGCGATATAAATCAGAACGACGTCGATCTTTTCTCTGAAGATCTTCTTGAATTCGTCCCAGTTTCTTTCATACCGCTCCCTAAGACTGTTGCATGTAGTCTTTAGTAACCTTGAAAAAATATAATAACAGACAGTTTATTTAAGTGATTGGCGCCGGTATAACTGCCCACATTTGTGAAATTAAGATGTTTACTATATTTCAAATATTGCGGTAATAAATAGTATTTTGTAAACTTTCAATGGCTAAAGAATTTTGTTTTAAGATTGTGAGATTTTTTTACGACTATATCTAACATCCATTGAGAGAATCGTCTCTGAACGATATACACGTCTTCTATGTCGACATAATAGACTAGACTATCTTTTTCACATACCAGTTGGTAACAGAGATGAACTTGAAAGGATAACCCTCTTTAATCATACTGGTCTTGAAAACAACGTAGCGAGGTTCGGTATCGGAGAGTTTACTGAGCATTCTCTCGTACCACTTCTTGTCCTGTTCCTTGGTTTTGGTTTCGATCTTACCGCTGACCATGTCCGGTACAACAACATCTCTTCCTGATTTACTTTCAATCTTGAAAATGGCGAACTTGACAGCCGGTTTGTTCAGGTCTGTGTACTGAGAGGCGAATCTCCTTACAAATGTTAAGCCATCCAAGTGTTCTTTGAGATCCTTAAAAGAAGCAAAAATAGTTAATATATCCTTGTATGTAAATACTTTTTTTTTAATGAGCACTGTTTTAAGCCATGCTAGAGTTTTAAGTCCCAATTCAAACGTCGACCTTTTCATGCGCCTATTAGGTTATTAGGCGGCTTCTTTTTATCTAATTAGGTTCAGCGCATGAAAAGTTCGACCTGTGAATCAGGCCTTAGCCATCTATGCAGAAAAACTTTTAACCATGCACCGGGGCTTTTACGCTTGGATAAAATGGATAAAATATGCCGGTGAAGCCGCCCACATCTCCACGATGGATTGAAAAAACCGTTCAGTGTTCTTCCGAGTACATTATCCAGCTTTTATTTAATACTCCATCAAGTCTGCTGCTACTACAAAATATGCGAACTCTACAACACAAACTTCGAGGCTTTTTCTCCGGGTTGTCCCTCCTCAAAACGAGGAGGGTTTTCCCTCCTCAAAAACCAACCAAAATAGTTTACCTCATCAGACTGGTAGCGGAGTTTTCTTGGATAGCCAGCGAAGGACACAGCAAACAGACTTGCAAAGCACAACAGTTTGAGGCAGACCATCTCTGAAATAATGCTTCTGCAGATTTGAACAATAAGCAGATTCAGGAGCCCATTACCTGGAGCGTCCATCTCCCATACTACGTCTGTGATGCAGCGTTTACAGACCGGGTTATTTTTAGAATGTGTTTCCCGCGACTTTGGTTCCGCTAGCCAATTACAAGCGTTTGCGTAATTCAAATGATTATGATAAAAGCCATGTTGGTTGACCAAACAAGAGAGGTTTGTTGACAATATTTCGTTGTTCGCTTCCATCTCCGGGCTTCCATCGAGATGTGAAATCTAAAAATAACCCGGTCTGAAAAAACGCTGCATCACGAATATATGACAGAAGTTGGTACAAGCAAAAGCGATACGCTTTATGGTTGCAGCGACTAAAAAATTGAAAAAATGCTTTGCCGAAATAAAAAAAATATTTAATGAAAAATGTATTTGATTGATTCAGGCAGTGCATGAGGCAGTCCCGTACAACTTGTTGCATCCCGTCATACAAATGCCTTTATTTTCTCTTGCTCCCCACATACGATATATAACTATAAAATTTAGGATTTTGATTTTAAAATTTCCCCCAGACTTTGACTCGTTATTACAGACAAATATATGGAAAACTGAAAACACGATTGCACGCTTCCCAGCACAACTATATCCCTCAAATTTTGATCAGTTAATCTTTCACCTGGTATCTTAAGTTTGCAGACAGTGATTATTTCAGAAACTTGATTTTACGGAAATTATTTGGCACCGGTTTCCCTTACAAACACTGTATTTCGGGCCATGTTTGCACCCCTTTCAAAATGTCGGAATTAATAGCGAACTGGTCTTTGACTATTAATTACAAGTAAAAGAGTATTTCGATCCAGGAGGTGCTTTACGCGATTTATCTGGAAGTAGATATGGTAATGAAATGGCGACCTTGGATAGGTCTATACTCATGTTGTCTATCAGCTTTCGATCTTCTACGGAACGGCTTGTGCGGGCCTTCATTACGTCCAAATTGGACTATTGTAACTCGCTTTAATATGTATGGGCTTCCTTCTACAGAAGTCTCCAAGTTACAACGAGAGCAAAACTCAGCAGCCAGGCTAGTGACTCGAGTCAAGCGTATAGAACATATAACACCTATTCTGCGTTCTTTACACTGGCTGCCAATAAGAAAACGTATCTCTTTTCAACTTCTTTTACTTACTTATAGGATAGTTAATGGCCTTATGCCATCGTATTTGGAAAGCCTTGTTACAAGTTATACTCCTGTTCGTAATTTGCGCTCTAGCTCTCAGGATCTTCTCACGGTCCCCAAGTCCGCTTCTGTTACTTATGGGGACCGCGCATTTTCGAAGCTGCTCCTAGGTTATGGAATGCTCTGTCAGCCAGTATTAGAAGTGTAGAGACTACTAGCCTACTAGGCCATTTTGACGATGTTGCGCACGCATCAGTAGAACAATAGACGCGAACTGCTAAGACTCGTTCTGGTTCATCAGCCTTTTGTCATTTAAAACAGATAGCCATTGTTCTAGCTGCGCGCACAACATCATCAAAATGACCTGTTGCCGAATTTAAATCCCGCTTAAAAACATATTTTTTTCAGTTCATATAGAATGGAATAATTTTATGTATAAACTCTATGTATTCATGTTTTCTTTCATGTTTTTATCCTTTTTGATATCCTACTGTACGCATTGAGGCCTTGCATAATGCGTACTAAGAATTGTTATTATTATTATAGCGTTTTTGAGTTTCTATAAAACCACATAACTCAATCATTAAAACGAATCGAGTATAAGGACCGAAGAAAACTGCAAAAAAAGTAACAAAAGCGTCTTACCTCGATGAGAAATCTGTGAATCGTGCTACATTTTTATTAATGTTATCACATGAATATTACGCTCCAACCAATCGTAAAACATAGGCATATATAAGTTACTCAATACGACTAACCGATGCCAGCGGTTACGTCGCGTGACGAGGGGTACGTCGCGTGACGAGGGGTACGTCGCGTGACGAGGGGTACTCCATTTTTGGATCAATTTTATCTACCCCGGCATCTCAGAGTAAGGGGTTAAATTTGGTGCCCCATTTCAGACCTGAAATTAGTCCATCAATAAAATGTTCTTACAAGCGATAACAGCGGGGATATCATATCAGGAGGTCCTTTGACAAGCTGACAGAATATCGCTCTCAGCTTCGCGTTTAAAGATACGCCGTTCCGCCATAACAGTACCTCGTTACTTAAAAAAAAACTATTGGACAAAATAAAAATAAAATACATTGCATTTGAAAATTGAACAGAAAACAGAGACACATAAATACATGAATTTATTAGTTATTATTTGAAAACCGTCCGCGACTACATATTTTGCCGTATCATCAGCTGCCGAGTAACGTGAACTATCTGGGTAAAGACCGCTTGGCATCATGGGACAGTACTGAGAATGTTGGCTCTCTGTCGTTTTTATGTGATCTCGCTACGGTCGCTCTGCGGTTACGATCTCGGAAACTACAGTGGCGGAGACTGAGCAGATATACAGTACGGTTACAATGCATACTCCCCTCCGGTCGGTACTACGAGTCTTGTATTTCTTTACCACCGATTTGTACGCTCAAACGTGAGTAAATTTATCTCTCGAATTTTGGTTTGGATTAAGTATTTCAACAAGAAAGTCCACTTTAAAAGAGTTTATTCCTCCATTTAACGCCTTTCAAAACTGTGAAGAAAGTGAGTGATGGTTGAAATTCTGATATGTGGGGAACACAAACAAACATGGCGATTGTAAACACAGCTGATATCATTGAAAGGGGAATATATAAAACACTTAATAAAATGGCTCTAGATATAGCGTAACTATTGGTCTGTCCTACAGAATTATGCAGACATTTCCGACGTCCCTAACTTTCTTTGAACTTTTTAAACTCTTTATTGTCGTTTATAAACTATTACACACAATTATTAATGAAAAAAAACTACTCATACAGCAGTTTTGATAAGACAAACAATCATGTGAATTCAAAATAGGACAAAATAAATTAAAGAACATCATAAATCATAAAAGTTTATTGAAATACTCAAAATCAGTTGGGTAGCCAAAAGTGTAACTGAACGCACACAGTCAGTCAGTTTTTCCTAGTTTCAAAGGTTGTGCATTTTTGAGACACTGGTTCTTGACAACTAGCACATGATGCTCGTAGAAAAATACAGTATATGTTTTCAAAAACTAAAATAGTACACATATGAATTATATTCATTTTGAAATCACTGGGGGTACCTGCAGTTTGATTGGTTGCCGGAAAGCAACAGTGATTACAGATAAATACACATTTGTGTCTGTAATTGCATCTTTTGTTGAACCTGAATAATTTAGTGTCATTAATGACTTATTAATCCATTGTTAACATATTTTCGTCACAATTATAATTAATTTTTTAATCTATTTATACTTAATATAAAAAGTTTTTTTTATAAAATTAACTAATTAATTATTATGAACTAATTGCGATTTTGAGACGGCGATACCGAATTATATTGCCGGCCAGTTGGGAGAAAATATATTTCGTATTAGCCTCCTCCGCAGGCATCTCTACTTTTTGAAGAAATCAGATTATGGGCTCCCTGTGGCAGAAAAGAGAGGAGTCACAGGTAACCCAATTCACGATTTTTTAAATCTGATTTCTTCGAAAATTAGAGGTACACGAAAAATATTTTTTCTTCCAAAAAATATGGCTTGAGTAGCGAAAACTTTCGCGACGTGTTTTGAAATCTCTTCAAAAATTGTGAAAATTGTACTTTTAGCGGATAAGAGTGTTAGATTTCTGACGGAAACTACAATGCCAACCTTACCTTTAGGATTGAATAATTATTATCTTGTAATTTACAGTGTTTTGAAGTTGAAATTGTAGAATTCTTGATGTTGAACAAACGACTTTTGAACAGTGACCTGGAACCCATGTAACTGCAAGGGCTCACGCAAAAGCCAATCAGAGGCTGGTATTCTAAGACGCCAATACCATGACTTGTTATATTGGCGTCTCAAAAGTAAACAAAATGATCAGTGAATCGTGATACTACAGTCATAGTATTACTGTATACATACTTATTTCTGTTAGTATCGTATATTATTAATATTACTAGAAGTTTCTAATAGAAAGTGAAGTGCTGCGAGGGGATGCATAGATATTAGTAATGATTTGAAAGTTTCCGTAATCAACTTGGAGTAATAATACATTATGGGAAGTGCGTTGGACAAATTTGAATATGATTGTGCAACCAATAGTTGATAATTTTCGATTAAGAAATGAAACAAAGGTAACCAAATAAACAAAGTGGAAACAATATAGAGAGATATTTTTAGTTTTCCCAACTCACACTCGCCTTTGCTCAATCAGGGACTGATGGGTTGGGTTATTAGTCGACAATGTGCATTTTGGACGGACGGAGTAAAACGCAGGGTGCAGGGCGCGCAGGGTATGCAGGGCGCGCAGGGTGTTCAAAGTAAAAACAATTGAGTTACATAATTTCCCAAAGGTCAATTGTTCACATGGCAAATATTATGCTAATTTTAGAGTGAAAGTAAAAGTGTATCTATTTATCAATGTTTTTAGTTGCTTTCCTGTAAGCTTTTCTCAAATACGTGTCTAGCCTACGTGAAGCCGTTTACTGATTTCCCAAGGAATGTACACAAACATTTTAATCCTTGAATTCGTAACTAAGTGCAATGCTGTCACGCATATGGCATTTTAAGACATAACATGCAGAACGTACACAGCGGGACCCGCTTTTACGGAAATTAACAAAAGCAGATAAAAAAATATTGGCAGACATAATTTATTTAGTTGACACCAACTTAGAAAAGTTCCCGCCTAAAATTTTACGGAACAAAACAAGACGCCGAGTATCAGGTGATATACAATATTCTCGTGTTTTTTGTGTCTTTTCATGTCGGGATAAAAGTTGTGTCTTTTATTGCGTTCGCCTTGTCACTAATCGTGTTGTTTGACATTGTGTACATTCCTTGGGAAATCAGTAAAATATACGACACGTATAGGCGAGAACGGCTTCACATAGGCTAGACACGTATTTGAGAAAAGCTTACAGGAAAGCAACTAAAAACATTGATAAATAGATAAACCAAGCACGTTGCATGGCACTACCCAACACACGCTATGACGTAGCTAGCGTCTAATACGCATGCTCACATCTTATTACCGGTAGAGTGGCAACCATGTACAGCTGTTTCGTCCTTGTTAGGACTCATCAGCATGGCATAGCCCCCAAGACCACCAGCCTCACCAAAGATCATAGGCATCAGAATCTGGTAACACCAAGTGCGAGCTAAAGAGCTGCTTTAAACCCAGGCCACCACGCTAACACGTGTGGGAGCTGGAGATGTGAACAAGCGCTATTGGTTTATAATTTCGGATTTGGCCGTGCCATTTCCATTTTGCACTACCAGATCCTCTTCGGAGAGATCCACATTGCTATAGCGCTTGTTCACATCTCCAGCTCCCACACGTGTTAGCGTGGTGGCTGGGGTTTAAAGCAGCTTACGAGCTCGCCGTTAGAGTAACCAGATTCTGAGGCCTATGATCTAAAGTGAGGCTGACGGTCTTGGGGGCTATGCCATGCTGATGAGTCCTAACAAGGACGGCGCAGCCGAATGGGCTATTTAACTCGTAGCCCACGAGGGCGAGAGGTCTAATTGTTTTAGTATAAACTAACTAGTCGGACAGTAGAAACTAATAGAAAGAAACAAATTGAAGTTGAAAAATGTTATTATTTCGTGAAAATACTTGTGGTTTTTCTCAACCATGGGCTATCACAAATAGACCTATAGTAGGGTAGCCAATCAGAATGCAGGATTTGTAATAGTTCACTAGTTGGTTTATGCTAATATTATTTATACGGCGAGGAAAGGTACAGCGGCTATATACATCATTGTTTCGGCACAATGACGGTATAAATACATTTTAGTGGAACCCTCCAACGTTTTTGAAAATAAAATGAGAATAGAAGGCGGTCAGATACACATATTCACACCATTTGTGTTCAACTTACACGCAAGGAGCCACTCGCACTTCCTCTGTCGTAATTTCCTGTATACGATTTCCCAATCAATCTTTATTTATATTATTGTATATACAGCTGTTTCAAAAAGGTTGTCCCGGCCAATTGACAAACGACGAGCGACATACCCAGGCCGAAATGCATTGTGGTTGTTGCTAAAGTCTGGTGAATTCGTTTGTAGTTTGGAGGCAAAGGCTTTAAGAAGAATATTAATAGTTCCTTCGAATGGATTTTCGAATTGCACCGTATTTCATTCCTCATAGTTTCCGCCAGTTATTATGGATACAGCTTATTTTATTCACTGAATAAGGATTTATCCGCTGGATAAAGTTATCCACCCTTTGAATAACCGGACCCAGCAGAAGGGGGAACGTGGAAACACGTTCAAAGTTATGAACGTGCAGCACAGTCACCTTCAATCCGAGTCTTCACCGTGAGGACTGGGTACGACGGGTATCGGCAATCGATGAACCATTTTTTTTTGTGATTATCGATTGTTCATCGATTGGCCGATACCAATCGATATCAATTAACTAATTTTATCGATTGGTACGATTAGTATTCCGGGCAAGTACTTCATGTAGCTCAGTGCACACACTGTCCCAAACCCTTATAAAACCCAAACCCTACATTTCAGTAAAAAACACCCTAACCGTCAAAATTTACTAATTTAGGGTGTTTAGAGGTATACGTAGTCACTAATGTTGGGTGTTTTAGAGCTAATCACTAATTTTGGGTCAATTTAGGCTAGATCACAGCTACGTGAAGTAATAGCCGTTTTCCGATCATCGATTGTACATCTAGAATACAGTTACTTCAAGTTAACACGTTGAAATTAGTTTTTTCTGTCCAAATATTGACATTCATTTACGTCATAACATGGTCAAAATAGCTGTGGATCCACGAGGCGTTTTGAAGTTATATATAAAAAAACGAGAGCTAGTGTTTTATCAGGGGGTCCAAACACCGAGAACAGGTGAAAGTACGAGGCCGCTTCGGCCGAGTGCTTTTATTGCTTCGATGTGTTTGGATCCCCTGGTGAAACACGAAGCTCGAGTTTTTGATATGACTTCTCACACGAAAACAATACCTGTATTCATCAATCATTAAAAAGTATTGTTTACCTGGTATTTTGTTGCATGCAATTATAGACTACAAGGGTTGTGATTGTTATTTTCTCACGGTCGTTTCAACAAACGGACGGATAGTTTAGTGGACAAGACAGAGGACTAACAGCCGGTTGCAAGCGAGGTCCGAGACACACTCCAGACGTGGATTATTATTTACTTCTTTTCCTTTACTTCTAGCCATTCCTGTTATATAACGCTTATTAAAATGCAAGTGTCTTGATCAGTGTTTGAACTAATCGGAGAAACCTTGATATGGCGTTTCATTGTACATCAAAATTAATTTGTCATTTGATTGGAGATCAAGATTCATCTGTCATTTGATTGGAGATCAAGATCTTCATGTGGAGTTTCAAGGTACATGCACCTGACCAAGATGGGATCACCTGATCAGCTGTTGGCCTCATTAATTATTCATGAGTTTGAAAACTGACCTTAAGTTTCTTTAAAACAAAACTACGAAAATAAAACCGAGATAGAAGAGAAATACCATGTGAATGTCCTGATATGCTTTTCAAACGTTTTCGATACAGGATGGCAAAGATTAAAGTCGATTACAGAAGCTTATTCTAGAAACTTAATTTCGGTTACAATGAACCATTTTTTAGTTTCTCTACATCTCTCTTAAAAGCAGTATTTTCCATCCCGGGGCGTAACTAGCCTATAGGCCCGTAGGTCCGGGCTACATAGTTTACAGCCTAGTCTTATTACGAATGAATGTTGTGCTTGAGGAGCTGTTGAAATACACAAAACATGACCTGAAAGTGCAGCAGAAGGCATTTGCGAATTGTCTCCAATTTTCTCCAGCATAACTGCAAAGCATACTCTACTAATCTGAGTAGTTATTTTTGTTTTTCGTCATGAGAAAGTTGATCATGTGAGGGTTGACAGTGTGTCTTTAAAGTGTATATCAGGCCCGGGGGGGGGGGGGGGGGGGGAGGGGGGGGGGGGGGGGGGGTGACTCCCATATAAAAGGGGTAGGGATGCTCGTCGGACATTTTCGATTTGACCCCTAAGAGGTACTAAAATGGGCGTGGCTCAAGCTTATTTTGATCCCTAAAAGGTACTGATAAAAACATGCCAACATTTAAAACTTTCGATGCCTTTTATTGCTATTATTTGATGTTGTATCATCAAGCACTTTCTTCCTTGTTGTTTTCAAAGCGCTGTCATTCTCTAGCATTCGGTGACACCCGACCCCTAAAAGGTACCACTTTACATAGAAATGTCTGTGTTTGATTGTGGATACCCTAAGTGGTACTAAACTCCCGATTTTGACCCCTAAAAGGTACGACGAGCATCCATGTACCCCTCACACAAGGGAGTCCCCCCCCCGGGATATCAGGTCAATTTGTTTATCAGTAATATCGATTCTACATCAAGTGCATGAGTAGTTGAATACTTCTCGATTTGAGTGTTGCATCCATGAGTGATAGAGGTTTATATTGATAATATATTCAAGCCGGTGACGTAAAACGTACAGGGCGGCCAAGCGAAATTTCAAGTGGGGGGCTAAAAAAAGTGTGAGGCTAAAAATTGTCATTGAGCCGGTATGACCAAACTAGTCTTAAACTGACTGAGGAGTAACTAACCTCTCCCCAGCGCCCCAGTGATTTTACCAAATATTTTGTCAAATCAGAAAACGGTTTCATTTACAAGGAAAAAGAAATGAAAGTAAATTCTCGAATTTACGTCACCTCATTAGCATATTGGAAATAGAAACCTCTATAACGCAGAGACGCAACACTCAAATCAAGAAATATTCTACTATTCACTTGATACAGAATCAATATTAATGATAAAAATATTTGACCTTACATACACTTTAAGTCAGGTCATCCAACGCACGACCAGAAATGCAGGTGTCTATTAGTTATGTTCTGAATGATTATCAGGAAAGTTACAGTGAACTGAGAGATTTTACGAAACGGTAAAAATGTTGCTTTCCTCATAGTTTTAGGCAGCCAGCCAGTCGGTAATTCAGTTTGCGAGTATTAGTACCATTAGTTGATTTCCTCACGTCAAACGCAAAGTGGTCACGACTCTTCAAAATGTATCAGGGCAAAGATCAAACTTCTTTATATTTATTCTTGTTAAGAGGGAATTGCGCATACAACGTTCACTTGGTTGTCTCTGGGAGGTGGGTTGTCTTACTAATATTATTGGGATCTCATCAGAGCTTTTGCCCCTCTCCTCCCCCACAAATACTATAATAGTTTCGGTACTAATGTCATATGCATGTAGCTAGAAGAGCACATTTTTAGTCCCGCTAAATGTTCTTCCTGCATGGCGGTAAAATAGACGATGCCTGGGGAACTAGATTATGCATATCACTCACTCTCAAAAAAACTCAGATTCTATTTCAGTATTTATAGTTTTTCTCTTGACGAATCATAATAATCGGTGCTGGTTACAGTACGGCTACAGTACGGCTACAGTACGGCTACAGTACGGTTACAGTACGGTTCCAGTACGGCTACAGTACGGCTACTGACAGTACGCCCCAAATGCGTTTTAGCCACTAGACTATGGATAACAGTGAAGAATGATCGAATTTGACGTATAAAATCATCCCATCCTTGTTGCCACTTCAGATCCAAAGAGCGACAGGTTTTTTAGATGGATAAGTGGGAAGGAATTCTCGTGGGAATGGTTAAAAAGCTTGTCATGTAAGTCTCTTGTGTTGCTGTCGTAGGGAAATAGACAAACTGCTAGGCCTGGTCGCTTGCACGAGTACCTGTCAAAAAAAAAATGAAATGATATTTCGAGTTCTCTCGCCCAGTTTTGGCTTTAATGGTGGGGGCTGTCTCGATTAAAAATTGCGAGAGATTAAAAAAAACCTTCTTAGCTACAACAGTGAGGGGATTTTAAAGCAGTGACAATTGTATAATTTAGCGCAAATATTTCCTTCCCCCAGGTAATAAATGAACAGTGCGTTATTATAGGACTGAACAGCTACCCCAGAAACAGGCAAAAGTTGATCTTACGCGGTTCAACATTTGTTGGCAACATCGTTCAACATTTTGTGTATCATACCATGTTGAATGTTGATAGAAGCGAGTCTACATGTTGAACGATGTTGTAACTTGTTGAATGGAATAGAGCATGTCTCTATTTCCTGCAACATCGTTCAACATGTTGACTCGCTTCTTTCAACATTCAACATGGTATGATACACGGTTCAACATTTGTTGCCAACACATGTTTCACATGTTGGCAACAATTGTTCAACCGTGTATCATCGGCTTAACACAGCATTTGGTGTAGCCATGTGCATGGAAGGTTGTATGTGTATTCCTGTAATATAAGCGCGCTTACTTGTTATACAGAATGTTTGTTATGTTCTTGAAGGTCTCTTCGGAGGAAGACGCATCGGCACATACTTGTAGGACTCTCAATCTTCGGCACTGCAATGAAAAGGAGTAGATTTTATCAAACCTAGCAACTTTTTTTAGATTGTTTTTACATTTAACCCCCTCCCTCCTTCTCCAATGAAGAGTTACCAGATCCAGATCTGGACATCAGAGACTGTCGTTAACTTGAAATAACGTACACGCGGAAAGACAAACCGGTTAAACCAGTATTGAACAGGACATTACGGAAAACCTAGTGGTACTGCCCGCGTTTGTGACCTTATTTGGTAAATTGACGTCACAGTTGTATAACAGTTAGTGTTGTTTCCCGAGACGAAGTCGAGAAAAGGAAATGTTTCTTTCCCGCCTTTCAAGCAGATAGTCTATGACGCGAGTTGGAATGCTTTGTTTTCGTTCTGCAATGTGATTGGTCCTCATTGTCTATAAGTGGAATTCACGTGTCACTGGAACCAGAGACCCTCGTACATCTCTACTGTCTCTACGCCGAAGTTAAGGTTCACGTCAAAGATTCGACGCCTTAACTTCGGCGTAGAGAGGTATGGGAACCTCTGGTAAGCTTACGGAGTGATTATAACAACATTATTGTTTGCCAGGGTAACATATCGCACTGTCACGTCTCCAATTTCAGCCAGAGTATCCTTTACTACTCTTTCCTAACTAATAACCTTGTCAAACAGTGGTAGTATGGTAGATACAGCAATACTTCCTCCCTTGGTGATGATACACAGAGCCTCAAGACTGGTTGCATTGGACAACGCCATAGTGAACGATTCCGGCACAGCGAAGTATGATTGTTCAAACCTAGAAAAACATGAAACTTGAGTCAGTTAAGAGCGATTGTCATTTGGGCCGCGTCAGGCAAAAAGGGCCCGGACGACATAATATGTAAATGTATTTTGAAATTGTACCATGTTTTTTATACTTGTGGTGCAATTACAGTATGCATCGCGAGCGCCACATTGTGCTACTAACAAGTGCTACTTATTTCATGAAATTGACCAGTGAAATCGAAGACGAAATTTACGATATTTTTACAAGAGGGTGTGATCGCAATTTTAGCAGGCGCACATGATTCCTGATCATCAGACGATTGTTTCAAGGTGTAACTTGTACTATTGCTAAAATCATATTATGAGCTACGGGGAGTAGAATGACGGCAGAAAAGATTTGTTTTGGCCAAAAAGTGATGATCTTGTTCATCTTATTTATTTTTTACTCTTTAATGCCAGCAGGTATAAATGAATGTCATACATCAAAACCATCCCCTCTGACAGGATTCCTAATTTTTGTGGTCATATTTGTAATCGGGCCCTTGCATCAAAATCACGTAAATTTCACCCCTGATTTTTGTTGTCAATTTCTTGAAACTGACATTTATTGTTAGGAATGAAATGTAGCGCTTCTCGTCAAGAATACAATACAATCTTCAACCTGTTATTAGGAACACCGTTGTAGGAATTATTTAACTTGAATGTCGTCCAGGCCCCTTTTGCCTGACGCGGCCCATTTGTTATTATAGATGAGAACGGAGCATTGGAAATCATATCAAAAGCGCTTGAAATCCCCCCACCCCATCCCCACACATGCACCTGATTATCTCCACAGATCCGGCAACACTTTTATTTGTAACAGTGGTCCTTGCAGCCTTTTTTGAACCTTATCCATAACTTACCTTCGCGCGTCCCAGAGTTCGCAAAATTGGAGTTGGTCATAGATGTCTTATTCGTACCGCACTGTTACACTACACTCCGCTGGCCGAAAGATCGAAGGCTCTGGAGTTCAAATACAAGTTTCGGAGGTCTTAAACCTTTTTAATAAACAATTTTATAACTTAGTAAACTCACAGTGAATTACAAATTAAGAAAACTTCAACCTGTGAAAGTTTTAGGCTTAGCTCTTAAGTAGTTTTCTTGTTTTTCGCGAAACATTTCACGTAAATACGCCTACGTGCTTAAAATTAGAAACATGGGTGATTGCCTGTTTTCTTTTAGTTTCGGCAGGAAACAGAGAAGACGCGCGCGACCGGCAACTGGCCTCGCTTTGATGCCTTCATAAATAAGTCAATAATGCACAACTATTTCGTAGTACGGTGTAACAAGTTTATAACAATACACACAATCACGTTGAATTCCTTACAAAGACCAGTCTTTGCAAGCACGCGAACCAATTAAAATGGAGCTTGCTGGAGTAATAACCAATCAGATTTCAGTGTGCTAACACGGACAGAGCTTTGAAGATGAGAGTAATTTCGAGATAAAATCAAGAAGCAAATGGGCACGAAAGCAAAAGAAAAGCAATGCTGAAATGTTTACGAAGAGTTACAAAAGTCAATGTAATGTTGAAATACAATTCGTTGCCAATTGGCTCGATTTTGACCGCGCGGCTTTAAAAATATTGGAGTTCGACCACTTAACCAATCAAAATATGAGTTCCTCGGATGCTCCAGTAGGTTACTCTTAAAGTGCCTATAACCTTTTTTGCAATTTTTATAGCTATGAACCTCCGAAAAGTTTTGAGTACTTCTGTGAAGAATGTTTTGGTTTTCAGTGAATAGTTTATGTTCTACGCTTGTTTGAAATCGTGTAAATTTGACCTTTCCTAACCCATGACCGCGTAAGTAAAAGCCTGGGTCGATTCCTGTATAGACGTCATCTCATTAATGCATTATTCTCCATGGCGCCTTTCTATCACAACAACATCGATGCATAGGAAATACACACAGTTTGTGAGTTCAAAGCTATAAAAATTGCAAAAAGGATTATAGGTACTTTAACAAACAATTATTAGACAGAAATTTGTGTAAAACCTTTAATATATCTGGGGCAAACGATAAAACACTGTTGCGAGAAACATTTTGTGAATTTCAGTGTTGCATAGGTGAGCAAATGGAAAACATTTTGGGAAACACTGAAATTCACAAATGTTTACTAAGTTAGGCTTTAGTCTTAAAAAAAAACACGACGACTTGTAAAACATACTGCCGTAATACACAACTTTCCGCGTAATAATTTATATATCTGCACCTTTCCTAAGATAACATTCCGAGTGATATACATACCTAAACTGTTTTAAGCTCTGGCATCTTGATAATGCTTTAGTAAGAGTTGGTAAAACGGACATTTCGAGACCTCTGAGCTGGGCAAGTGACAGATACTGAAGCTGAGTACAAGAACATGCAATCTTCACCAGGAACTCAAGACCGCCACGAATATCCAACCCTACAAATGATATGGTGTCACATGAGAAGACAGTTTTACTAATATTGTGTCCGGGAAGGAGGAGGGGCGGTACTCCCCTATGTAAGCTACATGCCGCTGGACAAAGTATGGTATACGAGCATTTTAGTGAACCTGGAAGGGATATCGTTTTACTGTATTTCGTCTGGAATAGGGTCACCAAAAATAGCAACTCTTGGGCTAGTACAGGGTAATGGTTTCAAGGTCTCAGCGGCACACCCCCACCCAAAATTCTGGGGAGTACCCCCTGGGATGTTGTGAATCTAAACATGCACTTGGCTGTCCAGCTCTTCACACAGTCAGTCTATCTGCAAATATTCAAATATTTTAACCGCATCTGCACCAGCTTTACATGTAAAGCCAGGACTAATTAAACGTTCCAACATTGTTGGTTCCAGCAATGGTAGACTGTTTAGCACCCCAATGTTGGACCATCATTTGTTGGGACTTTCATCCAAGAACAAGGTTGGCCCAACCGGCATCGTCCATCATGAGGTACTTAACAGTCGAATATTGTTGTACCAACACTGGAGGCAAATTGAAACACTGCTGGTTCTTCGAGCATGGAATATATCTGGAATGAGAAGAGAATGAATGGCAAACGCCATCCTTCCACACTTCGAAAGGAGTTTCAAGTGAGATCGATTTAAGGTTCAATACATAGGTACCTTGTCAAAGAGCAATCTCCAAAAGTATAATATATGTAGTTTGATTGTCCTGGCATGAATTGCTAAGTTATAAGGTTTTTACAGTTAAAGGTTTTATGTGAAATTTAGACGCCTATGTCAAATTAAGGTGGCTGCTTAAAGTGGTTTTTATACAGAGACTTTTACAGATAGCTATATAGGTCTGGCTATAAGTAATGTTCAGTGACTGGGCAGTTAGCAGGTGAATGAACTGATGATTGTCATCACTTCCTAGTTTATTTTAATGGTCATTTATTGAACATTACCTGCTAGTGTTAATCTTTGTAAGCATTCACAATAGGCCAGAGCATCTAACATCTCACTTTGCTGTTCTGGACAATCAAAAATGAGGTGGGACCTGTGTATTTGTACAGTCAAAAATAAAGGAGCATATTCAATGTTATTGTTGAGGAGGTACCAATGGGATCTTTAGTTTATTTGTTCCTCTATAGTTATACATACGCTCTTCTGCTTCAGCTTCTTCTAATTTTACCCTGAAAACTGGCCTCTGTTTGTATGGTCCAGCCAGACAGCACCTCATGGGTGTTCTTACCATTGTGGTTATTTTCTAAGAGTCGGTTTCCTAACATTTGAAATTCTTTACCATATAAGGTCGAAATACATTTATTCCCAACTTGGGGCTATACCCATCACTAAAAGTGTGTATTGGGTAGAAAATGGTACGAGTTGCTACCTGCCTGTAGCACACATGGAAATGGTCAAGGCTAAAATATATTTGTCAATCAAAAACTAAAATAACTCTACAAAGCACGTTCGTCTAATCACGTG
The DNA here is from genome assembly GCA_030867875.1 of Actinernus sp. WN-2022. Taxonomy (NCBI): domain Eukaryota; kingdom Metazoa; phylum Cnidaria; class Anthozoa; order Actiniaria; family Actinernidae; genus Actinernus; species Actinernus sp. WN-2022. The sequence continues at coordinate 23,952,508 of JAOWCC010000853.1, read as the reverse complement.
TTATACAATATTTTTCACTTCATATAAAAGCTTTCAAAAAGGCATGGCCTAAACATCTGTTAACACATTACCAAACTATTTGGAGTATACAGGTCCAACTAGTTTTTCGACCTTATTTGATAAATAATTTCAAATGTTAGGAAACCGACTCTTAGAAAATAACCAACATGGTAAGAACACCCATGAGGTGCTGTCTGGCTGCACCATACAAATAGAGTTTCAAATGTTAGGAAACCGACTCTTAGAAAATAACCAACATGGTAAGAACACCCATGAGGTGCTGTCTGGCTGCACCATACAAATAGAGTTTCAAATGTTAGGAAACCGACTCTTAGAAAATAACCAACATGGTAAGAACACCCATGAGGTGCTGTCTGGCTGCACCATACAAATAGAGTTTCAAATGTTAGGAAACCGACTCTTAGAAAATAACCAACATGGTAAGAACACCCATGAGGTGCTGTCTGGCTGCACCATACAAATAGAGTTTCAAATGTTTGGAAACCGACTCTTAGAAAATAACCAACATGGTAAGAACACCTATGAGGTGCTGTCTGGCTGCACCATACAAATAGAGTTTCAAATGTTAGGAAACCGACTCTTAGAAAATAACCAACATGGTGAGAACACCTATGAGGTGCTGTCTGGCTGCACCATACAAATAGAGTTTCAAATGTTAGGAAACCGACTCTTAGAAAATAACCAACATGGTGAGAACACCTATGAGGTGCTGTCTGGCTGCACCATACAAATAGAGTTTCAAATGTTAGGAAACCGACTCTTAGAAAATAACCAACATGGTGAGAACACCTATGAGGTGCTGTCTGGCTGCACCATACAAATAGAGTTTCAAATGTTAGGAAACCGACTCTTAGAAAATAACCAACATGGTAAGAACACCTATGAGGTGCTGTCTGGCTGCACCATACAAATAGAGTTTCAAATGTTAGGAAACCGACTCTTAGAAAATAACCAACATGGTAAGAACACCTATGAGGTGCTGTCTGGCTGCACCATACAAATAGAGTTTCAAATGTTAGGAAACCGACTCTTAGAAAATAACCAACATGGTAAGAACACCTATGAGGTGCTGTCTGGCTGCACCATACAAATAGAGTTTCAAATGTTAGGAAACCGACTCTTAGAAAATAACCAACATGGTAAGAACACCTATGAGGTGCTGTCTGGCTGCACCATACAAATAGAGTTTCAAATGTTAGGAAACCGACTCTTAGAAAATAACCAACATGGTAAGAACACCTATGAGGTGCTGTCTGGCTGCACCATACAAATAGAGTTTCAAATGTTAGGAAACCGACTCTTAGAAAATAACCAACATGGTAAGAACACCTATGAGGTGCTGTCTGGCTGCACCATACAAATAGAGTTTCAAATGTTAGGAAACCGACTCTTAGAAAATAACCAACATGGTAAGAACACCTATGAGGTGCTGTCTGGCTGCACCATACAAATAGAGTTTCAAATGTTAGGAAACCGACTCTTAGAAAATAACCAACATGGTAAGAACACCTATGAGGTGCTGTCTGGCTGCACCATACAAATAGAGTTTCAAATGTTAGGAAACCGACTCTTAGAAAATAACCAACATGGTAAGAACACCTATGAGGTGCTGTCTGGCTGCACCATACAAATAGAGTTTCAAATGTTAGGAAACCGACTCTTAGAAAATAACCAACATGGTAAGAACACCTATGAGGTGCTGTCTGGCTGCACCATACAAATAGAGTTTCAAATGTTAGGAAACCGACTCTTAGAAAATAACCAACATGGTAAGAACACCTATGAGGTGCTGTCTGGCTGCACCATACAAATAGAGTTTCAAATGTTAGGAAACCGACTCTTAGAAAATAACCAACATGGTAAGAACACCTATGAGGTGCTGTCTGGCTGCACCATACAAATAGAGTTTCAAATGTTAGGAAACCGACTCTTAGAAAATAACCAACATGGTAAGAACACCTATGAGGTGCTGTCTGGCTGCACCATACAAATAGAGTTTCAAATGTTAGGAAACCGACTCTTAGAAAATAACCAACATGGTAAGAACACCTATGAGGTGCTGTCTGGCTGCACCATACAAATAGAGTTTCAAATGTTAGGAAACCGACTCTTAGAAAATAACCAACATGGTGAGAACACCTATGAGGTGCTGTCTGGCTGCACCATACAAATAGAGTTTCAAATGTTAGGAAACCGACTCTTAGAAAATAACCAACATGGTGAGAACACCTATGAGGTGCTGTCTGGCTGCACCATACAAATAGAGTTTCAAATGTTAGGAAACCGACTCTTAGAAAATAACCAACATGGTAAGAACACCTATGAGGTGCTGTCTGGCTGCACCATACAAATAGAGTTTCAAATGTTAGGAAACCGACTCTTAGAAAATAACCAACATGGTGAGAACACCTATGAGGTGCTGTCTGGCTGCACCATACAAATAGAGTTTCAAATGTTAGGAAACCGACTCTTAGAAAATAACCAACATGGTGAGAACACCTATGAGGTGCTGTCTGGCTGCACCATACAAATAGAGTTTCAAATGTTAGGAAACCGACTCTTAGAAAATAACCAACATGGTAAGAACACCCATGAGGTGCTGTCTGGCTGCACCATACAAATAGAGTTTCAATGTTAGGAAACCGACTCTTAGAAAATAACCAACATGGTAAGAACACCCATGAGGTGCTGTCTGGCTGCACCATACAAATAGAGTTTCAATGTTAGGAAACCGACTCTTAGAAAATAACCAACATGGTAAGAACACCCATGAGGTGCTGTCTGGCTGCACCATACAAATAGAGTTTCAATGTTAGGAAACCGACTCTTAGAAAATAACCAACATGGTAAGAACACCCATGAGGTGCTGTCTGGCTGCACCATACAAATAGAGTTTCAAATGTTAGGAAACCGACTCTTAGAAAATAACCAACATGGTAAGAACACCTATGAGGTGCTGTCTGGCTGCACCATACAAATAGAGTTTCAAATGTTAGGAAACCGACTCTTAGAAAATAACCAACATGGTGAGAACACCTATGAGGTGCTGTCTGGCTGCACCATACAAATAGAGTTTCAAATGTTAGGAAACCGACTCTTAGAAAATAACCAACATGGTAAGCAGCAGGGGGGGCCAGCATACTTATTTGGGTGTCAATTTGTTTTTCTTGTTTTTGTTACATCAACATCTGGACAACCCCATTGTCGTTCTTCCCCCCTGCTGCTGAATACTAAATATTTAGACCCATTCGTTGTCCATTCATTGACTCATTCATCGTATTTCAACACCCTATTATCTATAGATGTTGTAATTTAGACAAAAAAAGAATGAAGAGAAACTTACATTTCATCTCTCTTTATTCTTTTTTTGTATTGCTATTTCTAATTACTCCAACTCTTCTAATAAGCACACAACATCATCTCTAGAAATCTTACAGCCCTCCAATTTCACCGTCAACTCATCCACATTATCTCTAGGAATCCTATGGTCCTTCAATTCCACCTTATGGTCCTTCAATTCTGCCAATACATTCGAGAAGCAATCCTTGGTTTTATCCTTGGTTTTGCGTATCAAATCACGGTATTTCTTTTCGCGAATTTTACGTTGTTGTGGTCCACCACACCTCGCACAAAGTTCGTAGCTAGTACGACAACCACAACCACATTTCGAACATGGAGCGAATGGGGTGCCTCCTTTTCGTATCTGAAAATTGTGTTGGGCACAGTACTCTGATATTTTAGAACGCTTCCCTACGCATTTCGTGTCCTTACCACGCAGCAACCAACTACAAGTTATTATCTCGGCCATCGTGTGATATACACCTTATACAAACATATCTCTAATTGCTGTTTGAAATTTAACCTGGTCCTAAAATAAAATAACGAGAGCGAAAATCGTATTTACGTTTGGCAGAACAGCCGCCGTATGTTAATTAGGGGCTGATGAAATCGAGACAGAAATCTACATACGAACCATACATTCCAAAAGGTCCATAGAATTCCGATCCGACCCTAAAATTCCGATCCGACCCACTTTTTTTATTTATTTTTATTTTTATTTTTTAGGTCTCTTTGGAATTTTTTAGATCTTTTTGGAATTTAGGGTCCAATTGGAATTTTTAGGCCGTTTTGGAATTTCGCCCACGCTGATGACGTAATGTGGTAGACAGAAATTTAAATACGAATCAAAACAACACGGTAATTTATACGGATTGAGTGCAGCTGCTCTTAGCGAAGTTAAAATAAAATCCACGTGGGTTCCTTTCATAGGAGATATCTATTCTTACCCCATTAGACTGCCAAGTCTTGCTCTCATATCCTTTGGGATCTCGGATCGAAGTTCTTCTACATTTTTTGACCCTCTTTCTTTCCTGTTTCTTTGTCGTATTTCAAGTTTAAGCAATTCGTGTTTCGATTTCTCGTCAATTATACTTATGAACTCGGATTCTGAAATATTACCATCAGCTAGTGCTTTTGAGACTTTGACTTCCACGGAATTGGCCTTAGCTTTTCATGCTTCGAAACGTGAACCCCTAGTTTCTTACTGGCGATAGCCATCAAAGACGAAATGGCAGCAGAAATAAATCCAATTTCTCCTAATGAAATACCCACAGGTATCCCAATTCCCGTAAATGACAAACCTAACGCCGTGGCAGATAAGACGCCACTCAAGCTACCTGTGGCCACAGCAACCCCGTGAACAATACCACGCGTTCGGGTATATTTTTTACGAACTACTTCGTAGTGCTTTGCCTGCTGTTCAAGTTCGGCAAGCGTATTACATACTTTCTGCAGTCTAAAGCTCGATCCATTATCACTAGGTTCCTTTAGAGCTCCTGATGGATAAATATTTGGTGCTGTTGGAAACGGTTGAATTGAATCGCCGTCCATCACATATTATACATATGATTTACTCAATCTTCAATACGTATACGATATTTTCTTTCTCACCTCTAATCACTTGCCATCATATGTGGCAATGTTAAGCTTTAATATGTAATGCAGAGGCCAACCGTGAAAGTCAATCACTTTGCCATTTTTCATACGTATGGATATTTGAAGTCTATTCGAAGGCCACGCAGCCATTTCTATGGGATTCTGTACTGTGTATGTAACTTGTTGGAATTTACTACCACGGATCTGGATACATGCGAGAGTTTGCGAGGTATTGACCTGCGTAGCACCTTTCATAGCTGTGAGAGAACCCTTAGGATCCACAAGATCGCAGCAGATATATATCTCTTTGAGGGTTTTTATGGTAATGCGGTGTGTACTTGGCTGGAACCCAACTCGATCTGCATCAGATATTTTCCCACAAATTCTGAATAATTTACATAGAGAGTCGGACATCTGAAACCTCTTCAAGATCTTTAGTTCATGCTCTCCACGTTCTGGACGGCTATTTAACTCTATGGCTTTATTGTCAATCGCAGTCTTAATTAGTCTTAGTATTTCGGAGAGGTCGTAATTTCCAAGTGGTATACGATATTTTTGTGTTCGTACACCATTGTCCTCCCACCAGCTATAAACACCATCTTCCTTTAAGTTGTACCAGCTATTTGGAATAGTAGCCTCGATGAGAGTCACACCACGAATTGCCAAGGTCTCAGGAAGATAAACGGCGTGGTCAGGTGAGGTGCAAGAGATATTAAGTATAACCATATTAAACCTAAGTTTAGGAGAGCATTATATATTGAAGTTATAAATATATGTACTTTCACTTCAATACGATGCCATTTGTACAGAAGAACACCCCCTTATGGATTAGGTTCAAGAAGAAATATCCACATGCTGACTATTCTCGATTTACTACTCGAGTATCCGAGTTCGATGGGAAGAGCTTTTCATATGTTATATTCTTAGATAATGGGGAAGAACGCGTAGCCTACGGCGTGAGTGGTTACCAAAACAAGCCCGACGTACAAAAACGTATTGATGTCGCATTAGGTAAGGCCACTAGCTTCCCACAAGAAGATAAAAAGATCGCAACGCTGAATGCTAATCTATTTGAGAAGTTCGAGAAACAATACCCACATGCAGATTTTCGTCAGTTCTTTGCAGTTACAGACATAGATGGCCCAGATAAATATTCGACTAGCATTTTATTTCGAGGTGGAGATTCTAACTATGTCGTTTACGGCGATGATTTCTCGAATCTACCCGAGGCTATTCAAAAACGACTCGATTCTGCACTACGCGGGATAAGTGGAGGTTTCCCATCTACCTTAACATTAGATCAAAGTGTAAAATATTCCGTACCATCAATTCCTTTTACCAAATCAGCTCCAGATCTCGATCTAACGACTTTAAATATCTACGTAACACCCACGGAATCGTTCAAAGTAGGTGTCAGGGATATATTCAAGGAGACCGTCGTAAAGCATACAACAGCAAAGGAGTCTCATGAATGGTTATCAGGTCCAGATTTTAAATATTGGCCTCAACAGTTGAATTTCGCAACGTGGTGCGCGACTTCTGGATGTGGAGTGTCATTGACCGACTCGGATTTCAAGACGTATCCACCAGTTGTCCAAGGGTTCTATCGATTTCACGTTTATTTCACAATACGACGAATTCTACGTGAACTTAAAGTTCCCCTACCCGATGATCCTACTTTCAAGCAACTTGATAATCTCTATAACAAATCGGCTCTTGAGAAATTACGTAAAGAATTTGGTTTATCTCGACCACTAGACTTCCGATGGAAAGGAGGTCGGAATCACGGGCTAGGAGATATATATACGTACTTAGTTAATAAAGGAACTATTCGCAATGCCGATTATTATCATCATAAAGAAAGTCTGGATTGGCCAAACGATAATGGGTATAAGTTCCCAGATGAAGGGGGGAAATGGCATATTTCATACATCAAGAATTCTCATGTAGAGAAGCAGTACAATTGGTTTGCACCACCAATAGGAAATGGATTGACGGAGGCTGGATTGGTCAGGATCAATCGATCAGTCGAGGCCTTTGTTTATTGCGTCGTAGCATCTCAAACCAACGTACGCAAATCCATACTAAATTTGGCTGGAGGAGCTAAAGTCGAGTTCAAAGTTCTACTTGAAGCATCAATCATTATAAACGATTTACCAAAAAGCGTATCGAATTTTCAGATTGGTATCACAAAAGCAAATATGAGGCAAAACCTCGCTGTAGCTAATGGCGTTTGGTTATTACCAAGTAATCTGGTTGTTGACTTCGGAATAGTCGTAGGTTATAATAACGCTCTCAAGACTGTAACGAAAGATATGAAGTTGGGCACTAACGATCATGTAAATACAGAGAATGTAAAACCTCCTACTCCACAAATGGAAGGACCAAGCCAAAAGCGACACCTACCAAAGACAAAGCCCACTACGACGCACGTACCAAATGTAAAACCCATACCAAAGGAAAAACCTACTAATACACAAAATGAAATCAATCTGGCAGTAGTAGCGATTGTCGCAGTTGGCGTAGCGTGGATGTTGTTTCGTTAACGCCTCTTGTATTGCTCGACTACGAACACGACCACCGCCACTATTAACATCCAAATACGATTTGCCACGACTCCCAATACCTTACTCGCGATATTGAATAAGAGACTAGCAATTGTCCCAATCATTCCAGGTACAGAATCCTTCATCTTTTTTGCTTGGTCTTTTAACGTTTTACCAATACCCTTGGCAACATTGGCCAACTTGGAAATCATGACACCAATTACAGTACCCATCGCAGCTATTATACTAATTACTGTTACCCCATGTTTCTTGAAAATCTCTCTTATCCTCTCACGTAGCGACATGTGCTCTTTGATGGTTTCATTTTCTTGTTCGAGAGTTTGAATCTCTTGTTCACGAGTCTCTATTTGATCCTGGGCTTCCTGCTTCTCCTCCTCAGACGTGGAGGGATCATCGATGGTAGTATGAGCTTCTTTATTTTGCTGTTCTATGGCTTCGATCTGCTCTTCGTTTTGTGAAACCATTTCATCACCCAAACCAACTGCAAGTTTGAATCCTTTCGATTTTTGTACATCTGCACGAATGCTATAATCCTGGTTGAATAACAACTTTGGTTTTGTCCAACCACCCTTTCGTAGGTTTCTAACCTCGATCCAGATCTTTCCATCTTCATCTGGAACTAATCTTATCAAATTCGTATTCAGATCTTTATATGATTTCCTAAGTTCTTTTAGACCAATCTCTAAAGCGGCTTCTTCTTTAGTTATAGTTGTGAATGAAGTCTCGGCTGTACCATCTTCTGTTTGGATATTTTGTCCATCAGTTGTCTCCAATGTTTTCATGGGTATGTACTCACCACCTTCGTCTTCATGGAAATCATCGAATAAACTATTAATATATTCTTCATCATCGTCATCACCACCTCCATCTGGAATGAGTGGAGTCTCGTCAGTTGTATCTGTTGGGTCAACTTCAACATCTTCCATATTGAACAATAACTACGTATCTTGTCATATTCAATATGGTCTCATGAAAGTTAGTTCCTGCACAAACTCACAGAGAGCCTCATGGACTCAAAGCTCGACGAATCCTATATAGACAAACCTTTGCACCATCATCTGCTAACCCAGGAGAAACACTCTATGTTGCCATTCCAAAACTTGGAGAAAACATCGTCCTAGTTCCTGGTAGTGTTGCACTTTTGGCCGACCTTACATTATCTGGCGGACTTAATACCAATCGCGTAGTATCTAACGTTGGTCGATGTTTAGTCTCTCATCGCAGATGTAGAATTGGAACGGAAGTAATAGAAGATCTTGCCCGATCAGATCTCTTACAAATATATACCGATCTATATCTTCCTACTCCAGAGAGAGACTCTCGAATCCAACAAGGTATCCAATCAGAGAATATGAACAAACTTCGATCAAAGACTAATGGAGCTACCTCTTCGACTGAAGAAAAAGCGATACTAGCTGCGTATGGATCGAAATATAGAATCCCGTTAGACGTTGACATTCTAACGCAACATGGAACTCTATATCCACATGCCCTAGAAAACATTATTTCATTTGATTTGGTTCTAGCACCTGCCATCGATATAGTGTTTGGAACGGACGCAGCCCAGGTAGGCACATATAAACTCAGCGACATACAACTAGAATACGAGGTCATTGAGGACGAGAAACTTGCCAGACGAGCAGAGCACGCATATTCTACAGGTGCTGCCTTCCTTTTCAAACACGCTTTACATTTTACTACAGTACCAATTAATCGGGCATCAGATACTTTAGTAGCTACGAATCTAACGGTACCACGAAGATCACTTACTGGACTACTTTTACTATTTGTAACACCTCATACTCCAGGTGCTCGAGATAGTGAGTCATTCACCAATCCTGGCGTTACTAAGGTAGAAGTAGATGTCAATGGAATTCCGAATTTCTTCTTCCCGTCTGGTATACTTCCACCAGATTTCTTGGAGTCTGTCAATGGATGGTTTGGCACATCTACTGACGTCGATCCGAAAATGACATCTATGACAACTGGCAAGTTTTATAATAATATATTTGCGATCTTAGTAGATTGTCGAACTGAAAAGGATCCAGATGTTCATGGTGATGGATTGGCACAAATAGGTGGGGGGGAAAATATCAGCATCCGAGTTCACAGGAATGGAGGTAGTGGAACTATTAACATGCACGTCTACGTTTTGTCAGATGCTCAGGTCAATATATTGAACGGAACCATCCATAGTTTTACATACTAACGATGGACACGCTCGTAGATCACATTCCATTCAATGCCTTAGTAGTCGGACCCACGAATTGTGGAAAGACTGCATTCCTCATAGAACAACTTCGTGGACCATTCCGCGGTAAGTTTGAATACGTAGTACTAATTTGTCCCACATATAAACACAATAAAACCTATCATGGATTTGCTCATCGGGATCCTCGTTTCTTCGTTATGTCGCCCTCTCAGGATGCTATCAATTCTACGTTGAATGTCTGTTCCAAAATTTGGAAAGGTACCAATGCACTATTGATACTTGACGATTGTGCTGCATCGAAAGACGTAAAAAGAAGGACTGACAAATTAGTTGAATTGGCATTTTCTGCCAGACACATCGGTATTTCCGTTTGGGTACTTACCCAACAACTTACAAGTATCTGCAAACCCTTCCGAGAAAATGTAGCAATTGTAATATCTTTCCACACCGCGTCGGCTATAGATGCGAAAGTTCTATTTGATGACTATGGAGGATCACTAGATGCGAATGAGAGAAAGATGTTACGATCAGAACTCCAGACCCATAAATTCGCTCATATGTGTTTTTGGTTACGTCATCCATTCATAGTCATGTTAGAGCTACCAGCACCAAGCAGTATACATCATGAATGATAAAGAAATCGAAGGACTATACATGGATGAGGATGTTACAGGTCCTCCACCTAAGTTAGATGATGATGATCATCATCGGGAAGAATTGTCCATATTAGCTGTAACAGGCACCACAAAGGAATATCTAGGTGAAAATTTATCTCTTGGAGATATTTCTAGATTAGACGAGAAAGATGTAGAGAGATTACATAGAAGGTACATGGCCGTTCGAGGACAACAAATAACAAAGAGTTTAGTCGATGGCACGATGCGTCTAGCTACGCACGTAGTTTCACATTTAGTTACTATAGATGACCAGCAAGCACTTATTAAGGAACTACAAGAAAACCAATTAATTCGCAATGAGATCAGTGTTGAGGTTGGTAGGATGTCACTTAAAGCAGGTCGATTCGTTGCTCTAGCTAGTGCCATGTTACATGTGGCTGGCCACGTGGTCATTCCACTAAACTATCTACATATTGAAGACGTGAAGATAACTGAAATATCTCAAATATCTTCAACGGCATCTCAAACATCTTCAACGACATCTCAAATATCTCAACAAGATGGAGACGGATCTGATAACTGCACCTAAAAAAGAAAAAGAAAAAAATCCAAAAAACGTAATCGCTGGACAGGCATCAGCAGCAGCAAGACGACTAAATAAAATAGAATCAGATCGCGAATTGGCACTTGCTAGAGAATTATTGGATCGCGATGCAACGCGCGAATGCGAAGTGGTGACTAAATCCAACGGATGGTTCGATGAAATTACGATCGCACATGTTGGAATAGGAATAGCGTTAGTAGGACTTTACTACCAATACAACAATTCACAACGTGCCAAGAACTGTTGTATGCCACATGTTGCCGAACAACGAATAGCACCACCACCACAACGTGCGATGTCAGATATGGAGTAGATGTAATACCATTTGAAGACTAGAAATATATGGAATATATGTTATGTAAAAAAAGGCAGAGAATGAGTTGATGAAAAAAGTCCAGGACGCCGCGATATTAACTGGAATCGCTGCTGGGATTGGGTTCGTATCCAAAAAATTAATGAAAGAGTCAATGCTAAGCGATCCATCGTCATCAATTATAAATGACGTGAAGTGGACAGCAGTATTGGCTGGTAGTATTTATGCTAAGCAATATATTGATGATCGAAAGAAATAATGGCACTCGTCGCAATAGCAACTGCAATCGGCGGTGCCTTACTAAATGCGACGGCCTTCGTAGGTGGAAGCTACCTTGCCAAGGCAATTGCTGGTGGCGATTCCTCTGCTGAGATAAAAAGACATGACCTGGCACTAGAGAAATATCAGATCGCACATGGTATTTATTTGAAAAACCAAACTCGCGTAGCTGACTGGTTCCAAGAACAGGCTAATATGGAACATAATGATTACGTGATTAGCAATGACGCAAATAAGAATCTCGAACTATACAATACTGTAAATGTGGGACTACACCGAATAGATCCAAAGGACATGCGCGAACCTAAATTATCTGATTACTATAAACCTTCTAGCTCGCAGAAGACGGGTGAATTAATATATGTAGGTAGTGGAATGTTTGCTATTGGCTATGTCGCCAGTAAATGGTTATAGATCTACTTAAAAAAAAAAAAAAAAAGAATAAGGACTAGTTGATTCGATAAGTCTTCATTCTTTTTTTTTTTACATGTTAAAGTTTAGAACGTATATATATATCAATGGATGCTAAACTAAGTTTACAATACTATAGCCCGGGTGGTTATTGGAAAGGACTAGCAGCTATTAAACATCTTTCCAATGCGACTGGTATTTCTGAAGATATAGTTCGGACGTGGTTGGAAAAGCAATCTATATGGCAGATTTATTTACCAGCACCAAGATATGTACCACGACCTAAATTCGACGTATCTATACCAAATGAAGTTCACCAAGCCGATTTGATATTCCTACCTCATGATCGACCTGGACGTGGAAGAAAGTTATATAAGTATGCGTTGACGATTGTGGATATTGCATCAAGATACAAAGAAGCTGAACCATTAGCAACTAAAGAATCTAAAGAGGTTGCTGCAGCATTCGAACGAATCTATAAGAGAAGTCCACTAACATGGCCAAAGTTATTGCAGGTCGATCCTGGTAGAGAATTCATGGGAACGATGTCTTCGCTACTTGATAAACATAAAGTCTCTGTAAGACGTGGAAGAGTTGATATACATCGGGACCAAGCGATAGTTGAACGATTTAATGGTACGTTAGCTGAGAGATTGTTTGGACACCAATATGCCCAAGAGATGGTACTTATTTCACAAGGAAATGACGATAGGTCGGTCGAATGGGTAGTTCGTTTACCAATGGTAGTTGAAGCATTGAATGATGAGGTTTGATTTTTTATCAAAACCTATATAGTTTTTTTCCGTTTAAGTACTAATTCAAACTGTGGACCCGCAGCAAAACTAGAGTCCTGGCAAGCCAGGATACTGAAAGTTCAGAATTTCCCAACGAGTGTGTGTGTCCCGCTGAAGAACCAAAAAGAAGTACCCCATTAGGACATGTATCTTATCCATTCATAGGACCAAGAAAAACTCCACATTATAATGTTGAGGAGGTACCAGTTTTTTGTTACAGTATGAATTTGTATCGTTAAAAACCTGCCTATACCGGTCTATTGGAATCGCTGTACCATTATATAATTGATATAATTAACATAATCGATATAGTCGATACAATCAATATAACCAATATAATCAATATAATTAATAACTAATATAATTGACATAATTAATATACCATCAAACCATGGACATGTATATTTAACAATTATTCACCGAAGTGGAGGTAAATATCCACCACTATTCACCAACACTGAGGTCAATAATTGTTTTAGTATATACCACACTCCAGGTGAATAGCCAGCACCAAATAATTATGTTATTTTCTGTCAAATGGACAAAAACTCGCGCGAGATGATCGCTGCTTTGCTCGGAGGTGAATATGAAATCATATTCGCTGTTTGAGTAGCCAATCAGAGCGCGCGAAAAGTCATATTCACTGGTGTGGTATATACTAATCATCAACAGTGTGACTGTTTCTATGTAAAATTTGTAAAGAAATTAAGACTGTTTATATGTACCTCTCTGGTGGAGGTCTACTTGGAAGCCATCCTTTTCTCAACACAGAATGAAATCCAGAGTTTATCAGTTCAACTTCTTGAAGAAAACTGCAATGCTTTGAAAGCTTTAAGAGTCCACTGCAATATGAGAGCTCCTCCTGGTTTGCTGGGTCTTTAAGGTTAACTCTATGGCATGCTGGGACTTCAAGGCTATTGCTATAGCAAACTGGGATTTCAAGGTCATCGCTATGGCATGTTGGGACTTCAAGGTCATCACTTGAGGTTGACTGGCAACTAGATGATTCTTCATCATCAATTTCCTCAGATGCTGCTAATTCAACTAGATCAGAGTCCTCTGATTCACTGGAAGAACAGTCCTGTTGCTGAGATGTTATACTGCAGCCAGATAGCCCCACAGATAGAAGATGTTTCATTGTGGACAAGATATCAAGTAATATATTTTGTGATTTTGTTGTGTGGTAGTGGATACCTCCGAGGTTAAGATGGCATAGCCGATTGCACTTCTTTGCTATGGACTGAAGGCCTTCAATCTGAAATAGTTTAATATGAATGAATCAACTACATTGGTACAATATAATTTACTTCACCAATTCAAATTCTGAGCATCTGAAAGTTTAACCCCAAACTTCAATTGAAGAGCTTTGTGCAAAAACGGCTTAAGTGACTCCTGATCACATTCTAAATTCTCCTTCAATCTCTGTTTGCTACGGGAGAATTTAGAATGTGATCAGGAGTCACTTAAGCCGTTTTTGTACACAGCCCTTCAATTGTATCACTCTGTGTGCTGAGGTATTGTTTCATTCTCTTACAGTATATCTCACTCAGTTTCTAGTAGGAGCTGGTATACATAGGACATGGCTAATAGTACAGTGCAATCAATTTAGTCCCTCTATTTTTTGGTTGTTCTCCATGTGTTAATTGTTGTTGTATTTTTTTGGCCATACAAAAGAGGATTGGGAATGAGTCCTCCTGTTTAAAGTTTAGAATTGGCCTTATTAATGTTGATTTCAACAAATATCTTGTACCTGTTCCTTCCGTTAAACACCCGTAATTTCGAGCATAATTACTATTGCGTTCTGGCATCTCATAATCAGAACTATTTTATATTTTCATATTTTCCTAGATCTATCAACCTGTGGAACAGTCTACCTCAGAATCTCAAGTGTGCCTCTAGCTTAAACCAGTTTAAGAGCTCTCTGAACTCCAACTATAAAGATAAACTGTCTACTTACTAGCCGCCGTAGTCTTAGTTATCTATAGTTGCGCCACCTTTTTTGAGTTGCTGTTGTTTAGCTTTAATTTTTGTTTTATTTCTATATGTAATTCATTCTGTATTTTCCCATCTTGTTAGTGGGAGGATATCAATTAGAGTGCAAGCTCAGTTTTCCTCCTCTGTCACCTGAGTTTTTCTTGCTAGTTTTTAACTCGTGGATTTATTGGGGTTAGGTGGATTTTCATTTCCGAATGCCGTAACCATTTCCGAGCTTGCGTGGTGTTCTATTTCCGAAGATGTATTGACGGTGATTGTGAGGACGAAGAGTCTCTTATCGGAGAAGACGCGTAGAAGCTTTCGAAAGGATTTGGTCATGCTACATGTAGTGTATATATGGCGCTTTCTAAGGTAAATATTCCGAAATGACTTATAATTTACTGCTGTTAAGTTTCTCTCTGTCTATCTTGTCGCGATGGGATTCCGGGACCGAGCGGAAATTGCGGTTGTCTTCTCAGGCTAGATATTTTCCTATTAAGTTTGAATAACCAGTGACCTTTTGAATTTGAACATATCGGCATAAATTTACGGTCGATTGACCTCACTAATACATGAGTAGCGAATCTTGTACAAATGTTGCTAATGAATCCTAAACATTTATTGTTACGTAGAAATTGAATGGTGTACGTATATATTTCATTAGGATCCCGGTCTGATCTTAAATCGGGCTGTAGTTGAAAATAGTTTTTCTGCCTTTTAATATCTGTCGCCACGTTTTCAATTACTTGATTACGTCGACTAAATTTCCACTTCCTATAAAACAAAAGTGTTGAATGTCGGCCAGTTTATAAGCACAGTGTTTTAAAGTCAATTTGAGTCTCCCTAAATTCGAAGTTCTGTATTCGGAATTCTCGAATGAGAAAATGAACTAAAATAGCGTAATATATTCACATAAGTTCCTTGCTACGTTTAAAAAACGTGTGTTGTCTTCCAGCCAGTTGACCTCTGGGTCATACACTGTATACATTTGATAAAACGTTTGATTTACATTTGGCTAGCGCTAGCTTCCAAAAAACTCAATTAAGCGCCGATTTGGACCGGATAGAAACTCGTTTTAACCTCTTCGATGAGTGATTTCAAAGTTCAGCGTGGCATTTTGATTTAAATATAGGTTTTTCGCAATCAATTTGATTTAGCTACACTAAATAATATACTGCAACTGACACTTCGTCACACAATGCTTGTTTAGATGCTAGAAGAACCATTGGAAGGTTCCAGGTTCCAGAACTACTTAGACTGCATGCACTATCATAGTGAGTCAACACAATTAGGTGAAGGTTCTAGACGTAATCAAGCTATGAATAGGTCGTTTATTCCACACACAATAGTAATTAAAGTACAATAGTGCATACATAAAGTAAAAATAAAGTGGATGCAAGTGATGCAACCAGAAGGATTAATTAAAGCTCTTGCATCCTATGTACTATTTACAAAATTTGCGGCCGTGTTGTACAGTAGATACAGATCCACGCCGGATACCTCTGATACAACACGGCGGCGAATTTTGTAAATTACTTCTAAAACTCAAACATAACTATTGAAACGCAATATAACCAAAATAAGTCAAAATTCACTTTAAAAAGAGCAACATTTCTATAAATTTATCGGTTTATTTTGTTCCAGATGAGTGCAGTATTTATTTCACTGAAAAACAACCCGGGACAATTTCTTTGTACTTTAAAAAAACACAATGTTTTTATCTATGATTCAGTTCTAGCTCAAAGCAAATTTGCATTTCAAAATTCACTAGGTCAGTCCCTGGTGAGATTCTCTTCTAGCCAATAATTTCTTTTTACATTTTAGTATTGTTCATTCGGAAAATATGTACATGATAGACTGGTCCGCAGGTAGCATTAACTAATCTAGGCGGACCGTAGTCTTTAAAATTAACAAATTACAAATAGGTATGATAACTTAACGAAGAGGGGGAGAGAAAGAAGAATATGTAAGTGAGTGAGTGAGTAAGTAAATAAGTGAGTAAGTAAGTAAATATAAGTAAATAAATAAATGCCAAAATAGCTTACTGGCACCCATGTTTTGTTTTTCCCTGACCGTGGGAACCCTCGCGGGTAATTTGCTTCTCTTGCATAGTAACATATTCCCACTAGGAGTATCCGCTCCCATTATTCAAGCTATAGCTAAGATACGGGGAGAGCGAGCTTGAGGCATAGGAGCAGGGAGCTCCTTGTGGAGGCATTGTGTGCGCACCACAAAAGCTGGGTCATCGCTGCGGGGAGGTGGGTGGGGCGTTGAACGTAGATGTCCTGCTAGTCGTGGCGAAAAAGAGGCATTCGTGTACAGAAACCTGGGTTATTTATACCTCTGCATGCGCATGACCTATGTAATATATCTCTCTAGGGGAAGAATGTCACGCTGATTGCATAATCAATATAGCACCGCATGGTCAATTACAGCGGGAATAGCAGTAACTAACCTGTATTAATACTGATGATTAGGACTAATCATATGGCTGATCAAAGTCAGGACCCAGCTAAACCACATCTAACAAATTGGAATTTAGCATATTGGATTTTGTGGAGGGAGGAAAACTGGAGAACCCTAAGGCTAGGGTTAGGTTGGAGCAAGGGCGAGATACCAACAAACTCAACCCATGCACATAGAGGCAATATGTTTAATATGCACTGTTGATATCTTCCTTCAGTCTTCTCTAGACATTTCAAATAGTTAAATTGAGTTCCAGCAGCTCATGCAGACATCTTATAGCTTATTTTTTTATTTCCCCTCGAGTATTCAAGAACATGTTCATATTTATTTTATTATGTTTAAGGATCCCCCCTGAATAAAACAAAATTAAAATTAAAAAAATATAAAGGAGCACTGTTTTGTTTACCTTTCTCATGATGACGATAGACAAAATTAACTATTCTGATTAGCGAAATATGCTTTCTCTCTTCTATTTCAGTGTGTTATTTTTGTAGTTTTGCTTTAAAGAAACTTGAAGATTCAATTCAGTTGGCAGTGCCCCTTTAAAAGTTCAGGTTATTTCCAAGTTATATTTTCAGAACACCCCATTCCCCCCCAGCCTGCCTCTTTCAACATAATCGGTAATAATAATAATAATAACAACAACAACAACAACAGTTATTGTTATGGAAGCTTAAAGCTGATGGTGGGCCTGCTTTTACTCCTCACACACTCCTTGATAACTACATTACCTGTTTTGGACACACAACACTCGACTCACATGTTGAGTTTTACGGAGGACAGGAAACTGGAGAACCCACAGAAAACCCACACAACACTCGACTCACATGTTGAGTTTTACGGAAGACAGGAAACTGGAGAACCCACAGAAAACCCACACAACACTCGACTCACATGTTGAGTTTTACGGAAGACAGGAAACTGGAGAACCCACAGAAAACCCACACAACACTAGACTCACATGTTGAGTTTTATGGAGGACAGGAAACTGGGAACCCACAGAAAACCCACACAACACTCGACTCACATGTTGAGTTTTATGGAGGACAGGAAACTGGAGAACCCACAGAAAACCCACACAACACTCGACTCACATGTGGAGTTTTACGGAGGACAGGAAACTGGAGAACCCACAGAAAACCCACACAACACTCGACTCACATGTTGAGTTTTACGGAGGACAGGAAACCGAACCCACAGAAAAACCACACAACACTCGACTCACATGTTGAGTTTTACGGAGGACAGGAAACTGGAGAACCCACAGAAAACCCACACAACACTCGACTCACATGTTGAGTTTTACGGAGGACAGGAAACCGAACCCACAGAAAAACCACACAACACTCGACTCACATGTTGAGTTTTACGGAGGACAGGAAACTGGAGAACCCACATAAAAACCCTCCAATGAAGATAAGGAATCAACAACAAACCTAATTACTCACATACAGTGCCCGAGCCTGGAATA
This sequence comes from Actinernus sp. WN-2022, assembly GCA_030867875.1. Taxonomy (NCBI): domain Eukaryota; kingdom Metazoa; phylum Cnidaria; class Anthozoa; order Actiniaria; family Actinernidae; genus Actinernus; species Actinernus sp. WN-2022. The sequence goes on along the minus strand of JAOWCC010000853.1, from coordinate 23,933,844 downwards.
GAACCCGGGACCGCGGCATTGAGAGGCAATTATTTTACCACACGTTTACTACACCAACCTCCAATTCCCTCCATGCATTCAGTGTATTGTGTAATAAAGTTACACATTGTACATGTAACATACTTACAGGCTCTAGGCAGTCATGACATCCTTGTAGATTCAAACTCTCAAGGTATGGAGATCCTTCAGCAAGAACTTTCAGCAGATTCCCTGATACACACTCCATGTGAGAGAGGTTCAGCACCCTCAGAGAATTAGCCTTCAAAACTGCAACCATCCAGTACACTGGGACATCATGACAAAAACTTATGTCCAACACTTGAACTGTTGTGATATCACACATTCTAAGACTATTGCCAAACAATGGGATCCAAAAATTAAGAAATGGTGGCCCCACTGCTGCAATTGTTCTTAAAGCCTGGCTTTTCTGTATAAGTAAGTATTTAATCCAGCCTTTTATAATGCTTCCATGTGAAGAGATAGCACCATAATTAGCTACCTCAGCTCTTGCACTGGTAAATTGATCATGCAAATCAACACTAGACATGGCTGTGGAGTCTTTTAATACCTTTAGTTTAATGCTGACTTCTAACAAGACTCTGGAAAGTTTGGGCTGATGCATAAACTGCCCTCTGTCGAGACAAATAACACTTAACTTCTGCAGCCTTGGTGAGACTATCCTAGATATTAAATTAGTAAACAGAATGGCTTCAGGTTCAAAACCATCATTGTAAATACTTGTGGGATACACTATTAATCCAAGTTTTAGGGAAATTAAATCTTCAAATAGAATTGAAAGAGCTTTCAATTGTTCCAATGCATGCCGTCCTTGATTTGTGTTGAGATTCTTAAGGCTTCTCATTAAATCTAAACCAACAGTCCACCCAAAGTGGCAAAGTCTGGAATTTTTTTTGAATATCGTAACAACCATATGAACTGGAATTTCTGTGCATCCTAGGAGGTTAAGATGAGTGAGGTTCCAACAGCATGTCTGAATTGTGGAGATAACAGGAAGCTTCAGCCAATAGCAATCTTGAAGTTGGAGACTGAGCAGGTTTGTACCAAATCTCTTAATGTATGTGGCAATGAAGTTCTCTGGGAGATATTTACTGCTCTCAAATGAAACAGACCTGTAAAATATATTTGTCAGGTGGTTTGGTATACAGGCATAGCTAGGTGATGTACATGCATGGAAAATGTTTTCCTCTTTTTATGGTGGGACCAGGAGGGGGCCGGAGGTGGGTTAGTGTTGGAGTCAAATTGGTGTGATATACCTAAGACTTGTGTGCTAATTAATCATCCAAGACAGCTAAATCATTAAGCCTGAGCAACCTCAGGGTTGTAATTAGAAGCTGGCAACTAGTGGATTTTTGCTGGCTGTCAGGTTAAAAGTAGCCATAATTTTCTTTCATTTATGGCATTTGAACCATGCAGCTAATCTTGTTTCAATTTCTATGGACAACCCTGGACCTTCAGTGAAATCACAAATGGGAAGGACAGAATTTCACATTCACCCACTAAACAATTAAGGGACCATTATTTATAACTCATCAAATATTTTCTCTCACATGTGATTGGCTGAATGCATCATGTGACCCGATATTTTCCCTCTGTGAGCGGGAAATATCAGCGAATACACCCCCTGTGAGTGTGTATATAAGCGCACATCAAAAAAATATTTGAAGGATGATAACAACAATAACCTACATTGTGGCGTAGAAATTTGCCCTGATATTTATCCTTGGACATTATCTGATCCTCAATTAGCTCACAGTTTCCCTCTCGGGAACTGTTCTCTTCTCGGATCAGATAATGTCTGCATGCATGTGGACGAAATATCAGGGCATATTTCGATGCCACAAATAGGTTATTGTGTTTATAATCATTAGATGCAGATCTATTTGATCTGGTGAGTATAGGTAGGTGAGTATAGGATAGGGGTAGTATAGGATGGAAAAAAATATATATACGGTGATTATATCCCGGCGTTACCAATCGATGAAGTTGATGATCGAAAATGCAATTGATAAATTGAAATCAATCAATAAAATTAGCTAATTGATATTGATTGGTATCGGGCAATCGATGACCATGCAATCGATAGTCACAAAAAAATGTTCATCGATTGATATTGATTGGCAATCAAGGTATATGGTTACATGACATTGACAAGACACTGCACTGACAGTTGATCGCTTGTTCCATTCCTATCACCATGGAAAGATCCATGCTATCACAGAAAGTGCGCCACGTTTAGAACTGGGTTTAGAATTATGCATGGGCAAAGGTGCAGCATTTGAACACTTCTGCTGTCCCCTCTCTGGGGAATTTGACCACAAATTTTGCCCCATGCTGCGGACATTTGAATTTGACCGTACAGAGGACTGGGCCCATTTGAATTTAACCGTGCAGAGTACTGGGTCCTAAACTCGTGTTCCAGGAGACGCCATCTTGGAAAATATTGGTAAGTGTGAAGTTGGCATGTATTAATTATTATATTTTTATAATGCAATACCGCTACAGCGTTCCATCTCGTATTCAGTATAATGTAAACTACCTTCGATAACAGGAGTTAAAAACGTACATTTCAAATTACTTCATGACTTTTAATACAAGTCATTACACGATTTTGTTATCCCCAGGTGTGGATATTTTATCAAATTTGAACTATTTTCCAGTCCCAAGAGTCGGGAATTTGACCAAAAAATTGCAAAAAAATTCAAATGCCGCAACTTTTCAATTGATATTGATTGATATCGATTTTAGTCGATCATCGACTTCATCGATTGGTAACGCCTGGTTATTTAAACAGAAAAACTCCTGCAAATATTTGGATCTTCCAAAAATTATAGCTAAAATTATACACCATCTGTACATCCCAATTATATAATGGCTCCCTCCTAATAGTAATACAAGGCATTTCAAGTTTAGAGAAAGATATAAAGCAAATTCCTCTACTGGCGTTAATAGTCTCTATAGACTAGAGTGATTTGACAGTTCTGCATATTTTTAGCTACATTTTAGGACTACATCTGTTAGCTCGTTTAAACGCTTCTCATTCATGTACCTGTGTAATAGTGGGTCTGTGGCAATTTCATAGAATCTTCTGTTAACTGAGGAAGCCTTTAGCATAGATACAGGGTCCAGATAGCTCAAAATCGCCGAGATGATTTCATCTGGTAGATCGTCCATGTTTACACCTGGGTGCGCTTGGAATTGTGGGTAGAAATGTAACCACAGGGAATCCGCGCCACATGTTTTCATATGAACATATAGGCGAATCCTTGTTTACGTTTTTTCCTCATTAGCATACATCAAACTTCAAGCGACGTACATACAAACAAACAGAGTCCATAAATCGAAAGAGATTGTCACACTTGATAATCACCAAAAATTTGAGAGTGATATGATAAATATACTTTGAGGAATGAGCGTTTAAAAAGGTCAAAATTTACAATGAATGTATGGCTGTCAGCAACTCTTGCCCCCCAGCCATTATATAGTTTGGAAAAGTCAATTTCTCCGTAAATATTTAACATATCAATCTCAAATTTTCGGTGGTTACTCAGTTTAAAATTCTCTTTCAACTGATATAGTCTGTTTGTTTGTAGCTTGAAGTTTGATTTATGCTAATGAGGCAAAAATGTAAACAATGACGTCAGCAAGGATTCGCCAATATGTAATATTAAAGCTCTATTTCTACATGAGCTTTTTCATATAAATGCTCTTTCATGTGATGTTTAATTACAAATGTAATCACTAATTGTCTAATTACAAAAAAAATAATCGTGAACGTTGATATATAAAAATAAAAGAACAATAGAAACAATGCTCTCTGTTGATCTTTTTATATCACAGGCAGCCCAAGCTCTGTAGTGCACTGTGTGACCACTTTTGTATATATATCAAGCCAATATGTCACTTAATTCTCAGATAAAGAAAATAAACTTACCTTGAGAGTTTGCCGTTGTCCTGTTGTTTCTCTGGGGTCTAGAAAGGGCGTTTATGGGGCATTTCTCTCACTTTGGGTTTGTCTCTCTTCTCTCTGAAGATCGGGGCCCGGGCCCAGGTGAACGTAGAGAACGAGAAATGGCAAACGCTAGCAAGCAAACCAAACAGTTTTGTCTAGCAAACCAATCAGTGTTCTCGATGCTATACAAAACTCTCTTGAGGCCAATACTGGAGTGTGCCGTACCAGTCTAACTAGTGTCCCTACTTATAGTTAAGACATTACTCTGATTACTGCCCTAGAGAAAGTCCAAAGGAGAGCCTCTAGACTCGCCCTTAGACAGAAAAAAGGGGAAATGAGCAATGAGGAACGATGCAATATTTTGGGTTGGCCAAAGCTTGAAAAACGTAGACTATATCGAGAGCTTGCAATGGGAAAATTGTTCAAACAACTGGAATAACTGCAGTAGTGATCATTTTGTACAGTTATCTTTCAAATTAGACGATATTAAAAACCGCTGGCAAATAAAAAGCTATTCTGTTTAACCAGGATGAAAATATTCGAAGACACTTTCCCAGGTAATGGGTTTATGTGTATTTTTCCCAGCTCGGAAGAAGTAGTCACAGATTCCCAGGAAAGTTAAAATTTCCTAGCCAAAAAAAAAACAAATCCCAGGGTGGGTCAGGGAATATTCCTTGCATGCTAAAAAAAACAGGCTCAACTTCCAGGAGTCAAAACATGTTCCTGGCATGTTAGTCGCTCCCAGGAGTCAAGGTGCCTTTTTTACCATTCCCAGGAGTCGAGGCATAATTATTTCTATCGTATTCCCAGGAGTCAAAAGTAATTGTGAGCGGACCCTGTGAAATCTTATCAAATTTCCAAATTTCAAATGTTAAGGATCCCAGGACTGTTAATGTTTTGCAACCGGAAATCGCCAATGAGCGAGCGATGTATTTTTCGAATGCTCCCAGGATCTATTTTATGTCAGAAAAATTCCCAGGGTAAATACCTCTGCAGAATAGCTTTTTGAAAGAATAGCTTCATTGCAAGCTCCTGCTATATCTCTCTTTAGTTGAATGCCATAAGACAGTCTTTTATATCAACAAACTATATTTCGAACTATATTTCGAACTGGCACCAAAGCGCACTAGAGCAAACCACAGATATAAGCTCTACAGCTAAAAGCTACGTGTTAAACCTGCAAAATGTAACTGTTTTTGTTAGAACTATCAGCGAGTGGAATAACTTACCTGGCACAATAGTTGAAGAAGGAAGTTATAAACTTTTTAGGGCATGCGCCATTTAGCCTTGTATTGTTGTTTACGTATATGGTTGTTTTTTGTTAGTGATTCAATTTTGATTTCCTTCTCTCTTTAGTTGAATGCCATAAGACAGTCTTTTATATCAACAAACTATATTTCGAACTATATTTCGAACTGGCACCAAAGCGCACTAGAGCAAACCACAGATATAAGCTCTACAGCTAAAAGCTACGTGTTAAACCTGCAAAATGTAACTGTTTTTGTTAGAACTATCAGCGAGTGGAATAACTTACCTGGCACAATAGTTGAAGAAGGAAGTTATAAACTTTTTAGGGCATGCGCCATTTAGCCTTGTATTGTTGTTTACGTATATGGTTGTTTTTTGTTAGTGATTCAATTTTGATTTCCTTCAGGATGTTTCTTAATTATTTTTTTCCCAGTATCCGGTTCGACGTAATTAATTAGTTCATAGACCATTATTGATTTGAATCCGAACTTGTATGTATGCGAGTATGTATGTATAAAATAAATTTGCTGAAATACATCAAATGGAGATTTTGTTTTCACTTTTAACCTATAGAGAATGCTGTGTCTGCATTGCATCAGTTTTCTTTTTTTCTTTCCAAGTGCGCAAGTTCGCCTACAAATCACATACAGAGGCCTTTGGCAGTCTCGTACCCAGAGCTCTATCGCCACGAGATGGTGATAGAGCACTGGGTACGAGACTGGACCTTTGGCCGCCCGAGTCTTAATTCGGCTGGAATCGATTAAGATACGCTAGCCGCCGTGGGAAGCGAGCTGCAGGAAACGTTTCGAGCAAAAAAGCGACAGGGTAGTGCAGATGAAATGATTTCACAGATACAGCGCTCAACTGTCGACGTGGCATTTGTGCTCTGGCGGCTTTTGCTTTCCTGTAAACGTTTAGTATTATTGGTTTACAATCAATTCCCAGAGATTCAAATGATAAACACGTTGCGGCCATGTTGGTGGAGGGACAGATTCTTGCATCTTAATGCCATTATATTAGTTGTTTTAGTATGGTTATGTAACATCAAACATTAAGGAATGAACTGTTTGTGTTTATGTGCTTTGACAGTTAATTAGGACTAGTATATAAGAACAGATATTAATTGCGTTGCCACCGAAGGCTCTCAAAGTCATCAGATAAACTAAACTTTATTTTTCGACATACATTAAGTATTTGTAGGCATTTTTTCAATCGGCTAATAAACGAGATTACCCTTTCTGATATTGTTGTGATCTTCATTGTCTGGAAAGTTAGGTATTAAATGATCAGATTTGTATTCGGTTCACGAAGTGATTAGAATACAACAAGAGATAGTTCGTACAATTCCACCAACATGGCGGCGATGACGTATATGCAAACAGAATCATTATTCACATTAACAATCAGTAAATATTCACTTGCAAAGAGAATTAGGTCATTTGTTTCTTTCCTGTGTGATAATTTATTTTCCTATGGTTTCCTACAAATTGCCTTTTTATATTGCACCGTAAAGTTGACTCTTTTTCCTAAATACTTTTGTGCCGAACATGTGCTTAACAAATAAGTTACAAATGATACTCAACACTTATTGTCAGCACGAAACACAATAGAGGCATCATACAAACGAGGGTACGTTCTATGATCGTATTCCGGAATAGGAATGTACACAGAATGATTACTACAAATTACTACGGGATTTTTTTATCCAGTGGAATACTAAAGGTATACTGAATATCAAATATCAGCAAGTGCGTGTAGCTTACAGTACAACATGTGGCTGAACGGCAGTGATTTCCAGAGACTATTCCATCTATTCTTATTCGCGCCCTAAATGTACCGGCGTACAATTTTCTACAGCGCTTCGTTAGTCGAACAAACGGCCTGCATGAATCTTGTTCATGTTTTGTAATCCCCACGGTCACGTTACATTCCAAACATTCTACACTTAAAGTCAATGTTAATGCTCCCAACCCATGAGAGAACAGCAACCACAATAATATGTGGGATAAAGGGGTTGGGAATGAAGTACTCCAACAATTGGTCATGCTGGTAAACAGGACACTGGTTGCTATTGGCAACGAGGTACAATACACTCCAGTGGTCACATTTCCCCTCGCCTCTCCAGGGGTTACATTTCCCCTGGGAGAGGTCCTTAGTCCTAGGGAATTTAGACACATGGTTACCATGGAACCCAAAAGGGGGGACACTCCCCATCCTTTGAGTCTATGGGGCCAAGAGTAACCTGTATGGAGCACTTCATCCCCACAAATACACAAAGTGTATTCCCCATATTCCCCATAGACGAAACACACCCCTTCTGATTATGGTGGAAAGTTGCAAATGTACATTGTTCTAATCCGCTCTAAGGGGTTGTAATCCCCTGGCTGCGGAGAGGTGGTAATCCTCTCTAAGGGGTTGTAATCCCCTGGCTGCGGAGAGGTTGGAATCCTCTCTAAGGGGTTGTAATCCCCTGGCTGCGGAGAGGTTGGAATCCTCTCTAAGGGGTTGTAATCCCCTGGCTGCTGAGAGGTTGGAATCCTCTCTAAGGGGTTGTAATCCTCTAGCTGCGGAGAGGTTGTAATCCTCTCTTAGGGGTTGAAATCCCCTGCAGGCTGCGGAGAGGTTGGAATCCTCTCTAAGGGGTTGTAATCCCCTGGCTGCTGAGAGGTTGGAATCCTCTCTAAGGGGTTGTAATCCTCTAGCTGCGGAGAGGTTGTAATCCTCTATAAGGGGTTGTAATCCCCTGGCTGCAGAGAGGTTGTAATCCTCTCTAAGGGGTTGTAATCCCCTGGCTGCTGAGAGGTTGGAATCCTCTTTGAGGGGTCATAATCCCCCCTGGATACTAATACATACATACATACACTTTATTTATCCTCGAATTTACAGAGTAGCTGAAATAAGCTAATATCTTCGAGAATATATGTTAGCCTATACATATAGCTAACCAACTTTCTGGATACATTTGAAAGTTCTATGAAGACCCTTGAAACTACTTCTAAATGAAAGTATTTCATTAAATAGAAAATTAGAATGTTCCTCCACGTTGGCTAGCCACCTGTGACATACCGGTTGCTGGATGGAGTGGAGCTTTGATGAGTTGGCGTACATGGGCTGCTGCTAAGGTATCCCCCTTCGGTGGATTTGCCACCGTAGAAACACATGTGGGGAAGAGAAAAATTAACTTAACACTTGCAAAACTTGAATAGACCAGTTCGCGGTAAATTCCGACATTTTGAAAGGGGTGCAAACATGGCGCAAAATACAGTGTTTGTATGAAAATTGATGGGAATCCGATGGCAAATAAAATCCGTAAAATCGAATTTATGAAATATTCTTCAGATACAAACTTTTAAAAGATACCAGGTAAAAGATTAACATATCGAAATTTGAGGGATGTAGCTGTGCTGGGAAGCGTGCAATCGTGTTTTCAGTTTTTCATACATTGTCTGTAAATTTTCACGCGGAATTCGACTCGCTACATCCCTCAAATTTCGATATGTTAATCTTTTACCTGGTATCTTAAGTTTGTATCTGAAAAATATTTCAGAAATTCGATTTTATGGATTTTATTTGGCATCGGGTTCCCATCGATTCTCATACAAACACTGTATTTCGCGCCATGTTTGCACCCCTTTCAAAATGTCGGAATTTACCGCGAACTGGTCTATTAACATCTGCCAAATAATTAGCATTCACATTCCTATTACGATAACGTCCCTTTTTAATAATGTAATTTCTGGCGTTTGAGCGACGCAGGAGCGATATAGTCAGAAATTGATATTATGCCGGCACGGTAAAGAGGTTTGGGGAGGAGACTATAACATTATGGGTAATGCTTTAGCATATATAATGCTTCGAGCGGGAAAAGTAGTCATTCTAGGCCAGTCAGCTCCATGTTTGTTTCGAATTTACTTCGACATAATTTTCCCTTTATCCGTATGTCGTCCATTTCTATAGAAGTAGCAGAATTTATTGAATTTAACTAGTGTATCTCAAAGGAGAACCTGGAGATAAGTTCTACGTTAAACTCCAGATTAAGTACACTTTACAAGACGCCAGTAATCATATTGATTGAAGCTAAAACTTTTATCAAAATTAAGCTAAAGAATTCCAAGCCGAAGGGCCGTCTCTTTGGAAGAAAGGCAAAAACTCGTGCTTTTAAAGTTTTAGCAGAGAAGTCGGAATTCGGTTTGGAGACGGCCAACGAATACCAACAGCATATCAAAGCTTGCCACTGGCCTGATTTTCAGACGGTACGAGGTCGTCGCTCACTTTCTCCCCTCCCCGTCTGGGGGAGGGGGAGGAAGTGAGCGGACGACCTCGTACCGTCTGAAAATCAGGCTACTGATTAAAAGCGCTAAGAAGTCAAAGAAGATTATTTATCCCGGCTTGAGCCACGCCCATTTTAGTACCTCTTAGGGGTCAAATCGAAAATGTCCGACGAGCATCCCTACCCCTTTTATATGGGAGTCCCCCACCCCCCCCCCCCCCCCCCCCCCCCCGGGCCTTTGCCCCAGAATTGCTACCTCGTGTCAGACCAGCTAATACTACAGTCACAAGACCTGGCTATTTGTTTCGCCTGCGGCAGGTTTGGCCTCTGGAGAGAAGAAGTGCCCCGTTAAGGTTACAGGTTTGAATTCTCAGTCTCGTAAGAAATGACTAGAGGCCGATAGAGGTAAGACAAGCTCATGCCATTTATTTCTAACGAGAATGACTCGTAATTTTACATCGGCGATTCATTGTTTTCAGTTCTTTTCCAGTTTTTGGAACATTTTCGAGTATGAAACAATCTGCATTGCAAATCAGTTAAAGAGTCTTAAGGAGCGCCGCTTGCGAGTGGGTTGCAGTTCAGGCTAATGACTTTATTGTCAGGTTAAATAATAATTTGTTTGTTCACACTCCACCGCTTTTTTGTGCGTATAAATTATAATTAACATTTATATTGCAAACGAATTTGTTGATCAAGCGCTTACATGTAGTAAAAGTTTTTCAAAGACCGCCGATTATTAATCCTTTTTCAGGCTTCTCCTAGATCTAAGGAACATTACCTCATACATTTCAAACAGAAATTAAAGTGTGAGAGCTTATTAAATTACTTTGAAAAAATACACACAGAAGAGTTTTTCATTTCGAATTTCAACCTGTAGTGCGCGCGCATTACCTTCACATTTTACCGAACACGTAGTTTTCTTGTCTTTCTTGGTATTTTCCTGGTTATCGATTATAATTATTATTATATGTGTTATCGATTCGCAAGTAAATATGAACAGTGTATTATGCCTAAAATATCAAGGCCGTGTGTGTAAGCCATGTATATATGTTATCATACATTAATTAATTAGTGTATTACATCATGTATGCCATCATATATTGATCAGTGTATTAGGCCATGCGTGTGCCAACATGTGTGTATTAGGTCGTATGTATCATCATTAATGTATTAGACAATGTGCGCAATCATATCAGGGTATCAAGGCGCCATCGTACGTCAGTGTATTGTGCCGTGTGTGCGTTCGTACGTCAGTGTATTGCGCCGTGTGTCATTGTTTACCTCGGTGTTTTGTGCCGTGTGTACAATCATACATCGGTGTATTAGGTAGTGTGTGCCATCGTATATCAGTGTATTAGGCCCTGTGTGCCATCGTATATCAGTGTATTAGGCCCTGTGTGCCATCGTATATCAGTGTATTAGGCCCTGTGTGCCATCGTATATCAGTGTATTAGGCCCTGTGTGCCATCGTATATCAGTGTATTAGGCCCTGTGTGCCATCGTATATCAGTGTATTAGGCCCTGTGTGCCATCGTATATCAGTGTATTAGGCCCAGTGTGCCATCGTATATCAGTGTTATTAGGCCCTGTGTGCCATCGTATATCAGTGTATTAGGCCCTGTGTGCCATCGTATATCAGTGTATTAGGCCCTGTGTGCCATCGTATGTCAGTGTATTAGGCCCTGTGTGCCATCGTATGTCAGTGTATTAGGCAAGTGTGTGCCATTAAATATTAGCGCAGGCCGTGCGTGTACCATTATATATTACCGTTCTAGGCCGTCCGTGTATGTGCGTATATCAGTGTATTAGGCCGCGTGTGCCATCGTATATTAGCGTATCAGGACGTGCGCGTGTACTATTATATATTAGCGTACTAAGCCGTACATGTATCTTAGCTGTATATCAGTGTATTAGGCCGTGTGTTCCATCGTATTTCAGTGTATTAGGCCGTGTGTGCCATCATATATTAGTGTATCAGGCCGTACTTGTATGAGCGTGCAGAGTCCGACATGTAGGTACCCTGCTTGTCCTTTTTTGGAGGTTCGCTTACTTCTGGTGTTCACTGAAATTTTGTTTATTTACGACTGGGTAATCTGCCCCGGTTTTCTGTCATCTTCATTTGAGGCAAAGCTAAAACAAGCCTCATTCATTCTCCCGTTGTCGCACTATACATGGTTTTTGACCGGTTACCCAGAGCTGACAGTAGGGTGTTTTGCACTATCCCCTCTCCTTATTGTCAGTTATGTTAACGTTTGTCTTCATAGAGTAGGTGATATACATATATATACACACATACATGTGCACACACACGCATACATACATTGTTCTGCGCCTTGGTATACTTTTGACCGTTTATTTTGTATATTGTATTTATATAGACGTTTCCAAGGTTCAGAACCTGTTCTTATATTTTTTAGTTCCTGTGCTTCAATGCGCAAGCATGTTAGTGGTTTATCAATTATGGGTGTTTGTTTGTACTTCTGTGCACCGTTGATTAGTTCGTTTGTATAGGCCCACGTATAGTCTTTAGTCATATGTTAGTTCTATGCGATCGGATGTATTAGTAACCAGTCCCTGTGAACCGTCATATTTGTGTATGTAGACCCAGGGCGTCGACGTGTATAAGTACGTAGACCCTGGGTGCAGTTATGGACAAGTATTTAGGTTGTGTACTGTCGCGATGTCTGAGATAGGCCACGTTGGTCGATATGAGTCAGTAGGTAGACTAGGTGCACTGTCATTGTATCATGCGTAGCCCTGATGTACTGTCAAGAATAAGTGTGTAGACTGGAGACATCGTGTGCGTTCCGCAGAAGTACTTAGAAAAGTCCTGTGCACCAGCTCTAACTAATTGAGGCCCCATCGGCAGCCACGAGTCAGTGTTTTAGACTCAGTATGAAAATTCGGTAATGAGGCCCCGTCGGCTGCCACGAGTCAGTGTGTAGACTCTGTAAGAAGATTCAGTAACGAGGCCCCGTCGGCCGCCACGAGTCAGTGCGAAGACTCAGTAATAAGGCCCCGTCGGCCGCCACGAGTCAGTGTGTAGACTCGGTGTGAAGACTCGGTCATGGGGCCCTGTCGGCCGCCACGAGTCAGTGTGAAGACTCAGTAGTGGGGCCCTGTTGGCCGCCACAAGTCAGTGTGAAGACTCAGTAGTGGGGCCCTGTCGGCCGCCACGAGTCAGACAAAAGGTCCTGTTGCCGAATGTGTACTAAGGCCCCCCAGTAGTAGGAAGAGAGGCGAATTAGCCCTTTTTTTAAGGCGCTATGCTAATGTTTAAGGCGCTATGTTAGTTTTTAGGGCATATGCATTAATTAGGGTGACGTCACAATCCTATTGTCCATTGAATTAATTAAGGAATTATTTTTAGGGCGTACGCCCTATTTTCGGAATGCTAATTTTTAGGGCGCTCTCATTAATTCAGGCATATTTGGGTAAAGCCTATTGTTTGGGGTCGTCTCTAAAACCAGAACCTGTGTCTCCGAGTCAGTACAACCCAAAGCCTTGAACAAGATGGTAGGATCACAAGGCAATCATGGAGGAAGATAAGTTGTACGCTGTAGCCTATACACCTGATGGGGATAGATTTGGAGAACTAACTGAGATAAGCATTCCCGGACATCTGGAAGATTTTTTATCAAGGGAAAATATTTTCACTGAAAACTACCAAGCATTTGCTGAATTGTACAAAGCACACAAGATTAAAGGGAAGTTAAGGGAGTACTATTGGCCCGAGAAGAAGGAAGACACTTTGCTAACCTGTGATTCTTCACTAGACATTTATTACTTACCCAAGCACATTATTGAAGGGGGATTTTATCACAAGAACACAACCGGAGACGGATTCGAAAAGATAAAAGTCTTTGACGAGTTCCCTAACGTGTGCAGAATCATTAAGAGTATCTTAATAGACTTGACCACATCCAACGCTGAGAAGATAAATTATATGCGGCTATTGATCTCGAAGGACCAACCCGTTTCCGTAAAACTATTCCAACATTTAGACCTTTTTCCTAAGTATGGACACCATTTCCAGGAACTGCAGGAGGAGTTTGAGACAATGCAGAATGATAGAGAGGGAAGAAAAATTCCTAAACTATATGGTGTAGCTTCCTGTGATCACTGGGTTCAACGCTTAACCCCATGGGGAGAGCGCTGAGGATCGGGAAATGATCCATCACCTTTGTGCATTACTTCCTAAAGGAAAGATAGATGCAAAAACTTTGTGCAAGACAAAGATGTTTGATGAACTAGATATTTTCCCTGTCTATGGCGAAGAACTTAGGGGATTGCGGGATGCATCACTTACGATTGAAAAGCAAGTAAGCCATATGATTTTGTAAATACCTGTAAGTACCTTGTGAGATGAAATAAATTATGGGTGAAAGAACGTGTCTTTGGATTGTCCCTTTTGACCCTCGAAATTCGAGAAGTTGAATGAAAAAAGTAATAAATATCTCGCAATATCTAAACTCCTTATTCGTAGCGTAAATAGTGAGAACAAACTACTCGTAATAGACTCTAAACTGTCTTTATTATTTTCCTTTACAGTTAATAACTCATAAGATATCCAGTAAATCCACTGTGAGCAACTCTGCTATTGTTCTTAGGGATAACCGAAGGGCCATCAGTACAGTTTGATAGAAACAATAGTCCTGTTGTTTTGAGGAAAACTCTTGAGATGTAAATTCTTCTCTAAAACTGAACTATAATAACCATACGAATAAAAACAGTACAAACCACCAGATCAATTAAACAAAGTTTATTCAATCTCAAAAACACCAATTTACAGTTCGTTTTCCTTATAGTCGCGGAGTTGATAACTTTCTTATTTCTCAGTTCTTGGGTTGATATAATGTACCGTGTTACAAGATTACACTGATTTATGTTTCATTGATTCTTGTTGACAAATGCTGCTTACTGATTGCTTATATTAAAACGATGACAAGAGGAAGAATATTTTTTAAATCGACTTAATAAGACTTGTTTCTAAAAGGTACAAATGTATTGTTCATCACGGGAACACTCTGTTCCGGAATAGGTTGTTTTTGGAATTGTTTATTCAACAAGAATTTTCGGTGGTCAATTGCAGCCTCGGTCGCTTCTTGCCATCCATAATCTTCCATGTTCATCAAGTTTTGCTTTGTTTCCAAGATTTTTCGGAAATCAGGATCTTTTCTTAAGCTGTGAATCCATTTCATATCTTCGAACAACACTTCTCTTAGGTCTTTTCTATAGGTAGGAACCAAAGCGTTACTGGCTTTGATTTCAGCAACTTCATGACTATCCCCATCGTGTTCATACTTTTGAACCAACGCTTCCCAATCTTCCTGGTGCCGTTCTTTAGCTTCGTTTCGAATTCTTTCCCAAACATCCTCTTCTCCGTCATAACTATCATCAGTGGAGTCCGTGCTCTCCTGAGAATCAGAGCTTTGATAGGAATCTTCAGTCATTTCATCATCTGAGTTGGAACGATTAGCAGCCATCGTTTATATCTTTACTCTTCAAGGATCGGGAGTATAATGTCAGACCCTTAAAAGTTTCCAACTTTATAGAAAACAAATTGGCGTGGTCACTAAGTTTAACAAATGTCGATTAGCTGATTTAGCTAAGGTCTCTCAGTTAGACCAACATTATAAGCAGGATTCCTAACCAACATATTTGCCATTATCAACAACTGGATTTACATTCCGCGACAAAAACTTTCTTTTTTTAAGTTTCGCTTCTTGTAAATATGGTTTACGTTCTTGAGTCGATAACCTATGGACTTGTGCCAAGTGGTTGGATAATTTAACAAGATACTTTGATCCACAATTAGGTACAGGGCAGTTTTTCAAAGTCCGATTTTCCATGTTCACTTGTTGAAAGTTAGTATCAAATAGCACAAATCTACTTGATCGTCCCTTTTATCTCCTTTCATCCCTATTGTCGCCTTTCGTCCCTCTTTTTTTCGTTTTGAAATGATAAAAAAAAAGAGATAAAAAAAGAAAAAGCGGGACGAGAGGCGACAAAAGGGAAGAAAGGGATGAACGGAGATAACTCTATCCGAATGTGGACACGTCTCTTGTCAGTAGGCCCTCTCGTCAATGTCAGGTTTTACCATGGGTTTAATGGCCCTATACAGATTCCCCCAAATGCTCGCGCCCTTTTGATCCTCCTCCAGCACGTAAGCGTGATGCTGTTTCCCCTCCTCGTTGAAAATGTTGAGGGGCGGCGGGTCCTGGGGTGCAGGGCGAAGAGGAGGTAGCCAAAAGGGCGTTGGGTGGCATCCTGGTAGGCCCGCATCACCGCCGGCACTTGTCCCGGAAAGGCCTGCTCGGCGTCACGGGCATTTTAAAAAGCGACCAGGTTGTGCGCGTTGATGGAAATGGTGCGCGCGTACTTGCCCGGGGGAAAAATGTTCTACGTCAGGTACAGCACCGAAATGTTATGGTGGTGCGAGCCTTTGCTGAACAGGTCCACCACCCGTTCATCCTTGGAGCCTTCTTCCTTCTTTCATCGAATCGTCCAGGATCAAGAGGCCCGGCTGGCCGCGGAAGGGCGCGTACGCGTCGTCGGGGAGCCCGGCCATAAAGGTCACCCCCAATTGTTTCTGCAGGGCGGTGAAACGGGGTTGCCAGGCGCTGCCATAGCAGTACACGATCGTGAGGGGTGGGTGGGTGAAATGGGATTGGGCATGGTGCAGGAGTCTTTCGGTGAACACCGTTTTTCCCGATTGACTCTGCCCCGTGATCAAGATATTGCAGGCACTTGGAAACGGACGTCTATCGTGCCTCACCCCTTCCCAAGACTAACAAGACGTTTGGGTGGGGTTATTTTTTTATTTTATTTTTATTTTCTCTCAAACTGATGAAACACTGGTCGTGGAGGGTTCTGCCTTGCCTCTGCCACCGTGCCATACACCGCCGCCGGTACTGGTTTTGCCAGATTTGGAGGTACCAGTCCCGGGCGGTTTTGGTCTTCCACCGCTAAGTTCTTGCAGTACCTCCGCCATGGACCGTCCGTGGGCGCGGTGCAGGAGGTAATACAGGCAATAACTGCCGCACACTTTGGACTTGTTCCCTTGTAACATAACGTTGTTTTTCACATGATGGGCCGCCCCCTGCCGCACGTACTCTTGCAACCCGTAATAAGAGGCGGGAAAGCCATAACTGTCGAAGAATTCATTCAGGCCTTGACGAGGAAAATAAAAGGCCAACCAATGGGTTCCTGGCCCGTCGGCGTTGTCGGTGTTGAGAATGAAGGAGGCGGGGCAGGCCACGTGCCGGGGCCGTAGGTCCATGGGGAACACGCCCCGAAACGAGGCGCGGAGCCACCAATCTTGGCGCGCCAAGGCCGTCAATTGCGAAGTGTAGGTGGTCATCCCGTTTACAACTTTTTCACTTCCCAGCTGCTGTTGATTTCGTACGCGGCGTCGAACTCGCAGTTCACGTACACCGATAGGATCTGGGCCACGCCTGCCGCAAACTGAAGCCGGATCCCCACCGTCCCGTACTGTTGTATGTTCATGTGAGAGGCGTTGCCACTGCCATCTGGGGTGAAGTCAAAACATAGGATGGCGTACCCAGTATCCCAATCTGTGCGGGTAATGTCAATCCCATGGTTGGAGTGCATGTTGCCTTGAGCCAGGAACAAGGTATTGTAGCCGTCCAGGGTTTTCCCGGCCGAAAATTCGAGGCGGAAGAAGGGGGTGGGGGTGCCATCCACCGTGACCGTCGCTCGGGTCATCTCAAACCTTTGGAAATGGAAAGGGGTCTTTTTCAGATCTCCCAAACTGGCGAGACTCTCCACCAAGGCAATACGCATGCGCCGGAGTATGCGTCCGCCCAGGAAATCCGTTTTCTCAAACGTGGTGTCCCACTGGGAAATGGTGAACATCCGTTCTTCTTCGTTGTTGTAAGGGTAGAGGACGGGCTGGGTCACGAGTTTCACTTCGGTGTTCTTCATGAATTCCTTGTTGCAGACGCTGACACGAAGGAAGAAGGCGACCCGTTTCAGCACGATTTTGGCGGCGGCCACTTCCGCCGTAGTTTTGTTTCCCATGAGGGCGAAGGCGTTACTGGAAGGGGTCAGTCTGAATTCTAGGGGCACCCCGTTGAGGAGCAGTTTGTTGGAGAAGGCCGCGTCAATGTAAAATATCCCGGTCAGTTCCACCACTTTGCTTTCCGCAACGTAGGCCGCCCGCGCCTCCAACCCTGTGTTGGTCCCGGCGATGTTGAACATATCCATGGAACCGGCCTTGTCTTTGTAGTACAGGCCCGAGGTCAGGTAGGATTTCTTCGCGTCCGGGGTAAAGTTGAGCAGGGTGTTGAAAATGGCTTTATAGGGGTAGGTTTTGGTGCTCATGGTCATCCATTCCCCGTTCAAACCATATCTATTTCTGACCAGAGGGAATGAAACCAATTGTTGACTTGCCCCAAAATCAAATCGGCGGTCAAATTCCCTCCATCGGCTTTCACGATGTTGGCCGTCACCTTGAAGTAACTTCTAGGCAGTACAGTGTAATAGGGACTGGCCGGGAGGTAAAATTCCACGGGCGCGCCGGGAAAGAGGGCCGATTTGGGGGCATGCTCCGACCAATAGCCTCTTTCTTCGACCGCTTGGGCCAATTCCTTTCCGAAAAAAATCCAAATGGGTGTTGTACCCGCCCAGCATGTGCGGGAGAGGCGGTTTGCCCATCTCTGCAACCGTCGCCATGGTTTTCAATAATCGTCGTCAAAGATATCCCTCTCGACACGTGCACGCTTGACAGGCGTCGAGGGAATGAGAGGGGTGGGCTGTTTTTGCATTCTTTTATTTTTGTTGGCTGTGGGCGCAGGCGTCTTCGTCTTTTTGTTTTTCGGGGCCACCCCGGCTATCTTTTCCAGACCCTGGATCAACGTTTTACTGGTTTTCTTGCCGAGAACGCGGGCTGCCCCTTGACTCGTGTCCTGCAGGATTTGCTTCACCACCCTCTTGCCAAATTTCTTTTTCAGATGATCGAGAATCTTTTTTCCTCCTTTTTTAGCTACCGCCCCCGCGACGGTTCCGGCCAGAGCTTTGCCCGCCATGAGGGCCAAAGGGGCCACCGCTAAGGGCAATAGTCCACCCTTTTGGTTCTTGATCGGGCCGTAACGGCCGAGTTCATTCCAACAGATAGGGATGAGGCTGCCGCCGCCTTGCTGCCCCCGGCCCTCCTGGAAGACAGGGATCGAGGTGGGCGTGCGTTGAGGGTTGGCGGAGTGTGCCGGGAGCGCATGGAACACTGGTATCGAAGACCCTCCGCCAACCACGTCCCCCATAGATGGCAACGGTGCCATAGAACCCGTAGACGGTCCATAATTCATCCTTTCCTTTTTAGAGCGCGCTTCACAAATTCCAATGTCGGCACCACGGTTGCTGTTGAGGCGAATGAGATGCGTTGGCCTGTCTCATCGGTTATAAGGATTTCCAGTGTGTCAAACACCGTTTTGGCGACCGGGAAGTACCGCATGACCGGAAAGTCCCGTTCCACCACCTTGTTGTAAGGGACCTGGGCCGAAACGACCCGTAGGAAGGGCGCTTTCACATCCCCCACGATGTGCGGCTCGATCAGATCGCAGTACACGTACAAACTGCGCACGGGTTGGTGTTTAAAATCGCGATTGAGCAGGTAGGGTTTGGCCGTCGAGAATTCCAGGCCGGAGTAATAGGTGGACCAACACTCGGGCTGGTAGCCTATCAGGGCTCGGGGCGTCTTGTCTTTGTTCTCCGATAAGATTTGGGGCGTGCGGACGTCGCCAAACCCCCAACAGCTTGGCCAGCCAAGGGCTCATGGTAAAATGCGCGTCCTTATGGAGGACTTGTAGGGTCAACCTTAATGTCCCTTTGACCGCTTTGGGGCTCCAAATCCAGGCCACGTTAGGGTAGTCGTTCGGAAAAATGTGGTTTTCGATAGCTTTGGCGTTGGCGTAGTTCCCCGAGGTCAACACAAGGATCGTTTTGATCTTGTGATGCCTGTGAAACAAGGTAGAGCCGGCTCAGGTAGTACACGGTCCGGTCTTTCTCCGAGACCGACTCGGGGATCATGATGGCCTTGTCCGGGATCACCGCGCCAGTGTGGGTTACGAAACTGGACATCAACGGGGTGGTGGGTCCTGGTTTTTTCAGCAGGCCGACGGGATGGGCGGTGGACTTTTTGGGATCGTCCTCCAAACCGACCATGTAAGCTAGTTTAGGGGGTAGGACTAAAATGTACCCGTCCGTCGTGGTTTGTTTCAATTCCAGGGAGGTCTTGGCCAATTGTTTATCGGAAAATTTCACCCGGACGTCAAACCGTTTGAGAATCGCTTGGAATCCTCCTTGAACCAAAGCCTGGCGCAGAGCATGGACCAGTTCTGTAACCGTTTCGAAATACTGGGGCGCGAACTTCACGGGGGTCGAGGTCTCTTCTTCTTGGCGAAGTTTTTCGTGGATCATCGTAAATTGACGGTCTTGCTTGGAAATTTCAGGTGGCAGAGCGCCATCTCCCACCGTCGGTCCAATACCATCATCTCCGGCAGATAGATACGAAAATGGGAGACGGTATTGTTGGGAAAGGTATCGCGGCTGGCCACGCTGGGCAACGTCATCCAGATGCGGTCTTGGTCCATGTTTTTCGGAAATGCCAGGTCACTTCCACCTTAGAGGTTTGTGGAAATGAAACAAGTTTCCCGTGCTCGTCGGTTATAAGGATTTCGAAATCCTCAAACACCGTCTTGGTCAACCGCCTGTAGAACAGGGTGGTAAAGTTGCGTTCTTGGACCGCATCGTCGCAGGTCACTGAAAAAAGGACTCTCAACAAGGCGGCTTTGGTATCCCCCACAATACTGGGTTCCACCAAATCACAGTGGAGGCAGGGGAAGACCGGAGAGGCGACCGCCATTTCCCAGGCCGGAGACAACTTGTACAGTTGCGGGAGGTGGATACCGAATCGGGCCGGGACATTGGCACTCACTCCGTTGGTTCAGGTAATGTAAAATCCCTCTTCCTCCATCCTTTCTCTCTCTCCCTTAGTGACCCCACTCTAACAAGAATGACTCAGACCTTTTTCTTTTTCCCCCCATACGTTTGGGTCTGGAGCTGGGCGACCGGGACCCAGCTGTTAAATTTGGCAGGGTACCCTTGCCATTTCACCAAGACTTCTTCCTGATTCTTCTTCTGGCCGCGACGGCGGCGTTGCAACACCTTCTCGATGATAAAGTCTTTCTTTTTCCACGGCCACAGGAGTCATCTCGCTTTCGTAAAAGGTTCCCTGCAACCCTTCCCCGCTCAGGTCCGCCCGCCGGTAGACGGGCGGGGTGCGGTAGTCCAGCCGTTGCCGCACCGTGAACACTTCCTCCGACCAGTTGGCCAGATAGCCTTTTTCAAAATGGCCTTTGGTTATGCTAATCCGTACCGTATCGCCGGGACGGAACAACGGTTTCTTCGTCGTCTGCTTTTCCTGGTACAAGACGGCACGCACCTCGTGGTCGTTGAAGGGCGTGACGGTGATGGGGCCCGTCGGATGCTGCGACATGACGAGCTTAACCCGGTTCAGGAATGCGGGTTCCCCGTCGTTTTCTAACATTTAATACTAGAAATCTCACAGCGGTGTCCGATATGTGAGAAGGAGCTCTGCTTCAAGAGTTAGATCTTTAAGATTCTTTTAGGTGTGAAATAGGTGTCTGGTATACACCTGCAGAAAACGTATGGATATCGGATCCTGTAAAATGTCCGTTTAGTTATTAAAGACTAGAAACAAATTGCACGCTAAAAATAAACCACACTAAACACACCGTGGCCTACGTGTAGACGTCTACCGCACGCAGGCGAAATACATCATTACATGTATTCTAATGCACGTTTGCGCTAAACAACACTTCCAAATAACTTGTTTAATTTACTGGCATTCGAAAGTAACAAATAAAGAACACGCCGTGACACTTAATTCGAATCAGAGCATTTCATGGAACAAAGTTTGCGTTAAAAACTTCCAACAGCTTTCGAATTTCGCTAATAAGATTCACGGCATTCTGCATGGTGAATTGAATCCAACTACACTGCCAGGACTTCCCGAACTTGAAATCAATCTTATTTTGGTAAACTTAAATGCCGGAGTCGCTAGAACTGAAGAAATAAGTTATATCCCAGCAACGCTCAGGCAGCGAAAAGCTGCCTTTTTAGCTGTAAGCTATCCAACTGTGTCATATTTCTCGCTTCAACCCTTCAGCGAAATCAGAGTTGGCAGTAGCGAAGTGCATGTCGGCTCGAGTCGGTCAATCGGTGGCTTGAGCTTGTTCATTTCGTCTTGCAGGTCAATGTTTTCTGGCGTGGCTGTTTTCAGTCCATACTTTACGGTTCTGATTCTGTTTTGGCGGGAATTATTACCATGTAGATTTACGCCACCTTTTAGCACTAACATGCAGCTAGTCACCAACGTTTAATCCAGGCTATAAATCCAAATTGTTTGGTCAAAATTGAACTGACTACCCAAGGAAAATCAGAATGATATTACTGGTATTCTACTTCCAGATAACAACAGTTCAAAATGAGCTGACTACCCAAGGAAGGCAGAATGCATTTTAAATTATATTCATGGTATTCTACTTCCAGATAACAACAGTTCAAAATGAACTGACTACCCAAGGAAGACATAATGCGTTTAAAATTATATTACTGGTATTCTACTTCCAGATAACAACAGTTCAAAATAAACTGACTACCCAAGGAAGGCAGAATGCGTTTAAAATTATATTACTGGTATTCTACTTCCAGATAACAACAATTCAAAATGAACTGACTACCCAAGGAAGACAGAATGCGTTTAAAATTATATTACTGGTATTCTACTTCCAGATAACAACAGTTCAAAATGAACTGACTACCAAATGAGCTTACAGAATGAGTTAGGTTATCATTGATATTATTATTGATATTCTATTCGGAGTCAAAAGTAATACGAAAACTTTTCCATTGAAGAATTAGCTCAGAAACTGGTCTTGAAGACTGCGAATCGTTGGTGTTAGTTCACGATTTCCGGTGTGATTGCCGTCAGAATCTTTTGTTTCGTTGTTCAAGTCATCCGCACAGAGTTTAAATCTCGGCTAATATTCGCGCAAAGGAAGGAATTAAGCGAACCTTCCCCGGCAGAACAAATACCAATTCAAACGATGTACCTGACCAACACATAGTACGTGTTAACGTAGAAGTACTTCGTACTGAGTTCTTGCGGCCAGCCGGAGTCGAAGTCTTGTTCTGGCCTTTTGCCTGCCACAGCTGTTTGATCTTCATATAAGCAATTTCGTAGCCAGATCAAGGTCGTAGAATTAAAGGGGATACCATTGCCTTTTACTATCGACTGCTGTCCCAAAGACGACTTGACCTTGCGAAGTTGCCCGCCAAAACTTGAAATTCATGCGCCTATTTCGGCGGTAAATCGAATATTAACTATTATTCTAATTCTCAGTAGGGAACTACACAAGGCGAACGGTGTTCTGCCGATGACAGATCAGGCGATTTATTTTTCACTGCCTGAACACTCTTAAAACCACAAGGTGCGAGTGTTGACAAGATTTGCGGTTTACAAAATGAATTAATCCTGACATGCATCCAGCAGCGCATTCCTGAACCGGGTTAAGCTCGTCATGAACAAAAGGCCAGAACAAGACTTCGACTCCGGCTGGCCGCAAGAACTCAGTACGAAGTACTTCTACGTTAACACGTACTATGTTGTACCCGGGCACCAATTGGGGGAGGGCTTTCAAATACTCTTTCTTCCCGCTGGCCATGAAATATTTGTACATGCGCCCCTTGAGGGTCCGGTTGAACCGCTCGGCAATCTGGGCTTTGGTCTCGTTGTAAGTGACGAAAAAGACCACGTCGTTCTTTTTTGAAAAGGCCTGGAACTTACGGTTGGTAAATTCTGTCCCGGCATCGGTCTGCAACCGTAACGGTTTCCGCTCGCGGAACACTTGGGTAAAGGCGCGCACCAATTCTTCCCCGGTCTTGTTCTTAAGCGGACCGCCCAGGCGTATTTGGACAACACATCGATGATGGTCAGAATGTGTTTGTAGCCCTTTGTTGAAGGCACTGGTGGCTTGCATGTCCGCATTCCATTGCTCGTCGAGGGCCAGCACGCGCACGCGCCCTCTCGGAAATTATTTTCGAAAAGGCCCGTACAAGGTAAACGTCAATTGCTTTTTCAGCCACGCTAAAGTGGTGGCCCGTGTCAGGCCCACTTCTTTAGCCGCCTTCACCAGGCGGGCAGCACGCCCAAAGGCAGCAGGGCTGGCGGGGTCGTAATACAACGCCTCGAGCAGAGCGGCGGTATTCTTTTTCTTCTCCTTCTTTCTCCCCATCCTCAAAATGGGATCCCTGAATAATCACTTGTCCCCCGCAACACGCCAAGAAACAACGCAGGCGTTTCAAAATGCCGTGGCACTTGAGGGACGGACCTCCTCCTCCGCCGCAGGGCATTCTTCAGTCTCCCCGAGTCTAGTGCGCGTGGAGCCCTTATACTTGTTCCCCCCCCAAATTAGAACCATGGAGAATGTGCAACCGCGACCATAAAGTAAGCATATAATCATTCTGTGGAGCAACAACGGAAGACATGAAGGACTACTTGAAACCCGCGCTGAGAATGAAACCAGACGAGCTAATCGTCCACGTAGGTACAAACAATCTTAGCTCTGAGGAGCCCACTAAGATTGCAGATGATATTGCTGATATTTGTAATGTTATCGAACGTGACTCTCCGGCCACCAATATTGTAGTATCGGAGTTAATAGTAAGGATTTAAACCGTAAGGTCTCAAAGGTAAACAAACGGCTACGCTCTTTTTGCAGATCACGAGACTGGGCATTTATATCACATAAGAATATTACAGGAGACTGTCTTAATTCTAAGGGCCTTCATCTCAACATGAAGTGGGTGCCATTTATTGCTAGCAATTTTAACAAGCACATAAGGTCAGACTGACCGACTATGGCCACTGTGATCATTAATGACTTCAGCTCTACTAGTAGCCAAAATACTCAAACAAATTTGTTAGAACAGAATATACATTCACTAGACACACTAGATTCAATTCTTACTCTCCAAGGAGAATCAGGGAGTACTGATAATTTCGCTAAAAATCCACCTCATGCAGAAACCTCTAGGCTCCCTAAAACTAGGGGCTTTAAAATGGCCTCATTAAACATAACTAGTTTAACCAAACACATTGAAGAGCTCCGAGCATTTATGGCTGACCAAGCGCTTGATATTCTGGCAATAAACGAAACCAGGCTGGATGCTCTAATCCCAGGATGTTCATATCCTGGGTTATTAAATTTATCGCCGGGACAGAAACCGGTCTGGTGGTGGTTGTTGCCTCTATATACGCTCCAATATTGTTTACAAATCTCGAACAGATATTGTACCTGAAGCACTTGAGTGCGCCTGCATTGAAATTTGTAAACCAAATTAAAAGCCATTTTTAATCACCACCTGGTACAGGCCACCAAATTCGCATATGGACATTTTCAGTGAATTTGAAACTTTTGTTGGTAGAAGTGATTGTGAGGACAAATAACTTTTTATTTTAGGTGACGTAAACTGTGATTTGTTGGCTACCCCACTTGATCGGCATACCATAGCGTTAAATCAACTCTGTGATGTTTATCAGTTGTCTCAACTGATAAACAAGCCGGCAAGGGTCACACCTACAAGTACCCTAATCGATATTGTTCTCACAAACAGTCCCGAGAAAGTGGTTTGTTCCGGTGTCATGCGTCTTGGCTTAAGCGACCATGACTTAGTTTATGCTTACCGCAAAATCTCAATTCCTTCAAAAGTCGGCCATAGGTTCATTAGCTATCGGCAAATGAAAAACTTTGACCCCGACAAGTTTAAAACAGACCTAGGAAATGTCCCATGGTTTCTATTGCAAAACTCTGAAAATGACGTTGAATCCATGTGGTCACAATGGAAACATGATTTTCTAAAGATAGTAGACAAACACGCACCGATGCGTACTAGACGAGCACGTCAAAAGAAATCCCCATGGGTCAATCAAAGTTTGTTAACGAAAATGCGACAACGGGACCATCAAAAGAAAGTTGCTGTTAGAACTAATGATCCTAACGACTGGTCGCAATACAAAAAGTTAAGAAACAAAGTAAATAATTTAGTACGTCAAACAAAGGCAGACTATTATAAGAGCAAACTTAATGATAGCAACACGACATCAAAAGAAACATGGAGAGCTATCAATGAGGTCACTGGACGGAATTCCAAAAAAGGTGGAGTCATGAAAATTGATTTTGATAATAAGGAAATTACAAAACCAGCTGAAATGGCCAATGCGTTCAACAAACACTTTGTAAACATTGGCCCCAGTCTAGCGGAGGTAAATTTCGGCAACAGAGTTTCTGATGATTTGCCCCAGTGCAAAACCTCATTTTCTCTCCGGCACACAACCAGAAATGTTGTTCTGAAACATTTAAAAAAGATATCTGCCTCAAAGGCAACCGGATTAGATAATATACCGTGTAAAATTTTGAAAATAGGCGCCGATACTGTTTGCGAGTCACTTACATGGCTGTTCAATGCGTCAATTTCACAGGGGATCTTCCCCTGTGAGTGGAAACATGCAAAAGTAAGCCCCGTATATAAAAGTGGGACGCGGTCTGATACAAACAATTATCGGCCAATATCCGTAATTTCAGCTATAGCTAAGGTATTTGAGAGGATCATCTATGACCAGCTATATACCTATTTGCAAAATAACGGTCTATTAACTTATTGTCAATCTGGTTTCCGAAAGTTACACTCAACAGTGACCGCTTTGCTCCATGCTACGGACAAATGGTCGTTAAATATTGACAAAGGTCTGATTAATGCAACTGTTTTTGTAGACCTGAAAAAAGCTTTTGACACCGTTGACTACAATGTTTTGCTTCAAAAACTAGAAAGTTACGGCTTGACTTCTCCAAGTATTGCGTGGTTTAGACCGTATCTCAACGAACGAAAGCAAAGGCGTGTGTGTGGTCAACAGTGAAATGTCAGACTTTGGGGTACTCTCCTGTGGCGTCCCTCATGGAACAATTTTGGGGCCCTTGTTGTTCCTAATATTTATAAATGACCTTCCATATTGCTTAAAATTCTCAGACACTCAAATGTACGCAGATGATACTTGTCTTACAATGGCAGGTTCATCATGTGATGACATTGAATCTAAATTGAATACAGACTTACAACATATTTATGAGTGGCTGAAAGCAAACAAGTTGAGTCTGAATGTTTTTATTAGTAGGCTCTCGCCAGAGATTCTCTCATGTGGCATGTCCGAACCTTGTAATTGGAGGCGAAAGCATCCCTAAAATAGCGTTCGTTAAGTACTTAGGTACGGTGGCCCAGAAGGGCAAAACACAACTCCACAAACTTTCAGGAAACACCACAATATTTCAGGAAACACAACAATATTTCGCGAAACTCTACAATATTTCACGAAACACCACAAACTTTCAGGAAACACCACAATATTTCACGAAACACAACAATATTTAACGAAACACCACAATATTTCACGAAACACAACAATATTTCAGGGAACAACAATATTTCACAGAACACATCAAAAATGGTAACAAGCCCGGATGCTCCTGCAAAACGGCAAGAGCATGGGACGAGTAAAGATCACGTGATTGATCATTGCAAAAATGGCGTCTTCTAGTTCGGGTACAGTTTATCTCGCAGATGAAGAAAGCATTATCTGGTATTACTTTTCAAGAGGATATAGATACGAGGCTATCGTCTATCGTAGAATTCTTAGCCAAGTTTCATGGTGTTACGATGTGTGTTAGAACATTACTTTGAAAAATAGGTTGCGGCAATTTAAATTAAGGAGAAAAAAGCTTCTTACGACTTAAAGACTGTACGAGATCGAATTATGAATGAGCTTAGTGGACCAGGGTGGAAGGGAGGATATAAGAGCATGTGGCATATGCCACGCTTACAAAACATCCGGGTTCCTAGACATGTTGTAGCCGACTTGATGAAGGAACATCTACCATTGTGTCCAAGATGTCGTTCACCCATTCATCGTTCTCGTCATCTGAACCCTGATCTGACTGATCCGATTCCGTTTCAAGCATATGCAAGAATAGGGTTATCCTAGCGAAGGTCTTTCCCAAGTCTTCTTTATACTTTTGCAAAGTAAAGGCCTCTTTGCTTCCGGGTAATGCACTAGTCAATTGAAACCCCGGCCCCCCGACCCCGGGACATAGCGGGGCATTAACGGGGACATGGCCGTGGAATAACGCACATTTAACGCTGCATTTCTCCGGTGGAACGGGGAAAATAACGATTTGCAAAATTTGCGGGGATTTCAGCGGTGGCTGTAACGTCAGCCACGACAGAGCGGGACTGGGCCCGAGCATCAACAACGCTGGAAAAGACAAGTTGCATCCTTTGAAATCATCCCTTTTTTTACCCATCGCTATTTTTAATCCTAAACGCTTGGTTTATTAATGCTTAAAGACTATTTTCCCGATTTTTTGCTCTCTATTTCCGTAGCAATTCGTTTTCTTCACGAATTTTTCATGTAGTGATCAGTTTATAAATATTCAATCATCATACATATTCAAATTTATGAGATCGCTGTCGCCATTATTCACGAACTTCGGTTGTAATGCATGTATTTACTTCTTATATCAGGTGCTTCTTCATTACAATAATCGTACGAAAGTTGTGGTTGTGGATAGAAATTCCACTATAAGTGAGCCAAGCGTTGGGTGTATCACATGCGGTGTTTTTTGCAAAGATTTGACGAAGACTGGGGCGAACGGGTCGATGTCGACGATAGTAATAAGACAATATAGTAATAGAAAGTGTGCTTCAGAAAATGTATTTTTTTCAAATAATGGAACAACAGATTAGGTACTTATTGACCGAGTGGGTGGGCCGGACGGGAAAATATTTGGCTGGAGGGCATGATGCGGTACGGACCTCGCCGGCTTTTTCCGGCCGCTCACGCCATACACGTCCTGCCATCATCACGTGACTTTTGTAAATGGTTTTGAAAGGAAAGCGCGCGCGGGCCGCCGTACGGGTCATATGATACTGAAGCTTATGTATATTCAATTTCTCAATGCCTCCTCCTAATTGAAAATTCTGAAGCACATGTCGGGGCCATAAGGGCGGGTATTGTACTGCCCCCGATGGGCAGGAAAAAGGTCAAAATGTAACACTGTATAAATGCCCGGGGGTCGGGGGGCCGGAGTTTCAATTGACTAGTGCATAAAGTAATAACTTCACTACCATTCGGGTAACAGAGTTTATACGACTTGTCAGTTCTAAATGCTTGATCATACGAGGCTCTCTCCGTAAAGCTTCCTCAAGCACTGTCTTTGCTGAGGCATGTTATGTTAGCTTTAACTCTTTCGGGTCCGATCGTGTGTGAGCTCAATTGGTGAAATCCTGAGTGCTAACGCAACCCTCCCCCTCAGTTCAAGATTGGCTAGCCCGGGGCAGTTAAATACTGCTGACCTTTTAAGCCGAGGGCTCAAACTTTCTCCACAATGCCATTCGGGTGAATTCTACGAACTGGTTGACGGTAGGTATTGTAACTTCTGTAGGG
Source organism: Actinernus sp. WN-2022 (assembly GCA_030867875.1). NCBI lineage: Eukaryota > Metazoa > Cnidaria > Anthozoa > Actiniaria > Actinernidae > Actinernus > Actinernus sp. WN-2022. Next base: position 23,904,759 of record JAOWCC010000853.1, on the reverse strand, counting down.
TTTCCAATTAAATGTGCTCTAATTTTGGAGAAAAATGCCACTGTCAGAGAGTTTGAGGACATCATTAAGTCTGAGGATGGCTGAAAAGTACTTGGTTTGCTTTTAGTAGGCTTTGTGAGGGGATTTCACAGGGTTTTTCCGTTGTGTTTGTGCTTTCAGACACAGAAAAAAATTCTTCAATGAAATCCTTGAAATCCTGCAGTTGGCAGTCTTTTACCCCTGCTTATTTCATGATTGAGACGGTTTTCTTTGTTATTCAAGAAACTTTATTTAACTAACATACCAGTTAAGAGAGGATCCATGTGAAAACCATGCAGACGAGTCTACAGTGCACCTCTCCGATTGCCTTTAAACTTGGCACACATTTATATCTTAACTAGCTAATGTCCCATGTGAAATAGTTTGGCTGAAATGTAAAAGGCCTTTGAGATATGACAATCAAACTGTTTGACCCCCTGAAATGCTCAAAATCAGAGCAAAATATACCTTATGTTGTAACATGTCGCAATCGCAAATGATTTTAAGTAGAAAGATAATATTTTTACCTGCTTTAGTACTAAGTCCCGTCAGCATATTAAAACCAAAATCAACTAATTTTATTAATATTTTGTCGCTTCTGTCGAATTTTTATTTAACGCTACTTTAACAGGTCTTTTTAAAACCCGATAAATGCTGTCTGGCAATGGCCGTTTGCAGAGTTGCGGCCTTCTTTTCTTTGAATTTAGAAATATTTCTAGATTGACTTACAATAGATCTTTGCATCTGGTAAAAAAAATCTCTGTAAAGTTAATGCTGGGTTAGAGAGTACGCACTCTCAAAATCCGCAATGTTCAGTTATTAAACAAACGACGATATGGTGACACGGCGATTTTTTTTCGATTAAAATCGAAAATACGGTGAACTTCACAGATTTTCTGACAATAATTGCTTTAAGAATTCGAATGCACATTCATTTTCAATATTGTTTTAGTTTTGAAGGGTGACCAAATCCATCACCCGATATGCAGATGTCTGAAGTGACTGAATTATTGTCGAGTTTGACGGAGTCAAAGCTGAAAAATAGGTACTCATAGTTTATGGCAGTATCTTCGTTTAAAATTGCTTGATTGGATCAAAGACAATGAACTTTCTTTGAATATGATATATAGAGGATTTCAAACTACGCTACGCTTTAAATACAGCTTCTAATCCGGCGAGTCACTCTGAATTTTGCGAGCCTCTGTAGCGGGTGAATGAGTGACAAGTAGAAATGCACGTACAGTCGTATTTAGGTTCTTCAGCCGATTCTCTATTCAAGTTTTTAGTTTTTATTCTGTAAAGAAAAGATGTTTTCTTTTCATAATAAAAAAACCCTAATGGTTTCTTTTTCTTGGAAGCCCTTTATTATATGCTCATCGAATAGTTGGCCAAGTTACACTGCACTGAACCGTTTAGATTCAGCAACGGGAAGCCATTCTGATGTCGTTACTACCTTGTTACGGACTCAATTTGTTTCAATCTTGTGCATAATATTCTGTTCGTTCCGTTGAAATACCAAAATGTGTGTATAATCCATGAAATCAAATGTGGTATCACCGAAATAGATGAAATCCCTTCAGTGATATAATGATATCTCAAGAATTGCGTGACAGGAACTGCGTGTAACGTCTGCACGTGTATTTCCCGCCCTATCCACGAGATGGATTTGGACTTGATCAAGTGCTCATTTTGTGTATATTCAACGAGGGAATGTGGCATATCTTCTCGGCGTTACCAGGGAAAAACAACTATATTACCGTTGAAGGCATGTCCCGACCCCCTTACTAAGAATTGTATGAAATGCCTTGGCACTTGGCGCGGATGTTGTTGATGGCGCGTGTCAAGTAAGATTATCATAAAATCTATAAATATTTTCACCTATACTGTACTGTCTAGACAGGGTATTTTATTCATTTTTGAGGTGGGAGGGGGAGGGGGGTGGGGGTTTATTTAGACTAGTGCATAATGGCTCACTCTCTGCTTAAAGCTGCCTGTGATACACTTGTATGCGATTTGTTACTGTCGTCCTCGTATCTCTTTATAGCGGAGCTCGTTGCATAAAAAAACAAAGAAAATCAATATGGAAAACAAAAGATAAAAGAACAACCCACACAAGTGAAACAAAATCACGCCGCGCGCCTCGCCCGCTCGCAGACGTAAAGGTCGGTACACACGAAGGGACAAGTCACGTGTCCTGATATCCTGTTCCCGCGGACACCGGACATCCTACAGCTGAGAAACTACAAACCTCGTACACAAATAATAACGTATTTCTTTACAGTTTTAAGGTAATAGACCAGTTCGCGGTTTATTATAATTCCGACATTTTGAAAGGGGTGTAAACATGGCGGGAAATACAGTGTTTGTATGGGAATCCGATGACAAATAAAATCCGTAAAATCGAATTTCTGAAATATTCTTCAGATACAAACTTAAGATACCAGGTAAAAGATTAATTGATCGAAATTTGACTGAGGGATGTAGCTGTGCTGGGAAGCATGCAATCGTGGATTTAGTTTTCCATACATTTGTCTGTAAATACGAGTCAAAGTCCGCGGGAAAATTTGCGCAAAAAAATCAATCTTCCAGGAAGGAAAACATTTTTCTGAAGCATTTCAAAGACATTTTTTTGTTTCGATGACGCAAAATTTGCTTCCGCAACAATGTTTTCACGTTGGCTATGGAGGAAAACAATGTTTACTAGGCTCCAGTGACACACAGTATATGTGTTTCTTAGCAACACAAACCCAGACTCCACCGGCAAGACAATTTGACACAGTGCGCATTCGTTAGTTTGTTTTCTGCAACAACGTTTCCTCGTATATCCACCCGTACAGCAAAACGTTTGTATGCTTCCTGCTCGTTCAATTAGCCACCCAGGCAACATTAAGAGAAACAGAGAAGCGCAGTGTTCGCGCCTACGCCTTTTCGATCCCTCGTGCCTCGATCGGATGATCACGTAAAATGGCGGTCCCGTCTCACGCAATCTCGTTCTCATAACCCGCGATCTTTTGGCCAGTATCTTGGCGCTGGTCAAAAGATCGCGGGCTCTGGGAACGAGATTGCATCTCACGACGCTCATATTCATCAGCAGCTGTGTATCACAGGACGCTAAGGAACCACTTTGGACGTTAAACAAATATCTGGCAGTGACCACCCTCAGTGCTTGTTGGTCAGCCGCATTAATGGGAAGATAACTAACATAACTACTCATGCTTGTAAACTGCGTGGCTTACCGTGTGTCTGAACAAGCGCCCCGCACATACATGTATATGTAAATCCAGCGTAATTCAGGTCTGGATAAAGTCTGTCACGATCCACACAATATGTTTCATCGTTCACCCATATGTTTTCTGAACCCTTTTCTAAGATAGTTTGTAGCAATAGCAACATACGTCAGACAATTCTGAACTTCGCTTTCCAGGATGGCACTGCGCTCCAGTTCGGCACCGACACAGCTGATTAGGCCATCCCAATAAAATGCAAATACGTAGAGAGCTAGGAAAAGAGGTGTAGTTGAAAGTATGTTCTTCAAATTTTTTTGTTTTAACTTTTCCCCAAAATTGGGTCAATATCAAGCTTTGTATTTTTTTTAACTTTTCCAAAAAAATTGGGTTGGTCTGGCGATTGGAAACGGAACATTTTATTGGGATGGCCGTATGTGGGTCGTGTGAATATACAGGATATATGCACGGGATGTTAGAAATCATTTATAATGCATTGTTGTGACCTTGTGTATGAATGTATGCAAACATTTGACCCCATAACAGTTACATATATCAGGTGCATCATGGGTAATTTTAACCTATAATCAGCTTGAAAAAAATAAAAGTTTTGCAAACAAAATTATGTAGATGTATTAAGTAGTGCATTATGATTATTTTCAGTTCTGTTTCATGAGATTCATAAATATTTCAATATAAATTACCCACTCTGGTATATATGTTGGGCACCACAGACGAAATGATAAAACACCGGATCTCCTAGCGTGTAGGTATCTGATCAGCAATATATATATATATATATAAATAGACAAGAAAGGAAAGGTTGATTCAACGTTAGAGAGTTTTTTCTTCCAATATTCCACATGGAATGTACACATCTGTGTTCGGGCTACCTGTGGTGCACAACAGCAGACTGGGTTCTAGTCCTAAATAAAATGGCGGATGCTACAAAGCCATCTGTATAAACCGGTCAGTATAATCTGCAGACTGCAGATTGCAGACTGCAGATTGCAGACTGCAGATTGCAGACTGCAGATTGCAGACTGCAGATTGCAGACTGCAGATTGCAGACTGCAGATTGCAGACTGCAGATTGCAGACTGCAGATTGCAGACTGCAGATTGCAGACTGCAGATTGCAGACTGCAGATTGCAGACTGCAGATTGCAGACTGCAGATTGCAGACTGCAGATTGCAGACTGCAGATTGCAGACTGCAGATTGCAGACTGCAGATTGCAGACTGCAGATTGCAGACTGCAGATTGCAGACTGCAGATTGCAGACTGCAGATTGCAGACTGCAGATTGCAGACTGCAGATTGCAGACTGCAGATTGCAGACTGCAGACTTCAGACTGGGTATAAAATGCAGACTGGGTATAAAATGCAGACTGCAGACTGCAGACTCGGTATAAAATGCAGACTGGGAAGAAATATAAAAAAACTTACCTGAAGATTCTGTATGCAATTTCAGCGAGTTCTGTTGAAATTTTACCCCTCGACCTCGATCTCCACCTAAGCCGGTCTGGAACTGACCACGCTCGAATTTTCATCCAAAATCAATGCCGACCGCAACGAAACCTCAAATAATAGTACAACAGTATCTATTCCAAGAACCTCATGCCATTTAATTGAAATATCCCCCATTTCTGGAGCCTAAATCGAGCAATTTACGCTTGACGACGCTAGTTCCCAAAGTTCACGGTCTCAGAACTTTTACATATATACCTTATTTTGAAACTACTACTCAAGCGAATCGGCTCTATGGTAAAGCGGTTTAGAGCGCGCGCTTTTGATTCCAATGATCGGAGTTCGATTCCCATACCAGCCACAATTTTTTTTAACTTCTTTTTCTCCTTTCTCAGTTTTATTTAATCTTTTCCTGTCTTTTAAGCTATTAGAGCCGCCTTCTACACTAAAAAACATTGTTGTGTATTGGCTCTCCTCCAACACGGACATGATGAGAAAGAAATCATATCACAGGTGACCCAATTGCTATCCTGCTGCTATGTAAGTGGCAATATTTACTAGCATTTGAATGGGATTTTTTTAGAACTAATATTGAATAAAAAGCGACAATACTTACAGCATGTGTTTATTTGTCCATGCCGCTGCGTGTGGTTGTAATTTCAGCGAGTTTTGACTCCAGCAGTTCTGTACACTGGTGTTATGCGGGTATCAGCGGCCATCCCGACGGGGCGGCCCCCGGGCACCCAGGGGCATTTGTCACAGCAGCCATTACAAATACATGCTAAAACCCCTCGGGTGGGGCAGAAAATTGTGACAAAAAACCCCATCCCTCGGGCAATCTGGGCAACATATTATAAGTATTAGAAGCTAAACGTTTTAGAAGTGCAAAAAATCTTAATAGTTTTATATAAATATTATCCTTTATTTCTTTGTTCTGTCTTCCGACAGTGGATGGCTTAAATCTCTTAATTTGAATGATAATGATATGATTTACCTCAAGGACAAAGAAATCGAAGAACGTCGATCGATCGAGCGAGTCCTGTGGCGAAAACCGCTGAACGTTGAGACAGCAGATTACGTGCAAACCCCGTGGGTATATGTCCCGGGGTAATTTGACGAAAACGCAAAAGCGCTCTAATGCCCCGCGTGTGGGGTATGTTTTTGCTACAAATCTCCTGCTAAGCCCCTGGGTTGCCCGTGGGTTGCTCGGTGGCCGCCCCCTCGGGATGGCCGCTGATACCCGCATTATAACAGGGTCGTAACGAGGTATATTTTTTCTCTAGTGGTCCCTTATTTTTACGTCGTATCTTTTAGGGGTTAAAATTACGGGATTTGGTTATTTTGGTATCACTTTGGGTGTTAAGGATGGAACACCAATATTTTTAGCCAAATCAAGGTATCGTTTAGGGCTGCATGCGTCGGAGAAATAAAAAACGCTGACTATCGCTTGCATGGACGCCACTCGAGCGACTGGAGCGAGGGCTAGAATTTGTCTGTATGTTTTAGAAAGGTATCTTTTTAATATAGGGGTCAAACAAAGCTTAGGCCATGTCCAGATTGGTCTCTTTTAGGGGTTCAATTACAATTTTCCGACGAGCATTCCCGCCCATTTTATATGGGAGGTCCCCCACCCGAGAGTTAGAGAGCGATTCACTGTGGGATCACAGACCCGAGATCGGGATCACAGGGCATGGGATCGGGATCAACGTATATCAGTTATGAGATCGGAATCAATATATCAGAATATGAACGGCCTCATTTTTTTTGGCTGGATCACGGATCACAAATTACTGGAAAATTGCGATCAGAGATCAAAGTTCTGGGTAAAAATAAGGGACCACTAGAGAAAAAATATACCTCGTTACGACCCTGGTATAACACCAGTGTACAGAACTGCTGGGGTCAAAACTCGCTGAAATTACAACCACACGCAAAGGCATGGACAAATAAACACATGCTGTAAGTATTATCGCTTTTTATTCAATATTAGTTCTAAAAAAATCCCATTCAAATGCTAGTAACTATTGCCACTTACAGAGCAATTGGGTCACCTGTGATATAATTTCTTTCTCATCATGTCCGTGTTGGAGGAGAGCCAATACACAACAATGTTTTTTAGTGTAGAAGGCGGCTCTAATAGCTTAAAAGACAGGAAAAGATTAAATAAAACTGAGAAAGGAGAAAAAGAAGTTAAAAAAAAATTGTGGCTGGTATGGGAATCGAACTCCGATCATTGGAATCAAAAGCGCGCGCTCTAAACCGCTTTACCATAGAGCCGATTCGCTTGAGCAGCGGTTTCAAAATAAGGTATATATGTAAAAGTTCTGAGACCGTGAACTTTGGGAACTAGCGTCATCAAGCGTAAATTGCTCGATTTAGGCTCCAGAAATGGGGGATATTTCAATTAAATGGCATGAGGTTCTTGGAATAGATACTGTTGTGCTATTATTTGAGGTTTCGTTGCGGTCGGCATTGATTTTGGATGAAAATTCGAGCGTGGTCAGTTCCAGACCGGGAGTTAGGTGGAGATCGAGGTCGAGGGGTAAAATTTCAACAGAACTCGCTGAAATTGCATACAGAGTCTTCAGGTAAGTTTTTTTATATTTCTTCCCAGTCTGCATTTTATACCCAGTCTGCAGTCTGCAGATTATACTGACCGTGTATAAACTATAATGGGTAAAAAATAAAATGTTCTTTCGGTGTAAAATCGACAAGAAGATAATTATCGTAAGTTGTGGCTTCGACACCATGACAGAGCTGGGGAGGAGAGCACAAATAAGGCTAGAATCAGGTAGGCATTTATCGCTGATTCATCCTTCGTATTACTAATTTCTCTTATTTTGAAGTTGATTGTCAATTAGTTGTTGTTTATTGCTAAACCATAGGCATAAGTGACAAATAAATTTATCACCCAGTTATTTTAGGGCTATGTTTCTCATTCCTGTCCGTTATTTGTCCCGTTATTCTGCACACGATACAGCTTGGATCTGGCGTTGATTGTTTATTTACGTTGGACCCGGGCGTTGGGAGTATGTTACTTTGGCCTCACTGCTCCTAAGCTGAATAAACTTTACAAACTTTTTAGTCCCCAGTTGTATTTCCAAATGACTGATCTACAAAATAATAACTCTCTCATCTTCTACAATTTCGCCGCATCGATAGTATTCGAATGTCATTTTACCCTAAAATTTGACTTTTTGAAAAATAATTTCGGAAGTCACTTGTACATGAAAGCCTTACTCCTTGAATACTGAATATTTTTTGGCACTTATATCATAATTAAATTGCAATTGGTCGTGTTTATGCTGTAGAAACGTTTTGTGTATATAGCTTATATGGTTTGTTCAAAAATATTCTGTAAACATGACTAAAAATACATAGTGGAAATACCCCTCAAACCGAGGCAGTTCGTACTGACCCCCATATCTCTTACAGTTTTTGGAATTTTTACAAAATATTCTACCAAGTCTAATGCCAGGCCAATAGTAACATATGTGCAAAATATGAACAACAATTCATCAGCTCCACTCTTCCCTGCTACATATCAAATCCCTCCCGGGGCTGCCTATAAGTTTTATTCACAACCTGTTTTTACCATTTAAATTTAATCAAATGTCCAACTATGAAATACTGAAGTCCATCAAATGTCCGCCTATGCAATATTAAAGTCTTTGCTTACATGGATTGTATAATAACCTTCAATGTCGGCATCCTTACAGAGACTCTTAACCGTATCCCCAAGCGTGTTATGGCCCACGGGATTAGAAGTAAACCAAACTAAAAATAAAACATAAGTATATAAATATATATATTTTCACTACTATACTAGTCTATTGATGACTAGTCTTAAAACTGCGTCGGTGGGAACGAATTGAAATCACGGATCAGTACTATCAACTAAAAGTCGAGTGAATAATATAGGCAATTTGCGAAATAAAGTTCTAACTAAATCACGGTATAATATATAATTGTTTTAAAATCATCAAACTAAACATACCTTCATCTGATTCACTATATTTTCGGCGCGGAGCCACGTAGAAAACATCCTTCTTAATAGCTTCGTTGGGGCACTTCTTCACGTAATACTTGTACAAGCGATTAAAATAAATTCATGAATAGAAAACTACTAATGCAAAACTGTGGCTTCCAAAGAAGCAGTTTGAATATTTTAAGAATTACGATTACTTTAACACGGAAATTATACCGCACCACTGGAATACCGAGAGTTACGTAATATTTCATCTAAACATTACGTGCTTTGTTTACTATTCAAAAGGTATTAATTATACCTCTCATTTTATCTTCTCATTATCATCTATTTCTTTTCATATGCCGATTTGTGTATCACAGCAATTGTTCGATGTAAGAAAACCTTGTCAATCATGAAATAAGTCTCGTACAATCGACGTTTAGAAACTACCAAGGGCCTTGTTTGCTTTTTCTAAAGATCAAATAACTGTTTTCTCATAGGAAAGTTTTGTTTTGTGTGAAAACCTTGTCAATCATGAAATAAGTCAGTTAAATACCTCGAACCTCAGCTTTTATCCAGACGTTGCTTTAAGGTGACAAAAGAGGGATGTGGCTTGAGTCCAAATCACCGCTCTTGGTTGTAGGGGCTCCCTACCGGAGACCCAGAGGGGGGGACCCCTTGTGATTTTTTGTCCATTACCCAGCATGCAATTGGAGGTGGGAGCTGGTAAATGTGGTCGAGTGAAATGCAATGACAAGAATAGCGCGGTTCACAGTCGCTTGGTGTGTTTTGTGCAAACAAACCTGGTGGTTCGAAAGATTAAAGAAGGTACTGTAACGACTGAGTGTTGATTTTGTGTTTGCTCTTGATTTCAAGTGCGAATGGGAAGGATGTTTTGAGCCGATTTTCAGCTCCTTAAAATTCGTGAAAATCCATAGTGAAAGAGTCAAGCGATCCCTGTTATAGCTCTGACTTTGAAGCCATTCATCCCTTCACATAATATCGCAACATCGTCTTTCCGGCATGTCTAGATGTGATGCAATTTTTTTTCTCATATAGGTCTCAGGGGACCTATATTTACAGGCTCGGACCCGAAAGAGTTAAGGGATGCGATTTCCCTCTCATTCCCTTAAAAACTCCACTCGCAGTTGTACCAATCCCAATAGTAATCGAAACCAATTCATCCATCTTGGGTCTTTTGAACGAAGTCTGTCGTTCTTTTGACTTCTTAGCCAGAAAGCCCTTGAAGTCACACACTGAAGATTTGAAGACACTGATGCAGAAGATACTGGTGCAGAAGTAGTTGAAGTAGAATTAATTGTGTTCCCACATTTAGCCGGACAAAATTTTTAATCCTTCCTCATCCACCCGCCACAACTCTGGCAAACATGGCGGATATAAACCTGGATCACGTGATCTTTACTCGTCTCATGCTCTTACCGTTCAGGAGCATCCGGGCTAGTTACCATTTTTGATGTGTTTCCTGAAATATTGTGGTGTTTCGTGAAATACTGTGGTGTTTCGTGAAATATTGTGGTGTTTTGTGAAATATTGTGGTGTTTTCTGAAAGTTTGTGAAGTTGTGTTTTGCCCTTCTGGGCCACCGTACTTAGGGGTGCACATAGATGAAACATTGACATGGTCAAAACACATTGAGAAGATCTCTAAGCAATTATCATCTTCTATTGGAGCCCTCAAGCGCGTACGGCCCTACGTGCCCATGTCCTCCCTCAAGACTATGTACCACTCATTTATTCAACCTAAATTTGATTATTGCAGCATAGTTTGGGAGAGCCTGGGTACTGAACTCGCAAATAAACTCCAAAAACTCCAAAATAGGACTGCTAGAATAATAACACAGTCTAGTTTCGATTCTAGCTCGGGCCCAATACTTCACGAACTGGGTTGGGACAGATTAATAATACGCAGGCGCAAACTTTTAGCAATAGAAATGTTCAAGATCTATAATAACCAAGCGCCTGGGTATTTAATACACAAATTTAATAGGGTTCATACACCATATAACACAAGAGGTTCATCATCAAAATTCCAACTGTCCCTCCCCAAAACGAATTATGGTACAAAAGCGATTCGGCTACAGAGGAGCACATATTTGGAATAATTTAACAGAAGACCTGAGGACTAGCAAATCGTTAAATACATTTAAAACTAAGCTAAATGGTCTACCTCCCTACTTCTTTGACGCCTTATAATTTACTCTCTTACAATTACTATAGTTTAATATATCATACACGAACGCTAAAAGAACCGACTTTGGCGTTTTTAGCAGATTTTAATGGATGTAATAATATCACTTAATGTTGATGTATATATTTTTACACACGGCTTTTACGTAAACCAGTCTTAGTTACCGTTAAAACTACCGTGTCTAAATAAAGTTTCTATCTATCTATCTATCTATCTATCTAATCCGGTAACCCTGGGCCTCGACCAATCACAAGCCCGGGAGCCTGTGACGTCATAGGACGTCACTCGACCAATCAGGAGCCAGCCCTATGCCTACCGTGGCCTCCCTAACTACTGACGGCGACCGCAGTAAGGATGGGAGGTAAAAAGTGTTTTCTCCCGAGATTTATTGTTGGTTTTACTGTTGCATTTATTCCCATTTAAATCGCTTTTCAAAAAATGTGATCAGCACCATAGAGTTCCGTTCAGTCCGAACGAAAAACGAACGATTTGCATTCTTATGTTCGCGTTCCCTTTTAAACGCTATCTCGACATAATGTAGTCAATTTGTGGAAGTTACTAATTAGTCAAAGAAAATTGCAGGCTTCGTGGGTGGAATTGAATAGGTGTGTAATTAGTAGTAGGTTTCCTGTTCCAGCCAACCTAGAATAAATAAGAACAATGTATTAGGCCCGATTCAAACGTCTAACAACCAAATTAGATCAAAGACGCCGCCTAATATACCCATAATTCTTTGTGCGCATTAAATCCGTTAAAACAAGCCAGTACAAGTGCTGTTGCCAATACATCAATACAAGTTTTCAGGAGTCCATAACCAGGAGCATCCATCCCCCATACTAGGCCCATGTCACAGCAATTTCACAAGTTGGGTTATTTTAGAACGGTTTTCCGCTATTCTTGGGTTGCAATCATTCCTAAGGGAATCAAATCACAAAAGTGTAGCAGCCAGCCATGTTGTTGGTATAACAAAAGTAGCTAATGAGGCATATTTTGTTCCGCCACTGGTGCAACCCACAAATTGGAGGGAAAATCATCTAAAACGCTGTGACAGCTTTGTAGGAGATATGGACGCTCCTGGTTATGGACTTTAACTGTGTTAGATTCGCAAGGGATTGTGGTCAAATGTCCAGCCGCCATCTTGATCCGTTTGGTGATTCGGCGCATGGAATGTTCGACGTTCGAATCAGGCTCTAGGCTAGGAATCATGTTCTCAGATTCATTTAGCAGTGTTTGTATGAAACGCTAGAAGACGCGTGAGCCAAGTGTAACAGTCACTCCGCACGATACAAGGAACTAATAAACATCTGGATCTGGATCATGGAACGGAAGTAAACTTACAGAAAATCGAAAAACAACGCTCCACGTTCGATTACAAAATTTCAACTTTTTTCGGTTCGGTTATGGTTAGAATATTGTTTATAGCAATATCAATGCGTTTGTTTCGTTGAATCGGAATTTCATATGTATATATTAGTATAAAATACCGCTCAGTGGTTATTTCAAAACTGTTTGTAACCGATCGCAAGGTGATTTCGACGTATCGTTCCTTTGGGATAAGATTTAGGAGGGGAGGAGGAGGAGATATTGGATACATTGCATATTTATCAAAAGAGGAGTAATACAGTACCGCCGCTCGAGACCTGTATTCTGATTGGACCCATTATACTGTAGCTCTATTGTTTTTGTACTGCATGTTCTAAAGGTTAGGGTGTTTTGTATTGTTGGGTAAGCCAATGCTGTGGCTCGTTCTATAGGTTAGGGTGTTTGTATTGTTGGGTAAGCCAATGCTGTGGCTCGTTCTATAGGTTAGGGTGTTTTGTATTGTTGGGTAAGCCAATGCTGTGGCTCGTTTCGAGCGGTACAGGCCGGCTCCAAATAAGATAAGATTTTACCTTTGCAGTTCGAAATCGTTTCGCTAGTGCAATACTTTCTCATATACTTTAATCAGACCGACGTGGTTCCCAGCATCTGCCTTTTTGGGTACAAAGGCCACCCAAACACCAACAGAATGATACCTACTGACAGTGGAATACTTACACCCGGGATATCTACGAATAATGTAGCGGCGGATTTCGTCATAAACGAAGATTAGAAAACTAAATGGCACAGCACAGAACCACCACGAGGCACTGCAACGAACACGCCACATTAGTAAGAACTATAACAATATCGTTAGTGTAGCATGGTATTTATTAGAATCTAAGTACATTTACTTACTTGAGGGGATACATGCGCAGACCTTCTGACAGACCCGGTGTATAGGTCAAAATGACGGCCAGCAGTGTCTCGAAAACTACGGCAAAGTTGAGCACGTTGTTTCTAGAGGAAGGAAAATAAAATGTACTTCAAAACCATGATTGATGACGCGGAATACGTTGATCATTTGTTGACATGTACATTAGCGAAAAACATATGGGCTTAGTTTAGTTCCTGAAAGCCCGATAAAACTAATCCAGGATCTAACAACTCGTAGACTTCTGTTTGGGATTAAAAACTTGGAGGAATAAGTAGTAACTTTCTACTTGTAATCCTAGAATAAGGAAGCACGTCGACTTTTCAAACTTGTTATTGCCGTTCTATGCTCGAGAGCTTGGACGACATGATACAGTGTGAATTGAGCGAAGAATGGTTGCACATGAGGTGCGAAGGATTGCAGATGAATGCAGAAGGCAAGCGATTTGGGCTTTCTTTTCTCAGTTAGTTCTGAAACCTATAACACACCATCCAAACTTTCCATAAATAAAGATGTGTTGAACTATTTACACTTTACACGAACATGAAATCTTGCTAAATGGGAATGCATTCAAAGTTTCATAGTTGGAAAGATAATTAAAATAACATTTTTGTAGAGGGGTCCAAATCCGCGAAGTGGGGTCCATATCCGCTAGTGGACATGGACCGGAGAGGGGGTCCATATCCGCGGGGGTCCAAATCCGCGAAGAGGGGTCCAAGTCCGCTAATCGATATGGACCGGAGGGTCCAAATCCGCTGTGACACCGGTTCAAACGTCGAAATTCTCATGTGCCAAATCTAATGTTTGTATTTTAAAAGTACATGAAAAGTTCGACATATAAATCAATTAAGTTCGACAGATTTTTATTAAGTTCGACCAGTTGAATAAAACGACACAAGTTCGACACTGATTCAAACGTCTAACTTCTCATGTGCCGAATCTATTGCAAAAATTATGTATTATCCACAATCTATGCTTTCGAGCTAAATGTCATGCGCAGACGCCTATACTCAGACACAGATGATGGGAAATATTGAAAACAAGAGGCCCTGAGTGGCCTTAACTCGGGCCACCTAGAAATAGGTTAATTTATAATACATGGAGTTCTAGCATATTTTTGTGCCATAACATGGTTTGTGCTAGGGGAACAGGATAATTGATTAACTACTCATGCTCGTGATAATTTACATATAATGGAATGGACCTTTTACAGGACTGCAATCACATGGTTGTACTAGATGGCAAACAAATCTTAATTCATATATTTAAAGGCACTTGTATGAGATTGGTAGTGTTATTAACAAAACCTGTTTGTAAATGCTATTTTTCACCTTCTTCCAATTCTCAACCCCCAAAGGTGGTCATGGTCCCTTACGGGAGCTTCTAATTACAAAGTTTTACTGATAATAGGCCCTTTGCATGACAGTTATTTTCCGTATCGTTTAAACAATTTCATCTATATTGCTTAATACAAACTCTCATCTCTCCAAATCCTTTATATACTGTTTTTAATATATTATTTTCCAAGTTTTAGGTTCATATCTTTAAAACTGAAGGAATGGCAAGACCCCCCCCTGCATCTCCCCTGCTGGTTTTTTACTAGTCCCTAATGTTTAATAAAATATTGTGTGTTGATTTCATGCATGTAAACCACTTGGAAAATAACTATTTAAAGAGAGTAACACTAGGCTGTTTTCTATTGTTGGGTAGGCCAATACTATCGCTCGCCTCGAGAAGTTCAACCCGACTCCTTTCCTGCCGCCGAAAAACGATTACAGCGCCACGGTATCTCGATTTCCATTGGCCGAGAAAAACGAGACGGTAAACATTTGAGGTTCATTGTAGATTTCAGATTGTCCATTTCCTACTGTTAACGGAAAGAGAAGGCGAAGGACCCTGTCAGATCGAGAACTGAGAAATCGCGAGAAATCGGGTCATTTCTACTATACTTTCCGAGAGGTTAATAACAATGAATAACAACACAACCACAGTCAATTGGTATAAAAGTTATCATGTTCAGTTTAGCTACTTACATTTACAAACTGTTGTCTCAGTCCTATTAGTGTTGATCAGATCTTTAATAGCCATCTATGTCACGAGTGGATCCTCGAGTGGATCTGGATATGTGATAAATTCCCGTCCAAAGCCCGTGAAACACCTCTCAGCTTTAGAAAAGACAAAAATCTTGGTATTGCACTTAAAGGAACCTTTGGTTTACACAAAAAACAGCTGATATTAAAGGTTTTGCTAAGTCAAAACTAAACTCCCACTCGTCGCCATAAAATGTTATCCACACTGTTCACGTCACATGGCTGGCGCAACGTACGTGTCACGTGACCAGTCGAAATCTGATTGGTTGACGGCGCAAAATCTCGACAAAAAAATAAAAACTTGCGATTTCTGACTCGAGCCAGCCGAAGGCCTGGCCCGAGTAATGAATGTTTTTCGTGCTGTCGTCAATACTTCTGTATGAATTGTTCTGTATTCGAAATCGATGAAGACACTCCATTTCTCACTGCGAACCATGCTGGCAGCAATAGGCCCTTTGCAGGACCTGGTCACGTGACCTTTTTAGCCTGTCAATCAAGCCGTGCCAGTCAGCAAAAAAAAAACGCCTCACAAACTCTGTTAAATTAAGCTAAATTATAGAGTTTTCAAAAAGTTGCCATTCCTTCAATTTTAAAGATATGAACCTAAAACTTGGCCGGCTTTTTACTAATTTTGGCTTGCTCTTTCCATTTCTGGCATTCATGTTGTTCTAACGCCAACTTTTTTTTATTGACCAGGAACGTGACCAGGTCCTGCAAAGGGCCTATTACAAAAGGACACGAATACTCGTGTTCAAGCAGAAATAAATCACTCTGTGCTACTGGAAATTACAGTGACTAGTTCCTCGAAGAGAAAATGTGATGAAAAGTTCATGGCGGTTGTTGCATCACTAGTCGTCGTCTTCTGTTTCCTTGAATAATTTTTGAAAAGAAAGGTATTCTCTGGCCCGCACACTGCTCTTTGTCCGCCATATTGACTTTTGTTGCCAACCACTGACTTCATGTAAACATTCAGATAGCAATACTCCATTAAACTCGACGTTTGAATTAAACGTCGAATTAAATTAAGTGGGTCGACCCAAATAGGTATTAGATTCGGCACATGAGAAGTTCGACGTTTGAACTGGGCCTTAGATACCTGGAACACAAGTGCCGTGAGGTTTCTGTAATAGCCTGGGTTCAGATAGAGTAAAGTTCGGCAATATTATTGAGAACGCAAAGTCGTCATAATCTTTAAAATCAATTGGGAATTAAATAGCGCTCACAGTCTCAAGCTTAAAACATACGTACTTCATTTTCTGCTTGATGATGGAGTTTTTCCTTGTTTTACAGATAATTAAATCGGCCCACTGCACTACAACGATACTAATGAAAAATGCAGTGTGGCAGGTGTACTCCAGAATCTTCCTCTGGCCGTAGCCCTGCAGAGACAAATGAATGTTATTAATAGAGCGTTTTCATTGAAGTCACAAAGAAATTTGGCACAAGAAAACAACTGATATTTGTAAAACATTTGAAATGTTGTGTATAGAGCAGGTAAAAAAATATATATAAATGACCGAAATTTTTGGAGCAATATAGCACTTCGTAACCGAGCTGTCGGACAAATAAAATTCTAACAATTTAGTGTAATTAGTATGCAGCGGCCATGTGGTACAACAAGATGACAGCCGAAAACGTACTCCCATCAATATGATTAGCGTCCACTTCAAAACACTTTAGCAATCACTTTTAAAGTTTTATCAAGTCTAACATTATAAATTGGTCGAAATATATGGATTTTCATGACATTTAGGACACACGCTTAGCTGGGCTGTCAGAAAATTCAAAACACTGTAACTCAAAAACGAATCATCGTAACATTTTCGAAAAATACTGAGAACACCGATATCTAAATCATATTAAAAGAGCAGCTTTTAGATTTTAGAATGTTGATGATGTCACGTCAAACGCTCTATTTGCAGTAGTCTAACACATCATTATCACGTTGGATGCATACACGGCCTAATACTCTTCAATAGTTAGTTATGCCGAAGACCCACAATGAACAGTAGGGCAGTAACTAGCATGTATGCGTGTATCATTCACTACAGCAATGTTTCCAACTCTTCAACGCATTATCAATGCTCACTTCGACGTGGATATTACGGGGGCGCGTCACACATCATATAACATTTACAGTTACGCAGAGTGTATCGCGTTAGTCTTAGGGCAAGGCGTGCTTTGAAAACAAATTGCCGCCTCCCGATTAGTTCAGTGGTTTAGCTCCGGTCTGTCGAGCGGAAGGTCGCGGGTTCAAACCCCAGCGGACCAACACTCAGGGTCTTAAAATAACTGAGTAGAAGGTGCTGCCTTTGTGATCGAGGTGAAAATGGTTAGACCTTCACGTCTTCTCGGATAAGGACGTAAAATCGTAGGTCCACTGACGGAGGCAGGCCTAGAAGGGACCTTGAGTCCTATTGTTTGTACTCCTGTGATCAGGCCCTGAACATGCTCTGATTCGAATGTCTCAAATCAAATCAAATTGCACGACAGCGCGTTATCGACGCCTTACAGCGATTTTCAATATTACGCGGACTGAGAACTCAAATGTCGACGAACGTTTTGTGTTTTTCGCTGCCGTCAATCATAACTACGACGGCCACCGAATATTTACGAGCGATGGCCGTGGGATCGGAGAGCTTCACATGACCATCGTTCGTAAATATTCGGTGGCCGTCGTAGTTGGTCGACCTATGAATTCTCAGGCTGCGTAATTATGAAAATCGCTGTACTAGTACGGATTTGTGCAGTACTACAAGGCATACTAGTTCTTACCCATTCTTGGCCATAGCTGTCCAGCACCAAATGATTGGTTTTGTCTTCCCACAAATCTCGGATGAAGAAAAGTTTGCCTGGTAGGAAGCCATTCTCTGCCATGATGACAAAGTATGTGAAGAATCCAGCAAGAGCCTGAAGCGGAGATGCAGTCAACAATAAGATTGGATACTGATTGACATCTAGTTAGGGGGACTTTTAGGGGGCTTAAAGGAGTAGTGTCAACCCAATATGATAAACTTTCTCATGACGAAAGACAAAAGTATGCTTTCCAGGTATACAGAAGAAAAAATTGAGACAATTTTTATGAAGGATGGTAAAGATTCGAGTGGATGAAAAATACTGCGTCTAGGAGACATTTGGAGCAACTTCAAATCGGTTCACTGTAACCGAAATCAAGTTTCTAGAATAAGCTTTTGTAATCCACTTTAATCTTTGACACCTTTAACGAAAACGTTTGAAAAGGATATCAGAACATTCACATGGTATTTCTCTTCGATCTCAGGGTGTTATTTTTGTAAAGAATGTGATGTAAAGTGGTAAGCTGTAGTGCTAAGTGTGCACGCCCTACGAGGGAAAGAGAAAAAATCTACACTTTACATCACATTCTTTACACTTACTAGTGCTACGCGGCAAACATGATTTCATATCATAACTACGTATACATATATAATCGCCGTGACCCCATAAAACGCACCAATACCCACGATTGCTCTCATCTGACTTGATAGCTCAGTTGGTAGAGCGCCAGACATGCAACCTGGAGGTCGTTGGGTTCGAGTCCCACTTGGGTCAGAGATTTTTTCTCTTTCCCTCGTAGGGCGTGCACACTTAGCACTACAGCTTACCACTTTACATCACATTCTTTACACTTACTAGTGCTACGCGGCAAACATGATTTCATATCATAACTACGTATATGTTATTTTTGTAGTTTGTTTTAAACCATATGCAAGCCCCATATGCAATGCCCCATTGCAGGGTGCTGGGGTTGAATGGGCCTTTTGCAGGAATGCAATCACTTATTTAATGCAATCATTTCAATGCACTTGTGAGAGATCGGTAGTGTTATGAGCAAAACCTGTTTGTAAATGCTATTTTCCACCTCCAATCGATTGTCGATCTTTCTAAAACAGCATTTTTAAGATAGCTTGCCGTCCTGCATCCATGGCAACGCCTTTCCCATGGGGTCACGAGCTAATTTCATTCGTTAACGAAGTATTATGTCAGCACGTGACTGTTTCATGCAAGTGAGGTCTGTCTGTCCAGGGTAGTAAATTTACTTGTTTTCCTGCTATTCCCAACATTTTAAAGTTTAGAAACATATTTTACAGCTATGTGATGTCACGCGAGACCAGTAACAGACAACTACAATGGCCTTCACGTGGGATTTGGAGATTCAAATCTACAATGTGTCGGGAAACTACGAATGCAACTAATTGCATCAAAATCAATCGTGTAAATGTGACCTTTCCTGACCCAGGCTTTTACTTACGCGGTCATGGGTCAGGAAAGGTCAAATCTTCACGATTTCAAACAAGCGTAGAACATGAAGTATTCACTGAAAACCAAAACTTTCTTTACAGAAGTACTCAAAACCTTTTCGGAGGTTCGTAGTTCATAGGTTCTCTTGCGAAGTCTCGGCAAGAAACTCAAGATTGTTCAAACTT
Source organism: Actinernus sp. WN-2022 (assembly GCA_030867875.1). NCBI lineage: Eukaryota > Metazoa > Cnidaria > Anthozoa > Actiniaria > Actinernidae > Actinernus > Actinernus sp. WN-2022. Next base: position 23,885,106 of record JAOWCC010000853.1, on the reverse strand, counting down.
CAAAAACATGTATTGCCCAGTGCTCAAACTTGACTTTTTGCTTTGGTGGTCCATGGAACCAGTGAGCTAAAAATGTACTGGTCCAAAATGGAAAGTCACTGCTCCCAATTTATTATTATTTGTTCCTTTCTGTAAAACATTGGTGTTCGTAGTTTTTGTTCGTTGCGACAACATACGACGCCATATTGTTTCCCATGATTCAATTCATGATAGGTCGAACCCAGACCTCTAGTTGCCAAAATCAAGCGAAGACTGGTGTTTTTTTTTTTTGCTTTCGTTCGTGTCGGCGACCGCAGTTAAAATCATCACTGTTTTCATTGTTTGTGCCATTTTCTGGTTCTGAATCAAAATCATATTTAGAGAACAAATAAATTACTAAAAATGTACTCCTTTTTCTCGATTTTTACTCGTTTTGGACGATTGGACTACCGTTAGAACACAAAAATGCATTGCATAATGTCCGAAGTAAATGTCAACTCGCAGAAAAAACGAGTGGTTATTTTTTCTACACCAACTCGAACCCTGTCCACGTACCAAGAGTCAGATATCAAAGTAATGATCTCAAAAGGTATGAAACAAAAACTTTGTCATTTATTTGGAAGTCATACCTGTATGAAGCCAATCTGCCCATATGTCATGGAGATCAATCTTGAGAAAAAAGGGAAAAAGCAAGAGCACATCTGTGAAGAAATAGTTTCACTGAAGTTGAGTTCAAATTTCTTTGCCATGTACACGTACCTTTCATTTACAAGTTTGTCTTTCACAGGATCCCGAGGTTTACGCTTCATGATGTCACTCTCGGCTTCCTCGTAGGCTAGTGATATGGCAGGTACCATGTCTGTACCCAAGTCAATACACAGGATAGTGATGATACCCAATGGTGCGGGAATACCAACAATGATGAACATGAGGAAAGGTGTGATCTCAGGGATGTTGCTGGTCAAGGTATAGGCAATTGACTTCTTCAAGTTGTCAAAGATTAGACGACCTGCAAGAAACATACTAGTTACCTATCAACATTTCAAAATCTAAGATCTAAATAAATTCTGAAATAAAAACAGATTTGATAATGTTAAGAGATTAATGCAGCAATACAAATGTTAACATTCAATGTCAATTGAAATATGTAGTTTTGTTCCTCAACTTACAGCTACAATGTACATGCATGTATGTGATCTTATGCGAGACCAGTAATTGTAGACTCGAAAACCAGAAGGCAGTCTTGGAGTTTCGTTTTTAGATTTCAAACAGGAGGCTTGAACGCCTTTTCATTTGCAGCACTAAATCAGCAAATTGATAAAAAAAGTAACGTCTTCTATCAGTATGTCATGTAATTTCATTCTGTAAAATTTAATATGCTGTTGGAGTTTATTTTGATGCAAATAGTTGCATTCGTACTTTCCCAACACATTGTAGATTTCAAACCAGCAATCCAATCTCCAAATCCATGTTAAGGCTTTGAAAAGTAAGGAGTAGACTGGAATAGCACACTTACAATGTATGGTCTATAATTCACTTGTCACGCACAACAGTTTCAATATAAGGCTCGGAAACAATTAAACATATTCTATTCTCCTTTCACCAATCACTGTGCATTATTTCCCAATGCCTCATATTGAATCATTTGTTTGTAAAAAGTGAAGCATCTATCGACAGTGGGATATTGCATATTTCTTTGTGAAGTTCTACATCTTTCATTGCTTCATATTCTTTGACGTAGTTTTCCTATTCTGTGACACTGTTAGTATTGGATACTGAGAAAGCCTGTGAAGTTACCTTCCTCGACGCCAGTTACAATGGAAGCAAAATTGTCATCCAAAAGGACCATGTCTGCAGCCTGTTTGGAGACATCGGAGCCAGCAATCCCCATAGCAATCCCTGAACAAATAGACAGCTTGCTTAGGGTAATATGAATACCATTCAACAGTGGTGGTTAAAGATGTGTGACCTCAACAATATCAAACTACATATTGAATCTGTCGACCAGGGTTAAAACTGGAAGCAACGTAAAACATTAAACACCCTCCGTCTCGGGGAACAATGAGGATCTCGGGGAAACAAAACTCAACAATTCCCGAAGAGACAGTCATTAAAGTGCATATAAGCCCTAGCCAGTTATCTTTCATATCGATTGTACATGAAGTGGATAAATATAGTCCAACGGTAGAACATTTCTTGATTTGGGTGTTGCATCTACGAGATATAAAGGTTTATATTTCCAATATGCTAATGATGTGATGTCATCACCGATATTTGCTGAATTTCGTGCTTGTGAATTAAGCTATTTTTATAGTAACTTAGAATTAAAAAATAGGTAATTGGTCTCTACCAGCATGCTTTTGTATAATAATTGTGTCGGCGATGACATCACATCATTAACATACTCAAAATATAAACCTTTATACTTAGATGCAACACCCAAATCAAGAAATATTCTACCGTTGGACTACCTGCTTCATGTACAATCGATATCAAAGATAACTGGCTAGGCTTAAATGCACTTTAAAATAAGTGATTTGTTATATAGACATAAGTTTTACTACCTGCTGCTTTTCAACTCAAAACGCTGCCAGCATCGCTACAGCATTTTTAGCATGGTTTTGTGTCTTTCTTGCATCCTTTTTTAGCTACCAATTTCTCTCTCTTGCGCTTAATAAATATGTAAATCGTTTCTTTGGACCTGGTTCCATTTTGAATGCTTTCTTTTGACGAAAAATGGCCTTCTTTTGATGAAGATCTAGACATTTTGGTAAACAAATATTTCCCGCCTTCAGCTAGCCAGTGGCACGTGCGACACATCACACCATCTTCTGTCACGATATCATGCGGCGGGCAACATTGGATTTTGATGACTGCCACGTGACCCTGAATCAGCCAATGAGAGTGTGCAGTGTCTTGAAAACGTATTTTACTTTAAGAGTACAAAAAATTAGTTCATATTCTAAATAGGCTTCCACATTTGTTGGAAGGGGGAGGAGTCACAGTGGTGGATGATTGCGAAACTAGATTCCTGGGAATTGTTCTACTGTTATCAAATTTAAAAGCAAAGAATTAAGGGTAGTGGTCGTGTTTACATAGCAATGTTAACTAATAGTTGTCCAAGTAAACTTGAGCTACTCATTCTGCTGGAAAATCTGGGAAAAACTACTCTATCAAAACAATTTTAAGAATAAAAGTGTAAGAAACAAGAATTGGAGAATCATAAGAAAATGATGGAGTGGCGAGGATGTGTGATCTCAACAACTAACGTCATCAAAACTATTGCACAATACACTTTAAAACATTCCTATGCGATTGCATTGCAAAATAAATTGTTTTTATTGCGATTTCAGTTTTCAGTACAGTCCAAATATCATTTTTAGACTATAATGCTTTGTACTCGGGTATCCCTTTAAAAACACCTTACCAATGTCAGCCTTCTTCAAAGCTGGTGAGTCATTAACACCATCCCCAGTCACAGCCACAATGGCACCCATTCGCTGACAACCTTCTACAATGATCAGCTTCTGCTGTGGTGATGTGCGGGCAAACACTATTTCAGTGTGGTATTTCAGGATTTCATCAAGTTCTTCACCTCCAAGGTCCTAATGGAGTAAGCGTTGTAACATTTAGTTCCTAAATACTCCTTGAGTTCCTGACCCACAACACAATAACAGCACTTTGCAGTGGTGGGCCCTGGCCCATAATATCCATTATTATTGATAACCACAACGTACATCTGTAATTTATAGCAGCCATAATCTAGTATGTAATATCTATGCATACAAGTATCACCTAATGCTTACAATTTTGAAAATGACTAGATAGTTGATAAACTTAATCTAACACTTGAAAACTGAACTTGTAACTACTGTAACTGAATCCTAATCTTGTTGAAAACCAGAACCACACTGGAGCAGATTCTGTCAGTTGACAGTTATATATACAATATGCAGTACCTCATTATCATAACAAGGGCTCCAGGTCCTCTCGTCCATTTAGTAAACTATTTCTCTTTACACTACCTATTCAATGCATTCATAGTCCATTACAACAGAAATATGTTTCTAAGTAAAATGTGATTTAGGACTCACATATGGGAATGGAATATAACTGATACAATCACATCAAAGGGCATAAATGGCCAAATAGACTAGCAAATCAGGGTGCAAGTTTAAAATAAGTACGGTATAACCTAAATAGGCATATTGTTGCTTCTAGTAAGGTCGAGATCTGCAAAAACGTTCTAAATTTCAATGTACAATGTATTCCCATGTATTTCAACACCACTTCCAATACAGTAGATGGGCAAACGGTGAAAAAGATGAACAATGTTTTACCACACTGTAGATTAATTCATTGACACATTATTACTTAATTACTATTTATTGATCAATTGTTCTTTTAGTAAATCCTGTGTGTTTTATCTCTGTGTCTTGTAGTAATGGGTATAATAATTTATATGGCCCTTATTCACCTTAAGTTCTCCACCATGAACAACAATAGCCTTGGCATCCCTTTTATTAACCTCCTCTACTGGGATATTCAATCGATTTGAAATATCTTCTACTGTTTCTGTGCCTGTGTAACAGTAAAACCATTACATGTTATAAATTATTAGATATCATTGGTTTCAAACAAAGCAAGCGCCAGACAAATAGGATCAAATAATAGACATAGAGCTGTGATGTTGTAGTGTTTAGCGCTTCCGCCTTTCATGTTAAAGACCCGGGTCTGCACCCTGGTCAAGGCAGTGATTCTTCTCAAGGTGTGAAAACCTGGCTCTCTACTAGGGGGACTGTGAATCCCTTGTGGCCTCGGATGACCACATACAATGGTGGTCCCATGAGGATGCAAACAAACCTATGGTAGTGACCACCTTCTGTGGTGGCAAATCGGGTCAAGTACTTTGCGTGATATTCTAGGGCCAACTAGCAAATGAGACCTGACTTCCTAACCATAACCACACTACCAATTGCACAACTACATGTAGTTAGTTGATAGAATGTGACGAAACAACTGGTAAACAAAGATACCTTCAGAGAAGATGCCAACCCCTTGGGCAATAGCCTTGGCTGTGATAGGATGATCGCCAGTAACCATGATAACCTTGATTCCAGCACTGCGGCATTTACTAACAGCATCAGGAACAGCAGCTCTGGGAGGATCAATCATGGACAGGAGGCCAACAAAGCACAGGCCTTCCAATGGGAAGTTAATATCGGGCTAATAATTAGAAAGAACATGTTGTAAGTAATGTCATTTTATAGTTCGATGAATTAGCAGAATTAAATATGACTAATAGAACAACACAACAACATTTTATTTGCACAGAGAAGTTAAATCAAATATGGGGGAAGAATGAAAGATTCTGACAAGAAAGGCGAGACTACCTTCAACGTAGATAATACCATGATCGGCTCGGTTTTCTTTGTTCCCCGAGGGTCATTCAACTCACTAAATTTCCCTCATCATGCATGCAAGAGAGAAATATGCATTGTCTTCAGGAGGGAGATTTAATAAATCTCCCCCCTGAAGACAATGCATATTTCTAAATTCCCCTGCACGCGTAATGAAGGAAAATTAGAAGACAATGCAGGCTGGACATGAGAGGGTATTAACTCTTGCTCCCCTCTGCAGCCCTGGGCTAGACTAAGTACCAGATGGTCATTGCATGACTAGCCCAGCTTTGATTGAAAATCGAAAGCGAGAAAATAGCACTTCAAAAAATATACCCGTCTGTCGTGCGTGAATCTGAAGCCCCGCCTCTTCAACAATTAGCAAGCTCTTGGCCAATCATTTCTCATCACAGTTCAACTATCTGTCAAGATTTCCCGCCAATGTTGATTTCTGATCAAAGCTACATGTACGCGCCGCATCGAGAAAATGTTTGTTCTTTTTTTATGTGACTTGAAAAATGGTAGCGGAAGAGTCGGCTGGTTTCCCAGGCTAGAAAAATGGGAAAGACAAAAAGACCTTGAGGGGCAAAGCCAAGGTGAACACCTATAGAGACGCCTTGAATGCCAGCATAGTTAGTAGAGGAGACAGCGATTTGCAGGCGTCTGAAACACCACGGCGAGATGTGGTTCAACCGATCCAGGGTCACCGTCATACTACGTTTCCATCTAAGCTTTCTTGGAAACAAATTCTCTCGGCTGGCTCTTATCAATTCTTCTTTATGTTCAGATGTGGACCACTCGGCACTCTGTCTGAAAGTGAAAATACGAACGCTTGTCGGGTTTTGCGAGGACTCCTATTTGGCTTTGTAGTCGTATGCATTGTTTGGCATCGTTTTGCTTTTACTTTTTTCTTTGTTTTTCAAGCTAAGGGCATCCTGCTTGCTTTTTGTAAGATATAATTTCCCATCTTTTTCGTTTTGAAGGTATCCGGTAACCTTAAGAATGCACAATGCAATGTGAACACTGTAGTCTGCACAGTGCCGAGACATGCTTTTTTGATATAGTTGTATTCTTCAAACATTTACTTTCTCATTTTTGTTCACACACAAGGTTTTCTGTTATTGGACTAATGTTTTCAAGTCTTTTACATGTGACCAATAAGCCTCATTCTATTGAACAGTATTTTGGTAATGAAACAATATACTGGACCTGGGCATAAAGCAGGTCATCAACTGTTGTCTTACATCACAGAGAATGGTTTTTATTTAGCGTTCAGCAAATTAGAGGTTCTTACTTCATCTGTCACAAAGTCAAATCCATGGGGGAATGCATCCTTTGGCAAATAATACTGACCAAACCCAAGCACACGTTCACCCATCCCACCAAGGTCCAAGTAAGCCATCTCAAAGGCCTGCTTCTTGTCTTCATCCAATGGTTCCTCTTTACCCTCAATCAGGATTGTATTGCAGCGATCAAGAACGCGCTCAGGTGCTCCCTTGATTAACAGTACATGGCTGAATTCTTCTGAGTCATTCACCTCATGGATAGAGACATGGTACTTGTTGGTGGAGTTAAAGGGGATTTCAGCAGATCGGGGGTTATCTTCCCTCATCTTAATAACACTGCCAACTTGGAGTTCAACACATTTCAGAAGAGCTGCTTCAGATGCATTACCAGCCATTGTATCACTATTAAAACAAGAACATTACCAGCCATTGTATCACTATTAAAACAAGAACATTACCAGCCATTGTATCACTATTAAAACAAGAACATTACCAGCCATTGTATCACTATTAAAACAAGAACATTACCAGCCATTGTATCACTATTAAAACAAGAACATTACCAGCCATTGTATCACTATTAAAACAAGAACATTACCTTCCATCACCCTCATAATACCACTACGCAAACAAATGGCAAATACACAATTTAGAACTCATGTATGTGTATGCTAATAATCTAGATAATTATGTTTAGAGTATGTTATGTTTCCATCAAGTTGCCACCGCCAACAACAACACCACCACCATAGAGACTGTCTTCTCGTTGAAAGAGTTAATCCATGTCAGCCTCTGTAAGGGCTTCAATGTAATTACAGGAGGGATATAATCCTAAGAGCCCTCTTTTGTCCACTTTCTAATTTCAGCAATAAATATTTGGGAATGTTCTGCCAAACTTGTACTGGATAATTTATTCTAACAGATCGAATAGTGGATTAATTTAATAATGGCATTTAAGCAAACATACACTGTGCATGTAGCTTACCGTTTTAGAATAGGTTTCTTCTCTTGCCCAGGGACAAACTCTGCTCGATTACACAAGCCAGCTATACGTCCAAGGGCAGTCCAAGTTTCAGACTAAAATTAAAATGGGAATAACTAACTTGACAGGATGACAAAAACTGAAGAATAACTATCACTGACAATAATAATAATTATCATTATTGTTTTGGGGTGGAATGGAATAAATGCATGGACACAAAGTTCAGATTAAACAAGGACCTGCACTATAAAAGGGCCTTTGCCAGGCACCCACCCCTTCAGTTATGAATCAGACTATGTCAAGTGAACAACTCTGTTCAAAGCTCTGCAACAATCATGTTATGCTCCACTTGAGTAATCTCTGACATTTCGTATCATGCAAAATTCAAACCTAACAATATACTAAAGAGTGTGTAACTGGTTCTAAAATGCTATTGACAGCAACTAGCTTGATCCTTCTGTTTACTTTTTCTTGGCTTATTTTAATTTTAGTGTCAGCAATTTCGTAGAAGAAGAAGAAGACTGATTACTTGCTAACTTGTTTGACTGTTCTGAATTTGATATTCAAATTTAGAATCCCAAATCGGTGAAAAGGGGGAGGGGTAGTTTCCCTTTTATAGTGGGTCCTTGTTTAAAAGACTTGGCAATAAACAACAAATAACTGAAGGCAGACAAACAGAACATCCTTACATAATTACTACATAGATCTGTGTATACTAGTATTTGACGTTAACAGATGAATTGAGAAACATAAATTGTGCTGTTTGCTGCACCTTATCCATAGCTGTTCCACTCTGGTCTTCAGTATAGTGTCAGCCTCAAATATTCTGTTGTCAAACCACATGTGAGCTGAAACACGAAGAAAACATCTCACGCTATGTACTTACCCTCCCTGGGCATTTCTGTGAATATCTAAAGTGCCTATGAATCAAACATTAAGCCATTCTCATATGAAAATCCTTTTGAAATGATGAAGGATGGCATTTTCCATTTGTCAATATCTCATCTCATTCCAGAGATATTCAGGTTGTTGCAATATGCAAATGAGATTATCAATGACATCATTACTTGGCACAGCCTCAAGACAAATAGTCCTCTTTACTGGCCATATTCGAATAGTAACCATGCAAGCATGAGAATGAGGCTGGCATTGACCAACAAAAGGTTCAACCAGCTGTTTTAGTAGTGTTTTAAGTCAGAAAAGACTTCTTTCAATTGTGGTTTTCTTTCGGAATGGTTATAATACACAAACAGGGAAATTGCGACATTAGGTGGCACCCAAAGACTCAAAGCTATTAAAGCTCTTAGAGAAATTTTAAGATCAGTACCATTCGGAATCAAAACTTGGTCTTGAAAGTTTACACTTTGCTTTACTTATGCGTTGTGTACTAGGATCTTGTGTGAATAAATTAAGGAGGAAATAAATAAAAATTCCACAAGAACAGGAAGATTCCCAATATGATGCGACCCGGATAAGAAGACTAGATGGTCAATCGATTATCGTCAAGTGATCATTGATGAACTGTACAACTGCCTTGTTGTCTCAACAAGTAAATATCGGCATAGTCAGTTCTGAAGGTAACAGAAACTACAAAAAATACTAAAGTCATATCAGGGTTTTTCGAAGGAAAATTAATATTAAACAGCTAGAAAGTAAAAATCTTAACAACCAAGGCTCCATAAGAGCAAACATTCTCCTTAGATGAGAGGACGGCAAACAGGTTTTGAGAGCAGCCTATCGGTGAGCTGCTTTTATTGGAAAAGCTACTTGAACAACCAAAAGCGGCAAAGTGTGCTTTCTTTTCTTCTTTGTAGAAGCGGCAGGACTGCTATGGCTGCTTTTAGCCTCATCCATTTGCCAACAAAATTGAAAGAAATTGCTAAACACTACTGAAACAGCTGTTTGAATCTTCCTCAGGTCAACATCAACCTTGTTCTCCTGTTTGAATGGTTACTATTCCAATAGAGCAGGTTTCAATTGACTGTAGTAAAACCAAAACCAAAGCAATTACAATGAACCAATCACGAACTAAAGTGAATACTGATTTGTTTCATGTCAGAAAGCAACCAATCTGGAGGAAAAGTAAATGCAATCGTGGATTGATGGCGTGACAGACCAAAACCATGATTGGTTTTACTCTGGAATTTGATTCGTTGACTGATTACAAAACATTTTCACAGCCAATAGAAAAGCTAAGTAAACGCAAAACCAAAGCAATCACCAAAAACTTTCAACACTCAATTGAAACCGGCTCTATGGTGCTGGAACTGTAAAGTCTGAGGACTATTGAAGAATATCTCTGCAAAGCAGTGGATGAAAACAATTGAAACTTTGCACATGTTTGGTACTAAGGAAAATAAACATCACTGTGCTAATTATGATGTTACTATGGAAACACTCTTGGTCCCAGGCTTCTTCTGTGAGGAAATAAAATTCCCTAATTTCTCATTACTGCTGTGGGTGCATCAGAAGTGAACAGGCTTTCTTGGGGGAGAAGAGGACTGGGGAGGGGAAGGCAAGAGAGCCTCTAGAACAGCTCGAGGAAAAAAAACCTTCCACTGATACCATAATCTGGTATCACATTTGATTGGTCAGATTTAATGTGCTGATTGACAGCCACCAGGCATCAATACAATCAGCATATACATGTATTCACACAGGGCCAACAATGTCTTTGTTGTGACCGTTTCTAGTTTGTATTTAATTTTATGGGAATATAATTATGTGGGTTACCAATAGGGTCAAGAGTGTCTAAGAACATCGCAAAAACATGCAGATTTTAACAAGTCTTTCTTTTATTTTTCTGAAACTCATGAATAATTAATGAGCTTTTTAGTCAATCAAAGGACTGCATTTGGTCACATGCATGAATCTGGATACCCAATGAAAACACAATCTAGTGTTTTCAAGATTCATGTGTTTTCATTGGGTATCAAGATTCATGCATGTGATGGACCTAATTAAGCTACGAGGATTACAGCATACACTGTAAGTATGACTTTACATGGAGAAGTGAAGGAGAAGACGGAAATAAAAATTGGTGTCCAGTGTGACTCGAACCATCATCCTCATGGCTGCTCTTGACTACTAGTCCGCTGTCTCGTCCACTACGCTATCAGTCCGTTTGTTGAAATGCCCATGAGAAAATAACAATCACAACCCTTGTAGTCTATAATTGCATGCAATAAAATTCCAGGCAAACAATACTTTCTAATGATTTATGAATGCAGGTATTGTTTTCGCTTGAGAAGTCATAAAAAAACTCTAGCTTCGTGTTTCACCAGGGAATCCAAACACCTCGAAATAATAAAAGCACTTCCTCGGTGTTTGGATCCCCTGGTAAAACACTAGCTCTCATTTTTTATATATAACATAAAGTATACGTGAATGCAAAGTCATCCAGAATCGTAAAACTTTGCCATTTTAAGCCACAAGGACAAAAAAATGGGAGACTCGCGCGCATGCAGTGGGAAGACAAGCCAACAGTGAGGCCCTATAAAATGAATGCTGTTTGAGATTTTCTGCCAAAACCATAAAATCGTTTCCCATGCCGCAGATACTGGTGAGTTGTCAAACTTGTGGAGCAATTTTCAAGTGAATGTTTACATTCCAATAATTATTAATCTGACAGCTGATTGACAGACGTGTGACCTCAAGCGTATCAAATAATACTTAGGGCTCCTCTTTTCTCCCTCTCTTCTCCCTTCCCCTGTGGGTAGGCTACATGTACTAGATAAGGAATGAGCGGACAATCTTTATGGGTAAATGGCATAAAGATTGGACACAAATTCTTTATCGCACTTATCAAACGTCTAGATGTAGAGAGTCATGTTTTCAGTTATTTTGGCGATACGACTTAATATTTTGGCAGAGAAAATCGAAGCCAAAGTTTATGTAAATCAGGACGAAATCTCTAGTAGAATTATAGACACTGATGTTTTATAAAAAATTTTTTTTGGCTTCATGAATTATTAATGAGTTTGATAAGAACAGTACATATAAAGAAAATGTGGAACACTGTAGGCATTGTATGTGAGTGGTTTACAGTAAATTATTTTCTATAACAGAAACAAAAATAGTAATTTGATCTTCAAAAAGCCTGTTTCAATTGATTTTTACCCACTATATTTGCGTGCAGAGATATTATTCATTTGTGAGCTGTCTCCAGGCTGTGTCAAGTTAATGATATCATAGGTCATCTCATTTGCATATAAAAAAAAAACCTGAATATCTCTAGAAAAAATCAGTTATTGACAAATGGAAAATGCCACCTTACTCATTTTTTCAAATGAGATCAACAATGTTCAATTCATAGGTGGCCACTTGTACTGCTGGCCACTTCTTTCCCTTTTTCTAACATTTACTTACCAAAAATCACTGAATAAAAAACTCAGGAAATATTTCAGCTTGAACTTCAGCTGCCAATTTGGTGAATAGAAGTAATAAATTGGTTGGCAGCATTGGTGCACAAGCATCACTTCACTAATACATTGTATATTATTCAAACAACTTGCATCTTACCAACTGTCATCCTGTTTTGTGTTAGGGTGCCTGTCTTATCAGAGCAGATTGTAGATGTACTACCCAGAGTCTCTACAGCTTCTAAGTTTTTCACCAGGCAGTTCTTGGCAGCCATTCGCTTAGCAGTTAGTGTTAGACAAACCTGTTTCGAATTTGTGATGTATTTGATTATAGATGTATTTGATAACTCCAAATGTGGTTTTGAGACAGAAAAACCTTCAACAACATTAATTTTACTTTCAACGACTTACCGTCACAGTAGCCAGAAGACCTTCAGGGACATTAGCCACAATGATACCAATCAAGAAGATGACAGCTTCCAGCCATGTGTATTTAAGAATAAGGGAAATGACAAAGAATGTTACACCAAGGGCTACTGCAACACCAGTGATGAGATGATTAAAGTGCTCAAGCTCCACAGCGATGGGTGTCTTTCCAGATCCAAGACCACTAGCCAAGTTGGCAATACGTCCCATTACTGTATTGTCACCGGTCTGGACCACAATACCAGTGCAGGTACCTTCCACAGCATTTGTAGAGAAAAAAGCCAGGTTTTTTGTCTCTAGGGGATTCTCGTGAGTACAATCAGGACCACGGGCTTGGGGTTCAGATTCACCAGTGAGGGATGAGTTGTCTACCTAGTATGATGATACGTTGTAAAATTCATTAATAATTCATAACAGTGCTAACCAATTGAAATTCAGCATTCAAGTCACATGGATACCTGTCTGTAAATCACCATGTACAGTATCAGTAACAGAATCAAACTAAGTTAATATCAGTATTCTGTAAATCTAATACAGAATTCTAACGAACTACACTATATAGCTAAGCTAATTAGTATTGTGTAAATTAAATACTAATTACTGATCTCACCTATCCAGGGTAAATTGTGATGGTAAAACTCCTGTCTTGGTGAATCATGGCTCAACATTGCGAGCTACTGGTCAGCAATGCGACTAAGATTTTTGCCCTGGTGACCAAACTTTCAAAACTGCTGGTCACAAGCTGGCGACTTACCCTTTGAACCCGTATTCATTGGTAGACTGCAGCTCCATAACCATGAGTTTCCTATAAAAATTAGTCCCAAACAAAGTCCCAATCGGCTTGTAGTCGATTGCCATGTTCGGCTAGGCACCATTTTGTTTTTGCGGTTTCTCTTCAAAAGTAGTGTGGGTGCCACATTGATTCAGCAGTTTTGTTAGAAGAAGCTAGTATCCCAACTTTTTAATTTTTTAAAGTGGCAACCAAAACTTATGATTTGCCGACCAAATATTTATGTTTAGTCACCAGCTGGTGCCTTGAGAAAAAAAGTTCATATCAAGCCCTGTGAATACAGACCATCTCACCATCATAAGACTTTGTGTGCAGTGCACATGACCATGATGTAAACTACTCTAATTTCTTGTTTCCATCAAAATTTCATAAAATTAATTCATATTATTAAATATTATAGTTTCATGTCAGAAGTAAGATACAATATTTGCATCCGAATTGTATGGGATTTACAATGACTCTCCTAATGGCTCATCAATGTAGATCATCTGCTCATGTACATGTATTATCTATTACATAATAAAATAATGCAAAGTTAAAATAATTTTGTTCGACTTTTTACATTTGTTTCAATAAGTACTGTCAGTAGCAGTTGGCCCCAGTTGTCCAAAGGGTGGATAAATCCTTATCCAGTGGATAACTATTAATCAAACTAGCTTATTTGATCCACGGACAAGAACTTATCCGGTGGATAGCATTCAATCCACCCTTTGAACAACTGGGCCCTGGTGGATAGTGCTCTCCTGATCCTTGAACAACCAAAAACAGAAGACTTAGTACTGCATGCTGGATTAGCTATCATATGGCTTTTGAGGAACTGGCCCTGTAAATAAAGTTCTGAATAAAAACATACCTTGAATCCCTTTGCTTCAATAATCCTAATGTCTGCTGGAACTCGATTACCAATGGCAACAAAGATTATGTCTCCTATGACAACTTGTTCAGCATTCTTCAGGACTTTGATACCACCTCTAAGTATCGTGGCTTCCTGTATATGAAGCATTACACGTAAGGTCTTGACATGATAACAGTAATAAAATAAATGTATGCTTACCCCATGCCCTTGAATACTCATTCCTTTATAAAGACATCATGTACTATTGGGGTGTTATTTCGTGGGGATATTTAACAATTATTCACCGAAGTGGAGGTGAATAGTTGTTTTAGTATATACCACACTCTAGGTGCATGCATGAATAGCCAGCACCAAATAGTTATTTTATTTTCTGTCAAATAGACAAAAACTTGCGCGAGATTATCGCTGCTTTGCTCGGAGGTGAATATGAAATCATATTCACTGTTTGAGTAGCCAATCAGAGCGCGCGAAAAGTGATATTCACTGGTGGGGTACATGTATATATATATACTAAAAATGTATATTTGAAACTGGGAAATGTACAAGAGCTACCATTTTCTATTATGAAAGGAACACACCTTGAACACTGTCATTCACACATACATGTACACATACTACACTGTACTGTAAAGGCAGACAAGGCTACAAGATTAAAACTTGTTTATCCTTATCAGCTGTATAAACCAACACTAAGCCATGCATGGTGTTTGAAATTCAGATACATTGAAGTGAATAAGAATTACACACAAATCACTGTCAGTAGCACTAAATACACTTCAAAAACTACTTAATAATTCATGAGGTAAGTAGCCAACCAGAGATCTCAATTAGTACCACGTGCAGTACTTTGAAACCCCGTCAAGTACTCTCTACGGTACTTTGAAAACTTTTCCAAGTCCAAGGGCTTTGAACTATGAATATTCATAGTTCAAAGTCCTTGGACGTAGAAAATAATATTTCAAAGTACTGTAGGCAAATACCTTCAACAAAGGGAGGTCTCACAATTGATCACAGACTTCCCCAAGCGATAAAAAATATCAAGACCAGACCATCTCTCCAATGTGGGACCTGTTTTTTTGCACACTGCCCTGACACTGTGCATGTCCATCACACCAACTATAGCGCCAAACTAATAATGTTTTCATCAAATTTCACACCAGGTTGTAAACACGTACTCCCACGAGAACAATGTTAATTATTGTTAACATTCCATCTTTTCATTAACAATGGATGTTTGATTACTTAGGTCAAACAATTAAGCAACTACAGTATACATGTATGTAAATATGCAAGTAAAACCTACAAGCCTGAAACATCGAAACTCTAAACGCATGAAGTTTTAAAATCGTTGTGTTGTTTATCCCACAACCACCAAACAAGCATGACATTTTTAAGTCATGTAAAGGCATCCAATTCAGACTTTACGGGGATTTCAAAGTCCTCGCAATATATTATTAGTTCCTAATTGCACAGACTTTGAAATCCCCGTAAAGTCCTCATTGTCTGCCTTTTCATATCACTTCTACTACTCATTAATTATTCATGAGAACAACTACTAACCTGCAGGTCTCTATTTGTACTACGTCCCATTCAACTATACACTTTGAAGTCAGAGGACTTTGAATATTGAAAGTAATAAAGGACTATATAGGGACTTTGAAATGACCATGTCCTGTTCATAATACAAATGTAACCGAGAGACTAACAGTTTACTTGTCAACAGTAAATACAATATTATTGTACAAAAAATGTAAGTCAAAAACCTGCCTCGATCCTCTGGCAGAACCCATTCTTCCTCAGATCCCATAGACTACTAGCCCTCTCCCTTACCAACTGCACCACTGAGTACTTGCTTTTCGGTTACAATAATAATCCATGACTGGATAACTATACAGAACAGTCCAACAATACTCTTAAAACATACCTGCATGTATAGTTATAGAGTAGTAGTAGATGTTTAATATTCTCAGCACCGGATTTGATGGGGGTTTCAAAATCCTTGTGAGAATTTCAAATGCCCAGGGCTATTAAGAAAATAAATTTGAAATTTCACACAGATTTTGAAATCCCCACTGAATTTGGTGACTCGTATATCAAACATTACTTATTTTTTAGGAACTACAATGTACAACAATGCATGCATGCATGCAAGCGGCCGCGCGGTGTAAAATGTGTCATTTGAGTATATCTTCACCGTCTTTAAGTCATTCGTCGTGAAGATTGGCATCTCGGCTGCGACAATTAAGGCAACTATTCTTGTATTCATTTTGTGAGAAAATTTAAAATGATGACGTCACAATCGATGACGTCAATACATCACCGTATTAAAAAGTTTAACATACGTATAATTTCTATAGCTGGTTTGAAGGAGCTTCTCAAGAGATGATGAAAGCCGAAAACCGTTTCTTGATACGAGCAAAATTCATCGAGATATCACATGTTGAGTGAATTATACATGCCCCCCCTGAACCAGACTTATAGTACAAACAGACAGGGAAATACCCGTTGGTTCACTTTGTTCTATGTTTGATTGGATTAAGTCAACTCTTGTTTGGTATTTAAGGCTAGCCGGTAGGGCAAAATGCTGTCGTTTTCGATTTTTGGATTTCAACCTCATAACGAAAATATTTGTAATTGTTAAATTATGACGTCACACATTGGATGACGTCACAGACAAGTTTTGTGCATTAACTTAGGATTGAAAAAGGTTTGAGTGAAACAAATTCATTCTCCTTATTCTCCGATAGCTTGGTGATATTTCTGACAAGGTATCGGTACAATTTGGTACCACACATGTGACAATTATTGATTAGATTTAATTTACTGAAATCCGGGGGAACTTACCCTTCGACAGCAGGTTTTTGACAGAATTTATATAATATATTCAAAAAATCATATCTCAGCTAATTTACGTCGTAGCGACAAACGGTTTTCAGTGTTGAAGACGTCTCGAGTATATCTATCAATACCCCTATGTAAAGGAAATCGATATTTAAGAAATACGACATTTAAGAAAACATCAATATTATGACATCATCGATTGTGACGTCATCGATTTAAATTTTATCACAAAATGAATATCAAAATATTTGCCTTAATTGTCCCAGCCCAGATGCCAATTTTCACGACGAATGACTTAAAGACGGTGAAGATATGCTCAAATGACACATTTTACACCCATCCTAGCCCAACGCTAGCTTACCTGAGGTACCATGCTCTTGAAACTTTCCATTATCTTTGAACTTTTAGCTTCCTGTACAACAGCAAATATCAAGAATTGTAAAATTCATTAATAATCCAAACCCAGTATTTGAGTTACATGGATACCTCTCGAAATCCCAAACAGTATCAACTACAGAATCCAATACAGAATACTAACTATTAAAGTAAGATCATCTGATACAGAGTGAAAAAAACAACATTTCAATATGGGAGCAAATATTAAAGGAAAAGAGTACTGCTACTTAGAAATAACCACAAGGCTAATCGAACTACAATGTAAGTAGCAGGCTTTACAACAGTATTAGAGATGAAAATATAAATAGTTAAGGTTGGGGAGCCAGGGTGGCACAGTGGTTAAGTGCTTCGCCTCTCACCTCTGTGGCCCAGGTTCGATTCCCGGACTGGGCGCCATATGTGAGTTGAGTTTGTTGGTATCTCGCCCTTGCTCCGAGGGTTTTTCTCCGGGTTTTCCTCCCTCCGCAAAAACCAACACGCTAAATTTCAATTCGATCTGTGGATTAGCCGGGACCTGGCTTTGATCAGCCCCCATGGTTGTTTCAGGTCTCGTTAGAAATTCAGAGTTCTTTTTTAAGGTCAGATGGCGAGATACAATTTGCTATATTTAAAAGCAGGAACACAATTACACAAAATCTACGAACAACTATAACAGAGCAAAGATACTGTATTACTAAGATATCTAAGAGAGTCTAACAAACTCACAACCACAGACAGTCCTCCCTTATCCAACACATGAAATTAAAACTCTGTGTTGATGCAAATATCTTACCATTATGGGACAAAGTCTGTGATGTAAACTATGGCAGCAAACTCTAATTTTACATTTTACATCAAAATGTCATAAAATGATTTACTCTTACATGTATAAACATTGTAGTTTCATTTCACAAGATACACTGTTTGCATCCAAACTGTATGGGATTTACAATGACTGTAAAATTCATTAATAATTCATAAGGGTGCTAACCAATCCAGCCGCAGCATTTTGAGTCACATGAATGCCACTGTAAACCCACATACAGAACTTTGCATCAGTTTGATACAGAACTGATTCATAAAACATCAGTGATCAGATATACAGTTACTGATTAATAAAACATCAGTGTTGTATCATATATATAGATACTGATTAATAAAACATCAACGTCCATATCACTGGTATTCCTGTATCACGGACACTGATGCTTTAATCATCAGTTCTGTATCCAACAAACACTATCCTAGTGTCTGTTGGGGGGAGGTATCACAACCGATTACTGACTTCCCCTATGCCAGCTGGATGAAATATCAAGGTAAACTCTTCTCTATTGATGCATAGAGACCGTCTAATCAATATGGGACCTGTTTTTGTGCACATTGCACATGACTGTTAAGTAAACTAAAGAGCTGAAATCTCTTTTTTACATTTCCCATCAAAATTTCATATAAATTATTATTTCTTAACATTATATACTTTCATTTTACAAGTAGTTTACTTATCAAACTCATTAATAATTCATGAAACAAAAGCAAAGGACATCAATGTGTGATAAGTGATCTGATACAGACTCATCCTCATTTGCATAAACTTTTGCTTCAATTTTCTATTTTGATAAGTCACCTACAGAATTAGTGTCCATGTTTTATCAGATTTACAAACTCTTGCCTCTGGTTTGAGTTTGTAAATCCAATAAAACATCGCCAGTCTCATTCTATATCCATTACTTTGAATAAATATCACTGAGCTTTGTACATGCACATCATCAAAGGATTCTATACTCTCATGGTGTTGCACATGTTGGAGTCAAGGTTTGATTGGTGGCTGTTAATAGGCTACAAACAGTTAAAGTCCCCTCTGAATAATTATAACTTGATTGAAATAATAATTATGCAACATTTTCCTTGAAGACTATAGTGACCCTTCATGTGAAAACCCAACTAAAGGAATTCGTGTTGAATTGCATTACTACAACGCATTCCCGTGTCAATGAATGCGTTGCCAACGTTCCACAATGCTGTCAAAACATTGAAATGCTTTTGAAATGCTTGATAACGCATTGGACATCAACCCCAACGTTTAGGGATTATTGGTTCAACGTTGAAGGTTAATATTAATTTATTTATATAATCTAATCAGCGAAAACCGTACTTCAGTTATGAAATACTGGAAACAGTTTGCAAAAAGTTTAAGTTTGCAAAAACTCTGATTCCTTGTTCTTCAAATAACTTTAAAGTTGAGCAAGGCATTCCCTTGCAATTAATTCTGCTTTTAGAATACCAAAGTATGAAAAAACGTTGAACACTTTGAGAGTACCCTGCTCATTTATATTTCGAAATAAGTTGGCGGACTTGAATAAGTTTGCATACTAATTATGGTGGGATCACGTTCTTCTAATTGGTCTACCCATCCAAGTGTAACTAAAGTGTTTACTAGTATTCATTGAACAATATTATTATTTTTCGCCTTGTTTCAGAAACCGGGACCTGTCGGCCTAAGAACGCACTTAAGTTTAGAGGACGTTTGATCAGATATATCCGGAACGTAAACAGAAACCTTTAAGTGTAGGTGCAGCTTCATTATTAGTGTGTTTGAAATGGTTAAAACACAGGAAGTCATTAGTAAGATTCTTTCAGGGAAAACCCATTTTGGTAAGCACTAAATTTAGATATGTTGCCAAATTTAGTACTGGTTGTAACCCTTAGTTTTAGCATAAATATAGAGCTCAAAAATCTGTAAAAGTTCAGTAGTCTGTGATAGACCTCTGAATATATTTGAGCAGGCTAGTAGTAATCATAGATTATTTAGAGAAGTGCATTCGTTGGTGATGTGAACATTTTGGGGAGTTCATTACGTAATTATAAGAAAATACTCCCTAAGGAACAACAGCAACTGGTAATCATCTAAAATTTGCACACAATATTAACAGTTTCAATGAGTACCAATTGCACGTAACTATTATGCAATAATGGTAACCCGTTATTATTTCCATTACCAACCAACCAAAAAAATATATAATATTGATTTAATTGGCACAGGTAGTCCACACAACATTAGTAAGAAATCTCAGACAAATTCTAAAGTATAGTCAGAGCTGGAGAAAGAAAAGCGAGATGGCAGGGTTCGAAATTCATTTTCAAAGGAACAAGCAAAATGTTGCTTGCGGGTTTGAAACCTACAAGCAAAACCACTCATCAACAAGCTAAAAACTAAAACTTGTTTTAATGTGCCTGGTGCCTAATACAAGCATAAAAATGCCAGTTTATTTTCTACCAGCAAATCGGTAAATTGACTCGCATTTTGCCAGTTTGCTTGTACAAATTTCGAACCCTGGATGGAAGAAGTGTGCGTACATGCAGTGTCTAATAAAATAGATTGATAAGTTAATTGAGTAGATAAGTCGAAGAGCATACTGACACAGAGGATAAACGGAGGTGTGTGAAATATTTTCTTGTAATTTGGTTCCTAATCTTAAGATCAACACTCAAGCACATATGCGGTAGAATGGTCCTAATCACCTAGCTCCAGTCTACTTTATTTACTTTACATCCAGCTTAATAAAACTAGACATTTTTTTAGTCCGATCAGAACCACAATACTGAATAATCCTGACACATTCACTTATAAACAAGACGCTCATTACATATTCAACTAATCTAGCGAAATCTGATTGGCTGGCACTTGACAGCACAACAATAGACAGTGTTTCCTTTCGATTAGGAACAAATTTCTCTTTTCCTAATTTTCCTAATTTCTTTTTTACTCATCCAAAGAGAAATGACATTTATTAAATAAGAAGTTTTAAATTGGTACACAATAAAGTGTATCTGTTACAACATGAAAGCATGGACATGAACTTAGCTTGTAGGGAAAATGGTACTAAGGCATCCTTGGAGATGAAAAGTGGTGAGAGTTTATCGAATCCATGTATCTTAGCAAACACAATAATTTCTGTAATTTGTCAATGATCTCTGCAGTCATATCCCAATGCTTTTTACAACAATTTTCAAGCAACTGACAAATTTTTACAATGCATTTACATTATTATTGGAAATAGTTTTGAAATTATAAATCACAACTGTACAGAAGCATTAATTGTAATGCTTTGACAAGTTATTTGCCAACATGTTCAAAATGGTCTACAATCATGTACAATGCATTTTGAAACGGTAAATTGATTTATCATGGTTTTCCTTGCCGGGTTTCACATAAAATATACAGTTTGTTAGTTATTTTCCATATTTGCTTTGGTTTTAACCATGCCACACGTACACAACATTCATCAGTTCATATGGATATTGCTGAAAATAACTGTGTCTGGCCGGGACTGCAAGTACGAAGGCCTCTCATTGTGACGAAATTCAAAAATTTCTAAGGCAACCAGCACATAAAATCTATAACCACCAGCCAATACAACTTTTATTTCGATAAACTTCCAAACAACGAACAAAACCTTTGTTACTTGTTCCTCAGCGACTCTTACTTAATGTACATGTAATCTTAACTGAAAACAAATTATGCTCCTAAAATCATGCAAGTTACTATTACATGTAATTATTATGTCATCATGCATGTACATTATTTACACGAGCCTTAATTAGGTTTGGGAGTTTGGGAAACAGCTCCCTTAATAATGGTAAATCATTGTTGTATTCTATTTTGTAGTGTGCATTTTGTTTGAGAACTTACCTGATAATATGAGAAACATGCAGTAATAATAACTACAGCAGTTAACACTACACCCAAGTACAGCTACAAGATAAACAACACACTGTTATTAACAACAAAACACTTTACTTTTGTAATTTGTGTTCATGGGCAGTTATAAGAAAAACCTCGAGGTTTTATGAAGTCTGGATACCTCAAGGTTTAAAATAATTATTATTATCATTAATACCTGCTTTGTTAATTTCTTTGGCTTCACCAGGGGGGACCCAAAGTACATGTAATATTAATTAATCATCATAAATGATACCAAATTGACTAAATATTAATTAATTATTTGGGTGGTTATCAAGAAAATAATATTGATGATAAATAATACCTAAAAAGCAATAATAATACAATCAAAGAGGGTTTAGAGCGGATTTCAATTGAGTGTCGGAAGTGTTTTAGTTTTGCGTTTACTAAGCTCTCCTATTGGCTGAGAAAGTAAACCAACCAATCAGAATCCAAAGTAAAACCAAACGCAAATTGGTTTTGGTTTTGCTTTGGTTTGTCATTGGTTCACAGGGAAGCCATTTATGAGTTACTTGTGATTACTCGCTCCTGTGATTGGCTGGGTGTGGGTAGTTTGCGTTTGGTTTTACTACACTCAACTGAAAACCGCTCTATTAAAGCAAGTAACAGCTGTTTTACTGTTGAACATCCTACATGTACATTAAATTTTGTAAAACCTTCATCATGTTATTTCACTGCCACCCTTTTAGGTTATCTTGCACTCTATAATGTCCATGACGAATGATGCAATAGCCATAACACTTGTTTTTCTTCCCTCAGCAAACATAAAGGTGATGATGATAATAAATGGAACTGAAGAAATAACTATCCACTATCTATTAAAATAATAGAAGCCTGGTGTCCCATCTCATGAAATACATGTACAGTATGTTGCAGGTTGTTTTACCTACGTTATATAACGTCTGTGACATTGCTTTTCTTGCATTTATATATAATCATAATATTTTACGAAATGCTCAACATTTTACTCGAGTCATTTTAAGTATTACTGTACAGTGTACATGTGCTTTAATTACAGTGAAGAGTTATGATATCGAAAACTGGCAAACTGTCTTTTGGCCATATTATCTAGAGAATAACAAAGTTTCAAAAACATGTCTAAGATGCAACGTCCATGACATGGAACTGCACTTTGCTTAGGAACACTAGGACATGTCCCTCACCCCCTCCCAGAGTAGTGCATGGTAGCATGGTTTTATTGGCATGTCAAACAGTAGTATGAACAGTGGGCGTTCTGGGCCACCTTCAGCAAAATAGCGCAAGAAAGTCAAAAAGTGAATTAAGTGTCGACAATAAGCTACTTTTTGAGATTTCGTTGTTTTAGTAAAACTATTAGAGAAGTGATTACTATACTGTATATCGACACCGATTGTGCGTTCTTCGCCCCGCGACATCGACGTTAGTATCATAGATCATGAAGCAGATCGCTGATTCGAATGCGAAGGCCGAGGATGTACCTAGACCATCCACACCCGACGAACTACACGACGTTGAGGAGACAGACCCCTTACCTAACGGTCTGGAGGATCTCGAAGATGAGGATCTCGAAGATGAGGAGCTAGAACCCATGTTCGTAGGACCTACGATCACACTAGACATAGAGGATCTCGAAGAACCCAACGCCATGACGCTCCAAGGTCCCGGGATCGCCGAGCTCAAGGAGATTCTTACGTTCGTTGAGGCGGTCTCCACCAACCTCGAGAACAACCTCATCATCGAGTTGGGAGCAACGTTTGCAGGCCTCGTGGTCGATGAGAAGGAAGATTAGGAATCACCACATAAGAAAAAAAAAAAGAATGAAGAAAAGTCGTTGCGTGACCCCTCTTCATTCTTTTTTTCTTTTTTTTCTATTAAACGGATGACATCTATAGTATATCATGGACGATCCAAATGAGAGCTAGATATTCGCGCACGGACTGAATCCTAAAATCCGTCCCCAATATGTTTGGGTTTCAACTACCCGTTCCAACCGGCCAATGATTTTTACTCAACATGACATACCATTTAAACATATAGCTCCACTAAGATATACGACCCATAGGAGATGGAGTGTGAAAAGTGTGGAAGAGTATTTCAGAGGAGTTGGAATCTGAAACGCCATCGAGAGAATCGCAAGACCCCATGCGTTAGGGCTCCAAAGCGCTTCTTATGTGAGAATTGTGGTGGAGAGCTAAGCTGCTACTTTGCTTTGTGGAGACATAAGAAGAACAACTGCCCTACCTACCACCCTAAACCCATCGTTAACGAAAACTAGGCACGCACGCACGTATTTACACAACATCATATACACCATTTAGACATATAGCTCCACTATAGTATACGCCCCCCAATATGGAACACCTCACATTGGAGCGAACCCATCGGACCATCGGTAAGTATCTACGTGGGTGGCAGATGGACGTTCCCGTGGGCCACGAACTAGGTGTTGACCCAAGGGCCTTCCTAGAAGGCACGCGCCACGATATTCATCAGAAATTGGTGGAAGAAGTCGACGACCTATGTGGCGTGAAGTTTCAACTTGCCCTAAAGGTGATGCTCAGGAAGGACCATCCAGACGGTAGCAATGAGTCTACTGACCCTACGATGCGTCATAAACAGGAGGTTGTCATGCAGACCGACGAGATTCATGAGGCCTTAGACAGAGCCATCCCAACGATTCTAGAGCATATCGAGAAGTGGACGAATAGAGGCTCTGGATGGGTTGTCGACCACGTCATCCTGCTCTGGCTAAACATCGCTCTCTACCAACCTCTGAGAGGTGGATCCTTCATCGAACTACCTCCGGAAGTTGCAAACAAGAAAGCCGTGGTGAATGTTCAAAATAAGGATGATGACTGCCTACGATGGGCTCTTCGGTCATCGTTATTTCCAGTTCTTCACGGAGGACATGCATACAGACCGTCTAAGTATCCTATAGACGACGGCCTAGACTTTACAGGAATCGATGCACCAACACCCATATCGCAGATTCGCAGGGTTGAGAAGCAAAACGACCTTGCAATCAACGTTTTCGGATGGGAGAAAGGTGTGGTGGTAGTCTACAGGATTAGCAAACAACCTGGGGACATCCAACGCATTGGCCTTCTGTTAATAGAGGAGTCCGGAAAGTATCACTACGCTTGGATTAAGGACTTGAACCGCCTCCTCTACAACCATAGGAAACACCACGGTAGGAAACACTTTTGTGAGCGATGCCTACATGGGTACTGCCGAGAAGACCTCCTTGAAGCCCACAAGCCCGAGTGTCAAGGTATAGGGGGAACCGCCGTGAGAGTGGAAATGCCTAAAGAGGGTGAAAACAAGCTCTCCTTCCAAAACCACCACAGACAGCTACCAGCTCCATATGTTATCTATGCTGACTTTGAGGCTTTGACCACAAAGATCGCAGGACCAGAGTTGGATCCCACAAAGAGCAACACTCAGAACACACAACATCATGTGGCTTGTGGCTTTGGCTACGTCGTGGTGCGATGCGATGGTCATACAGAGCCTCCAGTCGTTTACAGAGGTCTGGACGCCGCAGAACGGTTCCTGGAGGCGATGCAACGAGAAGAATCGAAAATCTAGGTAGTTTTGGAAAATCCCAAAGCAATATGGATGACCCAAAAGAATGAGTTTGCCCACAATACGGCCACAATCTGCCATGTGTGTGAGAAGCCACTCTACGGTGACTCAGTTCGCGACCATTGCCACATCAGAGGCAAGTACAGAGGCGCAGCCCACAATGCTTGTAACCTCAAGCTGCGGTTGAGCCCCAAAACCACAACCATACCAGTCGTATTCCACAACTTGCGGGGTTACGACTCGCATCTCATAATGCAGGCTATTTCAAAGATGGAGGGACAGATCACATGTATTCCCAATAACACGGAGAAGTACATATCATTCTCCCTAGGCCAACTGCGATTCATCGACAGCGCTCAATTCCTCTTGGCATCCCTAGACAAGCTGGTGTCAGCCAACCAGTCAGAAGCCTTCCAGATTACTGCTCTGTATGAGCCTAGTGTAGAGCGGCAATGCCTACTCTTGCGAAAAGGCATCTATCCGTATGAGTACATGGATAGCTGGAATCGGTTCGCAGATCCACTCCCACCACAAGCCGACTTCTACAGCAAGCTATCAGCTGAAGGCATTTCCGAGGAGGACTACGCCCACGCTCAAAAGATCTGGAGCACTTTCGACTGCAAATATATGGGAGACTACCATGACCTATATCTCCGAACTGATGTGCTTCTTCTGGCAGATGTCTTTGAGACCTTTCGGGAAACGTGTCTACATCAGTATGGCTTGGATCCTGCACACTACTACACCAGCCCTGGTCTCTCTTGGGATGCGCTCTTGAAAACTACAGGTGTGGAGCTCGAGCTGCTCGTGGACAATGACCAGCATCTCTTCATAGAGAAAGGTCTTCGCGGATGTATATCTATGGTATCCAAGAGACATGCCAAGGCCAACAATCCTCTGGTTGAGTGCTATGACCAATCCAAGCCCACAACGTATATCCAGTACCTCGATGCCAACAACCTGTATGGATGGGCGATGAGTCAGCCACTACCAACGGGAGGCTTCGGGTGGGTAGAGGACCTTCAAGAACTCACCAATACCATAGTAGACTATCCATCTGACAGCCCCAAGGGCTACATACTAGAAGTGGATCTCGAATACCCACAAGAACTCCACAACACGCACAACGCCTATCCGCTAGCACCAGAGCGCATGAAGATCCCAAAGGAGTGGATGTCCGAATATCAGTGCAACCTCAAAGGTACGTCGATAGAGGTTGAAAAGTTGGTGCCGAACCTCCGCGATAAAGAGCGATACGTACTCCAATACCGCAATCTACAGCTTTACCTATCCCTAGGCATGCGTCTCAAGAAGATTCGCAGAGCACTACGATTTGACCAAAGTCCATGGATGGAGCCTTATATCCGAAAAAACACTGAGCTCCGGAAAAATGCGACTAGTGACTTCGAAAAGGACCTGTACAAGTTGATGAACAACAGCGTCTTCGGCAAAACCATGGAGAACTTACGCAAGCGCGTAAATGTCGATCTAGTGCGTGCCAGGAAGAGGATAAACTTAGACGCCTGATTGCCAGCCCAACCTTCGCACGGGCAAACATCTTCGACGATGATCTGGCAGCCCTGCATATGCATAAGAGTCGACTGACTTTGAACAGCCCAGTCTACGTGGGGATGAGCATTCTTGACCTCTCGAAGCATCTGATGTACGACTTCTACTACAACCAACTGCTTGGGCAGTACGGAGACCGATGCCAGCTAATCTATACAGACACAGACAGTTTACTCCTTAAGATCCAGACAGACGATGTGTATGCCGACATGGCTACCCACAAAGATCTCTATGACACAAAGATCTCTTAAAGAAAAGCTGGAGTTACAATGGCGCAAAGTCATGGAATACCTTGCCAACTGAAGTAAGGGACTGCGTATCGTTTAATTCCTTCTGCAATCTCATTTCTTCCTCCATTAACCGTTAGCATGCATCATTCCTTTCCTTCCGTACTTTTAAACTTTTAAACAATTAGTAACGTTAACGCTACCATTAAATCAGCAGTTGACATTATAGTACATTATAATGTCATATTATTGTAAATACGTATCATGTGTTTTTAACACATCTTAAATACCTTTATATATATTTATGCATTATATGTGTTTTTAGCACATTTAAGTAGTCATCGACTTTTGTATTATAGTTTTAATTAATTGTATTGTTCACGCCCTTCATGGAAATCAGCTACAAGTTGTAGAGGCTAGCGTGCCTAAATAAAGTTATTGATTGATTGATTGATTGTCTGACTACCCTAAGGAGCATCCACTACATAGCACAGCGAACAAGAAAGTCCTTGGAAAGATGAAGGACGAGTGTGCCGGGCGCCCAATCGCTGAGTACGTAGGCCTTCGACCGAAGATGTATTCTATCCTAGAGGCCGGTGGGAAAAACGTAAAGAAGGCTAAAGGCATCCGCAAGGTAGTTGTAAAGAAGCACATCCGCCACGAGCAGTACAAAGAGTCGCTATTTGCTAAGAAAACCTTCCGGCATGGGATGGATGTACTACGCTCGGAAGGCCACCACATCTATGGGCAGCACATTAATAAGGTATCCCTTTCACCATTCGACTCCAAGCGTTGGATCCATAATAATGGAATCGATACATTAGCCTATGGACACAAAAACTTAGACATGGATGATTTTATTTACGAGCTGCTATACTAGGTCTGGTTGGCATGAACAGAATACCTCTTGGTGGTAGTTCCGTATCTGGTGGAACGACTTGTAGCTCTTCACGAACGAATCCACGTTTGGGTGCGCCCTTCTCCCCTTCTTGCTTCGCAAGGTAGTACAGCACAGGCTGTCCCGAAGATACTACACTTCGCGAAACACCATATATCTGTAAACTCCACACAGGATCAGTAGCTCTACGTTTTTCACCCCCTTCCAATTCTCCTGGTGCGTAGAGATATCGAACTAAGACGTCGAATGGTAGGCGCTCTTCTCTCAATCCAACAGTGCGCGAATACGTAGGAGTCTTTAGGTCTACTTGCTGCGTCACTACAGAATTTGAAGGCTCCTTTCCTGTAAGTCGAGTCACCTCACTGTTCAGGGCTTTGATAACCATTGGTAAACGAACTACCCATTCTCTACTACGCGCATCCGATCATTCCGAAGTAAGTACCATCTCTTGTGCATATTGATATCCAAACAATCTCTCAGCTAATGTTCTATTCGCTCGTTCGACGAAGCCTTGCGCTCTATGATTACCAGCCTCGCCTCGTTGAACTTTCGTACCATGTAGTTCTAGCGTTTCAGACATACGCCCCATGAATTCTCTACCAGGATCTACTTGCAACGTCTTTGGCCATTCTAGTGGACTACGCTTGTAGATTCGTTCGAATGCAGCAGCGACTTCACCACTATCTTTAGATGCTAAAGGTTCGGCTTCTTTGTATCGAGAAGCTACATCGATTACTACTAAAGCGTACTTGTATAGCTTTCGTCCACGCCCAGGTCGATCGTGGGGTAAGAATATCAAATCAGCTTGGTGGACTTCGTTTGGTTTCGATACAGTCCAATGCGGTCGTGGAATGCGTTTTGGTGGTGGTAGATATATTTGCCATATAGATTGTTTTTCCAACCAACTCCTAGCTACGTCTTCCGATGCTTTAGCTGCTACCGATAGCTTGTCAATTGCAGCGTGACCTTTCCAATAGCCCATAGGACCATAGAAGATATTCGCAAGTTTAGCATCCATCATATATCTATGTATTCTAACCTTCAACAGATGAAAAAAAAAGGAATAAGAACCCATCCAACCAGTCCTTATTCCTTTTTTCTTTTTTTTCTCTTTTTTTCTTTTTTTCTTCTTTTTTTCTTTTTGTTTCTTTTCAGTAGTGACCTAGTAGCAGCCTAGTAGCGACCTAGTAGTAGCCTAGTAGCCTAGTAGTAGCCTAGTAGTAGCCTAGTAGTAACCTAGTAGTAGCCTAGTAGTAACACCTAGTAGAGACCTAGGAGTAGCCTAGTAGCATCTAGTAGCGGCCTAGTAGCGACCTAGTAGCGACCTAGTAGCGGCCTAGTAGCCTAGTAGTAGCCTAGTAGTAGCCTAGTAGTAACCTAGTAGTAGCCTAGTAGTGGCACCCAGTAGTAACCTAGTAGTAGTGGCAATAGCTATAACCATCTACTAATAGCATATCCAGCGCCTAGCATTCCACCACCAACGTAGAGCAACTCGCCAGTCTTCTGATTGCTTGAGGGTCGATAGTAGTCAGATAAGCGGGGTTCTTTCATTCCTTCGAGCTGTTTGAGCGCCTTACGTAACTTGTCGGATTGCACGAAGGCTTTGTTGGTATCTCTTTGAACGTTGTATGCGTCGCGTTCAAGACCTTCCTGATTCTGTGCAAAGTCGTATAATCTTTGACGTTCAATTCTATACGCTGTCATTTCAGATTCCTGTCTTTCGATGGCCCTATCGTGTCTCTCTCGTTCTGTATCTATATCACCCTTTCCAATCATTCTAGCTAGTATGCCACCACCAGTGAATGCCGTCGCATTCAAGACAGCTCCGAAAACTGTCATAGCAATTGCTGCCGCCATTACGGTATGATCTTTTGTTTCTCAAGATATTGCTTCGCGTATAAGCTACCAATTATCACGGCAGTCCACTTTACGTAATTTACTAGGGAAGAAGAAGGATCACCAAGCATAGATTCCTTGGTAGTCTTCTTTGCGATCCACCCAATACCAGTAGCAAGTCCTACAATTATAGATGCATCGGTTGCCGTCTTCATCAATTCTTTATCCATCTCGACATATATAGTATGGTCTCCAGTCTTTAAGTGTTACTCCATGTCTAGTGCCGTAGGCTTTACCGGAGCCGCAGGTCGTGTCGTGCTAACGGCGGCAGCACGCTTGTTGCCATCTACATACTTCTTGTATGTATAGTACGTGCCAACCAATGTAGCGCCCGTACCGATGGCTGCGAGGATAGCCAGGTTTTCGAACCGACCTTTCTCTACGTCGATTTCTTTGCATGATTCGCTTTCGCGCGTCGACTCTCTCTTCTGGGCTTCTCTAGCGAGTTTGTTGCCTAACGCTAGTGCCTTTCCGGCTGCGACGCGCTTTGGGTTTTTTACCCTAGTTGGTACGGTCGTCGGTGGGTTCGCAGTTATCTGATCCGTCTGTCCTTCCATCTTGATTCGGTATGGTAAGTGCTGGCGAAGGTTCAATACGTGTACCAGGAATGTCTATATGACCAGATATGTGAAATAGGACGCTAGCTAGCGCTACAAGGCGACCTACTTTAAGCGATAGCAGGCCAGTCGCAGCACTGACCTCTCTGCGGATTGTAAGGTCTTCTTGTAGATCTTCGATCAGGGATTCTTGAGAATCTATTGGTACTAGGTAGGCAACTAGGCGGGTAGCTAGACGCATCACGCCATCGACTAAGTCTTTATTTATTTGCTGAGCTAGAACGGCCTGGTACCTCCTATACAACTTATCTACTTCCTTCTCAGGAAGTCTAGAGACGTCTCCTAGGGAGAAGGTCTTACCTAGGTATTCTTTCGTTACGCCCGTTGCAGCTAGGATCGAAAGTGATTCGCGGTTGTGTGATGTAACGTCTAGGTTGGTTGGTGGTGGGCCCGTTACGTCCTCACCGAATATCTCGAGTATTTCTTTATCAGCCATAATATGTTATAGGTGTGGGTAGCTCTAACACTACCTCGAAAGGATGGCGTAGACAGAAGCACATGCGAGCGAACTTATGAGATCCAAGCATCGTTCGTAACTCTTTACATTCTTGCGAGCCTCCATAATCCTCAAATATCCTTTTACCATCTACGGCCGATGCTGTATGAAATGCTACTACGATAGCTACGTTCTCGCGGAAGGGTTTACATATGCTCGTTAATTGTTGGGACAGCACCCAAATAGAAAGCCCTATATGTCGTGCAGAAAATGCTAAGTCTACTAGCTTGTCAGTTCGTTTCTTGACGTCCTTCGATGCGGCGCAATCATCGAGAATCAATAGAGTATTGGTACCTGACCAAAATGTTGCGCAAATATTTAACGTAGCATCGATGGCATCCTGCGGTGGTGACATGACGAAGAAACGAGGATCTCGATTTGCAAATCCACGATAGGTTTTATTGTGGGCATATGTAGGACAAATCAGTACTATGTAATCGAACTTACCACGAAATGATCCACGAAGTTGTTCTATGAGAAACGCAGTCTTCCCACAATTCGTTGGACCGACTATGAGTGCGTTGAACGGCACGTGCTCTACGAGAGAATCCATCAGTATGTTATACTACGTAAAGATCTGTTCAATATCATGAGCTGAGCATCCGCAAGGACATAGATGTGCATGTTCACATTTCCACTTCCCTTCGCAGTTCTATGTATTCGAATATCGATATCCTTTCCACCACCGGTTTGTGCCAATCCATCACCATGAACGGCGGAATCTTTTGCTGTGCGACAATCGACTAGGATAGCGAATCTATTTTCATAAAACTTCTTTTCAGTTATGGAAGAAATATCGGACGTACCAAACCACCCTTTCGCAGCCTCCCAGAAATCTGGGGGAAGAATACCGCTTGGAAAGAATCTATTTGGAACTCCATTGACATCTACTTCTACCTTCAAAATATCAGGATTCGAGAATGCTTCGCTATCTCCGTACCAGCAGTGTATGAATCCACGAATAGTAGAAGTAGTCCAGCAAAGGCTCGTCGTGGAACATTGACGTTTTGAGATATCAAAGTATCGGATGCTTTAGCGATCTTTACTGTCTTGAAGTGAACAGCGTGGTTGTATAGGAATGCAGTACCTATTTCGTATTCGTGAAGTGCACTACTAGCCAGCGTTCCATCCTTGATTGCTGCGTATTCTAGTTGGATTTTGGTAAGTTGGTACGTACCTATCTTTGTCGTATCCGATCCAACTACGACATCAATGGCATGCGCTAGAGTCAACTCGAATGAAATAGTATCTTCTAGGGCATGTGGATATAGAACTCCATGTTGTGTCAGAATATCGACATCTAACGGAATTCTATATTTGGAACCGTGTGCAGCTAGGAGCGCGTTTTCTCCAGCAACCGAAGTATCTGCATCACCAGCTTTCGATCGTAGCTTATTCACATTTTCTAATTGGATGCCTTGTCCTGTTCTTGATTCTCTCTCTAGCGTGGATAGATACACGTCGGAATACGTTTGTAGAAGATCTGACCTGGCAAGGTCTTCTAATGTTTCAGCTCCCATCTTACAAACTCGATGTGTAACCAAGCAACGTCCAACGTTCGAAACGACTCTGTTATTCGCATGTCCACCAGATAATACGATGTCGCCCAATAGCGCTAAGCTACCAGGTACTAGTACTATACCTTCAGCTAGCTTTGGAACTTCTACGTATAGAGTCTCACCTGGATTGGCAGATGATGGAGTGAAAGTTTTCCTATACAAGTCTCGTTGAGCTTTGAGTGCAAGAGGCTCTCTTTGCGCCTTTGCAGGTTTCAACTTTGATGAGATCATGTTGAATATACATAGATATACAGTTATGTTCAACATGGACGTTCCCGTCGCAGAAGAAAGACCTGGGGAAGCTACGGGAGGTGAAGACTACGATGATGATACTGTCGATATGGAGAAGTGGAATGCGACATTTCCAGAAAAGCCGGGAGAAATGGTCCCAATGAAAACCAGACGCGACTACACTCGCGAAGGCGCTAGACCAAAGAATCAGGAAACCTCGCTTTCTATAGACGACGAATTGCTGGATGAATTCATCGGCCCGAAAGAATCGAAAGTTTCAAGATACAAAAGAATCCTGGAAAGTCTGGAAGATGAGAAACCTCCTAACTTTGCTAATAGAAATGCGGTCTTCAAACAAGGCTTATCAGATAACGCAAAACAGGAGATGTTCGAGGCCGTCTGGGAACGATATCCAGATGTGGGAATTCGAGGTACTCTCGAGATGGCAACCATGTCTGACGGTAGAGTCGCTATCCGCGAGTACGGAAGCACGAATAAACCTATCCCTTTGACCACCAAGAAGGGCGAGTTATATACGAGGATTGGGAAAGGTCTCAAAGAAGTTTTAGGACCTACGTTGGAAAACGCGGTGGGAGAAGTCATAGTAGCTGAAGACCAAGTGAATGAGAGGATCGAACGAAATGAAGAAATACTCAAAGCCCCTACGTCTACCGAAACTCAGAAAGAAAACGCTACTAATGAAATAAAGACCGATCAGGAGGAACAAGCAGTCCTAGGACAAATAGAAGAAGCTATGATAGAACGTATGCCACTTAGGGATCGTATAAGAGCCATCTTCAAGAAGTATGGTGTCAGTATAATTAGCGTGGTAGCTGCGGCAGGTACGGTGATCGGCGTAATAGTTTCCAATCTGACAAAGGCAGTTCCCGCGGTAGTATCGGGAGTTGGAGATGCTGCCAAAGTAGCCACTAAAGCAACTGCCAAAGCCTTAAAAGCAATAGGTAAAAAGTTAGAGGAGATTCTACCTAAGATGATTGGGCCAATTGCGAGTTTCATATTCAGTATGGCTGCCGACGTTGTTGGAGTCTTAGCAAACAACATTTGGTTGTTAATCGTAGCAGCAGTGGTCTTCGTAGTGGAGCAATACAAACGACGTTAACGAAACAACGTCCATGCAATTCCAGCTGCGGCAATAGATGTCACCGCGAGATAGATCTCATGTTGTGGGATAGCCTTTGGTACAGGAACTCGTTTCTCGTGCGTCTCACGAGGTGGTATTAATTTCTTATCTGGTGGTCCTTCCATAGGAGGCGGACGTCCTTTGACTTCTGCATTGATGTCGTTAGTACCTAGCATCATATCTTTCGTGGCTTTCGGGGTTGGATTCCTATAGCCATCTTTCTTACCAAGATAGTACACTAGATTGCTTGGCAATAATCGCACGCCTATAGCTATTGCTAGATCGAGCCTCTTATGCGTTGTCGTTATAGCGGTAAGATAGTTCTTGTAGCTCACCACTAAATCGTTTTCGAGAATAGCGCCTTCGACTAAGCTCTTGAACGTTTCTTTGACGTTAAAGCTATCTACGATGGATTCGTTAAGGTCGTTTTGAGCGCCTAGAATACAGTATCCAAAAGCCTCAACGGATCGATTCAATCTACCTAACCCAGCGTTCGTCAAACCTCTACCGATTGGTGGCGTAAACCAATTGTATTGCTTTCCTTCGTGTTCGTCGTTTCGAATAAAGGATACTAGATCGCCCTTGTCCACCCTGCCTCCCTCGTCTGCAAATAAGTTATTGTGGTTGGGATAATTACCTGCTTCTTTGTCGTAGCCTCGGATTACGTGGACGTTTTTGTAGCCATCACCATACAAAAGGAATACGTCTCCTAATCCGTGATTCCTACCTCCGTGCCATCGGAAGTCTGGTGTTCGAGATATGCCAAATTCGATGCACAATCTCTCAAGAGCTGATTTTCTGTAGAGGTTATCGAGTTGTTTGAAAGCACTGTCACCAGGTAGAGGGCAACCAAGTTACTTAGAACCCTTCGTATCGTGAAATAAACGTGGAATCGTAGGAACCCCTGAACGACTGGTGGATACGTTTTGAAAGTAGGGTCGAACAACGATACTCCACATCCGGAAGTCGCACACCACGTTGCGAAATTCAATTGTTGAGGCCAATATTTGAAATCCGGACCTGACAACCACGCATGGGACTCCTTTGCTGTCGCATGCTTCACGACGGTCTCCTTGAATATGTTAGGAACGCCAGCTTTGAACTTCTTCGTTGGGGCGATATATATCCATAGATTAGTGAGATCAATATCTTGCGCCGGTTCAGTAGAAGGAACTGCTGTAATAGGATATTTCGCACTCTTATCTAGGGTCAACGTAGATGGGAAACCATCAACCATTCCCTGCAATGCGTCATCGATGCGTTTTCGAATATCCACTGGCACGAGACCTGCAATATACCAATGTTGTCCACCATCGAAAAACACAATCCTAGTCTCATACGTTGAATCATCGTGTATGTCTGACGCCGTCGTCCTAGCTAAGAACTTCTCAAAGTCCGCATGGGGATGTTTCTTCTTAAAGACTGCAAAGGCCTTTGCATTGCGAGGTGCGATATAGTCGCCCCAATCACCTTCGAAATGAACTTTATGCTTCTTCATGACCTCTGTCGTATTGAAGATATACACATGTATAGTTATACCTTCAACATATAATGACGATCCTTAATGTCACCGCCACATCGGCTGACCATACTGTCTACTTCGACAACCCTATTCTTATACAGAATGTTTCGCTAGTCGAGGTCACTATTGAGAATAGTTGGTGGAACCTAACAGAGGAGGTTTCGTTCTGGTGGGATACTGGGGGCGTCATGTTCCCATACAATATTGCTGCTGCAGGGCACCATGATATGGCAAGTCTTCAACCATTCTTTAAACCCGCAATCGCTGCTGGCGCTGTGGAATTCGAGAAACCTCCATATAGTAGGTCTTGGATCCTAAAGGTCAAGAAAGAAATCACGTACAGTAATGAGCTTGGCACACTGTTGGGCGTTAAAGGAAAAGAATATGGGTCAGAAAAGATGAAGATCGAAGTGGGTGATCATGAATTGACGATACAAGATATCCACACAGTGTATGTCCACTGCGATGTGGTGGATTCCAGCTTCTCACTTCTCGAGGGAAAGCCCTCAAAAGTCCTAGCTAGAATAGAGATCCGAGGCGAAGGATTCGCAAAATCAACATATGCCTCACTGTCCCCCCTACCTCTCCGAGCTCTAGGTACGATACGAAGCAGCCTTCGCCTGACAATTCTCGATGAGAAAGGCAATATGATAGACTTCCATGGTCGTATTGAAGCTTGAGTAAGTTATACATATAACGTACAATGGAAGGCGATTCGATTCAACCGCTTCCATCAGCACCAAATATCTATCCACCGATTGCTAGTGACACTGGAAATAACTTTAGACTGCAAACGATCCGAGACACGCTTTCGGACATCGAAGTTCAAGAAAGGCACTACGAAGGTGTGCGCAAGAAATATGCACGCTCTCAAGGAATAGTTCATGGTATCGCAGTGGTAACGGGAGGTCTATCTGTGATCTTATCTGGATCTGGATTGGGCGTAGCGTTGACTGGGGTTGGAATAGTGATTGGTCTACCACTTGGAGTTGTTGGTGGGCTATGTGGATTAATTTCAGCATCTACGACCATTGGAGCTAAGAAGTTAGGAATAAAGGTTTCTAAACATGAAAGGACAACTACATGTATGTTGGCAAAGCCGAAAATAAAGCCGAACTCAAGCAAGAAGTGCAAAAGGAAATGCGAGAAAAACTTGGCAGCTTAGTGGGGTAAGAATCGATATTTCCTATGAAAGAAACGAACATGGCTCTCACTTTCACTTCGCCAAGTCCTATCGCTAGTTAGCCCATGCCTAGTGTAGATTGGTTCGAAGTGGGAATGGTAAGAAAACAACTCCTTGACAAAACGCTTGACCGCACTTCCAAATACGTCACATCGTTTAATGACATCGTTAAAAGACATAGACGATCCTAAACGACGTAGCACCTCGTAACTTGCTCCAACAACTTTCGTCTTAAGTATTGATCTGGTGCCTATATTGTTTTCCATTGCTGTAGTAACGACCTCGTGGACTATTTGTTGAACGTCTGTAGGTACTCCTTGAGGATCGAGTTTAAGGAAAGTCGTTGCAATGTGAGGAACTATGCGCTCGGCATTCAAGTCTATATCAATCTTATCGTCGTTATACAGAGAACGTATAAAGACATATCCGCTACAGATGCTTTTGTTGTTTAGTTGCATAAAGCGAGCAACCTCGCCTTTAGATCGTATAAACCCGCATTGTATACACGCCTGGTAGAGTAGAGCAGCCAAAATAGTTCTCTTAGCGTAGCTACGCTTGTGACAAACTTTCTTTACTTGGATAAATGCGTCGGCTACGATTCCTAACGTGTTCGTAGGGAACGAGAGGTCGTAATTTTGTTTATAAACAGTGTTGTATGCTTGTAGTTCTCGTAGGATCGTTCGTCGTTGCAGTTCTGTGTTATCGCTTTGCTTTGGTTTTGCGTGGTCTAGATCATTTTGATACTGAAGTCTATCCGGACCTACCATACGCAGTCGAGTAGTAATATCGATCTTCGTTTCTTCACATGGTTCGGTCTCGGAAACAAGACCGCATGTGGGACATACGAATTCCGTTCCTTGTATTTCCAAGGGGCAGAGACAATCAGAACATGTTTCACTGGGATTGATTCGCAATTGTGGTTTGATATGCAGGCTTCTACAAATTCCAGAACCAAACAATCTGATGAGCTCGTCCATGATATACTATAGATGTCATATGTTTAATAGAAAAAAAAAAAGAAAAAAAAAGAATGAAGAGGGGTCACGCAACGACTTTTCTTCATTCTTTTTTTTCTTATGTGGTGATTCCTAATCGTCCTTCTCGCGGCTCCTCAAGGCAGCCAACACCTCGTCGAACGCATGGCTGAGAGCCTCGTCGAAACCTTCCTCTGGTTCCAGCACTCTTGGTTCCGCGGTCAATGCTACCGTCGAACGCATGGCTGAGAGCCTCGTCGAAACCTTCCTGTCGAACGCACGGGTGAGAGCCTCGTCGAAACCTTCCTCCGGTTCCACAACGTTTGGATCTGCAAGTTTCGCTGCTCCCAACTCGATGACGAGGTTGTTCTCGAGGTTGGTGGAGGCCACCTCAACGAACGTAAGAATCTCCTTGAGCTCGGCGATCCCGGGACCTTGGAGCGTCATGGCGTTGGGTTCTTCGGGATCCTCTATGTCTAG
The DNA here is from genome assembly GCA_030867875.1 of Actinernus sp. WN-2022. NCBI lineage: Eukaryota > Metazoa > Cnidaria > Anthozoa > Actiniaria > Actinernidae > Actinernus > Actinernus sp. WN-2022. The sequence goes on along the minus strand of JAOWCC010000853.1, from coordinate 23,846,713 downwards.
TGTGATCGTAGGTCCTACGAACATGGGTTCTAGCTCCTCATCTTCGAGATCCTCTTCTTCGAGATCCTCATCTTCGAGATCCTCATCTTCGAGATCCTCATCTTCGAGATCCTCATCTTCGAGATCCTCATCTTCGAGATCCTCCAGACCGTTAGGTAAGGGGTCTGTCTCCTCAACGTCGTGTAGTTCGTCGGGTGTGGATGGTCTAGGTACATCCTCGGCCTTCGCATTCGAATCAGCGATCTGCTTCAGGATCTATGATACTAACGTCGATGTCGCGGGGCGAAGAACGCACAATCGGTGTCGATATACAGTATAGTAATCACTTCTCTAATAGTTTTACTAAAACAACGAAATCTCAAAAAGTAGCTTATTGTCGACACTTAATTCACTTTTTGACTTTCTTGCGCTATTTTGTTGAAGGTGGCCCAGAACGCCCACTGTTCATACTACTCAAACATTTTGATGATTGACCAAGACATCCAGATTCACAGCTACTTTTTCCTTTACAAATTACATGGAACGGGATATTCGAGATGTCAAATTAATTTATCGATGGTGGGTACAGCTTGTTGGCACAACAGGGTGCAAACTATTGCGCATTAGTCCATTTTAGAGCGGGATTTCATAGAATGGAGCGTGAATCATGCAATCCCGCGTCCTAGAATAGACACTCATACAGCCTCCCCCAGAAAACATTAAGAATGACTTACATTATCTTTTGTAGGCTCTTCCTGGACTAAAGCATTGATTGAAAAGATGATAAAATACAAGACAGCTCCACCCCACAGTAATAAAGAGAAACCACCAAAAAGCAGCTTTAAGAATTTCACCCACTCTGGGATAGTTGGGGGTGGTGTCAAGCAATTGGGTCCATCACGCTCTAGTCTCCTGTCTGCTTCCTCTTGTGTAATTCCCTGGAAATCAAAACAAAAAGGACTAGATTAGAGCATAATAAATTCTAATTGGAGACTGTCAGTCAAATGAAATTCCATGCACCATAACTGAAAAGCGCTGAATGTAGTGCCAGTTTGACTAAAGATGGTGGATTAATTTGTTTGAGTAATTTCCAATTTGTTTGGAAAATACAATGTACTTTGTCATCTTTGAGAGGGTTTTGCTTTCTCCCTAAAAAGTTAGCAGCGACAAGCCTTGTGCCAACTTTATAAAGGCAAGGATTTATTGGCTGGTTTGCAGACAGGTTTTGGGAAGAGTTTTACAGTCAACTCGTCATTGTGACAAAGTTGGGGGATGCAGCTTATACATGAGTGTTTTCAAAAAACTTTCTTTACAACGACCGTAAACAAAGTCATATAAACAATAGTACTTAATGGACAGGGCACAAGTGTCAGCAAGTTTTATTCTACTTCAAGCTCCTCTTCTTTACAATGTACTTTCCAAAGAAATTTAGCCATCCATTTGATTGTCATCTTGTCTGATAATGCCGATTCCTAGTATTGTTGAAGCCCATAACTGGTGGTGGAAGCCCTTAAATTTTCAAATAAAGTATTGTTCTTGTTGAGTTCTCATTCTATGGTCAAGCATCCAATTGAGTGTGAGCTATTGAAATAATCACTTGTCTCAGGGCCCTAGCCTTGCAAATCCAAGATGGCAGACCACGGACTCAAACAGTTTCGGCAGAAAACCTTGCCAGAAAACCTGGCTTTCTCTTGCACTTAAAGGAACGAGGTTCCTTGAATATGTTGTTAGTTAATGGCAAACAAAAGCAGAAGAATTCTAAAGTGATTTTAACAGAGCAGGTTAAAATAATAATTATACACAATTAAGAAATGACTAGGAAAGTTGCAACAGCAAGTCATCACAACAATCTCTTGTGAAGAAGTTTTGCTTCATTAGTAAGAGCATTAATTTTATAAACTAGAACCAAAGATTATTGTTTCAACTTATAAAAAAATGTGAGTTTTCCCTTAGACTTTTTTTGCAATGTCAGGTATGTTGGCAATGACTTTTGTACCTTTTCAACACTTGTTTCCAATCTGCCCATCAATTCCGATAATGGAACTTTGTGCCAGTCCTGGAGAAGTCAGAGATACATGTAGTAATTAGCAAACATACTATATACAATGTACATATATCATGTGTACTGTACATGTAATGCTATATGTATACACATAAAATTGTCAATAGCATTTTCATGTGCAGGTGAACTCGTTATTAAGAATTTATTATTTTTGACATACAGTACATTGTAGGGCTTGAATTAATGGCTTGTTAGTTGCTTCTTGGTTCTCTGGACTTACCGCAGCTAAGTTTAATGTATCAATGATGTTGTGCAAGATGACGAACTGAGAAATAACGATTGAGCCAAATGTTTCCTTTTGAATTTGCTGTACCTTTGTTATGTCTCAATTAAATTTTCTAAATTCAACTCACTTCTCTCTACACTTCCTTGGTGATACCTGGGAATTGTAATTTTTTTTGAACAAGTTTGGTCAACATGACTGCCAAGACAAAGTCTGGCCAGACATTGATTGACGACCTGCCATTATGTTGAGCCCTGGGACATCTACAGACAATGATGTTTAAACCACCTGGTTTCACAGTTTCGTAACACTTAATTTTGATCAAAAGTTATTAGGCTTTAAAGTGCAAGTATCATGCCAAAAAAATAAAAAAATATGTTATTAATTTTGAAGATTTTGTAAAATTTCTGACATTTACAGTTAATTTCACAAAACTTTGGCCGCGCAGAGTGCCAAGTTCGTTTGGAACTTGGGAACTATGTTCCGAAGTACGAAAATTGCTTTTGTACCTGTCAATCAAATTTTGATCTTCCAACTGAACTTTGGAACTTCAGTCTGAACTTCACAACAAAGTTGCTCGCTAAATTGGTAAGTTGGCGGTGAAGTTCGATCCCATTTTATTATGGCATATTCGTTGCAACCCGGTTTACAAGCACTGCTGAGTGAGACAGACGAACTAAAAGGCTGGATATTATATCTTTCAAAGCGGAATTAGACAATGATACATTTTGCTTAAAGACCCTTTAGCACGCCCCGTGATGCTTTGCGCGAAACAAGTATTTTTGTGGACCACGAAATTCAGTTCTGGGACGGGCGATGTAAACATGTAAAGAATATGCTTGCATCGTTGTTGTTACCGCTGATAGTTACTATTATATACGCATATACAATGAATACTCTTCTTAAGAACTTATTTAGGGCATTCTTTTAAATATTGAACCAAAATTTGCTGACAGTTTTTGTGACATCCAACGGCCTAGCAAATCCGAGATCGGTCTGTCTTCCCTCCTAAAACGAAGGTAAGAAGAAATTAAAGAAGATCATTCGCCGATAATTCTTAGATCTTTCAGTTAGGGAAACACAAGCAACTGCGGTGAGTTTGGAGAGTACTCTGCGTTTTTGCTTTTCTGCGTACATTATTTTGTAAATAGCCGGCGACTTAGTGGATGCCGAGCGGATGACTCGATCTGGCTGTTCAAAGGACTGTCGATTCTCCAACGGTATGATACTCGTGGTTCAGTTTCCTAGTTGCGTGTATATCAGTGGATAAACTCAAAGAATACCTTGCCGTTCCTCCGTTGTATCCGTGCTACTAATTCCGATATTTAGTAGCTTGTAAGTGTTCAAACCGAAGTCAAGTCAACGCAAATACTTTGTTAGCGATCGGCCAGTACACACACTTTATAATACCCACTTAGAATATTCTCCTCAGCAAGCAAATAAAATTATTGCTGCTACTGATTTTCTATTGCTGTATGTTGTTGCTTGACTTATTTCTCATCTAGATTATTAGTTAGATGTGTATTTGATCAAGAATCGAACTGTTTGCGTTCTATAATCTCGTATGAAATGCATATAAGTGCATCAGTTTTAAAATCCTAGAACGCGCTGAATAATTAAACGTCCTGCATCAAATTCTCTTCCAAGTTCTACCTTTGTGGATGTTTGATTAATGAACAAGAGGCCCTGAGTGGCCTTAACTCGGGCCAATTTTAATTAATACATGGAGTTCTAGCATATTTTTGGGGAGCAGGATAATTGATTCACTACTCATGCTTGTGATAATTTACACTGCAATCACATGGTTGTACTAGATAGCAAACAAATCTTAATTCATATATTTAAAGACACTTGTATGAGATTGGTAGTGTTATTAACAAAACCTGTTTGTAAATGCTATTTTCCACCTACTTCCAATTCTTTAAAACCACCAAAGGTGGTCACGGTCCCTCACGGGAGTTTATAATTACAAAGTTTTACTGATAATTAAATCAGGGTTTCATGAGGGTTGTCGCTGAAGGGACTGGTCAGAAATTAGCAGGGGGGAGGGGGTTGAGATGAAGGGTCAAATTTTTTTGAATCCCCCAAAATGGAGGGTCATAAATCATGGGGAAATGAAAAAGGGGTTAGGGTTAGGTTTTTGGTTTTTGGTTTTTGTACTGCACTTTCTAATGGTTAGGGTGTTTTCTATTGTTGCGTAGGCCAATACTATCGCTCGTTTCGAGAAGTTCCACCCGACCCCTTTCCTGCCGCCGAGAGAAACCTCTGCCACGAAACGATTACGTGCGCCACGGTATCTCAATTTCCATTGGCCGAGAAAAACGAGACGGTAGACATTGTTGATTTCAGATTGTCCATTTCCTATTTTTAACAGCAAGGGAAGGCAAAGTGGTGAACATTAAATGCGTTTTCTTCTTCGAGGGTATAAATCAAAGCTTTATTTAGGATAAATTAAGGTAGATTTATTGAACGGTTATTTCAAGGTCTTCTGTGCAGTTCAGCAAAATAAGAAAACAAAGCCGGAGTTTTAAGCCCGTTCGTTTCAATCGTCGGCAAACAAAAACTGTGTGATGACATAAATATAAACGGCTGCAAACGAACCGCTGTTAGCTAATATATTCAGTGCCGGTACCCCTGTGTACGGTTGTCGGGGACGGCCTGGGAACGTTATTACGTCACGTTTTGTCACATGGCGAGCCGCTATTTTGTTTTTTCGTTTTCCGTAGTCAGTAGTTAGGCAGTACAAGACTGGCCATAATTCTTACGGAAATATTTACGGAAATAGTTAGGTGAACACTTAAGAAACTGAAGGAAACTTCAAAGAAGCCAAGGAACTTTCAAGAGCTCAAGTGTTTATGTTTCTGTAAGTTAAAGTGCAAATTTCCAGTAAAAATCAGACCATAACATTCGTCACTAGAAGCTACTGCAAGCGCTGAGAACAAGCTCCGCGCCCACAGTAAGAATTTACCTAGTTTGAAGTCCCCTCAGTCCTGGAAGGTCAACCAAATGGGAAGCCGAAGCCGACTGGAAGTCCAGGAGCTAGGGAAACTGCCTAACTAAGTTGATCAAGCTCAAGAACAAAGATGAAGCGAAAGGAAACCGTAGGTACAAGAGAACTTAAGCAAATGGAGAAAGCAAAGGCGTTTGAAGTTGATAATTTGTTAAAAAGGCGGAAATCGCTCGGAAGAGCTCTCCGCAAACAAATTACTGAAATTAATAAGATTTTGAAAGGAGAACACGAACTTCGTTGTAACAACACTGTCCTAGAAGAAAGGAGAGGAGTGTTGGATTCCTTAAGAGAGCAATTAGATGAAGTAAATTCCGAATATTACGACAAACTAGAGGACACTGAAGAAATGAAAACCGCTTATGATTGGTTCGACATGCGAGACAGAGAATACCTGCAATGTTGCACAAAATTATGTGAAACACTCAGAGCCCTAGAACAAGAAATGCCTAGGGCAAGATCAGTGACCTCTAGATCACATTATTCGCATAGGAGCTCAGTATCTTCCGTGCATTCTATCGGGGTAAAGGCAGCGGCTAAAGCGGCATCTCTTGAGGTTGAAATGCAATACTGATCTAGAGAGTGAAATTGAGTATAAAAGGCTACAAATTGCCAAAGAGATTGCTAAAGCCAAAGCTGAAGAGAAAGCTATTAGAATGTACGGGGAACTGCGTGACTTAGATAATGAACTAGCCCCTGCAACTAAGGCTGATGTTGTGACACAAGACCCCATGCCCAGCGTAAATCCCCAGATAAATGGTATTAAGGTCCTGCCCTGTTCTGGTGTTGACTCAGGCAACCTTGTCAGTGAAATAATCTCCCAGGGTGTTGATATTGAAGCCCCATCTGATGCTGTCATTGAATCATGTGGGCCTGTCGGTGACACAAATCCCCAAGCTAGTGGCATGTCGAGAGATCCTGGTCATAGCAATGAATCACATGTTCCTGACACTAAAGTAAAACTCCAAGATGTAAATGCAGGACGTATGTCGTGTACCGGCTCACATGATTACTACACAGAAGTCAAACTCCCCAATAGCACCACAGGGATCCCAGCCCATACTACCCTCAAAAAGGGCGCTGGGTATCAACTGGTGCATTGAAGCAGATGCTTTCGAGTTCCGCATCGTGTTACAAGATCGACCTCTTACAAGAAGGGGTATGCTCTCCACTGTAAGCTCCATTTACGACCCGCTCGGCTTTCTGGCACCGATATTATTACCCGGTAAGAAAATGCTCCAAAGGTTATGTCGCGATAAGGCCAACTGGGATGACGAAATTCCAGATGAAATGAGATCGCAGTGGGAGAAATGGAGGTCAGAGCTACACCTGGTGAAGGATCTCTCTATTCCCAGATGTTTCAAGCCAGATGGTTTTGGCAAGGGGTCGTCAGCACAAATGCACCACTTCTCTGATGCAAGTACCACTGGCTATGGCCAATGTTCGTATCTCCGTCTGAAGGATGATAAAGGTAGAGTTCACTGTTCTCTTGTGATGGGAAAGTCGAGAGTTACCCCTTTGGCCCCAGTCACCATTCCCAGATTAGAACTTACAGCTGCAGTAGTGTCATCAAGAGTCAGCAGGATGCTGCATCACGAGATAGAATACAGTTACCAAAAGGAACTGTTTTGGTGTGATAGCAAGATCGTCCTGGGGTACACCAACAATGATGTAAGCCGATACCATGTCTATGTAGCCAACCGTGTTCAGCAAATTAGAAGTCGGACGTCGCCTGAGCAATGGAAATATGTTGATACAAAATCGAATCCAGCCGATGACGCATCTCGCGGTCTGAGCAGCAAAGAACTTCTGGAAGGTCACAGGTGGTTCTCAGGGCCAGATTTCCTGTACCTACCTGAAGATGAACGGCCAACAACCTCGAAAGAGCAGGTAGCTCAGCTGTTACCTGAAGATCCAGAAGTCAAGAAAGTGATCTCCCGTGTTACTAGCACCCAAGAGACATGGAGTCTAATTGACGCTGTTAGTACTTCTCAGACTGGTATAGAGCCAAGAGAGCAGTAGCAGTATGTCTCCGTTACAAGCAAATACTCAGAGCCAGAGTAAGTCGTAGAAAGGAGGGACAAGTCGTCGAACCCAGTAGTAAGAAGTCCAACTACCAGCCTGTGACAGTTGAAGAAGTTGAGCAAGCCAGAATCGAGATCATCAGGGCAGCACAAGCATCTCATTTCTCCGCAGAGATCGCCATGTTAAGATCGCCGAATGTGCAAGAAGACAATGTGCAAAGAACGTCGAAGAAACGAGTGGAAGCAACAGTGAAGAAAGGAAGTTCGCTACACAGGTTAGATCCATTTATTGACTGCAATGGTGTGATAAGAGTTGGCGGTCGGATTAGACGTGCAGATATGTCTGTGGACATCAAGTTCCCCATGATCATTCCAAGAAAAGGACACCTAACAGAACTGATCATTCGTCACCATCATCAGAAGGTAAAGCAACAAGGTCGTGGTATGACCCACAACGAGATCAGGTCTTCTGGATTTTGGATCATTGGAGGAAGCTCCGCTATTTCTGACTACATATACAGATGCGTGGACTGCAGGAAGTTACGAGGTGCTGTTGAGGAACAGAAGATGGCAGACCTTCCTCAAGATCGCCTTGAGCCATGTCCATTATTTACATACAGTGCAGTAGATGTTTTTGGACCTTGGTATATCAAAGAAGGTCGCCGCGAGTTGAAGCGGTACGGGGTCCTATTTACCTGTATGGTCTCAAGAGCTGTCCACATTGAGGTCGCAAATACCATGGACACAAGTTCCTTTATAAATGCTTACCGCCGTTTTGTTGGAAGACGTGGTCCCGTGAGACAACTACGCTCTGATCAAGGGACAAACTTTGTTGGTGCGAGGAACGAATTACGCGAAGCTCTATCAGAAATGAACCACGACGAAATCCACAAGGAGATGTCAAAGAGCAACTGCGACTGGGTAGTCTTTAAGATGAATGTTCCCCACGCCAGCCATATGGGCGGCGTGTGGGAGCGACAGATTCGCACAGTTCGGAATGTTCTCTCAGGACTGCTCAGTCATCATGGATGTCAACTGGACGACGAAGGTTTACGAACATTGATGATAGAAGCTGAGGCTATTGTAAATAGCCGTCCACTTACAGTTAATGATATGAGTTGTTCAGATAACCCGAGCCTCTTACACCCAATCACCTATTAACCATGAAGAGCAAGGTAGTTCTTCCGCCACCTGGTGTGTTCCCAGCAGAAGACAAGAAAGCGCTGGAGAAGAGTACAACACTTAGCGAACGAATTCTGGTCGCGATGGCGAAGGGAGTTCTTGCAAAGCCTACAAGAGAGAGTCAAGTGGACCAAGCCACGTCGGAATCTTGAAGTCGATGATGTTGTGATAGTTAAGGACAACAACGTCGCTCGTAATCAGTGGCAGCTTGGTAGAGTGCTCAAGGCCAACCCTGACGAGGATGGATTAGTGCGTACGGTGTCACTGGTCCTTGCTGATTCGTCCATCTCCAGCTGCGGAAAGAGAGTCCGCACCCCTTCGGTGCTAGAGAGACCTATACAGAAGCTAGTTCTGTTGCTGAGTGAACATTAAGTACTTTAAGTAAATACAGTGTGTGAAATCAGACTTCAGTAAATCAGATTTCAGAAGGGACTGTAACCGCTGTTAGTTAATATATTCAGCGCCGGTACCCCTGTGTACGGTTGTCGGGGACGGCCTGGGAACGTTATTACGTCACGTTTTGTCACATGGCGAGCCGCCATTTTGTTTTTTCGTTTTCCGTAGTCAGTAGTTAGGCAGTACAAGACTGGCCATAATTCTTACGGAAATATTTACGGAAATACTTAGGTGAACACTTAAGAAACTGAAGGAAACTTCAAAGAAGCCAAGGAACTTTCAAGAGCTCAAGTGTTTATGTTTCTGTAAGTTAAAGTGCAAATTTCCAGTAAAAATCAGACCATAACATTCGTCACTAGAAGCTACTGCAAGCGCTGAGAACAAGCTCCGCGCCCACATTTATACTCTCCAGTTCTAGTTTTATGACAGTTCGGTTTCTAGTAACGGCTTTCCACGACAAATCCTGCTATTCTTTTGACAGATCCAATTCAATTTTAATACGGTATTCTCGGTTTGTAAGACATATCCAGTTCTGTTTATGGGTATAATTCGTGGTCAATTCTATCTTCCTAGTTCTGTTATTCATTTGACGATTTTAACTTTTTCTTCTTGGTCTCTATAAAGTCACATACAGTTCAAACGGACGATTGTAATTCGAACTGGAAATTACTGAATCACCATTACACTTAATACAATTTTTAAAATAGGGACAAGTAAGATTTGTGTGCGTATATAAACACAATTTCAATCTCACCAGTTCTGATTTCCGTTCGCATTCAAAGAGAAGGGTCAATCACTGTTCACTTCCAGCTTTTGCGACTCTTGAGTTGAAGTCTTAGTAAAGCTCGCATTGCATTGACTGGTTTAGTCAAGACATCCCAGTTGTATAATCTCAAACGTATTTCAGGAGAGGACTTGCGGTAAGCAGCCAACATTGCGAACAATCAAAATCCCTCATTTGACCTCCTCACAGTGCGTGATGACAAGGAAGACCGTTTCAACAATACCAACAACGCAACACTGCAATCCCATGGCACTTAGATGCAGCAGTACAGGCATTTTCTTTCGGTTTCCGTGGATTATTGCCTTTGATAACTTTTATTGGACCAAAGCCTTCACTCCTTGGACCGTCCTCGCTTCACATCATTTACTCAAGGCTGAAAAAATATTCGCCAAGACCCATGTCACACGACATGGCGGCCACGTGTAGAATATGCAATGTGATTGGTTGACGGCGCGAAAGAACGACACAGAAAATTATAATAACAAGAGGCCCTGAGGTGGCCTTAACTCGGGCCATCTATAGCATGTACTGCATGGAGTTCTTGCATAATTTTGTGTCAACGTGGTTTGTGCTAGAGTAGCCAGAGAATTGGTTCTCTACTGATGCTCTTGTCTGTCAAATGTCAATGTGCAAATGCCCCACGTATACCGGGGGGGGGGGGGGGGGTTAGGCTAGGGTTATGGTATGCCCGGGGGCGGGGGTTGGAAATGATAGAGCCATAATACACACACAACACACATACATACATGCTGTACATGTACATTTCAGCCACAATTTCCCTCAATTCTGTAGTTTAATATTAGTTTCTTTTCAATATTATTGTTCCTTGAGGGTCATTAGAATTACAAAAAAAACTTGGTATGGGTGTTGTTGATTGAAGTGCAATGGTTACTTGAGTAGTCTGCACGATATTGAGTCACTAAAATTTGATGCACTGTAATTATATCAGGTGCAATACAACTATGAGAAATCAAGCAATTTAGAACAACAAATTCCACATAATGTTGCTATTCATTGTGAATAGTTAGGTAATGTCATTCTACATGTGAAATAAAGTCATCTATTTGTAATTCTCAATTATTAACAAACCAGTGGAGACGGCTGACATTCAGGCTAAATTCTCAATACAATATTTTCGATTGAGCCGGTCGTAAACTACAGACCACCATTTTCTAGTATTAGTGAGTTGCCACTGTGCTAGTGCTCATTCTCTACATCTTGAAGGAGACTGAAACTTATAATGGCAGGCCAAAAATAAACATGATTTTATATCATTGGGGTCGCAGCAAGATTAATTTTCATTCCCAAATAATTCGTAAAAATACTCGTACTCCTGATCATGACCGAGTGAAAGTGACGATGCTGACGCCAAGAACTGAGGAACAACAACAACAATTACATTTATTTTCTCATAAGATGATGGAAATGTTTATGAGTAATAAGGCATAATAAGAAATACAATGATGAGAAGGTAGGTCCTTAAGGTAACCTTAGGGTTATCTTAAGCCAGGATCACCTCAGATGGAAAACACTGAAACAAGATCTAGCTTGCATGGATATATAATGGTACCAAGAAAGGGGAAGGGAAAGAAAGAGTGCCACTTGCATGTAAGTATACTCTCAGTTCTGGACCAAATTTAGTTATGTTATGTTATAAACTTGCAATAATGATAAATACACTACTCTATACATAATATCATTATTTCAGTTCTAAAAAAAACAACATAAAATACACTGTAGATTGCCTAAACCAAGAGATAATAATCAAACACAAAGAGGTACAAGCCAGATGTAAATAGACCCGGGAAATAGAACAAAATAAAACTAGTGTCAATAACACGCCACAGATAAATATGCGATTTCCACATCAGAGTCATTTATCGTTCGTTTGAAAAAAATCATCATTTCGGATTACTTACTCAGTTTATACTCACTCACTGCATGCTGGATTTTCGTTCCCGAATTTATAAACATTTAAATACATGTGCATTGGGGGCGAAACGACTGTAATTCTTTTAAAACTAAAAGGCCCCTGTCAGTCAGAGAACTGAGAAATCGGGTCATTTCTACTACACTTTCGAGAGGTTAATAACAATAAATAACAACACAACGACAGTCAATTGGTGTAAAGGTTATCATGTTCAGATTAGCGGCTACTTACATTTACAAGCTGTTGTCTTTATATATAGTCAGTAGAGCTAGAGCAGACAGTCACGTCTCACGACTACACGAGTGTATCTTAAAGCATGTCGCATGATATGTGATAAATTCCCGTCCAAAGCTCGTAAAACATCTCTCAGCTTTAGAAAAGACAAAAATATTGGTATTGCACTTGAAGGAACCTTTGGTTTACACAAAAAACAGCTGATATTAAAGGTTTTGCTAAGTCAAAACTCCCACTCGCCGCCATCTTGAAAAACATGAAAATATTGTCCACTGTCCACGTGACCAGCACAGTGCAATCTGATTGGTACGGTGGCAAAAAGAACTTCCAAAGAAGGCGCAATCTGATTGGTTGACGGCGCAAAATCTCGACACAAAAAAAAAAGCCAGCCGAAGGCTAGGCTCGGTTTCCAGCCGTGGGGGTTTCGGTGAGCCCGCGATCCTCTCCCCACTCACGGCTGGGCGCGCGAGCTGAGGCATTGTCGGTTTTTAGCCAATGAAAAACTTGCCACTCAAATCCTGTCGCTGAAGGTATTTACATAATTTATATTGTAAACTTTTCAAAGCCGGACCAGCTTCGAATCGCTGTTCCAAAAAGCGTTTAAATTTGCTTTGGAAAAGTTTGCTTTCGAATAATTCAAGGATTCACACAAGGAAGCAGTAAGAGAGTTAGTTTTGGGTGAAGACACTGTGTCAGTACGCACCGGGTTTGGAAAGTCACTTGGGAAACCGTCACTTGTACCAAGCTCGAAGGTCACGAAACCCGTAATCAGTCAGTCATTTCTTGCCTATGCAAGACCAGGTAGCCATTCTTACTTCAAAGAAAATTAGTGCTGCCTTTATCGGAGAAGAAAAGACGGACGACTCCATATTAAAAGAGTTATAAGAGAGGAAATCACGTCTGACTCAGGCCACGTTTACGCGTTTAACTCTGCGATCACAATGCACTTGAAAATCGCTGCATCAAACGAGTTTTACAATTCTTTAAGTCCTATGTATTTTTTAAAGTCTCCAAAACATACTCTACACAAGTACTGAGCGGGAATACTCGACTCTAGCTCAGAATAGTTCCGAGATAATATCTGAATTTCTGTCAGCGAGGTGTCTTGAGCGGCACTATTATATTAGAGTAACAAATAATTCAGCCTAGTTAAATGGTGTTTGTTCGTGAGAATTCATTTCACACTTGGAGTTTTAGTTTACTGAGTTCCAGTGTGTTTTGAAAGTTTAGAGCCTACGCTACAGTCGTGAAAGGAAAACGGCTTTTCTTGTCAAAACACGCAAATTGAATAATATTGGATTTTAATTCGGTGACGTCACAGACACGGTGTGTTGACCGCGCGCCCAGCCGTTAGTGGGGGGAGGCTTTGGAGAAACGACACCCCAACGGCTGAAACCGAGCCTAGCCGAAGGCCTGGCCCGAGTAAAAATAAAAATAAACACTTACGAAACTTGACTCGGGCCCAGCCTACGCTGGCCCGAGTAATAAGTCTCAGCTTTTAGTTATTTCTGAAACTAGGCATTATTTCCGTTTATATAGTTTCATAGAATTTTGACTGGTCCATCAGTTGAGTTACTTGTTGAATTAGGCACTCGTCGCGTCACAGTCATTGAACATGAAATCAAAACAAAAACACTGGTTTCGCGCAAAGTATCACGGGGCGTGCTAAAGGGAGTACTCGGTTCTGAAAATAATTTGTATGTCTGAAAATGTTGCCAAATTAAATCTGACATCACCTTGGCTTTTAATATCCACAGGATGGCTGCTTGTTGCATTTGTGGCCTCCTGCTCTACATAATGATTTCGTTGACTAATTCTTGGTTGCAGCGGGGATTCGTCTTTGAGCAATTGTAGCTGATAGATCAGCAAAGCTTTTGCTCCAAGTGGAAGTTCCTTTTGGAACATATAGTTGACTTGATCTTCGGTGAACACTTCACTTGCAATTTGATAAATTAAGCAAAATGTATCGTCTTATTCCCCATCCAGCCTTTTAGTCCGTCTGTCTCACTCAGTACTACAGTAGTGCTTGTGAACCGGGTTGCAAAGAATATTCCATAATAAAATGAGATCGAACTTCACCGCCAACTTCCCAACTTCTCGAGCAACTTTGTTGTGAAGTTCAGACCGAAGTTCCAAAGTCACAATTTGATTGACAGATACAAAAGTAATTTGCGTACTTTGGAACGTACTTCCCAAGTTCCACACGAACTTGGCAATCCACGCAGCCAAAGTTTTGTGAAACTAACTGTAATTTTGGTTACTTATCGTGGATCCTGTGACATCATAAGATGAATCAACCTGATAAATAACCTCCCAAGAGAAAACTACTACAATCAAATCCTGTAGCTTTCAATTGTGACGTCACAAGATCAATCAAACCTGCAATTCGGGTAACTTTTATTCTAGTTGAATTACTGCTCCAGTCTCTCTTGAAGAAAACTAATTTAGACAACTGAAGTATATTAGAAATAGAATTTGGGGCAAAAAGAGTTAAGGTTGTTTTATGGCGCTACTAAATGCACTTTAAGCATTTAACTGACTTTGGAAGCCATGGCTGACTGATTTCATACAAAGTTGTCTAATTCCAGCAACTCTGAAATCGTAATTACTCTGTACAGTGTAGCAATATAATGGAAGCTATTTATTACTAATTTTTTCATGTCCTGAGAGGTTTGATTAATACTCATGCAATCATTGTTGAGTAATGTAAATAAAAACAGTATCATAACGGCCCGAAAACCATTTATTAATATTATGTACTTGTCACATACCACATCCAACTCCTGTTTGAGGTCATCCAGTTTGTTTTCCTTCTTTTTACCCTTGTACCTCTTCTTCTTGGTACTCTTTTTGGGAGCAACATCTGGTTCGTCTGGAGGGGTCGTGGCTACTCTGTAGCTTTCCTGCTTTCCATACCACAGAGAAAACAACAGCATCGGTAAGTGGTTGGTAAGTGGTTGGTAAGCTGTTGGTAAGTGGTCGGCCGACCACCTACCGACAACAAATTTACGGTGCAACTTTTTCACTTTAGCCCACATTAATTCATTTATTTTAGTTTTCATATCTTTTACATGTAGACTACATTGTACATATAGAAAGAGTAAATACATTTAGCAGTGTTTTATATACTGTAGCTTACACTATTTGATAGATATATAAATTTATATTTGTATATAATTTTATATGTACATGTATAATAAATTATGTTGTAGGTCAAATGGCTTCTTTGTGCTCGCTTTGTGACTCCCCTAAAGGCTAGCAGATTTTCATAAAACTGTTTACAGTTTCATTGAATCTTGGCTCAAAGCCTGACACTTATCTCCAGCATCTTTCTTTGAAGTGAAAGAGAAAAAGTTTGTAATCTTTATCTTGGGGAGTTGCAGAGGTCAACTCGAAAGCTCTGCTACTTTGGCATCTGCACAGTACACTATATATGTAACTATTTTTTCATATTCTTTTCTTATTTTTCCTCTTGACTTATTATCTTCTATTCTCGCATTGTAACTTGCTCTATCGATAAGTGTAAGATAAAATAAAAATTGAAATTGAGTACATGTATGCCACGTCAGTTGCCTGATGGCAATCCGGGTTGCTTCTGAGGTTCCTTTATCCTAGCTCACTAAGGGAGCGTGGAAATGAGGCTCTTCCAAGATGGCATCAGTTCGACTAGTCCAACACTTTTGATTACGTTTTTTTTCTAGCTAGTGATAAGATAATGCATTGAAAACACACACCAATACTTATTGTTTTATATTTTAGCAGTCAGAAATACTGTATTTCTAAGGTCACATCCCTGTGTCCCGGCCCGTCCCCACTTTACAACCACCCCTAAAAAAACAAGTGTTTTTGTAACACAATCCTTTCTTTTGGTGACAGAATGCACAAATGTTTTGGGTTTACCATTTATAGAGAGGCGGGAAGATCATCCCAGGGGGTTTCAATAGAAGGCGGCTACTGGCGATAAACTGCCGGTTAGTTTGCTTCTTACCGCCGGCTACTTCACATGATCGTTGCGTTTTTTTGTTAAGTGTTGAGTAAAGTTTACTAGGTAAACCACCGCCTCTAACGTCAGGACTGCCAGTTGCCTAAAAAGTTATTGAAACTCCTGCATCCGTTAGAATGTTTTGATAAACCGTAAGATATTTAAGACCATATGTTAGAACGTTTTGGTAATCCATTAGAGAATCACGACAATCCATTAGAATATGATAAACCACTAGAAATGTTAGCATGCCCATTAGAGCCATTAACGAAACCGTTGGAAATGTTAGCTTGCTCATTAGAGCCATTAACTAAACCATTAGCTTGCTCGTTAGAGTCGTTAAAGGGGCTACGTGATGGTACTGTGCATGTATCGAGTAATCGCTTGGTTGGTGGCTGTTAATTGGATACAAACAGTTAAACTTCCCTCCCTCAATGCTTGATTGAAAGGATTTTCAATATTTACCCTGGAGACTGTTTATATGCACTGTTTGTTATGAAAAATTAGTCATTTTTGATTATTTGCTTTGATTTTAAGCATTCCACATGGCTGAGAGGTTTGTTAGTTCTTATCAAAATTGATGAAAATAGCTGTTTCAGGCCCAGAACGCGAATGTAAATCCTATTACCGTGACACAACCCCTTTAACTAAATCGTTAGCTTGCCCGTTAGAACTGTTAGAAACACCAGTTTGCCTGGTAGAGCCATTAACTAAACCATTTGAATGCTTTGTAAAAACGTTTGTTATCCGTTCGTTAGCTGTTTATATTTACCCGTTTAACGGATGTTAGTGTACATTTTCCCATGTGAGGTCACAAATGGTGCTCTCACCCGTGTATGAGAAAGGATACAATATGTGCTACCAGCCTTAACACTTCATCTACATTGTATATGCAACAATTTAAATGATCATTGAAGGACAATCCCGTCTCTGAGATGCACTAAAACTTATAAAATGCATTCTTAGGAATACTTTTGCATAAAAATGCAGGATTTCAGCATTAATGCTATCCCTGGGACTTGATAAAGTCGCGATATTCTCCTCACCCAACATGCTGTATCAAATCTGATTTCAGCATGCTCCACACACTCAGGCTCTTGTTAAACTGTAAAAAGATACCACCTGCACAATTTACCACACTAGCTAATGTAGAAGGGAGACGGCAAATTAGATTACTCACTGCTTCAACCTCTCCTTCCACGCCGTGCTCCTCCTGCAGGTGTATGGCTCCGAGCTCTGCTTTGCTACCAGACATTATCTGAAAATAAGAAGGATCCAGATACAAAATAAGTAAATCAACTGGGAAACAGTGCATATGTTACAGGTCAAATTTATTTGCAGGTCAATTATATTTTAACCAGGTTATTTATATTAACCTAGCTTAATTTTGCAACCTACATGTTCCTATTTTTTGCAACTTTAAGGTTATTTTTTTTGCAACCTGGGTTATTATTGCTTCAACAGCTTCTATCAGTCTTTTATTACTTCTCTGCTGTTTGTTTTTAGTTTTCACAATAATTATTATGCGCAAAGAACTTAGGTTTGGAACAGTGGAATGAATATTTTGGAGGACGAAATTGGCAACCACAGCCTATGATTTGGTGACCAAAATATTTTGGTTACATGTAGTTGCCTAAATTTGATGTATTTTTGGATACATCTTAAAGGTATGTATAACTGATTTTCAAAGTTATTTTTCTCTTGTTGTGTTTCATTATTTAAAACAATAACATTTTGTGAGGACATTTGGGCTCCAGCACCATATTGCATAATTGGGATGTCAGTGGATATTTTTGGAAATACGGTATGATGTACATGTAGTATACGAGGAAGATAAAATTTTGAAAGAACTCATGGACACCAAGTCAAAGATTTGGAGAAATCAATGGCAGTGTATTGCCAATCAAAACTATGGTACTACCTGTACACGTAGCTCCTTGTGGATGCCAAAATTGGAAAGAGCAAGCCAAAAATAGTAACTGGTGCAAGTTCATCCCCATATCATATTGTTAGGGTTGCAGCCAGGAAAAAATAAATGAAATATTGAAATGTAGCAGAGTTTATTGTTGGAAGACAACTCTTCCTTGTACAATCATGTATATGTTGTAGGTCAAATTGAATCAACCTAGGTCAAATTGAATCAACCTAGGTCAAATTGAATCAACCTAGGTCAAATCATAGTTAATAGAGTGGAATGGTTAGGAAACCCGGCAAACTTCAAAAGGGCTAACAAAGGCGCTGCGATTTAGGTTGGAAGGGGGCAAGACAAAAGATTGTGCACTATCATAGTTCATTAGCGTTCCCTGAACGACTGAACTCACGCGTTTCTATTGGCTGAATGATTAACACATTGGAATTTCTATTGTCTTTTGTGCACGTTCAAGGTTGAAAAAAGCTAACAAAGACCTATAACAAAGAAGGTCGCTGGGTTTCCTAACCATTCCACTCTATTAACTATGGTCAAATTGAATCAACCTAGGTCAAATTGAATCAACCTAGGTTGGAATATCAATGATTCTAAAAAGGGATTTTTATTTTTTGGGGATTCATAAAAAAAAGGGGTTTAGTTTTTTTGGGGAAAAAAATAAATAAAAATAAATTCACCCACCCCTCCCCTGCAAAATATTTTTTTGACTCCCCACCCCTCCCCTCTACTTTCCTCCCACCCTTTCAATCTCCCTTTTCTTGCCTAGGTTGAATTGATTTTGACCTGGAATTCAATTTGACCTACAACATATACATGTATACTACATGTATGTCATAAATTCCAAAAATATCTGCTGACACACCAAATCAATACCACGGTGTTGGAGGCCCAAACTTGCAATTTGTCTATAATTTAAAGACCCTGTGTCCGAGCCCATGGTGCTTTGCGCGCGCAAATCATTTTCGAAGGCTACGAAAATCAGAAAGATCGTTGTTGTTGTTATGTGACTCCCGAATCTTTCGAAATCCATCCCTAGTTTGGGCCATCGTGTAATTATTGATAGGTATATATGCTTTACTAACTTCCTTTTATCTTAACTTTTGTATATATACTTTTTTAAATGAAACTTTAGTTCGAATATTTCTTCGAATCCCGGTCTAGTGGCGAGTAGAGGAATGCCGGTGAAAGGACCGAGACAGCTAGGCGAAGCGACTCGACAAATAATCCTTCAGCAGTCCACATTTTACTTTCTCTAGGTCTACAAGAGAACACTTGTGGTTCAAAAGGACTACTACGTGAGTTTCCCGGGTATTTGCTGCACCAAGGGACCGGTGGGCTTCGTTGGAAATACAAAGCACAAAGCAACCACTTCTGGCATCAAGAACATTCGTAATTATAATTTCGCACGGCTAAGCTCCACTGAGGTGTTACGACTTATCTGTATATGTTTTACATTTTTATTAGCAGAGAAAGCAATGTCCTTAACCTTTTTTTTCCATCCTCCAGTACGTCCAAAAGTCTTGCTACCAAAACTACGATCGCGGGTCAAACTCCAATCTGCCGAGTTCAGCTGTTACTTCGCTGTGAGTTTGACTCGAGTGCGAGTACGACATTTCATTTTGCACTCAAAATATATCATTCGCAAGGAAAGTAGAGATCTTCAAATACAGCTTAGCAATACTGGAGACATAAAAACAAGGTAACAAGAGTATGTGTTTGCTTGTAGAGTTGTGAAAAGTTGCACTCGTAAATCGAATTAGAATCTAAAGACAGAACAACTGGCTTCCTGCCGACTACTGTTAAAATCATATTCGAAGCATCCGGGGAAAATTCGTGGGCTCGATTGGGTTTTTAATCCGGTAGAAATTATGAAATTCGTTATCTAAAAGTGTATGTGTACTTCTTTTATGAAACTTATAAACAATCGAGAGCATTTTAGTTCGCCTAAAAGCTGGCCTTTAATTTATGCGGCCGTTGATAAACAAACTAATCATAACATTGGCGCAAAGCACCACGGGCTCGGACACAGGGTCTTTAAGTATCATATTTCAATCTAGCTAGAAAACGTCCTAAAAAGGAGACTTGATAACACAAGACAAGTTCTTCAAAGTTCAATATTTTATTGTTTTCATTTTTTTCTAGTACACGATATCTGATACGGGAAAACTGTATTAGTCACACACTGACATACCCTGGTTGCCAGGGGTTCGAGTTCGAGTTCGAGGAGCGCAGCGAAGCGAAGCGAAGCGAAGCGAAGCGACAAGAACTTGGAGTCGAGCCTCTGGAACTCAGAGTAACACTAACACAGTACAGATACAGAACTTGGGCTGCCTGTGATCGGAGTTCGTGGTTTGTTGGGGCTTGGGGAGATGTTAAGAAGAACTCGAGTATTATTGATTGGTTGGCGTCCACAACTTCGCGAAATATAATCCAAGTGGAATGCTCGTACAATACTCAAGCAGTTCAAATATTAGGCTATGTAGTATGTTGTAACTCCAGGAGTTGGCCATGTGACTAGTATAAGTGGGGATCACCTTACCATCGGCACAACTACAAGCATGCAAGCAAGAGAGCCATCGCCGAGGATCGACTCAATGAAATAGCAACATTTAATTTGCCAGTGCGTCAAACATGCAATAACTAGATTCACCTACCTTTCAGACCGTGGAGTTAAATTCTCTTTTCGTAGAAATTGCTTTCTGCAACAGAACTTCAAGGACAAGGTGTTTAGGCGCGGTTGTTTACGGGCCCTCTGGCTCTGGTCAGTACAGTTCAACTATAAAATGAGGCTTGCTCAGTTTGAGATAACAAACCCGAACTCGGGGCCGGAAGTCATTTTTCACTGTTCCATTCATGAATCTATAATTTTGACGTAATGTATAGGCATCACTGCTGTATCATTATACGCTCCGTTACTCCCAGTCAAACACTGTTATACGCGAAAAGTAGATTTTTTTTTAGAATTTATTCAATATTTAGAAATGGGTCACTTCACTGATCATTTACAAAATCAAACTGGTTCAATATATAATAACTTAGTCACTGTGCCTACCCGACGAGGAGGCTGAAAGGCCCCCGAGTTGGAACCGGCTCGAGTTCCCCAGTGCTTGCGAAAATGCATTTTTTTCTCCCATCTACGCAGCTTCTGGTCACTGTGCCTACCCGACGAGGGGGCCGAAAGGCCCCCGAAACGGATCCGGCTCGACTTCCCATAGCCTGCGTCACATCCGGACTTCAGTTCGGATGCGACGCAGGCTAACGGTAGGATGCCTTGCCTGATACTGAGATAAGTTGAAGATATGTGTTAAAGGCTCTGCTACGGTTGAGGCGCAATGTTTCAAAAGTTTAGCCGGGATGTCGTCTAGTCCACTAGCCTTATTAGTTGGTAGTTTTTGGATGAGATTATAAATATCGTTGATGTTAAATTCCTTAAGGTCAAACTCCGAATCTGTTCGTTCAATATACTGTTCAAAGTTTACAGTAGAATTAGGAATTTGGGACGCCAGTTTGGGACCGACCTCTACGAAATGGTTGTTAAAAACATTGCTTATTTGTTTTGGGTTCAGAACTTCGGATTTATCTCCCATAACAGACATAGACTGCCCAGTTGTTTTGTTTTTCTTAGAGAGGATAGTGTTGATTCCTCTCCAAGTCTCACGCATTTTGCCTTGATTTTCTAGAAAGTATGCCTCATAATATGATACTTTACTTTGTTTGATGGCAGTGTTTAATTGGTTTTTGCATTGTTTGTACACATCCCAATTAGCTACGTCGTTAGTTGCGTTCGACGAAGGAGAACGCATACTAATCTGCTTGCATTGGGCTCCCTGTGGGTTTCCAGGCGAATTTTGGACCGTGTATGTGGTCAACTTCGTTCCCAGGGGTCTTTACGCGCCTAACCCAAGATGGCGTCGGAGTCGTCATGAGAGCTTTGCCGAGACGTTCTTCAACGTTCTTCGACGTTTGCTCTCCAGGCCTGCTGGTTTTGTTTGTACGATTTATCAAAGGAGTGAAAGCCTGAGGGAAATGTTCACTAGTCTACACTCTGGAGCATTGACAAAGTCCGGTGATGTCCAAACTGTATCAAACCAAACGTGGTATGTTTTGTTGGTGCAGCGCACAGGGAGTCCCTAACCGATACTAGAATATTGGAAGATTGGATCGAAACGTTAGTTTTGATGGGTGTGGGTTGCCTGTGGTTTCTTTGCCGCGCGAGAGTAGTTGTGAATTTATCGTAGTCTGTTTGTTTTTATCCCAAAATTGTTCATTCGCAGCCTAAAATTCGGACAATAAAGTTATCTGGCTGTAAAACGAACCAGCTAAATATGTAGCTTATTTATTATTCTGTAGTTAGCGTTAGTTTTAAGACACCGGATAATGTTTTGAGCGAGATTTAAGCGTTTAAGTTCACCGATACCTGTTCGCTGATTTTCGCTGCCGATCGCCTTGCTATAAAGTATTGAAAGGGGAGACACAGCGTTCAGAAAACCGACCAGAAGTCCTTTGCAAATTTCATAATCTCTAATTCAATTCACATGTGTGAGTTGCTTAAGCATTTTCTCACTCCTGATGTGATTTTTTTGGCAAGCCTTATAGTTTAGGACAATATTTGAACACATTTAATTTTCGTTTTTGTGAGCCGAGGTGTTTACTTTTTCGCTGCAACGTTGTTGACCAAAAAACGACTCAGTAGGGGAGGTACCAGGAACATTTAGTTTGACAAAAAAATCCCTTCGGGGTTACTAAGGGGTTGAGTCGTTATGAGTCACGAAAAATGTCGCGTGACGTATCTCCCTTCTAGGATATGGTAAGGCATGTCTTGTCGTTCCCCGTGGGGTTATACGTTGCAGTCAAAAAGTAAAAACCTCGGCTCACCGTGTCTTCCCTTTCTTATACAGTAGTGAAAATGAGAGAACAGGTGTCCGTGAACTCAAACGCTTAAATCTCACTCAAAACGTTCTCCGATGTCTTCAAACTAATACAGGCTACAGAATAATAAATAAGCTACACACTCAGCGGATTTGTTTTACAGCTAGATAACTTTATTGTCCATTTTTCGGACGAGAAAGTACAATTTTTGGATCAAATAGCGAAAATCAGCGAACAGGTATCGGGAACTGAAACGCTTAAATCTCGCTCAAAACATTATCCGGTGTCTTAAAACTAATGCAAACTACAGAATAATAAATAAGCTACACATTTAGCTGGTTCATTTCACAGCCAGATAACTTTATTGTCGTCCGAATTTTAGGCTGCGAATGAACAATTTTGGGATAAAAACAAACAGACTACGATAAATTCACAACTACTCTCGCGCGGCAAAGTAACCACAGGCAACCCACACACATCAAAACATATTTCGATCCAATCTTCCAATATTCTACTATCGGTTAGGGACTCCCTGTGGTGTAGGGTATTCAACCCCAACAGTCAAATCAACTTGTCAGTATTTACTGAATTACCCAGTAAAAACCGAGTGAACCTGCGATCGTAAATTCTGTTGGCTTTCTCGCTGTATTGGATTGTGCTTTCATTATTTCTACGAATTTTATAGCCATGATTCATTATTCCGCTTCTATTGTAGAATTATTACTGATCAATATTTAGGTATAAACTGACAATGGTACTTGATATTCTGCAGCCAGCCTTGATGTCACTTGAAGAATAATTTGAATTATCTGTAGTTTATACACATGCATAATTATATAGTTTATATTGTATCACCGACTGAGAAGAGTCCGGATGGGGTTAACTGAAAAACTGCCTAAAATTCAACTGTCAAGTGACAAATAAGGCTATTTTTAACTGTTAACTGATATTCAAAAACTCATGAATAATTAATGAGCATTTTGTCCAATCAGATGAAGCAAATCAGTCACGTGCATGCTCCTTTATACCTGATAAAATCTCATCATTCTAAAAGGCCCGCGGAGGGATTTGAATTCTGTCCCAGAGGGAAACGGGGTTAATGATTGAGACAATGGAATTTCTATTGATGTTTCAGCTTTCTCACTGAATTGCTAATTAGGATGAACGTTTTATATAAAGAATATTAATGAACATGAAATTTTATATAAAGTTTCATCCTAATTAAGAATTCACTGATAAAGACCCAAAGATAGCAAAAAGTACACGGAACATAATGTACCTAGATAATAAATTTTGCACTAAATTTACTAATATCAGCAGACTACCGAGATACACAGATAATATTTTTAAAATGAAGTTATCCAACTACCATTACTTGTTTACCGAGCCACTGTTTAGTTCCAATTATTAAACCAAACTCAAAGCCGTAAAATTATAAAAACGTGCATTAAACTTACATATTTTGTGCCGGAGTCAAAAAATTAGAGTCTGCCGTCATGTCAGTCACATCGCTTTCCAAGTCTTGAACTTTATCGAGGTAAACCACGACACCAAATCCTTCAAGTGCAGATTCTTCTTGCATTGCGAAATGCCGCTTCAAACAACATAGTATGGTAATTTCTTCATATCATTCCCTTGAGATGTTCGTAATTGCAGGCGGTGATTACTCGAATATTTTGCATGGCGTTGTGAATACAAAGGTTCAATGGTTCATTAAGTAACCATTCCCTTGAGATGTGCGTCTTTCTTTCATTGCATTCTTAAACACGAAGTTCCGGTTTAAATAGGTTAGCCCCTCCTCTTTTCACGCATCACGAGCTCGAAATTTAAAATTCAAATCGCTGAGCAGTGAAGAAAGCAAGCGAGCATATCAGCCTCCCCTTTGAAATGCTAGATTTTGAAGGTTTAAAATTAAACAAACCATAAAATAAAGTGACCAGAGTGAAGATAGTTGTCCATTTATGACTGCCAATGGTGTTTTATGACTGTTTGCGAACTCTGAAGCCCTTACTCTGAAGTTAAACATTTTTGTGTTTCATTTGAATTTCGCGCGATAAGCAATCAGTAGGGAGCACTCAAGCGGAGCATCACGCAGATGTTCACTCCACAAAGGCCGATTGACAACTGAAGGGTGACAAACCACTGGGCTCACCTTTTTATACCGGAACTTCGTGTTTAAAGCGTTTTTGAAGCCGTTTAAAACACTCACAGCACGTGTTTTATCAAGTCTAAAAATTCTCGGGCTTCGCCCTCCAATTTTTAAACTTGATAAAACACTGCTGTTCGTGTTTTAAACAGTACATAGAAAATTTACTGTTAGCTGATATATTTAAGATCCAGCTTTGAAATTCAACAAAATATTATTAATTCTCATTACCCTTAAAATGCTATTTTTAAGAGATCAACTGTCAACTGACACAAATGGTCTAAGTTTTAACTGTTATTTGTCAGTTAAATAAACACCCATCCCTACCATCCAGTCCCTCCATTAATCAGACACTAATTACAGGGCTTACAGAATATTTTTGAGTCGGAGGTCAACACAAGGACAAGAAAGTAGGCATCTGTTACAAAACTCGGGGTGAAGGCCAAATTTTAATTGTCTGTTGATAAAGACAAAATAACTGCCTGCAATGGATATTTTATTTGTTGAATTTGTTAAAACTACATTTTCCTCTAAATAAACTTACCTACCTATTTTCTTAACAAAATACAAAAATATATGCGTGGCTTGCTTAAAATTGGAGCTGATAACTTACGTCATACTCAATGTTGCAATCCAAAATGTTTTCTTAATTTATCTCTGTCATTTGATAACTTAATTACAGTGTATTTAACCGAACATATCCATCCCCTTGTATAAATTATAAGTCGAGACATTCAAACTTTTCACATTTATTATTTAAAGACATATATATTTTGGATCAGGATATTTTACACTCACAGTAGACTCGGTCTGTTATTGACTATTGTTGACAGTGTAGTCTAGATTGTTGCAGTCATGTCTCAGAAGGGTGTGTATTTGTGACTACCACAACTGTTCATTTATTTTGTTATAACTCGGGAACAGGGAGGGATTATAACTCTGGTCTTAAAAACCATTTCGAACGCACTTTCTAATCTATGATTATCACTAGTTATAATAGCTGTTCTTTTTAGTCTGTCTCTTGTATGCATGAGATATTTTAATGGAGTTGTTAGCCACGGAGCGAAGGAATTTCGTGTCCTCAGTTCTTTTGATTGGTGCATGCCAGTTAACTATTTCCAAGAACATGTTTTTCCAGAGTTCCCATGCGGTATTTGGGTCATTAGTAGACGTAATTTTATTCCACGGGACTAGTTTGATATCTCGTGCGAATAATGCAGAATCAAAATGTTTATAGTTACGTGACTCGACATATCTTGGAGTCTGTGCTCTTAGGTGATACCAGCTTGCTGGCTGCATAAACAACACTATGATCGCTTATACCAATATGCGAAATCCCAGAATATTTGTATTTGGCAGGTTCATTGGTAAAAAAAAGATCAATGGTAGTAGATGTACTGGGAGTATATACAATTATGCATGTGTTTTTGAAGTTAACTGTAAGGTGCAAAAGCACGCTTTGTAACCCTATGGGTTTTTAAGCTTACCAAGCTTTCCGTTTTGTCCTTTCTTGTTATATTTTAATATATAATTTTCGATGAAATACCAGTGGTGTCTATTTATTTCTAAAAAGTGATATATTCATACATGAAGATATCACTTTTGCAAATATGACTGGCTTTCAAAGATTTCTAGCCTTTCTAGTAAAAGATTGAAACTGGTATTTCATCGATAATTATATATTAAACAGAACATTACATGGCCGCTTGGAGATATGAATTTTATCTTCTCATTTTGATGAAATATCTTATGAGTGAGCGCGCTCCCTCGTAAGATATTTCATCAACACTCGAAGATGAAATTCGTATCTCCAAGCGGCCAAGTGATATCCTCTATATTATGTGCTTTATGATCTTGTGCAATGGATAAATAAATGAATCTGAGCTGGGCTCCTGTCAATCAAAAGGACTATTCTTTGTTCTTAACAATAATGCAAAATTAACGTATAGTCCGCTAAATCAGAAACCCCAAAAGCGATGTTCACTGCACGTCATCCATTGTCGACGGCAACGTCTAGGACGACGGAATAAAACAATAGCCTTAATTACAAAATACAAGAACTGCACGTGAAAATGCACGCAGTCGCCTACATTTCAACCGTTGTCTGCAAAAACACAACGTGAAAACCCCACATTTTACGTTGTAAAGAGAACGCGAACGTAAGAAAGATTATCAATCCGTTTTTCGTTCGGCGTGAACGGAACTCTATACTCATCATATTTTTTGAAAATCTGGTTGTGAGAAACAACGAAAGGCGAACAAAGGAAAGAGTAAACACCCGTCGTCACTGCCGTCGCCGTCCTGGTTGCTTAAGTTTCCTATTAATATATACAACCAGAGACCATTGGCGGCCTTTTGAAATCATAACATTAGCATAACAATTGTAATGTTTATAAGCACGAAACATCGATATGAACTGATGTAGCTTGCCTGTCTGTTTGTTTCTTCCGAGTGAAACACGCTGAAGAGTGTATAATTATGAAATCTTTAGTCGTGTGTCGAAGTAAGATAGTTAAAAATAGGGAAGTTAGGTTACAATATTGACATCCTCGGGCAGTGCATTCCATATCTTTGCTCCGTCAAAACGAAAGCATTTTTTTACCAAAGTTTGCATTGTGCGCGGTCGAGGAAAGGAGATTTTAGTCGACGAGTCTCTGAGATTATATTGGATAGCTTCGGTTCTCCTTTCAAACATTTTAGTCAGATACTCGTGTGCAAGGGCGTACAGTGCTTTATAGACCATGACTGCTTTTTGAATGGCCCTTTGAGATTCTAGTCTTTTCCAGCCTAGGTTACTCAGTAGCTCGTCAACATGGGTATGAAATGGTAGACCAGTTAGCATGCGGGCTGCTCTGTTTTGTGGTTTTTGTTACTTGTCAGAGAGCCCTTGGTTTAAGTTTCCCCATATGCAGCTACAGTAGTCAAAGTGGGGTTGAATTAATGCCTTGTAAATCGGCGGGTGTAAAGTACAGGTCAGGTTACAGGTTACTTCTTCTTTACCTGTGAACCCTTGCTCTAGGTGAGTGAGAACCCGTCGTTTACCTGTGAACTCGTCCGATGGTTAGCGTTAGGTTTGTGGTTATGATTAGGATTTATCGTAGAATTAACAACCTGACCTGACCTGACCTGTGACCTGTACTTTACACTCGCCGCTTATAAACACTTAAGAGAGTCGCAAGAGGAACAAATGGCTTCATGCGTTTAAGCGCACCAAGACCAGAATATATTTTCTTTGTAAGTTTTTCACTGATATGAGTATTCCATGATAAACATTCGTCAAGGTGTACTACGAGGTACTTCACTGACGAAACTCTCTTTACAACTTCACCACCAATTGGAAAGTTGAAAATTTTCCCCAACAGTAATAGGTCTTTATTATTGGAATAACTTACCTCTTCGAATTAAAAGCATTCATTCCAGAAAACAACAAAAAAGCTATTTTTTCTCACTACCTTTCCCAATATTGATATTTATTATGCATTATTTTGGCAGAAATGTTACTTTTAATTTTTCTAGTAATAATTATCACAGATTTAAGGGTATCGTATTTAGGTAACTATTTGATGCCCTTACACCAATGATTAATGTTGAGTGTGAGATATCGTTTTTCCTGGTGTAGTATGTGTGTATTTTATTGTCTGTTATTTAATGTTATATTGTATAAATTTGTAAATCATGGTGTAAAATAACCTCAAATCAAATCAAAAATCAAATCAAAAATCAAATCAAAGTACGTACGTCGGAGAGCGCAAATTCGCCGCCAAAATACAAACCACACGCCTGATTGATCTACACTTTATTGCATGTCAAGTAAAACCGCAGCCTATTGTCTTGGTGCCCTCGGGTCTCGGACATTCCTTCGCAAATATGTGTGATCTCCAGCTCCTTAAGGCTTGTTCACACTTGCTACATAAGCATAAGAACATACGCAAGCACATATTGTACTTCATGGTTAGTTAACCCCTTTATACTTGAGTAGAACAAAGCATTCATCCAACCTTAAAGTACAATCTGCGCTTGCATATGTTCTTATGCTTATGCTTATGTCGCAAGTGTGAACCAGCCTTTATGTTCCTGAAAGAAAGTGGCCTTTTGAAATCATAACATTAGCATAACAATTGTAATGTTTATAAGCACGAAACATCGCTATGAACCGATGAAGCTTGCCTGTTTGTTGTCCCAATTCACATCACCTGACTATATACCTATGATTAATGATTAATGTTTATGTTTGTCTTTATTCCAAGAGAAAATGCATCATTTCTAGAACAACTAAACAAAGCACTGAATCCTCTGGAGAGATGTCACATGATCTGAAATGGGACAACATTGACGTAACGCGTTTGATAAATATCGCACTTTGTTGAGTTCAGCTTCACTCGTTGCAACAGCCTTTGACGTGGAGACTTCGCCATGTTCCAGCAGCAGATTAACGACGTCCGCGAAGGCATCCGAGAACAGGCCCGTAGACGGAAAGCACTTAAGAACTTGGATCTTTTTGTGCTGGATAACTCGCTTCGTGAAACGACCGTCGGACAGCTTCGAGGTCATACAATTGAAAACAAATGGAAGATCTACGAAGAAGTAAAAAAAGTGGGCTTCAAGCACATCATCGTGGCATCATTCTCACACATGACTCGCTTGGGAGACACGTTCATTCGCCAGCTGGCCGAAAGGGGCGAAGATATGAGTCTATTGTATGCTTTCACGGAGTTCTTGGAAAACGTCGAAAACAAAATACCCGATAGCGAGGCGATTCCAATTGGGCTGTTAAAGATGAAAGAGCTTGGAATAAAGAACGCTGTCATGGAAGCAGATCTAGTTTACAATGGTATCGACTACACAAAATTCAACGCCCAAGAGATGTGCAAACTTTTCTCCAAGAGGCTTCAATGGATCCGGGAGAACCTTGCTAGCGATGCTCGTGTTTTCATCAACCTACGAGACCTACCTGACGCCATGATGCGAAAACCGAGACGTGTGTTCAAGATAGTGAACTATCTGTCTTCCCTTCCTATCGAGCAGCGTCCCTTTGGACTTGTCTTCGAAGAATCTGGCAAATATCTCCCAGAGGAGCTAGGCGTTTGGACGGCTGCAGTTCGCAAAGAGATGGACAAGTGCGGGTTCCAGTCCGGTCACTTACTGGTGCATGTTCACCAGCAGTGGGGAGTTCACGAGATCACTCAGTTGGAGTGTTTGGCTAATGGCGCAAATGGCATTTGGGCAGGTCTGTGTGAAGAAGGAGCCTCCATGGGTCATGCTTGCTCATGCCTTACCCTTTTGAATCTCATCCGTATGAACAACAAGCGCGTCCTAAAGAAATACAACTGTACTGAGCTCAGAAATGCAGCCCAGAGCGTCACTAAGATCACCACTGGACTTCCACCACACCCCAAACAACCTGTTTATGGAGCCCGCGCCTTGGACATGGTGTTTGGTATGGATCAGTTTACACCAAACGGAAAGGAATTCAGCCTGGCCGGTTTCTTCGGCGAAGAGCCAGTCATGAGAATGTCTACCCTCGCCAATCCTAAGATGGTAGCTGACCGGCTTACAACATTATTTGGTGAAGATCCGCAGTTTACCGAAGAAAGAGGACAGAGAATGTTGGAAGTAATGCTAGAAGATCTTCACCAGAACAGGAAAGAAGAATACATGAGTGCAGTTGGTCTGGCTGTTCTGTTTGATCGCTCTGGAGGTAAACTTACTGCCAAGATGAGCGAGGTTATCGCAGAGGTAAGACTTGTATACATCTATTTCAAAAAAGGTTGAGGATTAAAAGCTTTGAAAGTGCTAACTACGACGAAATTGGACAACTTCTTGTGGCACTTTTTTGTCTTCGAAAGGCAAACGGTGGCTGAAATATCCAAATGAGTAAAAAATGTTGCCAAAGAACCAAATTACATTTTTTTGCGTAGAGTTTACAGTCAAAATCACTTCCGCCAATAATAAATAGTTCGCAATTTTCATCCAGCGGCTTGTGACGTCAGTTTCTCAAAACGTCTCTCTTTTAAAGGAATTATTTCTGTTCAAAACTTCGTTCCTTCCTTTCCTTTGTGGAAAAATTGTAAAATTTTGTACTTTATTACCGGTTAATTCGATGCAAAAACTAGTTAATTCAGTTCTCCTTTTCATTTTTGCATCTATATTAACCGGTAATCATTAGTGTGCAGCGTTCAATTAACGGTTAATAGTGCTTGTGATGTTTGAAAATCGCACAAATAACACGTCCTTGGGACTCGTGTTATTTTGTTAGAATTTTCAAACATCACTCACAATATTAATCGTTAATTGAACTTGCACACCAATGATTACCAATACTTGTTGTCGTGGTTATCATTATTGTTATCATAACCATTTAATCATAGTAGTATTGTTACTATTAAAGGTTGAACCCAAGATGGTCCACGTGCAACACCTGATTGACGAGATACATAAGATGTGGAACGAGTGGGACCTGAGGGAAGAAGACAAGAGAGATGACTGCCTCAAGTTCGACGCCTTCTACAACGGATTCATGGCTCCTTATTTTGGATGTTACAGGTGTGACGAGACGAAGAAAGCCCTGAATGCGATCGATATGGACAGCGATGGCAAAGTTGACTGGAACGAGTTCGCTTTGTACCTGAAATGGGCTGGCCGCCAGTATCCACAGTCTAAAGATGCGGAAGAGCTGTTGTCTATTGCCTTCCGCAAAGGTCTCGTGCCAGCCATGCAGGACGAGGTTGTCAAACAGACAAACGTGCTACCGGCTAGTGAAGAGGACATCTGTCAGCATGAGGATGAGGAATTCTACCCAGATTTCCAAGATGATAAAGATGATGACTTCCTGATTGACGAATGCTGTTGAACTGTATGAGCTTAGTAATAACTAAACAACTTTAGATAAATATGAACTCGTGTCAATGTCAAAATTGACTTTCTTTATTTCATGAACGTTCGAGGGTTTTCAAATGAAGGAAACAAAAGAAATATCTCGTTTAAGCTGGGGCGGTTGATCTACCTGTTGTCACGTCTTAATGGAATTTCTTACAAAGCGTCTCGAGATATCTCGCTTGTCATTATGTGAAATATTAAACATAAGTCAATAAAACTAGTCTCAGTATTATTTTGTAGCAGAAAGAGCCGGTTATTGATATGTTAAGCCATTTCGAAGTGAGATTCTCTTTTCTCTACCGAAAAACTGAAATAATTCTTCAGCTCGACAGAGCATTTTGCTTTATATTCCCAAACTATTATGTTACTTCCATATATGGGTATGTGTCACCCCAAAGGTATGGTTTTCGAGCTGTTTGTATGAAATAGGGTGATAAATTCGCATTTTTAGTCTGGAATAGGTATGATCTTGACAGGCAAGTATGAGACCTCACATTTTCATATTTCTATTATGAAATAAGAGTACTGGGCCGGATTGTTCAAAGCAAGATAAACTTTAACCCTAGGTTAGCGTTAAATCTGAATACCATGATCCCCTCTTTCATTTGTTTGTTCAGGGACATTTATTCTCGAATATCCCTCATCAGCATGCAGACTTTCACTAAATCTCCCTCATTCACCATTCAAGAGGGAAACTTAGGATAGCATGCGCGCTGGCGAGGAGATAACAAAATCCTCCTGACCGCATTGGGTTGGAGTGAGTACTGGGTGACTACTATGTCGTCTAACCCTGTTGGTTTATGGCATATGGGTGCACGATGCACCCCTCTTGATTCCCTA
This sequence comes from Actinernus sp. WN-2022, assembly GCA_030867875.1. Taxonomy (NCBI): domain Eukaryota; kingdom Metazoa; phylum Cnidaria; class Anthozoa; order Actiniaria; family Actinernidae; genus Actinernus; species Actinernus sp. WN-2022. The sequence goes on along the minus strand of JAOWCC010000853.1, from coordinate 23,814,252 downwards.
CACCGCCGTCTCTTCCATGTGGGATGCTTAAAACCAGATACATATGGCCTTTGAATATTTAGTCAATTCACATAATTACATTGTGTTTTACTGCTATTCTTCTCCAAAACAACACACTTGTTCCCAGAGGAAGCCAGGCTCATTCAATCTATTGCTCTCAAGCATAATAACAAAACGTTTTCGAAAGCCACTCAACTGCGACGTGTTTACTTCTGGTAGAGAGAACCAAACTTCTCGCAGATTAGTTCTCTTCCTCGGAGATAATAGTATTACAATCTAATAGCATGACATTAATGGAAATTAGCGCCGATTAAATTTCCACTCGAGCCTCGGGAGGATCTGTAAAAGTTCCTCCGCCTGCGGCGTCGGAACTTCCACAGATCTCTCGGGGAAATTTAATCGCTAATTTCCCTCATGTCAGGGTTTTGAGACCCGGGCGGCACACTTCCACCCGAAATTCCTGGAAGTACCTGGAAATGAATGATCACTGGACGGCACTTTTTTGCCGTCTTTCCGAGAGCTCAAAAAATCACCAGTGCTTCAATTTTTTAAATAAGAATCCAATGTTCTCAAACACAAAGACAAATCCTTACGCTTCTGTGGAACCACAGATATAGATGGGTTGCGCATGACGTCACGGTGGCCATGTTGGTGTACCTTTAACAATAGATTATTCGTTAGCTTCTTTTGTTCTGTACACCAACATGGCCGCCATGCCCTTTGTCATTTGAATCTCTGGGGATTGACTGCAACCCATCTATAGCTTGAACTTGTTCAGGACAAAGCTCCACGTTGATATTAATTCTCCTTTCTCATTCGTGCTCTGCATGAACAACTTCTATCCGACATTTGGACGAGCCTTTCTGTACGTTTCGTATTTACACGACAATGAAAAATACCCTATCACGATTGTTTGTTGTCGATGTGTTGAATAATAAAACAATTATCCTGCTCAATCTTGCGAATATCGCCTAATTTTAGCCAACCAGCAAAAGAAAAATATATTGAGGCATTATAAAAACATTAACCTACTTTGTGGCTTTGAAATATAAACTGATATCTGTCCTTGGATATTATTTGTTTCTAGAAAGCTTCGCTTTCGGAAACTCATCGCCTCTCGGAAGACATAATTACTATCCACGGACAAAAATCAGTGCTTATAGACCCATTCGAAAAATGGCGTCCAATTTAAAAAGCTATTGTTCTGGTAACGTGAACACGAGGCTAGTCAGTACACACAAAAGCTTTTGAACGTGTAAGCGAGGCTAGTCAGTACTAAACAATAGTTAGTTAAATTGGACGCCATTTTTCGAATGGGTCTATAAACCATCAAATATTTTCTCTCGCGCGTGATTGGTTGAATGTGTCATGTGACCCGATATTTTCTATCCGCGAACGGGAAATATTTAACAATTATCCTGCAAGATCGCGCGGAATATCGCCAGATACTTAGCCGACGAGGGCCGAGAGGCCCGAGTTGGCTAAAATCAGGCGATATTCCGAAAGATCGAGCAGGATAATTGTTTTATTCAACACATCGATAACAAAACACAAGTCTTCACCAAAATACTTGGGAATCTAGTGGCGCTTGTACACAATTTTGGCGCCTGACAATTTGCCGACTTTGAGCGAAGTAAACTTTCGCTCTCGGGAACTGTTCTCTTCTTTCAGATAATGTGATTATATAATGTTTCTATCTTGGTATGTAATCAGGTTAGGAGGACCAGATTGGAAATAAGTGTAAGCTTTATCTGCATATCCTCATTAAATAAAGTGTTATTATTATTGTCCGCGGATGAAATATCAGGGCATATTTCAACGCCACAAATAGGTTATTGCATTTATATTTCAACGTTAAAAGTAAGTTATTGTTTATATATATTGTACATGTGTATTCTATATCGATGTCTCGAAGGAAGCCGAAAACGAATTGGCCAGTTTTAGTTGTGAGGTTCTAGACAAGCTGTAAACCATTGATTTGATCGCCTCTGTTTTCCCTGACTGTGAACGATAAGTACCTTTTTCTGTTTGGCATTGAAGAAACACCTGAATGCAGTAACTTGTTCACTTACCAGTTGGTAACGGAGACGAAATGGAAAGGAAGCCCTCCAGCAACACTGATACTGCTCTTGAAAACAACGTAACGAGGTTTGGTATCGGAGAGTTTAGAAAGCATGATCTTGTACCACTTCTTGTCCTTTTTAGTGGTTTTGGTTTCGATCTTTCCACTGATCACTACCGGTACAACATAAATGTTTCCTGAACCGCTTGAACTAAGCTTGAAAATGGCGTACTTCACAGCCAGTTTGTTCAGATCTTGGTACTGAGAGGCGAATCTGCTGACCAATGGTAAACCACCCAAGGCAGAGCGTAATTGGAGATCCTTAACCTGAAAGACAAAATCAAAATAGTTACTTGAATGGAGACCAGCAGTGTTAATTTGTAACTACTTTAAGAGCATAGCCATCCTGTGCAAGCTATAAGTATCTGCTTCACACAACCGCGGGAAGTCGCGCAAAGGTTCAGGGGAAGGGCGAGGGAAAATCCATCCTTCCCGTGACACCCCGCGCGCTTGCTAGATAGTACGCGCCGCCAATTATAACTTAATAGCGACTGGGAACTAGTCTGTAACTACCGTAATTTATTTTCTTGGTTGGCGGTACTCCGCGGTTGGACCCTCTCGATTATGCTCATAAAATGTGAAAACTATACTTCAAAAACTGCTCAAAAGTAGCCGGAATTTTAGAAACTTGCTCCTATAATTTTAAAAAGTTGCCCTAAAAAATTCATCCGGTGCCGCGTATTTTCCGCTTACGTGCACGGCAAAGTTGCTTGCTGCAGTAGTCGGTTGCAGTTGTTCCAGCATCTATGGCTGTTGATATTGAGTTTCCTCCTAATTTTCAGACGGAATCCGAAATGTTTTGTGTTCCTATTACAAAATGGCGGCCTTAACTCTTTGTCGTCCGATCGTGTGTGAGCTCAATTGGTGAAATCCTGAGTGCTAACTAAATCCTCCCCCCTCAGTTCCAGTTTGGCTAGCCCGGGGTAATTAAATACTTGCTAAGCCAAGGGCTCAAACTTGCCCCACAATGCCATTCGGGAGAATTCTACGTACTGGTCGACGGTAGGTATGGCTGCTTCGGTAGGGTTTCCAATGAAATGTGCTCTAATTTTGGAGAAAAATGCCACTGTCAGAGAGCTTGAAGACATCATTAAGTCTGAGGATGGCTGAAAAGTACTTGGTTTGCTTTTAGTAGGCCTTGTGAGGGGATTTCACAGGGTTTTTCCGTTGTGTTTGTGATTTCAGACACAGGAAAAAATTCTTCAATGAAAGCCTTGAAATCCTGCAGTTGGCATTCTTTTAATAATAATAATAATAATAATAAGAAATTTATATAGCGCCATATCCACTAACTGCACTATGGCGCTTTACAATACTACAGTTAAAAATATAAAATAATAATTATAAAAATGTTTGTTTAAAAAGATAAGTCTTAAGACTAGATTTAAAAATGGTAAGGGTATTGCTTGTCCTTATTTGAATGGGCAGAGCGTTCCACAGCCTCGGCGCAGCCACCGAGAATGCCCTGTCACCATAGGTCTTTTGGTTAGACCTCGGGGCGACCAGAAGGCGTTTGCCAGCTGATCTAAGACTACGACAGGGATGATATGAATTCAATAAACTACTAATGTAAAGAGGTGCTAAATTGTTAAGGGATTTAAAAACTAATAATAATAACTTAAAAACAATCCGTTTTTCTACTGGCAGCCAATGGAGCTCCATCAGTAGCGGCATAGCACGAGCATACCTCGACTTGCGCGATACAAGCCGGGCGGCACAATTTTGAACGGATTGCAGTCTCTGCGTAAGATATTTTGGCAGACTATACAGAAGTGCGTTACCATTATCCAATCTACAAGTTATAAATGCATGTACAAGAGCTTTTACCCCTGCTCAACCTATTAGGATGTGTTTTTGTCACTTTAAAGCAACGGCTTGAGTGCAAATCACCGCTCTTGGTTGTAGGGGTAAAAGACTTATAAAAAAAACCTCCGGAGTCCCAGAGGGGGGGGACCCCTTGTGATTTTTTTGTCCATTACCCAGCATGCAATTGGAGGTGGGAGCAGGAAAATGTGGTCGAGTGAAATGCAGTGCAAACATCGGCGTGGTTCACCGTCGCTTGGTGTGTTTTGTGAAAACAAACCTGCTGGTTGGAAAGATTAAACAAGGTACTGCAACGACTGAGTGGTTATTTTGTGTTTGCTCTTGATTTCAAGTGCGAACGGGAAGGTTTTTTTGAGCCGATTTTCAGCTCCTCGAAATTCGTGAAAATCGAAGAAACGAAGCAATCGCCAAAACAAATGACCTTTTCTCCATAGTGAAAGAGTCAAGCGATCCCTGTTATAGCTTTGACTTTGAAGCCATTCATCCCTTCACATAATATCGCAACATCGTCTTTCCGGCATGTCTAGATGTGATGCAATATTTTTTTCTCATATAGGTGTCAGGGGACCTATATTTACAGGCTCGGACGGTAAAGAGTTAAGGCCCTTTTGTTACACGATAAATAGTTCTAGAAATTAAAGTCAATTCTCTCGGGTGGATTTAGAATTTCAGTCCTGAGGATTCGCTAGTAATGTTACGAGAACATATCAGTTTCTCAAATTAAATATTATTGGTAAAACAGAACTACGGATACAAGGAACATTAAAAAGCATGTTTCCTAATTGGATACGCAATTTATCGGCCCTCGAGATTAGCGAAATTGAGTGACATCGAAGGTCTCGTGGCAAAGAAAGCTGTCATTATGGCGGCAGAGCGTCCTGACGGCCTTCTTGGAAGGTAAAATTAATAGGACTAAGGGATAAAATGGTGACATAGATAATTAAATTGTAGTTAGGATATTAAATCCTACGGATGTTCTCCTTATGTTTCAACATATATTATTTGTATAGGGCGTTCTCACAAAAACCGATACTTAGTCTTTAACCTAAGTTAAACATAGTTTTTACTACTTTTACCGAGGAAAATCCCTCTTTAAATCAATGCACTTTTATCTTGTGCGTTTCAACTGAGTTCTTTTTATATTCTAAATGTGTCTTTGACGATATTTTACCTGGCAGCAGTTATAGTCTCTAGTCCAAGGTAATACTAGCTTAGTAATTACTGGCTTGACAATTAATCTTAATCTTAATGTAGTTTTGCATCCTGTTGTTATCTTCTATAACACGTACAGATTTAGCAGAATTTTTGCGTGCGAAGGTTGTGCAAATTCACGCGAACAGGGAATAAGCACCTCCTTGAGCGTATGTCATTTTGTTTATTTAGTCATTGACTAGAGAGAACTTTCACCTTCTTGAATTCACTTGTTTTCGATTTTAACCTAGATATTTCTTCTTGGACAGTTAGGTCTTACTGTCTTAAAACGAACATCGTTAAATTTGGATAGTTTCATAATTCTAAAATACTTCAAAATTCGTTGTAAGGTTCGTTTGGGCGTACGATTTCACGTTACGTCATGAAGCTATATAACTGGTAGAACAGGTTTATAACTTGTTTTCCCAGCATCACGTTCAAGTTTGAACACGCGTGTTTGTCTTTTACTACTTAAGCAGTAAGTTGGTGCGGGGGATCCGCATGGAGTTGGTTGACGAGGAGCCTTCCGCGGAGTACAAATAAAGAACGTCCAACTCAAGTCTCGTCTACTCTCTCAGAGTACGATCCCGGTTCCTGCGAGAGAACGCCAGTCAGAGGAAAACTCTCGCAAAACACTTTGCTTAGCCTTCATCCTCCAGAGCGGCCGAAAGGGAGGTCGGGACTGGACATGGAAACCACTCTGCAGTGATCGAAGCGATCAAAATGTATCCCATAGTACATTGCAAGCGATCGATTCATATCCAGAGTGCACTCAGTTCAGTCAGAGCGATCGAGGCGCTCATATGGAAACCGGTCAGTGGTCGAAATCGCTTCTATCGCTTAACGTTTCTTCCAGCGATCAGTCGGTGAATGGAAACCGGGCTACAGTAATGAACAGTGCTCTTCTCAGTTCAGTAAACAACTTACGTCATCTCCATACAAAGTTAGGTTTAGGCAGGAGCCCATATATATGTACCCAGGAGCGTCCATCCCGCATACTAGGCCTATGTCATAGCCTGTGAACATCCGCTACTCAACCCTCAAAAATCGGGAGAGAGCGTCTATGGGTTACTCTGAAGATTTTTGGTAGGAGAGACCTCAAAACCCTGACTCTATCCCAGACCTATCCCAGCCGGACTTGAAGCAAAAAATATATACCCTATTCCAGACGTGATCTTGTGATGTTTACACAGCATTGCAGATATGAAAGAGTCCAAATACCGAACAGTTTTTAATTAAAATTACACTACGAACGCGGCGCCTAAATTAATGTCCATGTTATTCAATTTTTTGAAGTCAAAGACGAGTTTTCCTTCAATTTTCCGGAACAATTTCAGAAGCACTTTGCTCGAGAGTTTTTTTCGGAGAAGGGATGCCAGATTTTGAGTTGAAATTCTACCCGGACTCGTACAATGACTTTAATTTATTTATGTCTCGTAATTCTAGGATATCAAGCAATTACAAGTATATAGCTTTTAGGAAAAGAAACCGGGCGATTTTATCGATATTTCTGAATGAACACCGTAATGCGATACGCCGGGTAATTGAACATGATAATGTTGTGCATAAATTACTTGAAACACGATTAAGGCCATCCCAATAAAATCGTTTTATTAATGATTAACCATTAAAGGGGCTGTGTCACGGTAAGACTTTAAATTCGTTTTTCCGGGCCGGAAAGAGATATTTCCACAGATTTTGATATGAACTAACGAACCTCTCGGCCATGTGGGATGCTTAAAATGAAAGCAAATATGACAAACAAACAGCGTATATAAACAGGCTGCAGGAAAAATATTGAAAATCCTTTCAATCAAGCATTGAGGGAGGGAAGTTTAACTGTTTGTATCCAATTAACAGCCACGAAACGAGCGATTACTCGATACGTATACATGCGCAGTACCATGACATAGCCCCTTTAAAGGTTAGGGTAAAGTGTGGGGGAGTGTGGGGGTTTGCCAGAAACCGGCGGGATTGAGCCCGACTTTTTAGGGTGAGCACCGGCTGTTCACAAACTACCTATGTCACAGCGTTTTCACAAGTTAGGTTATTTTTAGAACGGTTTCCCGCTATTCTTGGGTCGCATGAATCATTCATAAGGTATTAACTCACAAAAGCGTAGCAGCCATGTTGGTTGGTATAACAAAAGTAGCTAATGAGGAATCTTTTGTTCCGCCGGCGCTGATGCAATACAACCCACCAATTGACGGGAAAATAATCTAAAAAATAGCCCAACTTGTGAAAAAACCATGACATCTATATACGAGATATGGACACTCCTGGTTATGGGCTCCTTGTTGAGGTCTGTCTGTTTCCCTTAGAAAATGTTTAGCAACGGTGGTCATAGATAAATAATGCCCTTTAAGGCAACATATACAGATTTAATTTGTAAACGTGCTCCAATAAAAATGGGTCGTATGAGCAATAACCAATCAGCTTTCAACACACGAACACTTACTTTTCCCATCGCGTTTTTTTTTTCAACGAGAAAAACGCAAGTTTCTTGATAACTACAAACATTTTAAACACTTATTGTACCGGTAAGAAAAAATATATTTATATCTTCAACTTTGTAATAGAATATGGGACAAGGAACAGAACAAAACATCTAGTACTGATTTACCTCATCAGACTGGTAGCGGAGTTTTCTTGGAAAGCCAGCGAAGGAGACAGCAAACAGACATGCAAAGCACAACAGCTTGAGGCAGACCATCTCTGAAATGATGCGTCTACAGATTGAACAAAATAGAATTCAAACACGATGAATCAGTTAAAGATTGCAGCGTGTGATTAAATATATAAAAAAATGACTTCATATTACTAACCATTATGGTAAACCATTACCTGTAATTTAATTTTCTAGTTGTTTCGTTTGAAATAACCATCAACCGTCAAAGCTACCCCCTCCCCCCCCCCCCCCCCCCTATTGAGACCCTCTTATATATATCTCCGTAAGCGACAGGGTTCCGCATAAGTTATCAAAACTGAGAGAAAGGAAAATTGAAGAATAACGTGGTAGTTCCTCCGTACTTGTGTTCGCATCAGCTTTTGCCGGATTGTGTTTTCGCGAACTCGGAATTGGAATCGGATTTTTTACATTTCATGCAATTTAAACAAATATGTACCCGAAAAAGATGAAGCTGAACATTTTTATTTTAAATTTGAAGTGTTGCAAGATCTAGAAGGCATATTTTATCGTTTCAGTCCGGTAGCACGAGTTCTTGTAGGTCATTTGTAAGCTGAAGATTTTCACGTTTTACTGATAGCTGCTGCTAGATGGTCACTGCAATTGGATGGTCTTAAATATAAACTGCCAACTGAGCTGAGAGCTTAGCCTTTGTAGTTCTTTCTTTGCCGATTAGTCTTGAATTCCACTATTTAAAGTAGATAAGGCTATGATCAGACAACATGGATATGTGTACCACCGCTGTCCCTCGACTCGGACTTTCCGGTCGTTTCACCTCTAGCATTTTTCAACCTTGTCATTTCTCTTGAAAGTTCATTTACTTGTGTTTTAAGAGCGTTGTTCTCTTTCTCGGTGAATTTATGTTGTCTGCCATCATATGTGAGATACACGTTCTTCTATAGTCTTATTATATCTCAGTTTTATCTATAGATCCTACTGCCATTTGTATTTTAAATCTAACAACGATCAACATCTTGGTACGTTGCAGAACTAAATCATCGCTAATTGAGTAGTATAAGGACAGAACAGAACTGCAGAAAAGTTACAAAAGAGCGTCTTACCACTTGTAGAAGTTGGTGTTCCGTTGCTCGCGTTGATGAGAAATGTATGAATGCTCGCTGCAAACGTTGTGATACATAATTAGTCGCCTGTTTAAATTAACATCAAATTAAGGTTATCGGATACCTTCAAAACGAAAAAGGAGAAACATTTTTCCCCACAGAAATGTAGTCTTAGTAGCAATGTTTAAAAACAATCATATGGATGGCGTGATACCAAAAGTTTCTGTTTGATTGACAAGTGGACCACTCAGCCGAAACGAAAATGCGGGAAAGCTGGCGTGTATTAGGTTTATCGCGAAAACTTTTTTTCCACACACCATTCAATAACTCGATCGGTTGTTGGCCTTATGTATTCCAAAAAGGAAGCAGGATGCCCTTGGACAACAAAGGTAAAAACCAAGGCCAAAAATGCAGAAGAGCAAACGAGTTCTGCGTCCGCGCAAAACCCAACAAGGGTTCGTATTTTCACTTTCAGGCAGAGTGACGGTGACACTGCCACTCTGAGGCTCCGTCCACTCGAAGCCGTTTTCAAAAGCTTCCGTTTTCAATTTTGTGCCTTTTCAATATAAAAAAACAGTACCGTCCACACGATCGTTTCGAGATTGTTTTCCGCGTCCACACGACGACGATACGAAAACGCTTCACCTTTGCTGGAGTCTGTGTACGAGTTTTGCTTTTGCGCATGTCACTTGAGCCAGCGAACCGTAGTCATTTTTATTATTATTGTGGCTAACCCAAGGAAATGTAGTGGCTAAAAGGACAGGCAAGACCTACTTCTGAAGTTAGCAATCAATGAAAGTAGTAAGATTAAAGGGACTGTGTCATGGCGAGAGACCATTACATTAGATGTCCGGGCCTGGTCAGACAAGGCATTATCAGCGATTCTCGTATGAACTGACGAACCTCGCGCACATTTGGGATGGTAAAAATCAAAGCAAATATTCAAAAATTACTAATAAACTGTGTATACAGTATTCAAGTAAAATATTGAAAATACTTTCAATCAAGTATCGAAGGAGGGGAGTTTAACTGCTTTAACTATTTTTAAGCAAAGACGTCAACTTCAGCACAATCCGCCATCTTTGATTTTCTAAACGCGAGTGGACTTGGCATGAGATCATATGACCGATCGTTTTTAGACGTTTAGTTCTGACTGTTCACGCGTTTTCAAAGGTTTCCACTTTGGAAGACGGTTTAGAAAGTTAGTTTGGATTTAGAAAAAAATATTCTACAGAGCAAGCTATACTTGAATTGACTGACAACCTTAAAACAGCAATAGATAATCATCTTATTATCTGTAGTATATTCCTGGATTTTTCCCGAATCGTTTGACACTGTTGATCGTGGTATTTTATTGACGTCATCGGTCACGTGATTTTAAGTACATGCCCATATCTCCCTCAGTTCAAACTTTGATAGACATGGTATTGGGTCCCCATGAATGAGTTAGTAGCGATGTCGTAACGATGACGTCATCGGTCACGTGATTTTTAGTATATGCCAAAACTGCTCATGCACTGACTATCCGCGAGTTGACCTTAGGGGCCCTATGTTTTCTAATATTGTCAGGCATTTGTATCAATTTCTAACTTAAAACTTCATCTTGTCTTTTATGTAAACATTGCGGCAACTGCACATATCCACCTTATAAGCTCCTTATTATATGCTTTCCTGTTTACTTTACTCGTTAGTCTAGTCTATTGTTGCTGCGCAGCAATTAATAATTTGGACAAAATCTCGCAACGGTTCATTGCGTTAATTCACTGTTTCGACCACAATCCCTTGCGTGGCCGACCACAATGCGCCCCTCCCCTCACCAGTGGAGGACATTTTTTGCAGCCACTGATATGAGATCCATGCGTCATTGATAGACTATAATTACTGTGTAGGTTATATGCTTTGTTGTTTGTACTCTCCGACATTTAATCTTCCTTCTTAATTCAGGGAATGCTGGTACCATAAGTCCCCACTGGGGAGGGGTGGGGCAATCCTTTGACGGGCTTATGTTCTTCGCATTCCTTGCAGCTTGGCATCTGGCGGGAGAGCGATTTACGTAAATTCGCGAGTGCTTTATCGTTCGCTGTACTTCAGGCTAATTCTGATCATCTTCGTTTGTATTTTTACTTCAGTTCCTTCAGTGCTAAAACAGCGAGTTTAACCCACGAGTCACTGGAGTCGTGTAGGCGATCGGACTCAGTGTTAGCATATATAGTTTGATAGTTTAGGGCGGAGATAATAATTAAATGGCTATCAGTTTTCAAAGAGCAAGATCTCAGTCTCCTGTTATCAAGATGGTGAGCAGCAAATAATTTTCTTCTATTGGGCATGGCCTTCGATAAAGTCAAGCAGCCGGTTCAAAACACCACTAGCATTATACAATTACATTCTCAATTACAGATGATTTCCGGTGTTTAAACTTCACCGTGAGAACAACAGTTTTTTTGTGCTGGGAATTGGTAGGCTCAGGGAATTTACCTGGAAATCGTTGATATGTCGGGACAAAATGAAAATAAATCGGGACAACTTTTGAGACAATACATCACAGCTCAAACAGGCTTCAGTCGCACGATAGCCCAAAAACGACAACATATATTCATCTAACACCTTGGCATTTTTATCAGCCAGTAAATTGTTTCTCATGCCAAAGAACTACTGTAGGTTTTCTTGTAATACACTTCCTTAACTGAGCATCAGCATTCACTATACTAGTATTATCTGTAAATAGTGTGAATAAATAATGAATGGTTAGTGCGTTTTCGCCATCGTTTTCACCATCGTTTTCGTCGGTGTCGTGTGGACGGGGGCCAAAACGGAAAAACAGTTTGCGTTTTTTGCTTCGTGTGGTCGCTTTAATCCAACGCCACGACCTTAGCATTTACTGCCATATTGTTTCAGACGGCTGCATAATATCGGTGGCACTGGCATTCACCTTCGATTTCGTTGACCTTTCTTTGCCTTTTATAGATGTTCCATTTCGCTTTCGAGGCCTTTTAGTCTTTCACATTTTTCAGCAATAAAGAAGACTACGAACGACCGATGAGCGAATAACTTTACGAAGAACGAATTCAGTACTGGTGTCTTGGCAATGTCCTTCTTGTCCGAGAAAATCACATGCACCATCTTCTATTAACCGCTGCACGCCACTTTCTTGCCCATCGCCATCCTTAGGCAAACACTTAATCAAGTTCCATACGTTAGTGAACCATATGGGCTGTAGCCTACAATGCAGGCGTTTTATTTGGGAAACCGCAATATATTTGGACGAGGGAAGAATGGCGCGAGGACAAAAAGGAACTAGAAACGCCTGAATTGCAGGCTATGTGGACTGCACCTTCCGCTTAACTCGTTTTGTTTCAGGGGGAGATGTTCATCTACTACGCCATTAAATATCTCATACCATCAACTACGTCATCAGTAGAGTCTTCAAACACGAAGGCGCAGTCCCAAGGAGCTTGATTTAGAGAGGCAACAAATTGTTCCTTGTTAAGATTCTTTATATCCCGATAAGTTATTGTTGTGTGTTGACCTTTATTATTTTTCACACGTAACTTATAAGTCCTGGTGACAGCAATCGGGAGGTGATCGGACATCGCAGAGGACATAACAAGCACATTGTTAATAAACCGCTCTGAATGACTGCACCAAATATGATCTAAACATTAAAAACCGGCGACGGGGTATTGATTGCTACAAAAAAAAGTCATTCATTAGTACTAAAATAGTGCCTATTGTTCAAGCGGGACTCGAAATTGTTTCCGTTGAATGCACTACAAGTCAAGATTATAAAATCCTCTTCGTCAGCGACTATAGGCCTCCCAATTCCATTTATGAATGGCTGTCTTCGTTTAATAACTTTTTGGATACCTACTGTAGACAATACGACAAAATTATCATTACTGGTGACTTCAACTTCCCTAAAATCACATGGTCTGAGAGTGCGGTAACCCCTTCGATCCCTTCAGGTGAATCTGAAGGTTTCTTCTAAAACAGCTTGTGTGAAAATTTCCTAAATCAGACTATATTTTAACCAACAAGAGGAAACAACATTCTCGACCTTGTCATCACCAACCTGCCAGACCAGGTTAACAATATTGAGGTAGTCGACCTTCAAGAACTAAACCTGTTCTCTGACCACAAAGGCATTCTGGCATTCATTGACTTTACAACACGGCTCAAAGAAAGTCATAAAATTAGGAGAACTGTCTTCGACTATAAGCGAGGCCAGGAGACTTTGAGGGAATGAATCGTGCTATCGAGTCGCTTAATCTTGACTGGTTGATTTCAGAATCTCCATCTGATATCAACGATGATTGGAATTCATGGAGAGATAGCAAGAAACCCTGCGTCGGAAGCTTCAGTATATCAATTCTGATGCTTTACGCGAAAAGTACAGATATCTCCGTTCAATTGTGCAAAGAAACTAATAAAAGCCAGCAGGGACCAATTTTTGGGTTTGTTGAGCTCTACCCTGCAATCAAATCCTAAGCGTTTCTGGTCGTTCTTCAAGACATCAACGAAGTCTAGTAGCGTTCCTAAAGAAGTCACGATAGCTTCCATCAACGCAGATTCAGCTCGTGGCTGTGCCAGTACTCCCAAAAATGTAGCCTGTCTGTTCACTAATCGCTATTTCAACTCCGTGTATTCCAAAACTACCGATGACGAATGGACGCCTGACTCGCCTATAACTAATGTGACTGTCTCGGAGATAATCTTACTACCCGGTGAAGTATTTAAAGTGTTAAAGTCTTTAATTCCAAACAAAGCTATGGGACCTGATAACATATCTGCCCGCCTACTAAAGGAATGCGCGTCAAGTATCTCATACTCCCTCACTCACCTGTTTAACAAGTCACTCAAGCTTGGAACTCTCCCTACTGAATGGAAACTTGCCAACATCACCCCTCTCCACAAGAAAGGAAACAAGTGTTACGTAGAAAACTACAGACCCATTTCCTTGATGTACATAGTCGACGTCGCTAAAGTACTGGAGCGTTGTATTTACAATCGCCTGATAGACCACCTTCAAAATATGATCTCTGAAGCTCAGTACGGCTTCCTTAAAGGCAAATCCTGTACCTGTTGCCCTTCCAAACAGACATCTGCTACAAATCTAGACTCTTAACTCTAAAGCTTTTACCTTTAGTTACTGGTATCTTGACCTCATCTTCTTGTTTAAGGCGAAACGGTTTAGTAACCTTAGCTCCAGATGTTTTGCCAAAGCTTGTAAAGAGGGTGACATTTAAGTATCTCTCTACGTTCGATGGATAACTCACTTAATATTTTTACTTATCAGATTCCTAATGTCAAGACCCTGTGTTACCAAAATAGTTATTTTATATGAGCTTCCCGAACTTGAAATACACTTCCAAACGAACTGCGTAAATCAGATATCTCTTTACCTAAGTTTAGATCATTACTATTTAAATATTACGTGTCTGCCATCACTTCTGTATTTGACATCGAGAACCCTAGGTCTCACTCTGTATGTCTGAAATGTCACCAGGCAAGACAGTTAACCGCACCTCTCAAATGCTGCTTTTAGGTTGTAATTAGAACATTTATTGTTATTGTATTTTTCATAGGAAACCAACGTAATTGGCTAACGCTGTGTTATATTCTCCTGTCCTCTATGTTTTGTTTGTTGTATATTTTACTTTATTCTATTTTGTATCTTCTCTGGCCGAAGTAAATAAAAAAATTAAAAAAGGTTTTCGACAAAGGCCTAGTAATTTCGTGGACGAGTTGAGTCATATTCAAATCGCAAAGTGTTTTTACAAGCGAATGTTTTTGGAATTTCGCTGCAGACAAGAAATCTGAACATTGAAGTCGCCCAATAGAATAATTTCCTCGTAAAGAAGATGTACTTTTTCTCAATGTTCTTCCCAAGTTTCTTGTCATCTACTGCCTTGTACGAAAGGGGCCTATAAATGCCAGCAATAAACAGAGAACGCTTCGATTTATACATACATACATACATACTCTTTATTTATACATGCACGGAGTCTCATTCATCGTGAAAATTAGTGTGTTTCGTTCTAAGCAAGTAATAACAATAGTAATATTAATAAGATTAATAATAATTAGGTAATAAAAAGTAAGAATATTCTATTTAAATATGTTGGGTTCTTCAATACTAAAAGATGATGCGGAAGAATTTAAAAAAGAGGCTACAAGTATTTTGAAAACTGTTTAATACCTGTAGACTCTTGTGCTACTTTAGGTAGACTGTTCCATAGAGATGCCCCTCTGTATGAAAAACTCTTTTTTTTAGGGCTTCGGTGTTGGGTCTTGTAATGAAGAGACTATTCTGAGAACGGCGCAAACTATGCTGATGAATTGTGCTTGTTTTGGTAAATAAATCAGTTAGATATGGCGGAACTTGGTTATTCATAGTTTGTACATAACGCTTCCCAGTTGGCAGCGGCGTCGTTCTTCTAAGTCTTTAATTCCAATTAAGCATGGCTAAGATGTATTTTGATCTAACGTCGTAATTAGAACCTGTAATGATTTAGCAGCTCTGTTTTGAAGTTTTTGGAGTTTCTGAGAAAGGCCTTTACCCAGACTTTCCCAGACAGTGCTACAATAATAAAAATGTGAGGCTATCAGTGAATTATAGATAAAAAATAAAAGATTATGAGGCACGAATGACTTGAGCCTTCGTAAAATACCAAGTGCCTTGGCAATCTTTTTAGAAACGTTGTCAATGTGAGTCTCCCATGTAAGAAACTCATCGACGTGAACCCCCGAGACATTTATAGGGGCAGCCGGTCTCAAGCCACAATGTCCCCAAGTCTCTTCACGCCGTTTCACTTGTAGGAACTGTTGACGATGGTACGTCAAAATCCTATTTTTCCGATTCTGTCTTTACGGTGAACCTGATGTCCTGGGATGTATGGATCGGGCACTTTTTTTGAACAAAACGTTTCAGTTAAGATCAGGACATCCAAGTTTTCACGCTCATTGTTGGGCTGTGTTGGCAAAACTCTGATCTCCTCAAGTTTACTGTCGGTAAGGCGCTGCACATTCCAATGACAAATCTTCAAGCCTTTGCCTGTCGCTTAGCCTAAGACGTCGAACGAGGCGGTCCCAGGTTCTGAGCGATATCGCCACGTAATATAATAATAATGGCCATATTTATATAGCGCCATATTGCTGGCTTGCAACCAATCCCCAGAGATTCAAATAACAAGGCCGTGGCGGCCATGTTGGTGGAACTAACGAGAGAAGCTAACGAGGAATCTTTTGTTAACGTCCACCAACATGGCGGCGATGATGTAACGTGCAAGCCAGCAATACCACAGTCTCGTGGCGCTTTACATTTTACTGACATATCTGTCAGGGAATTTTTCGGACTGCTATTACGGCGCTAATGGTTGCCACGCAGTTTACAATGTTGAGTGTGTGGTTAGTGCAATGGCCAGGCTGCTGTACCGCGGTGACAATCCCCTTCTCTTTTTCGAGTAGTACAACAGGTTCTATCACGTCCCCTTCAAATAAGATCATGTTTAAGATTATTCATAACATTATCGATATAGACAACAAATCGTATCTAAAATTCTCTAATGAGTCACGTACAAGAGGCAGCCAGAAACTCAAACTCCAAATCCAACAAAGCACAAAGGACATTTTCTTAATTCTCTAGGACTGCTAAGGACTGGAATAGCCTTCCAACAAACATTGCTACAATTTCATCCCTAGATAAGTGTGAACTCATTGAACTTATTCACTAAGGACACTTATTATTGAATTTAAGATTTTATTATTTATTCATTTCTCACTTTATTTACTTATTTATTTAGAGATATTTTAACACATTTTTAACTCATGGATGCGCGCAAGCGCAGAACACGAGTTATTAACTCGTGGATGTGCGATAGAGCGGTTTTCAGTTGAGTGTAGTAAAACCAAACGCAAATTACCCATAGCCAGCCAATCATAGGAGCGAGTAATCACGAGTAACTCATAAATGGCTTCCCTGTGAGCCAATGACAAACCAAAGCAAAACCAAAACCAATTTGCGTTTGGTTTTACTTTGGATGATTGGTTGGTTTACTTTCTCAGCCAATAGGAGAGCTTAGTAAACGCAAAACCAAAACACTTCCGACACTCAATTGAAATCCGCTCTAGTGCAGAACACGAGTTATTAGGGTTAGTGGGTCCTAGCTAATTTATTCATCGTTTTATGGTGTATACTTCAATTCGGGATTTTCTGTGTACACGGGACCCTCCGATGGCGTTTTGGTATATACTTCATGGTAGTATTCCGTTCCATATATAGTCATTTTCTCTACTGTTTTACAGTATTATGCAGGGAGACCATATGAAACGGAACACTACCATGTAGTATATACCAGCATTTTGCTTAGCTCAGCTGAACAGAATGGCGTGAGTGTAGATAGAGATGGCCAGTTTATAAGTAAAGTGTTTTAAAGTCAATCATGAGTATTCCTGAATTCGAAGATCTGTATTCGGAATTCTCGAATGAGAAAATGAACTGAAATAACATAATATATTCACATAGGTTCCATCCTAAAAATCATGTGTTTTCTTTGATCGATCTTCCAGCCAGTTGACCTCCGGGTCATGCACTGTTTATATTTGATAAAACGTTTGCAAGTTACATTTGGCTAGCGTTAGATTCCTAAAAACTCAATTCTGCGCCGATGTGGACCGGATAAAAACTCGTTTTAACATCTTCGATATGTGATTTCAAAGTTCAGCAGGGCATTTTGATTTAAAGATCAATTTGAGGCTAACTAGAAAACCTACCAGTTAAATTAGCCTCTAGACACTTATAATCTCTTTTAACATACAGTTTTGTCTGCTTAATACAAATAAATGTAAATTTAATTTAAAATTAGAAATATAATTCGAAATAAGTGTGAATCAAAGTTGTTGTTGTTGTTTGATTTAGCTACAACATTATGATCCATGGCTACACTAAATATTAACTCTTGTTCAGATTGGAAGGTCCCAGAACTACTTAGACTGCACGCGTCAATACAATTAGCCATTATCAAGCGAAGGTTCTAGACGTAATCAAGCTATAAATAGGTCGTTTATTCCACACACAATAGTAATTTAACTAGTGGATGCACGCATACGAGATAATTTATTCTTATTATTTTTTCTGTGACTCGACTACTCGCCGTTGACTTTCCGAATGACCGTCCAAGGTTTCGAAAAGATTTAGTCATGCTGGAGAAATCTATTGACGGTGCCCATCTAATGCCAGACACTTCAAACCTGGACAGACATGGTAGTGGGTCCCTATCGACCACTTAGTGGTGATGACGTAACGCTGACGTCATCGGTCACGTGATTTTAAGTACATGCCCATATCTCCCTCATATCTAATGCCAGGCACTTCAAACCTGGACAGACATGGTAGTGAATCCCTATCAATCACTTAGTGGTGATGACGTATCGATGACGCAATCGGTCACGTGATTTTAAGTACATGCCCATATCTCCCTCATATCTAATGCCAGACAGTTCAAACTTGGACAGGTTTACCTAAGGAAACCCGACAACCAGCACTTTCACTGTCCTCCTACAAGTCTCACCTTTTACAATATTATACGTCAGCCCTGAAAACATTTTATAACCCAGACAATCCGCGCACATGGAAGTCAGTTTGTGTAAAATGTAACTCTGTCCGTAGCCTACTCAGTCCTTTAACTTGTTGTTTTAGTCACCTTGTGGTTGTGAAATCCTTATCATTAGTTATTTCTTTGCCTATTATTAATTTAATTTAGTGTCATGGACCCGCAGTAATTGACTTTAGCTGTTGCGGTCACCCTGCCTTTTATCATTTTGTTTCTACATCATTGTTTTTTTCCTTCAGGCGAAGCTTAATAAATAAATAAAAGTATTATTTTCCCACGATTCACTTAGTGGAGATGACGTAACGATGACGTCATCGGTCACGTGATTTTTAGTATATACCAAAATAGCTCACTGACCATCCACGAGTTGCCCTAAGGGGCCCTATGTTTATATGATTGTAAATAGCTCGATGACATTTTAAATTTAGTAGATTATTTCCTATAAGGATTGTAAATAGCTTAGTTTAAAAAAAATACATATTAGTATTATGTTATAGTTAGTGTGATGCCTCACGGCTTTACTGACTTAATAAATGATGATTATGATGATGGAATACTGATTATAGGCATAGCCAATCAGATTGCGAGAAAATTGGCGGTTGTTATAAAAATGGTTTTGATCGTCCTCTCAGTCTCATAATCTTGTCTTCTCTAGTAAATCTCGAAGAAAATTGACTTTAATAAATACAAAGAATTGTATGATGTAAAAAACGTCAACGGAAGTAAATGCACATCCGCTAGGACGCGCCCAGGTCTTCTCAACATCAATTTTTTATACATTTTCAAAGGACATGTTAAAGATTCTTTTGAGCCCAAAAGTAACCAATAACAGAAAAGTTGTTTGGTCCGTTTGGCCAAGCTGCCAATGCAAAGCAGAGATTGTGTTGATCCTAGCCTGCGAATTCGGGAACCACAATTAAAACATCCTCGCCATGGTCTCTAAAGTCCTAGAGCGCCACGTACACATATCTTTTTATGACTTTCTTGCTCAGCACGAGCTCCTAACAGACTCACAGTTCGGCTTTAGAAGGTTCCGTTCATGTGAGCTGGCCGTCGCTGATCTCTCGGACAAGATACTGAGCAATTATAGATAACAAACTCCTAAATGGACTTCTCCTCATCGATCTGAAAAAGGCATTTGACCTGGTCGATCACAATACACTACTGGCTACAAGCTCCGTGTCTATGGCTGTTCCCCCTCGACTATCGTGTGGTTCTGTTCCTATCTGTCAGGACGTACCCAGAGAACCCTATCCAGGGCACTGACGTATGCACTTCCATTGTCCGAGGTGTACCACAGACCGCATCCTCGGGCCGCTTTTCTTTCTTATATTTACTACTCGTAGAGCTTCTGGCCGCTGCACCAGAGCCAGCATGTATAACCTCGCTGTACCTTACCCTCGCAGTAATTCTGGCAAGCGCGGCACTCTGGCTTATCAGGCTTATGGTTTAACCTCTTTATAAACGATCTAAACGTTTTCATTTAAGTGACGTCTCTCTGAGGCTATATGCTGACGACACGACAGAATATTGTGCTCATCAATGCCCAGTCAGGTTCACAAGTCATTGTACAAAATAACCTAGACTTACTGATTTCATGGTTTAAGAGAAACTATCTCAGAGTCAATGACACCAAAACCAAAGTCTTGCCTCTGGGACGGGAGCAAATACCTTACCAGTTGTTCACAGAAATAAATGGTCGGCCACCTTTAAACATTGTTAATAACATCAAACTTCTCGGGCTAACTATCGACAGTAACCTTACTTCACAGCAAGTGAAGTTGATTTCAAATAAGGTTAATGTTAAAGTAGCCACGTTGAGGAGGGTCAGGAACTTTATTCCAACTTAAGTTATGGTAGGAATATATAAAGCTTTTATTCTACCACACCTAGAGTATTGTTCCACAGTTCTAGTTGGCATAACTCCTGGCCTATCCAATAAACTCGAGCTGACTAACCAGTACGCCATCAAGACATTGCTGAAACTACCAAAAACTACTTCATATGATAGCTTATTGAACATGGTTGAGCTTAATAAGCCCTTAGAGCACCGCCAGTACGTCCCGGCAGTCTCTGCTATTGCTACACAAATGTGTCCACAACGTAACAGCTCCAAAATATATCAAACAATTTTTTTCTTTCTGCGCTAGCACATATAATCTTAGGGGTGATATGTTCAGTTGCCAAACTATAAGTCTAAGTATTTTCATAATTCTTTTACTTACATAATAGTTAAGGCTATGGAACAGCCTACTGACCTAACGAATTTCGTATTATTTCTTCCCCGATTATGCGTGTTACCTAGATACATTTTACCCTAGCAAGCGCGATATTTTGAAATACTCTACATTATTTATTATTATTTGTTGTTGTTATTGATATCATTATAGTGTTGTTATTAATATTACTAGTATTATCTAATTGTAAGCAAGCAAACATTGATTGTATTCTTAGAATTTAATATCAAATTTTCATCCTCTATCTTAATTAGTTGACTGCACGTACACATTGTAAACGAGTTTATGCTCATTAGTGACTACGTGGTTAAATAAACTACTCCTACTACTACTATAGCCCCGGGGGGGGGGGGGGGGGGCACTCCCATATAAAAGGGGTAGGGATGCTCGTCGGACATTTTCGATTTGACCCCTAAGAGGTACTCAAATGGGCGTGGCTCAAGCTTATTTTGACCCCTAAAAGATAATAAAAATGTAAATTGATAACAGCTTTTTTGTTCAATTGACACCCGACCCCGAAAAGGTACCGCTTTACGTAGAAATGTCTGTGTTTGATGGTGGATACCCTAAGTGGTACCAAACTCCTGATTTTGACCCCTAAAAGGTACGACGAGCATCCATGTACCCCTCACATAAGGGAGTCCCCCCCCCTCCGGGACTATAGCGCTGCTATTCTTTTCAATTCCTTGGGTCCACACTTCAAGCAGCTTGCAACATCTACTACTACGCTCTCTTCTGATACTTTGCCTACCATTTCTTCCGCACATCTCCTCTGTTAACCATCTAGAGAAGATCCTCTGCTATAACTGTCGCTTCTTGCTTCACTGCTGCTGCCTTTCTGGCGCCGTGTCCAGTAGTAAGTATATTTGTTTTTGAATTTATTTCATATTAATTCTGTTTATATTGATTCCAATTATTTATTATATCTTGTAATGTTGTAGCTCGTGTGTTAATTTTTCCCCATATTTTCTTTCCTATTTAATACGTTTTATTTGGGGTTTCTGGAAAACCCGAATAGCGAATAGCGAATACCGAATAGCGCGAATAGTGCGAATAGTCGCGAATAGTAAATATAAGTTAAAGATTAATACTTACAGAACGTAAGTCCTTCAACGAGTACGAACCTAGACGAACCTGACGAGAGAATCACAACCTCGTTCCCAGGGGTCTTTACGCGCCTAATCAAAGATGGCGTCGAAAGTACCCCTGGTACAGGCCACACCGCGGCAAAACGTTACGCGCATGCGTATTTGCTATTTCTTATCGGCGCGCGGCCGCCCCCAGTTTCCCGCGAAACTGAAATGAAACAACAGGCACATACCCGTGATTTTAAAATTTCTGCGTAAAAGTACTATTTGTGAACTGTTTTGTCAAAAAATAAGAAAACTACTTAAAAGATAAGCCTAAGACTTTAACAGGTTGAAGTTTTCTTAATTTATAATTCACTGTGAGTTTACTAAGTTATAAAATTATTTACTAAAAAAGTTGAAACCCTCGGTAATTTGTATTTGATAGCAGAGCCTTCGTTCTTTTGGCCAGCGGAGCATACCGTTTTGCCGCGGTGTGGGTACAGGCTGGTGGGATTCGGCCACTGATTGGCTAGACATTTTGCGCGCGCTGATTGGAGAATTTCGAATAGCGCGTACATTTTTGATTTGAAAAATGAACTGGTGATGTCGTCTTTCGCATTGCGCGTTCAAAATTCGTTGAAAACAGATAGAAATTCATCAGAACTTAGCGTTTTTGCCTTTTTTATTACTCACTTCGCAACTGGGTACAAGTAAAATAATGTACGGTTGGAATTCATTGGGATCACACTTCAACTGCTAACCGTTCTTCAGCGATGATGAATCCAAGATGGCGGATGTGCTTCAAAATATGCCCATATATTGGGCATATTTTTGGGTCACATGACCAGCCTGTACCAGGGGTACTTTCGACGCCATCTTTGATTAGGCGCGTAAAGACCCCTGGGAACGAGGTTGAGAGAATCACACTGTCAACACTCGCCATTTTGTTTTCCTCATATAACTCAGTTCCATGGATGGCTTACCTGTGGCACTCGAAAGCGAGGCTGATCACGGCGCATGTAGAAGATATCGTTCGAAGTTCCCTGCTAGCAGAGGTAGACAGACAGAGACCTCTGCTAGCAGGGAACGTTAGAAGGCAACTTTGCCGAAATGTTGAAGAAAATAATAAAACAGCAAACGTTTTCTACATACGTCATCGTGCACCTGACAGACCTAGTTGGGTTCCCTGTGGCCTCCGGTTTAGGTCAGCGATCACCAAAGACCGCCTGGAATGCCAACTTAAGTAAGCAGTTTGCAGATTTTTGCAGTCGTGAATTTAATGATTCAACGTACGAGCCGAGAATGTCGTTGTCGCAAAATGACCGGCGCGCATTGGAGATAATGGGAATGCTTCGACTTTGTAGACATTTCTTTTTATAATAGTTTTTTTCGGATAGCGTGTTTTCAGTTTTCCATACATTCCTCTGTAAATTTTCCCGCGGACTTTGACTCGTTGTTACAGACAAATGTATGGTAAACTGAAAACACGATTGCACGCTTTCCAGCGCAGCTACATCCATCAAATTTTAATAAGTTTTAAAATAGTCTTTTACCAGACAGTGAATATTTCAGAAATTCGATTTTACTGAAATTATTTGGCACCGGATTCACATACAAACACTGTATTTCGCGCCATGTTTGCACCCCTTTAAAAATGTCGGAATCTGAACCGCAAACCCTCTGAATTTCTATAACGGGACCTGAAACAACCATCGGGGCTGATGAAAGCCAGGACCCGGCTAATCCATAGATGAAATTGGAAATGAGCGTGTTGGTTTTTGTGGAGGGAGGAAAACCGGAGGACCCGGAGAAAAATCCTCGGTGCAACTGGTCTATTAATTGAGGAATTCTAATAGACCCTTTCAGCTTGCCTGTTTGTTGCCCCATTTCAGACCACGTGATATTTCTCCAGAGGATTCAGTACTTTGTTTTCCAATTATAGAAATTGGTACATTTCCTCTTGGGATACAGAACTGAAACAAAAACGCATTTAATGTGTACTCAAGGGAAAGGTCACGTGGTCTGAAATGGGCAACAAAACAGGCAAGCTGAAAGGGTACGCTATCCGAAAAAAAATCGGCGCAAAAAAGAAGAACTAAAAAGAAATAGCTACAGCACGAGGAATTCCAAGGCGGTCTTTGGTGAAACCCAACTACGTCTGTCAGGTGCACGATGACATATGTAGAAAACGTTTGCTGTTTTATAATTTTCTCCAACATTTCGGCAAAGTTGCCTTCTAACGATATCGATTGACCTCGCTTTCGAGTGCCACAGGTAACCCATCCATGGAACTGAGTTACATGAGGAAAACAAAATGGCGAGTGTTGACAGTGTGATTCTCTCGTCAGGTTCGTCTAGGTTCGTACTCGTTGAAGGACTTACGTTCTGCAAGTATTAATCTTTAACTTATATTTACTATTCGCGACTATTCGCGACTATTCGCGCTATTCGGTATTCGCTATTCGCTATTCGGGTTTTCCAGAAACCCTTTTATTTGTAACTGATAGAGGGCCGCATGTTAGATAACTCAAGGGCACCCAACGAAGTTTTCGGTTGAAAAGCTGTTCGGGAGAGTAAGTTAGCCTAAAACTTTCGGATTTGAAAAAATTGTCCCTAGAAAATTGTTTTCTGAAATACTGGCTAGAAAATTTGTTTTCAATCCCTAGAAAATTATAGAAGAAAAGGGAGACTAAAAGGTTTCCCCTAAAATATTCGTACGTCCCAATTCGTCTGATAAATAGAGTCAGAACAGGAAAAAAGAATCCCTAAAAAATTCGTACCTCCACAAAACTTTGCAACATGAAGTTACTTGGGCTAGAAAATTCTTGTTATGTTCTAGACTACTAACAAATTCGTAGGCCGGGAATATTTTTCCATAGTGTTTTCGGTTGACGCGATTTCCACCTAGAAAATCCGAACAGCTAATAGCTTTCTAGAATACGTCAAAAGACATAGTAGGCGCCTTAAAATGGCTAGATGAGCTGCATACAACTGGTTTCAAACGAATTTCAAAAAGTACTCGTTGGGTGCCCTTGATAACTACAGTGTATGTAAGGTTAATGTGTCTTCCCTCTGTAAATAAAGAATATTGTATTGTATTGTATGTCCCCCGAGAGAGACACCGAAAATTCCATACTGATGACGGCCATTTGATTGTGGTTCCCGATGCGAGACGGCTGTATTCGCAGGCCCAGTGTTGATCCATGCAGGCGATGTTTTTTCTCTCTCACCAAATCCCCCCTCCACTCCCGATCGAACGCCTATCCGTATGGGTAAAATGTCATAAGCTTTCACGTACTTGTTACGTATGTGTGAGTTAAAATCGTTACATGAGTTCAACGTTTCGAATAAACAATTACCTAAGGCCAGATAAAAAAAATTGCTTGTTTAGCGTCCCCGCCCGACCTGAGAAATGTCCCCGACCTCTAATTTATTTTATTTTTTATTTTTCATAAAAAACTTTAGAAAGTGTAAATGCGCCCGCGAACACCAATTTTTGTACCCAGACCCCTACATGTGTACCGTGGCAGTTCTGACCTCTGTGGTAATCATGATCTCTGACGTATTCTACATGGATGGTCCAATCATATTGCTCATTAGAAATGCGTCTCCCGGTCAATAGATTGGGAACGAAAAGCCCATGGCAGTCGTGACTTGCGACAAAGATTATTTTGTAGGGGAGAGAGAGAAAGCGTATATGACCGCCATTAGATTACTGATAAAGGATGTCCTTCGCAGCAAGCCTTCGTAGTTCTCCCGGTTTACGCTTCCAGCGCGACTTAACTTATCTCTGTTATTGTTGTCTCGTGACTCGTGTAGGGCTATGCAGACATTTTAAGGTTTAATAATCGACAAGGAGGCGAACAGAACCTTTCTCAAGAGTTGGCATTTTTTCGAGCCAGGATTCAAGCTAGGACTCGAGCCAAGGGACGAGCTGGTTCTTTGTGCTTTCAGAATTATATTCAACATTGTAGAGACGAAAGGTAAGCTTACGGCTAAACTATAGAATACCCGGCCAGTTCCAGGGTTTTCAAGGCAAAACTTGAAGAGTAGGCGGCGAGCATCGAGCCCATTGCCATTGACGCAAATATCTAATTTTTGGGGAATTTTTCAATCAAAGTAGGCGGCGATTTCGCCGGCTGCCGGCTTCTATTGAAAACCCTGAGTTCAAAAGATCACTTGAAAACTGTGCTAAATTATCCATTGTAGTGCAGGGTCGTTCTATGAATGATTTGGAGTCGAAAATGGTAAGGGTTTTCTTAAATTTCACCATAGGTTTTTTAAATGTTTGTATAATAATAATAATTTATTGTATTTGTAAAAAAAGCACAATTTTTACATGAAAATGAATCAAGGAAAGCCGAAGCAAGGGGCTTATATTATATACCAACAAATGAGGATTCCTAAATGCCAGGACTCAAGCTAGGACTTGACCCAGGGTGGGGATTCTAGTACAAGAGGCCACAGCTCAGCTCAGACAATCATCAGGCCCATAGGGAGGGGGTGCTATGGGTGTGCTTGCACCCCCTGCAGGCTGTGGAGGTCTGCTTTTTTGGACCGATGGCTCAAAAGAGAGAAAGAAAGAAAGTGAAGTGTTTAAATCAAACTGCCTTCAAAACACATGAAATGCAGTCTCAGACAACCTAATTTTTTTAATGTTTCCTGAGTTACATGTAGGACTTTTCCAGACCCCTACAAACTTGCGCCTGGTGAGATCGCAAATTTGACATTCCAATGCACCTCCCAGTCAAAAATACTGGCTACGGGCCTGATCATCTTACTATTGGTTTCACTCAACTGTGTTTTGTGTTTGTCCACTATAAACAAGTGTAATCTTCAAACCACTATTAAAAACACTATTGGTTTCACTCAGCTGTGTTTTGTTTCAAACACTGTGGATCAAGATTTGGTGGACTACACAAAATTATTGAATTATTGTCACACTGCATAGTGGATTGAAGCAGGGAGGCATTGAAGCTTATAATGATTCCAAGTACAAATTAAGTTACAGTGTCAAATAGAGCCAGACTCGTTTCTTAAAATGTTTCCCATACATTTCAATAAATAGTCAGTCAAATGACTGGACTTTAGAGGAAAACTATTTACAACCCAGAGGGGGAGTTCTTCCTATGTTTGGCTGGTAGGGATGGTCACCATCATATTTTTTAGGGTTTGAAATTCACAATCTGGTATCAGGACAAACACTACACTGTATATTATCCCAGTCTGTTCATATCAGCCCACTGATATTCTTAATAAACACCCTGGGCTTGACTTACAATATAAGTTGGGTTACAGGGGTTAAGTCAATCTACTAGGGTATAAAGTTCCATCTACCTGCAAGCCTAGAAATCCTGGCTACATGTACTGTGCATTCTGACTCAGGCATTTGTTATAAATCTCCTAATCTTGGAGACTGCCCTATTTAGCGACTGTACTGTTTAAAGTTAACAAGCCAGTCCTTAATTATATAGGCTTACTTTTAGGTTTATTGAACTTTTTTGTTGGTGGTCATTCCACCAATTGTTTAGAGTAAAAAACAAACATTAATTAATATGACTGACCAAACATCTCTCATGATGAGTCAAATGACTGGACTTTATAGGAAAACTATTTACAACCCAGAGGGGGGGTTCTTCCTATATTCAGCTGGTAGGGATGGTCACCGTCATATTTTTTAGGGTTTGAAATTGACAATCTGGTATTTTTTAGGGGTTGTTTGAGCAAAAGCCACATTTTCATTGCATCTGGTATTTTTTAGGGGCAAATCTGAGCTATGGACATAAAGTACAAGTGAGAAAACTGTATATGGCTGAAACTTTTAAAGAATTTGTAATGTTTTGGGGGTATAACTTTTTTCTGCCCTAGGTATTTTTTAGGGAATTTTTCCAGTGGTCATCCCGCCAGGGATTTTCAACTTTGCACCTGTTGTGCTGCAATTTGATGATGTAATTCAGTAGTAGCTTTATAACTACAAATGCAACCTTCTGCTAGAAGATGTTAGAAGAAAACGGCAAATGCCAGGAATAGTAATAAAGGAGTAATGAAACAACTTGAATCATATTGTGAAATATTTAAGGCTTTGGGCCCATTTGTGCACTTGAACTTCTCAAACTCATCCATTATGCATGAGCATAATGTCATCCAATTGAGGGCACATATTTGGTCACATGCATCAAGGTTGATGCCCGATGCAAACCTATTGTTCTCTCTACATGGATCTTGATGTTCAATGAGAACACAGAGCAAAATCACAAGTTATTTGCCATATTGAATGTCATTGATATGAAATTTGTCCCAAATGTGTATCAACAATTTAGATCTAGTGATCAACTTCTCAAAACTGGTCAAAGTTCCAGGTTAGAAGTCAGCAATTCTGTCCCATCAATCAGTCCGCCTCAATGTAATAAATAGACAACCCACCAATGTAACGGTGTTGGTTAGCAGTTATTTTATTTCAAATAAGAGCAAATATGGACGTCCTTTCCATTAGGTTTTATTTATTCATTCATTTATTTGTTTGTTTATTATTTATTTATTTGCGATCCATATAATGTTTGCCAGAACAGAATCACCAACTTTTTATCTGGAAGTTTAGTTTAGTTCGATAGTGCATTCATTCTTTGATAGATATAGGGGGAAAATAATATTTGTAACAATATTTGAGTGGTAAAGAGTACACTGGCTGCCTCATCCTCATTTCCTTGGACTATATGCATGTAGCAAACCAATTTATAGACACAGGCTTTTACTATCTTCCTTTACCAAGCTTCTGGTTTTGTATAGTTATGGGTGGATACAATGTCATTTCCATGCAGTGGATGCAGAATGTGTTAATTTTCTCTTGTTCTTTATTTCATTGGCTTATACAAAGTAAACAAGAGTAAAGCAACCAAAAATTGTGGTATTATATTTTTTTAATGAAAATAGTACCCAGTAGCAAAAGATTTACTGAGGAAGACCTTCACGTATATGCATTGCATATGGGCCAGCGCCTTTACAGACACAAAATTGCTATTATGGCAGAATGAGGACATTGAGTGTCACAAGCACTTGAGGTCTGAGTTTCCGGTTCGATTCCGGATAGCAACGTCTGTATCGCTACCCATACAATTGCACCACTACACATTCTGATCTATATCAGTAGGGAGTTGAACCCGGTTTCTTGGGTTTCCAATTCCCGTTCTCTCGATAAGTTGGTTATGCTAAATTATGTAAAATTATAGTTGAATACTACATTTCAAATAGAACTTTGCTTGTAAGAAAACTTTCGCGTATTCCATAGTTTGCAACTAGTCACACTTTCCTGTGCATATCCATGCGTTTTTTGTTGATGTTGTTGATTTTCGTTAGGGGAATGCTGGAAAACTACATATTTATAATGTAAACTTTTGATGAGATTATACATGTATATCCAAACCTACAGTAAACACAAAAATAACAAATGTGAAAGATTACGTCATTGCTCTCGTCTATGTAAGATACTGTAAGATACCTCTCCACTATACCTGAACCCCTCTTCACTACACCTGGTTACCTGACCACTACACATGCCTACTTCACCACTACACCTAACCCACTCTCCACTACATATGCGTACCTCTCTACTGCACTTGGTTACCTCGCCACTACACCTAACCCCCTCTGCTACACCTTGTTACCTCACCACTACACCTAACCCCCCTCCACTATACCTCGTTACCTCATCACTACACCTAACCTCCTCCACTGCACCTGGTTACCTCACCACTACACCTAACCCTCTCCACTATACCTGGTTACCTCATCACTACACCTAACCTCCTCCACTGCACCTGGTTACCTCACCACTACACCTAACCCCCCCCCCCCCCCCCCCCTCCACTACACCTGGTTACCTCATCACTGCACCTAACCCCCCTCCACTATATCTGGTTACCTCACCACTACCCCTAACCTCCTCCACTGCACCCGGTTATCTCATCACTACACCTAACCCCCACCACTACACCTAACCCCGTCCACTGCACCTACCTACCTCACCACTATACCTGACCCCCTCAACTGCACCTGGTTACCTCACCACTACACCTGCCTACCTCTCCACTGCACCTGTCTACCTCACCACTACACCTGACCCCCTTCACTACACCTGGCTACCTCACCACTACACCTGGTTACCTCTCCACTACACCTGCCTACCTCACCACTACACCTGACCTCATCCACTACTGACGACACAAGCTTGACGGCTTCAGGGAAAACTCAAGCATGTTAAGGCCTGGTTCATTTAACGGAAAATAGATGTACGTTAAAAAAACATTTCTGACAGAAATAACAGTTTAAACAAAATTTAATTACACCATAAAACTAATATAAACTTCCTTAAATTTGTTATGCGGATAGTTGTCGTGTCACGTGATCGATGACGTCATAATTACATAAAATCGTTAAGTGCTATGCGGCTGCGATGATAACATATGAATGTAAAGTAACCCTGCTAAAACATTACTCCTACCGCAGTGTTGCAGATCACGCTTAGAAAACATGACTATCGTGTAAAGATAAGGAGATATTAAGGGTACAAAAAGTCACGTGACCTATTTTGCATATGTTCGCCTTAATAACTAGTTAACGAAACATTGTAGTCATCTTTTCTAAGCTGATTTAGGTGAAAGGCTTCAACCTTAACTAAACGTATCCACTCATAGTCCTAGCTGTTTTAAACTCGGAGCCGCGTTTTTGATTTACTGATTTCGTGTTCTAAGTCACGTGACAGACCACGTGACACGTTTTACTACACACAAACCACTTAAGGTAGTCAAGAATGGCGATACCTATTATCGTGAGAAACTTGGCGTGCCTATCATACTCGGCTGTGCTGAAATAAGGAAAACAGTTTTTACCCGAAATTTTACCCCTGAACCAGGCCTTAACATGCTTGAGAACAATAGAAAAAACGGAAATGGGGGTAAACAAGGACTTAATCAATATTAGAAACTGGCTTGCATCAAACAAATGAAGTTTAAATATTGTTATAATTGGGTCGAAACAGAGATTGACTAATTTCTCCGCACAACCTAACGTTGTTATCGGAGATGTGCTAAATTATGGAACAATTTGTCCATTGAAGTTCGCAATTGTGATTCTCTGGCTTCTTTTAACAGTTTAATTCCATCCCTTGGGCCATACAAGTAGATTATTGATTAGTATTTTCATTCCTAGTAGTAGTTAATAGTAGCTATATTAATTATTATTTTAATTTCTTGTATTAGTTCTAGTTGTTTTTAAAATGAGTTATATTATAGTTATATTATATTATTGTATTGGTAAAACACGCCCCAATTGGAAATCAGTTTTGTTGAATTAGGTTAGCGTGTATAAATAAAGTGGATCTTATCTACTAGACCTGGCTACCTTACCATTACACCTGACCCCCTCAACTACACCTGCCTACCTCTCCACTACACCTGACCCCCTCCACTACACCTGCCTACCTCTCCACTACACCTGACCCCCTCCACTACACCTGACCCCCTCCACTACACTTGCCTACCTCTCCACTACACCTGACCCACTCCACTACACCTGCCTACCTCTCCACTACACCTGACCCACTCCACTACACCTGCCTACCTCTCCACTACTCCTGCCTACCTGACCACTACACCTACACTACTACAAGACAAGACAAGACAAGACAAGACATATTTTATTAGAGTGCCAAGCAACAGACTGTACATAGGCATGCTTCTCCAATATTCTATACAAGGATGGTTTGCCTAACTTTAAAACATTCATAGATGTATTTTGCTATTTCTGGCTTATGTTTTTTTGGTGCGATTAAATCTTTATAGTTTGTTATTTTTTTGTTTATATCTTGAAAAAGAGAGTTTCTCAGATCAGAATATAATTGACATTTAGATAAAAAATGTTCTTCATTTTCCATAATTTGACAATGTGGGCATATTCTCAATTCAGGACTCACATAAACTCTGTTATAACGGCCTCTTTCAATTTGTAAAATATGGTCGCTTATTCTTAACTTAGTTAGTGCTCTGCGATGATCTATGTTTTTAACTTCCAATAAATAATCTTCGAGTTTATATTCTGTTTTGAACTCACGAAATGTTCTTAATTTGTTTCCTCCCACTGATCTGGATTCATCATCGAAGATGCTTGATCTCCAGTCTTGAGTTTCAATATCCTCTAGTCTTTGTTTGGTATATTTATAAAACCGCTTGATCTCGTTTTCATCAATAACGGCATCTTGTTGGGATTCCCAGCAATAGCCAAAGCCATTCTGAAATAATATAGCTTTAATTTGCATTGCCCAGTTCTTCGAATTTGTGTGACTTAGCATATCTAAGTAGGCTTGCTTTGCGATTCTATTTTCGTCTAATGTTAGAAGGCGGGCCCAGAATGATAATGCCTTAGATTTTACTTCAATAATGATGGGGAAACGGCCTAATTCTGCACGGCAAGCTTTGTTCACCGCTCTTTTGCTTACGCCTAGGATTTGTTTACAGAACTTTGTGTGAACTTGTTCTATTGGGTCACGTGATTCATTATATTTAACAGTATCAAGACCCCAAATTTCAGAGCCATATGTGAGAATGGGTTTTATTAGGGTATCGAATAGATGTAAGGTAAGTGACAGGTCTCTTCTAAATGAGATTCCCATGTTCTTGCGGAGTGAGTAAAAAGCTTTTAGTGCAACCTTTTTTAGCTCTTGTTTTGCTATAATAAATGATCCAGAGGCACTTAAAGTCAATCCTAAATACTTATATTTAGTTACGTTCTCAATCAGTGTTGTCCCAACGTTGAATAAATAACGATTTAGTTTTCTACCATTAGGGTTAAATATTATTACTTTTGTTTTATTTTCGTTGATGTAGAGACTGTTGGCTTTGCCGTAATCCAGTAGGCATTTTAAATTGTTTTGTAATCCCAACTGAGACTTTGAGATAATTACTAAATCGTCTGCATATAGTAAGCAACTAACGGTTCTGTTGTTTAGTTCGGGGGCGTCTTTGTCTTTGTTAAGAATGTTTGCTAGATCACTTAAATATATATTGAAAAGGGTAGGTGACAACATGCACCCTTGCTTGACTCCTTTATGGCACGCAAATTCCTCCGAGATGTGTCCGTCAAGTTTAACACACGCGGAGTCTTTGTTGTACATGTCTTTAATAATGGCAAGAAAATTTCCGTTTATACCAATGTTGTTTAACTTTGTGTATAATTTGTCGCGTGATATGTTATCGAAGGCTTTGCTAAAATCGATGAAGCAAGTGTACAAGAAATTATTCCTGGGTTTTGGCTTGTTCTTTATATATTTGTCGATCAGCGCTTTTAATACTAAAAGATTGTCAGTACCTCTAAATGTTTTCCTGAAACCTGCTTGTTCTTGAGGCAGGATATTGTGAAAATCTAGGTAGCTAACTAGCCGTGTATTTAATAGCAGAGCAAAAAGTTTTCCTAGGTGGGACAGGATTGTAATTCCTCTGTAGTTTCCTGGCTCTGATTTCGTGCCATTTTTATATATAGGAGTTATGTATCCAAAGGCCCAAATTTTAGGATATATTTTCGAGTTTAGAATAGAATTAAATAACGTAGTTATTGTTTCCGATAGTAGTTTATAACTGACCTTCAGGAATTCGTTGTTAATAAAATCGCTTCCGGGTGTTTTGCCGCTTTTAAGTGCTTTAATTCCATTTATCACTTCTTCTTTCGTAAATGCGAAGTCAAGTGGACCGGCTTCATTGTTTTCGGCATGCGTACTTGTGTCGTGTGTTTCACCAATGTTGTCTTTTTCGGCTTTGTTAAGATCTTTGAAATATTCATGAAAGCTGCTTAGATCAACATGTTTGGTATCATCTGCTCTATTGTTGTCGGTGTTTAAGTTTCTTAGTGCTTTCCAAAACTGCCGTGGGTTGTGTGATCTTAGCTTTGATAGTTTATCAAATTCACTATCGTAGAACTTTCGTTTTTTCCGTTTTAGTAGTTTCCTAAACATTTTCTTATTGCTATTTAGCAATTCTCTTATATCCTCCCTGTTTGGATGTCTAGTCCTAAGTTTACCTAAATTAGTTAAGTTGTTTTTTTGTATTTTACATTCACTATCGAACCATTTATTTTCTTCACGTTTTGTTTTATCGACGTCAGTATTTTTTAGTGCCCCAGCATTGTCAAGAACTTTATGTATCAGCTTATTAAAGTCTTCAACAAAATTTTCAGTGTTATCGTTGAGCGGCCTCTGGTTCAGGTTACCAATATCGGCTAATGTTTCTGGTAAATTTAAATATTCTACAACTTTATGGGAGACATTATCGTTCCAGAATAATTTTGAGAGCAGACGCCTGCCCTTATTTTGACTTTTGTCGTTAACCGGAAGTGGTACTTTCTTTACCTCTATACTATATGTAATATGTGAGTGATCCGAAATATGAGGTTTTAGATCTTCTACTTTTAAATATTGAAATGAGTTTAATGTTTCGTTATCTGAAATGACGTAGTCAACTAGACTCGAGCCGTTTGGTTGGTGACAGGTCTTCAAGCCTTTTCGATCCCCGATGATTCTACCGTTGGCAATTTTTAGGCCGTTTGCGATACACGAGTCGATGAGTTGTTTGCCCCTATTGTCAATATTGTTTTTATCAAGGGATTGCCTTGTTGTTACGGCATTTTCATGTACATACCCATCAGGTAATTGAAAAAAATTGTGTATATTCGAGTCGTCAATTATATCCTGTAACTGTCCAGTCCTGGCATTAAAATCTCCTTGTAATATTACGTAACCCTTTTGAGAAAAACTAATCAAATCTTGATCAAGTTCGTCGATGTAGTTTGCGTTTGATTGGTTTTCCATATTTTCCGGGCTAAAATAAACTGTCCCTAGAAATATGTCTTTGTTTGTTTGGAAATGTTTCTTGTCTAGTCTACACCAAAGAATGTTGTCGTTCTTAGTTGGTACATAAGATACTGCGTTTTTTAACGACTTTTTTATATAAACTGATAACCCGCCGTGATATTTTGTTCTTGATTTTGGTCTAAACTTGGAGTAACATTGATAATTTTTCACATCGAGTTCTGAATTTTCACTGGCATGCGTTTCTGTCAACCCAAATATATCATGGCTATTTATTACACCTAGTACGTCCGTCTGGTTAAGTTTGTTTCCAAGCACTCTACTATTATGTCCGTGAATGTTCCAAACCCCAATCTTAATATTATCAGGCATTAATTATGTTAGAAATTTCGATGATATGAAGGGTGGCCAAACTGTTGGTTAGACATTGTATTTCTATTATATAGATTGTCACTCACTTGTCCAAGATTGCTTAACCATTTCACTAACTGGCTTACTGAGACCATACCTGGCGCCGCAGGTGGATACTCAGATGGCTTACCACGATAATGTTGTTGATCCTCGCCTGGGCTTCTAGTCTGGTATCCGGTCTGGTATCGTTGCGATCCACCGTCGGCTCTTCGGGACTGATATCGTGTCTCGTATTGATGGTCTTCATCTGGTCTTCGGTTCTGGTATGTAGGTCTTGTGTTCCGAGTCGCATTACGAAGACCGAGCGCTTCCTTTAGATTTGCCGCTAGAATGCGGGTTCCCGTCTGGTTGTTGAGGTGCAGCTCATCGTAAAACACCTGTTCGTTGGTTCCTCCGTCTGCTCGTCTTGTTAATCTGCTGTTATCCAGGTATTCCATGTTGTCTAATTCTCGGGCCATTTCGCACAAATCATCATTAATGACTTTAATCATCCTGTTCTTCTCTCTGTCTGTACGATGCTCTATAATTCCCGATAGAATAATCTTGCAATTCGGCCATTTGCTTCTCAATATAGTAGTTAACTGTACAAACTCATTTAATATAGTGTCCTTGTGTTTAGTATTGACGTCATTTGTTCCTAAGTGAATAACTACTTGTTTGTAGTTGGTGTCGACATCCATGTGGTTGACATAGCTGATTGCTTCCTTTGTTCCACCGCCGCTGAGTATTTGCTTGTTCACATAACAATCTCTTGCCAGAAGTGTTTGTCTTACACCTCTCATCATGGAATCAGCAATGATCAGTATTGGTCCTTTTGAGTCAGAGGCTCTATTGTTATCCCTTTGCACGGTCGACTCCATCCTCGAGGTACTTGGATCGACTTCAGTGGTATTAGTCTCGTTCCGTGGTGTTGTTTGCACTGTCTCGGCACGTGACGTTGGACAATCGCTGAGGACTTCATAACGGTTGCTGGTATTTAAAGGAGACGAGAAGACACTTGTTTCGGATCTTGTATCATTTCTCTCTTGTGCGTCTACAATTACATGCCCTGGATTTGGGCGTGCAGTTTTTTCGGACTCTTCAACTTTTGTTATAATTGCCATCAATTTCTTTGTAGTTGCCTTGAGCTCATTCTGCATTTGACTGACTGTTTTTTTAAATGACTTCATTTCAGATGCAAATTCCTGTCTCAGGTTCTCCTTCGCTTCCTCTAGTTTGTTGTCATATTGAATAATTAATTCTTTCAGCTTCATTTTCAATTTCTTCTCTAAATCTTCTATCTTCTCGTTCAGGTTATTTGTTCTGATAATTTCGCCGCTAAGTGATTTTTCCAGGTCGTCGTTAAATGAGGATTGTGTTTTCTCAAAGGTTTGTAAAGCATCTAAACTCTTCTCTAGATTCTCGAGCAGACATTTCTCTTCGTTTATCGCACTAGTCATGGATTCGGCCAGATTTGAGTCGCTTTGGCTTCTTCTACGTTGAGTCGTTTCCTTTAGGCTTATTTCATTTGACTTTTCCGTTTGCTTTTCCTTTGCTTCTTCAAGAGTGTCGTATTTCTTGCAGCCGCGGCCCGGTTTTTCTACACTACACTACATGACTCATACTACCTTAGGCACGTTTTCTGAGTAGACTGTTCTATCAAGCAAATTCAGTTAGTTAGTTACTCCGCTACCACGCTACGATCATATAGGATATACAACTTTATCTACGATCTGCTACCTTTGGTACAAGGGTAAACCAAATTAAGTAAGTCTTTATATTTTCTTTATACTGTCTAGTTGATATAAGTTATAGCCTTGATCGTTGCAAATCAAACGCTTGCTATAGAGTAAAATTAATTATACTCGAGTCAATTACAGGACGTTTATGATTTGTTATGCTGTTCATCTCTTAGCCAGACGATTTACACGATTTATCGAAATTGTGATTTAGTTATGTCAGTGCTATTCAATTCCACGCGACACTGTTATGTTCTCAGTTTGATCATGTTATTTATGCTATGATTATACTATCTTAAACAATTAGTTATATAAGTATCGATTGTCATATGTTACACGCTATAATGTTGTTAGATTGTTAGAACTATCATGTTATAACTCGTGTATTTTATGCTTGGATAAGTTAGAGTCTATTTTAATTATCGTATTTCAGTTCGAACCTACATCCCTACAACTTCTATACTACATTTGCTACGAAAGCTACAACTCCCACAATTATACATATTCTACAAACCTAGTGCTACCAGAACCTTGTCGAATTGAGAACAGTGAACTATTGTTGATTAAAGTACAGTTGTTGTAATCAATCTGTGGAGTTCGGATTCATTTGTACCAAGCTACCCCTGTAATTGTTGAGATTTGA
This sequence comes from Actinernus sp. WN-2022, assembly GCA_030867875.1. Taxonomy (NCBI): domain Eukaryota; kingdom Metazoa; phylum Cnidaria; class Anthozoa; order Actiniaria; family Actinernidae; genus Actinernus; species Actinernus sp. WN-2022. The sequence continues at coordinate 23,776,831 of JAOWCC010000853.1, read as the reverse complement.
GTAAGCAGCAACCTCTAGATTCCCAGCAGTTACATCTACTACACCTGACCCCCTCTCCACTACTCCTGCCTACCTGACCACTACACCTGACCCCCTCTCCACTACTCCTGCCTACCTGACCACTACTAGTGTGGGTACGTTCGCAACCATGGAATGTCAAAAAGGTGGTATTGGAATTTATCGCACGTAAATTGACCATTGTAGCGGACATATCCCTAAAGCTCGTAAAACTGCCTATAATTCTGTATTCTCCTACGCAACCGCTGTATGCTCTGTCACGCAACGCTTCGACCCCGAAGTCTGGTTACCTCACCAAACACCTGACCTCCTCACCACTGCATCGTACCTGACCCCTTCACCACTACACCCGACTACCTCTCTACTACATCTGACTACCTCTCCACTACCTCTGAACCGTTGAGGTGTAGTGGATAGGTAGTCAGGTGTAGTGGTGAAGGGGTCAGGTGTAGTGGTGAGGGAGCCAGGTGTAGTGGTGAGGGGGCCAGGCGTAGTGGTGAGAGCGTTAGGTGTAGTGATGAGAGGGTCAGGTGTAGTGGTGAGGGGGTCAGGTGTAGTGGTGAGAGCGTAACGTGTAGTGGTGAGAGGGTCATGTGTAGTGGTGTGAGGGTCAGGTGTAGTGGTGAGGGGGTCAGGTGTAGTAGTGAGGGGGTCAGGTGTAGTGGTGAGAGGGCCAGGTGTAGTGGAGAGTGGGTCCCGATCAGGTGTAGTGGTGAGGTATCCAGGTGTAGTGGAGAGTAGGTCAGGTGTACATGCAACTTACATGCAACTTAATTTATTTTGAGACGCTAGCCACCAACAACTTTACAAGCTGATTTCCAGGTGGGGCGTTTAAATAGTTACAGCAAAAGTGTTAAAAATCGTAATAATCGAGAAATTATTTAAAATACAATAGATATTTGATTCTAAGAAATTTACATGGAAACATTTTGCATCAGATAGGCAGGCATCTCTTTTCGAAATCGAGTAAGAGATTTAGCAAGGTTAGCCTCATTTTTAAGACTGTTCCAAAGCATAGCACCGCTATACCCAAAACTAAATTTGAGGAAATTCGTAGATCTGTATCTATATTCCTGAGATTATATTTCTTTTGGCAGTCATTGAGCTTAAAAAATAGATTTCTCAGGTAAGGCGCACATTGATTTTTTTAAGATTTTGTACATAAACATCGATTTTGATCGTAATCGCCGTGACTGGAGAGTTGGCCATTGTAATTTGTCAAGGCTGTCTACCGAGCGTATTTCATATTTGGCTCCTGTTATAACCCGAGGGGCATGTGATTGAAGTTTTTGTAATTTATCCTTATTCGCGGCCTTGTCACAAGTATCCCATAAGGGAGAGCAATAATCGAAATAGGGCTGTACCAACGCCTTGTATATAGTTTCAAGAGAGTTAGTACGTGGGGACAAATGGCTTCAAACGCCGAATGGCACCAATTAATGCCAGCACTAGCTTTTTACATATGTTTTCAACTATATATATGGTTTCCCCAGGTAAGGTTTTGATCAATTAGCAAGTTCGTCAGGGTCAAAAAATTGTGTCATCCGCATAAAGACATGGAGTTGTAGATCGAAGGCAATTTGTCAAGTCGTTTATATATAATTAAAAGAGAAGAGGGCAAAGAATCGACCATGTGGGACACCACAGATTATTTCTTTGGGCGTAGAAAATTGGTTGTTAATGAGGCATTGTTGTTTCTATTTGCAAAGTACCATGTGAACCAATTTAATTATACCTCATTCATTGTTTAAAGTTAACCAATGGTTGCTAAGCAACAGCGCACTATAGTCACGTGATCATTTGGTATGTGGTAGCTCCGTCCTATGTCAAGATCGCCACCAAAGTTTATTGGCAAGCAAGAAATACATATATAGTGTTTTAGTAGGGGTTGGGGTTAACTCTGGTGGTTGGGGTTAACTCTGGTGGTTGGGGTTGCTAGCTACTTAACATTAATTTACTGGTTTTCGTGCAATTATAGCTTCCGGGTTCACTTCAAATTTGTGTATCTCAATTAATATTCAATCGATTTCAATTTTGTTTGCAGTAACAAACGCTACGATGGCAGTGCATTCAATGAATATTGAATATCTACTAAGAATTAAGCTAAACAGGGATAAAATGTTGTTTAAAGTTGACCAATGGTTGCTAAGCAACAGCGCACTTTAATCACGTGATCATTTGGTATGTTGTAGCTCCGTGCTATGCCAAGATCTCCACCAAAGTTTATTGGCAAGCAAGAAATACATAGTGTTTTAGTACGGGTTGGGGTTAACTCTGGTGGTTGGGGTTGCTAGCTACTTAACATTAATTTACTGGTTTTCGTGCAATTATAGCTTCCAGGTTCATTTCAAATTTGTGTATCTCAATTAATATTCAATCGATTTCAATTTTGTTTGCAGTAACAAACACTATCATGGCAGTGCATTCAACGAATATTGAATATCTACTAAGAATTAAGATGAACAGTGATAAAATGCTGTTTAAAGTTGACCAATAGTTGCTAAGCAACAGCGCACTTTAGTCACGTGATCATTTGGTATGTTGTAGCTCCGTGCTATGTCAAGATCGCCACCAAAGTTTATTGGCAAGCAAGAAATACATAGTGTTTTAGTAGGGGTTGGGGTTAACTCTGGTGGTTGGGGTTAACTCTGGTGGTTGGGGTTGCTAGCTACTTAACATTAATTTACTGGTTTTCGTGCAATTATAGCTTCCGGGTTCACTTCAAATTTGTGCATATATCTCAATTAATATTTAATCGATTTCAATTTTGTTTGCAGTAACAAACGCTGCGATGGCAATGCATTCAATGAATGTTGAATATCTACTAAGAATTAAGCTAAACAGGGATAAAATGCTGTTTAAAGTTGACCAATGGTTGCTAAGCAACAGCGCACTTTAATCACGTGATCATTTGGTATGTTGTAGCTCCGTGCTATGCCAAGATCTCCACCAAAGTTTATTGGAAAGCAAGACATATATGGTGTTTTAGTAGGGGTTGGGGTTAACTCTGGTGGTTGGGGTTGCTAGCTACTTAACATTAATTTACTGGTTTTCGTGCAATTATAGCTTCCAGGTTCATTTCAAATTTGTGTATCTCAATTAATATTCAATCGATTTCAATTTTGTTTGCAGTAACAAACACTATCATGGCAGTGCATTCAATGAATATTGAATATCTACTAAGAATTAAGATGAACAGTGATAAAATGTTGTTTAAAGTTGACCAATGGTTGCTAAGCAACAGCGCACTTTAGTCACGTGATCATTTGGTATGTTGTAGCTCCGTGCTATGCCAAGATCTCCACCAAAGTTTATTGGAAAGCAAGACATATATGGTGTTTTAGTAGGAGTTGGGGTTAACTCTGGTGGTTGGGGTTGCCATTAATTTACTGGTTTATGTGCAATTATAGCTTCCAGGTTCATTTCAAATTTGTGTATCTCAATTAATATTCAATCGATTTCAATTTTGTTTGCAGTAACAAACGCTACGATGGCAGTGCATTCAATGAATATTGAATATCTACTAAGAATTAAGCTAAACAGGGATAAAATGTTGTTTAAAGTTGACCAATGGTTGCTAAGCAACAGCGCACTTTAATCACGTGATCATTTGGTATATTGTAGCTCCGTGCTATGCCAAGATCTCCACCAAAGTTTATTGGCAAGCAAGAAATACATAGTGTTTTAGTACGGGTTGGGGTTAACTCTGGTGGTTGGGGTTGCTAGCTACTTAACATTAATTTACTGGTTTTCGTGCAATTATAGCTTCCAGGTTCATTTCAAATTTGTGTATCTCAATTAATATTCAATCGATTTCAATTTTGTTTGCAGTAACAAACACTATCATGGCAGTGCATTCAACGAATATTGAATATCTACTAAGAATTAAGATGAACAGTGATAAAATGCTGTTTAAAGTTGACCAATAGTTGCTAAGCAACAGCGCACTTTAGTCACGTGATCATTTGGTATGTTGTAGCTCCGTGCTATGTCAAGATCGCCACCAAAGTTTATTGGCAAGCAAGAAATACATAGTGTTTTAGTAGGGGTTGGGGTTAACTCTGGTGGTTGGGGTTGCTGGCAGTGCATTCAAACAAATATTGAATATCTACTAAGAATTAAGCTGAACAGGGATAACATGTTGTTTAAACGTCCAGTGGACATTGAACGGGGCAGTAAGCATATGTCGTTGTCTGAGCCTTATACATGGCTCAGACAATACGACCGTGTCAGCAGATTGTTACTTAAATTTAAGGCTACAACAGTTTTGCTTGGTCAAGTTGACTTTTTTACCGGATCATTAGTATATGGCTCAGATGGGAGTCCCCCCGCTCTCCATTTCAACGCTGAGTATAGGCTGCGAAGGGCCTTTTCTTGTTGGGAGTCCCACCCCGCTCTCCATTTCTACGCTGAGTATAGCCTGCGAAGAACCTCTTCTTGATGGGAGTCTCAGCCCGCTCTCCATTTCTACGCTGAGTATAGCCTGCGAAAAGCCTCTTCACCTTGTTGGGAGCCCCACCCCGCTCTCCATTTCTACACCGAGTATAGCCTGCGTAGAGCCACTTCTTGATGGCTATCCCACCCCGCTCTCCATTTCTATGCTGAGTATAGCCTGCGAAGAGCCTCCTCTTGATGGGAGTCGCCCCGCTCTCCATTTCTACGCTGAGTATAGGCTGCGAAGGCCCTTTTCTTGTTGGGAGCCCCACCCCGCTCTCCATTTCTACGCTGAGTATAGCCTGCGAAAAGCCTCTTCTTGTTGGGAATCCCACCCCGCTCTCCATTTCTACGCTGAGTATAGCCTGCGTAGAGCCTCTTCTTGATGGCAGTCCCACCCCGCTCTCCATTTCTTTGCTGAGTATAGCCTGCGAAGAGCCTCCTCTTGATGGGAGTCTCAGCCCGCTCTCCATTTCTACGCTGAGTATAGCCTGCGAAGAGCCTCCTCTTGATGGGAATCCCCTCGCTCTCCATTTGTACGCTGAGTATAGGCTGCGAAGGGCCTTTTCTTGCATGATATATGGGAGTCTCAGCCCGCTCTCCATTTCTACGCTGAGTATAGCCTGCGAAAAGCCTCTTCTTGTTGGGAGCCCCACCCCGCTCTCCATTTCTACGCTGAGTATAGCCTGCGAAGAGCCTCCTCTTGATGAGAATCCCCTCGCTCTCCATTTCTACGCTGAGTATAGCCTGCGAAGAGCCTCTTCTTGATGGGATTCCGGTGATTTCATCTTCCCATTTGAATCGTACACTTTTCAAACTTTTAATATTAATTATCCTCGCGATGATTTTTTTATTATAACTTCTTTTGTAGTCAGTTTAACACATTCGTTGTATGGGTTAACTCCTGTTGCCTCACTAGTACTGGGGACTTTGCCGAAAAAACCGTGCTCCATGTGGGAAAATATAGGGGCTTAGCAAAGCCCACACGGTCGGTACAAAAGTTAAAAAAGAGTCCGGAGTCCTTACTTACAGACCCAGCCAACTACGTGTACCATGTGCAGCCATCTGGAACCGTGTTTAGCCATTCTTAAGATTTGCGTAGGTGTAAGTGTCGTTTATGCAACAGAATTTACGCGTGTTGCATAAAACGTTTAAGGCCTGAACGTAAGTGGAACATCGCACGTAAATTTACGGGACCTCTGGATGTCCCGTGTATTTAGGGGTGTCATATAAAACATTCATTTTGTTTGCTTTTTGTTTTATATGATACTTCAAATTCGTATTGTGACTTGCTTCTGAAGTGATTCTAAACTCGTTCTTATAATAATTTTTTTTCCATTTAAGGATAATTAAATTACACTAACCTATAAATACATATTCGGGTAATTATATGGGTTGGAATAATTACGATTTTTTACATAACGTGATAGTCTTTAATAAAATATTAAGTTGGACTTCACTGGTCGTATCCTAATATTTGAAGTTCTTTCAGTAATATTGAAGGCGTCTAGACGTATTTGGGATCGAAAAGAAAACTTATTGCATATTCTTAGTTCGTCTAGTATAAAAATAGGCACCCAATGGCTGCATGTGTTTACTGCATGCTATTATTAGGAATGAGATGCTGAGAGTGAGAAGATAGATGAAATAATGCAAAATTTATTTACATGTACAAAAATTGTTATGCATCAAGGTTGGACCTTTGTTGACTGGGATTACGCAAATTCTTCCAAAACATATTGAGCACACTGTTTTGACAAAATAAATAAACAGCCTAACCCTTAGAACATGGATGTTTTTGCCTCAGTATGTACACTGTTATCCACTACTTCTCAGTTGACAGAGCTTGCAGCCTAAGTCTAAGAACGGTATAGAATATTATTTCAGCGGCAGAATCATATTTCAGCTTGCCTGTTTGATGCCCATTTCAGACCACGTGACAGTTCTCTAGAGAATTGTACTTTTTTTCAATACATTTCGTTTTGGTATACATAAAACAACAAAAATATTTTAGTCAAGGGAAAAGTCAAGCTGAATGGGTCTGTTATAATTTTGAAAGCATATTAAAATTATAAGAAAAACTTAAAATGGCTTTCAAGGACACGAGTTAAAACAAGTATGTAAGCTTAATTATTGGTAGTAATCATGAGTAAAACGATTTTGTTTTAAGATTTTGGATAAGTCCAGAAATAAATGTTGTGCAAGGTCATGGTATCTTTAAGAACGATCATGCAGGGCCAGAAGATTGAGCAAGTGAAATTCTAACCTGTGATCGGCCCTTCTGTTGAGAATATCGACCGAAGGACCTAAAACTTGAAAGCATCTTTCATAACCTTTCATTCCAGCGGTTTGACACACATTTTGAAAGCTGTATTAATTTTTTTGTAAACTTCTTCGCGTTTGCCAGTCCTGGAAACGAGGTCATTCGAACTTGTCGCAAAGCACGATGGGAAGTTTTAACTGACATAACACGACAGCAGTGTCTTAGACACAAAAATGGGCACAAGACGCATTATGTGACTGGTCGAACAAAGTTTTCTTTGCCCAAATACGTCTACACGCATTATGTGTCTTTAGTATAAAACGTTGATATTTGTCGCCAACCGTAATAGATTCTAGTTTATTATTGACTAGTATTTATAATCTACAAAAACGTTTTAGGTTTAAGACATAAACATGATTTAATTTACCTTGTACGAAAAGCATCTGGGCCCGGTTCCTGAAAGCCCGATTAGCGCTAATCCTGGATTAACTCGCAACAAAACATATTAGTTGTCATGGTAATTAACTCTGGATTAGCGCTAATCTGGCTTTCAGGAACCGGGCCCTGAAGAACACGAAATTAACGAGAATTCTTACAAAGAAGGTACAGTTACTTGACCTAAAGATTAGGCTGTATAAAGAGAAACTTTACACGCGATAACTAAGCTTGATTCATGTAAACTAAATACTTTAAAATTCATCATTTCTTCAATGCTGTTTTCTGGAAATAAAATTTAATTACTGTTAGTATTCCAATATTTATATTTTTCACAAAACCCACCGAACCTCTATTATATATAATATGACACAAACTCAAAGGTGTACTAAATTCTTTATGCATATATATCTTAACTGTATTTGTTTATAAGAACCATTCACTCTACGTGTGGCCTTAATGAACCTGTAAATCAACACGCAGCTCGAACAGTACGAGAACACGAAGTACATTGTATGTTTCATGCAACACCTGTAAGTGTACCCGTAACGGATTCTTAAGTGTCCCTCTTAAAGTGAACACTTAAGAGGAGGTTTTATGTAACCGGGCCATGGCACTGAAATGTATGAAAGATGTGCTAACAGTCGCGTACCACATGTCCCTGTCGGATTCGAACCAACTACCTTATGGAAGGCATACCATTGGGATGGTGCGGTGTGGCCGCCGGGCTGTGTTGAGATGAACTCGATGAATTGAAGCAGACACGATTGAGATCAGATGTACCGAGTATGAGATCGTAGTAACGCAACAATAAAAGGATATGACGCATTCAATCCTGTTTGGACCTTTTGTTTCGGTTATGAAACCATAGAAACAGTTTAGTATGCAACATAAAGTGGTCTGGGTTCATGTAACTAAGGTGGGCCTTGATTCGCTTTAAACGGGAGTTGCTCGATCTGTTCAGATATTTCACTATTGCAGAACCCTAGTATAGTAACAAAATACTGACAACAGAAGTTAGAATTTACATACACATATTATTATATGTACATGTACAAAATACAAGACATCAATTGGCATGGTTTAATCAACATATATCGTAATTCCAGGGACCGTTTAAGACCCCCCTATAAAAAAGAAATTCCAGCTCCCTTGTCCATTTCATCTTGCCTTATAGCTGCCACAGTTTAGCCTCCTCTGCAGGCATCTCTAGATGAAGCCTTTTAAGAGGCTTAAGAAAATCGGGCATCCTGTGGTATAATGAGAGCAGATAGGAAATGACCCCTCTGTCATATAAATAGATGCCTGTGGAGGAAGCTAGCCACAGTTGTCTTACATGTATTTAAAAATTTCGTGGAATATGAGATAATTATATATGATCTTAATTAAATATTCAGGCATGAAACTTTGAATGAATCTATGGCAGAAAAAATAATGTACATAATACGGTTATAATTTAAGAGCAGATACATGTACTGTAGCTTGTAGCAACTTACATTATTTTAGATATTAGAAGATATTCATTAATATACCTTCTAATGATATATCCATTGTTTTTCCAAACGTGTCAACTAGTTTGGCCTTAAAATATTCTTGTCACAGGAACAGCCATGAAACAATACCTGCACTTCCAAAATGGCAACGCCTCTTGATGTACACAAACAACTTTGAATCCTTAAAAGGAAACAAAAACTGAAATTAAGGGTAAAGTACTTACATGCATGCACCAATAATTCATACTAGATCTATAGACCCATTCGAAAAATGGCATCCAATTTAACTATTGTTTAGGACTGACTAGCGTTGCTTACACATTCAAAAGCTTTTGTGTTGACTGACTAAGCCTGACACGTTCACGTTACCATGGCAATAGCTTTTTAAATTGGATGCCATGGGTCTATATGAAGCACGTTTAAACACGAAAAGGGCTTTGTTTGGCAACAAAGGTTCCTTTTGTGTTAACATATATATATGCCTCAATTAACTTGCAAATAATTGAGTACTTAATTTTTCACTTTAAGAGATACATGTATACCACACTTTCCTGTTTTTCATTTAAAGAGAAAATGACAGTATCTGACGTTTCTGGTCTTTGTATCCCATAATTTCTCTGTCCGAGTCTGAAAAGACAAATTAGTTCCTAATCGATAGGAAACACTGTATATTGTTTTTGCTGTTAATTAAGTGCCAGCCAAACAGATCTTGCTAGATTAGTTGAATATGTAATATTTATACTGAATATATTGAATATGTAGTATGTTTATAAGGAAAAGTGTTGGGATTATTCAGTTATAAATGTGGTTCTGCAAATCTCACTCAAATAGTCTAATTTTATGCACCTATCAATGTTAAGGGAGGGAGGGGGGCGGGCAAGGGGTGGGGATTTGACATTTTGTCCTAACAAAAATTCAAATTTCTCACCCTTGGGACAATATGTTTGGTCAAAAATATGAAATATCTGCCCTTTCTTCCTTGTTTCCTATAAATATAAATACCCTGGGCAAGCAGCATATGTCAAAATCCCCACCATCAGGGTATCCCTGCCTGTCAAATCCCCACCCCTTGCACCCCCTCAGGCTTAACATTGATAGGTGCATTAGGATAGCTGGATGTAAAGTAAATAAAGTAGGCTGTCCGTGTATGGGGCTAGCTGATTAGAACCACCACATATTATGTGCTTGTGTGTTGATCTTAAGATTAGGAAAGGTATTTTCTAGTATTTATGATCAAAATAAGTACATAATTTAATGTAGTTCATTGCAATGCAAAACTTAATCTAGCTTAGGCTGGAGGAGAGAGTACATTGTTTCGCCGTGTAGCACATTGAAACCCATTAAAACCTTGAGAAATGCTATCACTTTGAAGTTTAGGTTTACCCAATTTGAGACACATTATAAACTTTTTGGGTTTTAGGAAGGAAGACCCATTTCTTGTTAACATATATGTCTCATACAGATATAGGCATGACTTTCATCTTAAAAAATATATATATATATTAGGTTAATTAATATGAATTTGGGGAAAATGTATTAGTCAGGCCTCTATGCATGATTATATGGTGTCAGAGCTACTAAGGATACAGTCGTATACATGTATGTACGATGTATATCATTTATCTTTTCAACTTTTCATGTGGCAGTGGTATTAGCTCGAAAGCTTATACAGGTGTTGCTGTTTATGTGAGGAATAACATTAAAGTTATCGAAGTCTGCAGATCCAAGCTATACGAACTTATTACCCTTACAGTCCTACTCCCATCTGGCCATCGAATGCTTGTGTGTGGAGCCTATCACCCCCCAGCGGCCAAATATCCTGAGCAGAACTTTATAGACCATTTGATAGATACATGTACTATTGACCACTACTTAGATGATAATCCTGATAGTGTTGTAATATTTGGTGGAGATCTAAATCGTCTTAATCTGGATCGTTTACAATCACTTACAGAACTAACTGCTCTTGTTGACTTCCCCACTAGAGGTGAGGCAATCCTGGATAATTGTCTTACGAATAGACCTAATCTTTTCCGCAAATGTTATCCTATACAAGCGACGATGCGCACAGATCACAAAGGAGTTGTGGTACCAGCCGCAACTAAGCTCAAACCCATACAGATTAAATATCAACTAAGAGACTGTAGAGAACATCGTAAAACTGCTTTCCAGATTAATATCAAGAATGAAAACGGGAATGAGGTATTGTCAGCCAGTAATGTTGATGATGCTGTTTCAAAACTTGAATCCAAAATACTTGGACACCTGGATGCATGCCTGCCACGTAGAACTGTTTCCATGTCTACTCGAGACCCTGTGTGGATCACTCCACTTGTTAAATCCCTGCTTAGAGACAGGTCCAAGCTATCAATCTCGAACACTGAGCATCTAAAAACTATTAATAAGAGAATTTCCGAAATTATCTCTGACAATCGTAGGAACCTTGGAGCTCCTGGTAATTTAGGCACTCGGACCTGGTGGAAAAGGGTAGACTCACTGTCAAATAGGAAGGCTAATAAAGTACTGTCATTTGATAAAGATGCATTGAATGAGCTTAACCAATACTTTGGCAGATTGTGCAACGACAATAACTATATTGAACCTGAGCTTGTTAGTACTGACAATGAGAACCATATCCCTGAGATTACTGAACTCCAGACGTTGGACATTTTGAGTAAATTAAAGAAAACTGCAACTGGCCCTGATCTCATCCCCTATTGGGTTTGGAAGGACCATGCAGACCTTCTATCACATGTGGTCACAAAGGTCTGGAACATGTCCCTGCACACACAAACCTGGCCTATTTTCTGGAAGGAAGCAAATATAAACCCTGTACCTAAGATTGACATACCTCTTGTAAACTCTGATTATAGAGGGATAAATGTAACCTAGGTGATTGCAAGAGCCTTTGAGTGAGTGGTCTATAGAGCTTATCTGAGTGACACCCTGGAAGACAACCTGTCTATCACAGTTTGCTTACAGAATCGGTGGAAATTGTACTGATGCCTTGTTGTGTATACAACACAAATTGCTTGGAGACTTAGATGATCCGAAAAGTAATGCGGTTAGACTGTTTGCCATGGACTTTAGCAAGGCCTTTGATTTTGTTAACCATAGTATACTTTCCTCTAAACTTAAACTTCTCCCACTGAACTCTTATATAATTAATTGGTACATAAGCTTTCTTAGTAACAGAAAACAGAGGGTGGTCTCTAACAGTATTTCTTGTGATTGGATACATGTCAACAAGGGCACAGTTCAAGGGAATGTAAGCGGGCCCTATCTTTTTAATATTTTCCTAAACGATCTTAATGTTAAACCTAACACCGATGCAGCATTAGTCAAATATGCTGATGATTCCTCAATTATTGTTCCAGCATGGAAGGACACGGCTGATGTACATTGTAGCTGAAGACTACGTTAGATATTTTAGAGACTGGTCTTATACGAATCAAATGTCATGTAACCCATCAAAATGCAATGAGCTTATTTTTCGTAAAAAAGGTAACACTGAACACTATACCGGCATTGAAAGCATTCCTCGACAAAAAGAGTTAAATATCTTAGGTATCACTTTCCAACAAGATTGCAAATTCTCTAGTCACGTTAAAAATAAGCTTAGTGAAGCAAACAAATGCCTTTTTGTCTTAAGATCTCTTAAAAAGGAAGGTTTTAATCAGTCGGAAATTGACCTGTTCTTTAGCAGTATAATTATCCCTAAGATTACTTTATATGGACTATCCGTGTATGGCTCAGGACTCTGAGGCTGACTTGTCCACTGTCCAATGTTTCCTTGACAGATGCTACAATGTATAAGAGACGATACACTTCCAAGAATATCCTCATTAGAGAACTACTTGAACTATATGATAAGAAACTTTTTTTACAAACTATGTAACAACAGCAACCATCCTCTTAAGCTACTTTTGCCAAAATCAAGTCCTCATCTAGAACCTTAAGATGTCAGTCTTCTCAGTGGCCGAAAATTAATACTGTTCATTTTAAAAATTATTTTGTAAATAGATTAATCTTTAGGTATAACCTAGCTATTCAATAGTCTTTGTTCCCACATACTTTTTGTTATATTATGAGAGTTGTATATTTATGCTTTATTATTTATAGCTGCTGTAACACACGATATGTATTTTATCGGTGATTTATTAAAGACATTATTATTATTATTATTATTATCTAATCTATTCTTCATATATGTAATCTTGTAATTCTCTAATTGTCAAACTATCGTGTAAATGCAACTTGCTTCTGAAGTGTAAATAAACTGAAACTGAAATATGTACATGATGTAGGTATAACCACATACTTTAATAATCTCCACCAGCCCATATAAATTAACCATATCGATCCGTTTTAAGCTATGGCCAGGGCTGTCAATAACTTTTTAAGCACCCATTCCATTCATGTATGATACTGCACCCATAATATTTGCCTTACTTTGTTAGCAAATTTAATTGAACATAGTGACCATCACCTGTAACATTGAGTGAGCTCATCTGCAACAGGTTTATGGGTTACTGCCCTTATTGACAGCCAATGGCCATGTAACTAATCTATAGACCATAAGTATATATATGCAATATTCATGAAATACTGCATGTTTTATAAATTTACACTGTCTGGTGACAGCAATTAATGATCGAGCATGCATGCACTCACTGGTTAGCAAATATGAGAAAATCAACCTTAATTGTCAGATAAAAAAGCATACAAATACAAGTGTACAAATGTCTGAAATTTGAGTACCATACAGTAGCTTTTATATTAGAGCATATTTGAAATCATATGAGTGGGACAAACTACAGCATGGTTACCGTACTGCATGCCATGATGTTGAAATGGTTTCCTATTGTTTTTGTCTTGCTGATTCAATCAAATCACAGAGTTACAGCACAGCACGGTTATGGGCATGCCGTAGTTTGTCCACTCATACAAACTCTGCTCTAGGAGTTCAGTTTCAGTTCAATTTCACTGAAATAACAGAACTTTATTTGAAATCAGTCAGCCATTGCCCTTAATTATTATAAATAAGCTACCTGAGCTCATGCAGTCTCACTTTTGTGAATCATGCATTTGAAAGGTTTTAATATTGCTAATCCCAACATTTTAAAGTTTAGGAAGATTTCTTAAAACACAATACATATTGTAAGGGGGCACTTAGGGACTCAGGGTCATAAAGTACATGTATAGGGGGTGTGGGCTGGAAAAATCGTTTTTCATGGCCCCCACCCTAATGAAGCCTTGCACAGAATTGATTAGACCCCCCCCCCCCCCCCCCCCCAACACACACACACAACCGCCATTTATATCATCCTAGAGGGAAGCATTAGAAACATGTTGCGACTTCTTTCAAAGCCAAACATACATGTAGGCTGTAAACCCCTTGTTTACCTCTAATTATCCCTCAAATCTAAGGCCTCTGAAATGACATTTCCTGCACTTTGGGACAACTTTGAAGCAAATTAAGGCATGACCCTAACCCTGATGTAGTGCATGATTTTTCTTGGCCCACCCTTTTTTCCATGTTGAAAAATAGTGACCCATCCTCCTCTTTTTTACCAGCTCACCCCCTATACTTTATGACCAGTCCCTTATAGATAAGCCAGAATGTTGTAAATTTGCATGAAGATTAAGAAAGCTAGACCGACTGACCTTTAATGACTTGACCAACTGAGGATCTATGCTGGGATATTGCATGTGTTCTTTTAAAGGTGGTATCCACATGTTATACAGTTTTTTGTGTATCTTGGGGGATTGGAACTACAAATGTATATAAATGTAGGTTGGAAGAACTGATTAAGTACAATGTATATACTTACCATCAATTAATGAACATCATGTGTACAGTCACAAGACTTAAACCATTAGGGATCTCAAATGGGCAGAACCAATACGTACATATATACATGTAATTATAAGTTATACCATGGCATGAGGAGTATTAGCGATTTTTATAATTGAAGGGTTGAGTATGAAAACGACCTACATGTATGTGACTTTTTAGTGATTTTTTTCTAATTGTCAAATTCGCCTGAAAACTTCTATACAACCAGTGTGACAACTGTTTATTACTGTTTTGGCATTTATATCGCGATTACACCAGTAAAAACCTAAAATTCTTCACATAGAAATGACTATAAAATTATGCATATCTAGTACTAGTTTGTGTGCATTTGAGCACTTCTACTAATATGATTATCACAGCTGTGAACAATCTTTTGCTTTTCTGTAGAATAGTTTTTAAACATGAAATCTGCCTTAACTTCAAAGTGACAAAGTCCAGCCATAAACTAAAACTCTACAGCACAGACGCATTAAGATCGGGTTAAGTCTTCGATCAAGAGAAAGTGAAAATCCCGATAAACAGGAGAATAACAGTGTAACTGCTCAACCGAATACGAACCAGTACTAGATATGCATAATTTTAGAGTCCCATGGGGAGACGAAAGCATTGTTGTCAAGCAAACATAGACTGTTTCTATGTGAATAATTTTAGGTTTTTACCGGTGTAATCATGATATAAATGCCAAAACAGTAATAAACAGTTGTTAAACTGGTTGTTTAGAAGTTTTCAGGCGAATTTGACGATTTGAAAAAAACACACTAAAAAGTCACATCTACATGTATAGGTCGTTTCCATACTCAACCCTTCAATTACAAGCTAAGAAATTTCTGTCATTTGGTTGAGAGCAGTACCATTTCAGCGTAATACTAGTATTTCAAACCCATATATGGTAGCTCTTGCCATATTTGGACATCATGCTACCAGTGTCTTTTTGATCTTGTCTTAAAAAATGCCGCCAGACACGTTTACCCAAAAGTGCGAAGGGAAAATCTTGGAAAAGCAAGCTTAAAACAAGCAAATATGCATAACTGACAATTTACAAAAGTGTAGAATCATGTTGTTGAGATACCTGTTGCAAAATCTTTGTGAAAGACTCAAGCATAGTTTAGTTTTTGAGTCCTTGAACAAGACGAAATTTGACCAGAAATCCCCAGCATGGCAGGATCTCCAATAAGGAATCACACAATTATAAGACTTTAACTTGATGAAAAACTTAAAAAAAATACAAGGAAATGGACCAAATAAAAAAAATGTGTAAGTTTTCTATTCTTTCAGATCTTTTTTATTGCAGTTATGCATGCCTTTTCTGTCTGAGCATGATCGACTCCATGATATGATTTCGTTGGTTTTAGATGCATGCACACCAAGCAGTGAGGGGATTGCCTCAAAAAATTCTTAGCTCATATTATAAACACTAAATAGCATGGTTTGTACATGATATTTGGCATAAATACCACTCATAAGATTTCATAATTTTGAAATTTCTCGTGGTATAACCATGCTATTACTAAAATTACAAATTTATCTGCGAGCCGAGGGAAGATTTGTGGAAGTACCAAGGCTGCATGCTGAGGGACTTTTACAAATCTTCCCAAGGCTCAAGGTGCAATTTAAATCACTAATACCTGAAATGCCATGGTATAAGTTTGTTATACTATGATCACCAAGGAACAAAACAAATCTCTGAGAAGTTTAGTTTTCTCTGCCAAATTAAAGAAGTCGTAGTTGAGTTGCTTTCAAAAACGTTTTGTTTAATGCTTGACTGAGCACCATTGATTGAATGACTGATCTGGCATCCCCATTTTCTCAATTTTTCATAGAAACCTTCTAAAACCTAACCCTAAAATAAAAATAAACTAACCATTTTCAACCAAAAATCATTCATAGAACGACACTACATACACCTGCACTATAATTGAGAATTTGGCACAGTTTTGGAACAGTTTTTATACAAATGTATGTGATCTTTTGACATGCAGGTATTCTACATGTAATTGTACAATGAAGAAGTTTCATTTTGTAAATGATCAATACATCACACATCATGGTTGATCTTGCAATAATTCTAAATATTGAATAAATTCTGATTTTCAAATACCTGTCAGTTTCCAACCACGAATGCTGTGATGACTGATGTAGCCTTCGGAACTTGTTGATGCACTGCATTCTTTACGAATTCCCTAAGAGCAGGACAAAATAACTCTGAATATCGAAAGGCATGGAAATGAGTCTTTGATCCAACTCCATCCAATCATGTACTCTCATGTTGGCTTCCAAGCCTTTGAAGTTTAGAGGATGATATTTTTAGAAGCACTGCACAGATGATAAAGACTCACATGGCGGAACCTTGCTGTAAAACTGCCAGATTCTTGAATAATAATCTAAACCATTACAACATACTTTCAGCTTGTCAGTCTTTGCTTGTGTACTACCTAGACCATTGACATTGTGTAATTTGGCCATACTCACACTTGGATTGAGCAAGGAACACATACCTGGCATGCTTGTGTTTTACAAGCCAATGTAGCCACCTCTATACACCATACAATTGCAGGTATGTATGTAGCCAGTAGCTACATGCAACTCCCACGTTTTAGTGACCGGGTATTCTAAAAGTTGTACCAAAAACTGCTTTGGACACAACAAAGTTTGTGGCATTGCTATCCACAGGTACAACACATCACAATTTCATCGAACATGCACAGTAAGAAATAAGAGAAGGGTCTGGGGTGGAGAATGAGGGATTGAAAGGAACTTTTTCACTCCCTTCCTCTAGGTTAACCTGCATAAAATACATGTATGTACCTTTTTTTTAACTGATTGCAATTGGCTGAAAACTTTAAACTATTGTTCGAATTAGCCATGATCTAGTACCCGAGGGCTAAAAATAACAGCCGGTCAGTCGCCGGTCAAGATCTGTATTTGCATGGTTGAAACTACTAACTGATCATCCTAAACAGCTGCCAGCTGCTCTGTCAGACACCTTAACTTATTTTCATGGCCTGCTTTCATGCAATTATAAATTTATACTCAAAAAAATATTTAGTCCTGTAAGTTTAATTATGAGCGGGCTAGATTGCAGAATACCACACCACTTCGAAGATCACTTGAAAAGCCCTTACAAATTGTGCAAAACTATTCATTTATCTCAGATGTATATTTTATTTTAGACTCGTTCTATGAATGATTTGGGGTTGAAAATGGGAAAGATTTGGTTAGGTTTTTAGAACTAGAAGGTTTGTATGAAAATTTGAGAAAATGCATTATTAATGAACCAAGTGGTGGGGTATTCTGCAATCGTTCCTTGTACTACACGAATACATGCAAAAATGCATACCAGCGTCTCAGCTATCTGGGAAAGAGAAGAACGGCCAGTCGAGCTCCCGCCATTACTCGACCGTCGTCGTCGACGAACGCATCCGATGTGCCAGCTTCTTTCGAGGACTTGGTTGACTGAAATCAGTCTTTGGCAAGCTTCGAATTACGGCTTCGAATACCTTTTCGAGGCATTTAGTCTTTTACTTTTACAGTTTTAGTGAGCCAGCTCGAGTTTCACACTGCATGAACACAGTTTATGAATAACCGATCACGAAGTCACGACAGGTGAGGCAAGATATATGATGTGTCCTGTATAGATCATCAGAGCTCTCTCCTGCCCCCCACGGGAATAAGATTGTCCAGAACACACTCACAACGCAATTCTATTGGAGGGGAGGTACAGCGCTTATGATTGGTCGAGGATGACTAGATCACGTCTGCCACGGACTCCAATCTGCCACGCTACATACATGTACCACTTAAAATATGCGCCGGCGCATTAAATATTTTAACATCGACGCCATTTTGTTTCTACAACACGAGGTCATGAACACGAGGTGAGTGAATAATGTCTAGTCAAGACAAAATAAGCTTCAAATAGAAAAAAAAAAAAAAAAAAAACTCCCTCCCTACCTGGAAAAATTGAAACGGGTGGACGCTAAACAAGTATTTTTTTTTATCTGGCCTAATTTAGGCAGATATTTAAAAACAAAATTATATAATCTATTTTCTCTTTACTGGAGGGAACACACTCAACAAAGTCGATCAGGTGGTAAATTGCGTACTCTCAGTAAAGTTAAGATCAATTTCGGTTTTGAGAGATACCTTACCGATGCAAATGTTAAGTGTCGTCAAGCTGTAACCAGGTTACGACTGTCAGCACATCGACTTCCTGTTGAGTCTGGTCGCTACAGCAATATACAATACGATGATCGTAAGTGCACACTATGCAATTCGAATGAAATTGGTGATGAATATCATATTTTAATGTCGTGCGTTCATGGGAAAATTGAACAAGTTAGAAGTTTATTTATGAACGATTTATACAATATCAACAGTTCGTTTGCTATGCTTGATCCAAAAGAGCTATTTTTATATATTTTTAGTATGCATGACGATTCTATTGTGAAACTGGTTTTAAGATATTGTAAGGAGATATTGGATTTATTTAATAATTGTAATAATACTTGATTTACTATATTTGAATTTAATATTCAGATCGTACTTTCATATATATATATTTTTAAATATATTGATGTATATGAATTTGTATCCTAATGTGCCAAAGTTGGTGTTTAATGGATTAAAGATTATTATTATGAAGCGTACGTGTACTTGTAGCCACGTGGGTCTCTCCGACTGGAGCTGCACCACAAACCGGATTGTGTCCTTTTTGTTGGTTGATACATCTTTTTTGAGAGGAAAAAGCAAATTAAGAAGAGTAGAGAGTGTGAAATCAGAGAGACAGTTCAAAAGAAGAAGAAGAAAAAATTAGCTGCGCCCGATGAGGGGCTCGAACCCTCGACCCTGGGATTAAGAGTCCCATGCTCTACCGACTGAGCTAACCGGGCATCAGATGAATGGGTTGTTTCAACAATTAAATAAATACATTTGTATGCAAATATGGCCTGCAGCTTTATGGGAAGAAATTTGAGGTTGCATGCATGCTGGGAAGTTTCTCCGACTCGCCGAGAAGATGGCGGCCAAAAGGGAGGACAAGAAGACTTTGCCATGGGGTTTGTCGGCCGATGGCTTGTCTCCTGGCTCCATGAAGGTAACTAATGTTGGGTTTATTAATCAGTGTGACATATTATTGCGTTGGATGCGTTCAGGGAATAGTATTTGCTACCATAGTCCACATGCTCACATGCATCTTTGGTTGAATTGATTGAAGACCATCACAGAGAGCAAATTGAAGGCTTTTTCTGTTGGAATGATGAATGCTACGACGAAGAAGACTTCAAAAGCTAAACAAGATGTTGAAGAAAGAAAGAAAGTAAGATATACTTGGTATTTAAGTGTTATATATGTCATTTGTTCATGACAAAGTGAGATTGATTTACAATAGTGTTGGTCAGACCAGAGCCAGAGGCAGAGGCATATTAGATCTGGATGTGTAAGTTATACTTATAATGCCTGAATGCATGGTCTACATAAATCATAATGCGTACATGTAGTCATAGACCGATTGGGTTTCTCTCAACAGAGCTTAAACACATTTGTATAAGACTTCAAAATGAAAAGCCCATACACACTGAATTTGATTCTACTTCTATTGATTTATCAGTTGGAATTGTATTTTGTAAATTTTCTATTTTATTTTAGTAAAGTTGTGAAGCTTTCTGCTTCGATTTATTGGGCAAGCTTATGTACTTGTCACAGGAATCTCTAGCTAGGGCTCACAGTCAGGCAAATGACAAATTCTCAATAATCGAAACCCAATAATTGAGAACATTGATTTTCGTGGTGCAAGATCTTTTGCACTGGTGCAGATTTTCAAGATTCTCAAAATTTTACAATAAATTATTTATTATCAAGTGTTTTTTAAGATAGTAAGCACTTATGCTCACTGATGGTAAGGGTATCTTTAATTATAAGTTCACATGACTATTATTGAAGAAGTACAGTTGAACCTCTCGTAAGCGACCACCCCCTGGTCCAGGAAAAGTGGTCGCTTATGAGACTTATGAGAGGTGGTTGCTTACAGGAGTAGCCACCACAGGAAGCCCAAACTTTAGTAATATGATATCGGGTCTCTAGGACAGGGAATATCAATACAACAGATTTTATCATTACAGTTTTTTATTATGGTTTTGTAATCCTCCAACCTCAAAACATTCATAGGTTGGCAAACGTTTCAGCGAACATGAACTTCAACAGATAAACAGGGGCTTAATTAGTGTCAAAATGTTGTAATACAGTTTGTAATGTTGTATGTTGTATTTGTTGAAAAGATATTACTTGACCTCTGGGGTGGTTGCTTACCGGAGGTGAAATAAAGAATAAAACTTCCAAGCCGAAAAGGTGGTTGCCATCGTTTACGAGAGGTGGCCGCTTACGAGAGCTATCAAATGCAGTGATGACTGCGAGACAAAACAGGCTTTTGGTAAATGGTCGCTTAAGAGAGGTTGCACAGAGAGGTTCAACTGTATTACAGTCTGGTTGCAAGTGACTAGCTCTAAACACTCTAAACTAGTAAGCACCCATTGTTGACATGTTTTTAAATGTACATGTAGGGTTAGGATTTGGAGTAGTTGACACAGGACCATTGAAGAAGCATTATATTTGTCTGTTGTTTAGTGACTAGCTCTAAACACCCTCTCCTACATGTATCTGTCTGGCAAGTTATTTGACATCACAAGCTTGCATCGACCTCTAGTTCATTGCTACGCGGATGGCACACAGCTCTACTTCGCCTTTCAACCCAGTGCTTCCTCCTATGCTGAAGTCACTGTTAGCTTAATGTCGCATTGCATCAAAGATATACGAAGCTGGATGACCACAGACAGACTAAGTTATGCTTAATGACTCAAAAACTGAATTCTTAATTATTGACATTGATCACATGATAGTTTGTACATCGAAAGTTGTACCTGCTTCCGTAGTTAGAAACTTTGGAGCATGGTTTGACAATAGCTTAACTATGTCTAGTCATATAAGTAAGGTCTGCGGATCAGCATTCCATCATTTGCAAAATTTAAGACGCATTCGTAAGTACTTGTCTCCCGATGTAACTAAAACTCTGGTTCACACTTTTATAACTAGCCGTGTTGACTATTGTAACAGCCTACTGTATGGGTTGCCTGACTGCTACAATGTAGCTAAATAAGCTCCAGTGCATCATGAATATATCTGCTTGATTGGTTTACAATGCACCTAAGTATTGCCACATTACTCCTCTCCTCTGTGAACTGCATTGGCTCCCAATTCAACTGCGCATCAATTTTAAAGTATTACTCTTAACTTTTAGGTGTATCTATGGAATGGCACCAGAATATCTCTGTGAACTGATTAATGTTAAGGAGTCTCATTATAATTTAAGATGCTCGAATAGTTTAATGCTTAGTTTAACGAATGTTAGGACAAAGTTGACGCTAGGAGATAGGTCATTCATGGATGCTGCACCACAGCTGTGGAACTCACTACCAAGTGCTCTTTGTGATATTAAATATGTAGATACATTTGTAAGTTCAAGCGCCATCTCAAGACCCATTTTTAAAATCTAGCATATAAACCTTGAATGTTATATTAATTTAGCTAATTATTTATATTTATATATATAAATATGTATTTTTACATTTACCATAAACACCTGTAGATAAGCCACATCTTTTCACCCAAAATTTTCGTTCAAAATCGGGGGTGCAGCTTATCTATGGGAACACCTAGAAAGGAGACCCAACATTAACATATATTTACATATGAACCTGTATGAAGCTTTTA
This sequence comes from Actinernus sp. WN-2022, assembly GCA_030867875.1. Lineage (NCBI taxonomy): Eukaryota > Metazoa > Cnidaria > Anthozoa > Actiniaria > Actinernidae > Actinernus > Actinernus sp. WN-2022. The sequence goes on along the minus strand of JAOWCC010000853.1, from coordinate 23,754,567 downwards.
TTATGCAATGGTGCGTATATTACAATCAGGTTCAAATCGCATCCGATTGTGTAATATAGCAATTTAATCATTGAAAAAAAACATGCAGTTTGAAAGAATTAAAGAAAAAAATCTTCTAAGACCCACCTTATACCTAATATATTATAATTTCGTGAATATTTAAACGTGATTAAGCTTGATTCGCAGCACTTGTCAAAGCAGGCATCTAAACAACCAGGCATTCTTTGCAATTTTACACATGGGAGATTGGCACTAGTTAATGAAAATCCAAGATAGCGGACCTCAGTCCTACTCGTGAAAGTATAGTTTCGCCAGAAAACCTTTCTTGCTCTAGCGATTAAAGGAAAGCGGTTCCTTGGAATTGTTGTTAGTTAATGGGAGAATTAAAGCGGAAGAATCCTGGAGTGATTTAAAGACTGCAGGTTAAAATGTACACAAGAAATGACGAGGCAAGTTGAACCATATCGATCAAATTAAAGTTGCGATTATGTATTTATGACAATCTGATGAAGTTTTGCTTCAAGTATGAGTGTTTCTGAACTCCAACAAAAGATTATTATTATTTTTTGGAAGAAGTTTGGCATCAAGTACAAGCGTTTATGAACTTGGACAAAAGATTTTCTAATTATTTTTTGTATTTTTCAAAAAAGATTTTTCCTAAATTCAAGCTTCAAAACTTGGGGTGCGGCTTATACACGGGTGTTTATGGTCCATATCTATCTGCCATACTATATTAAGATACTCAGTTAACAACTTATTTTTATTATATTCTTAATAGATAATAATAATAATAATAATAATAGGCCATATTTATATAGTGCCATAATATACCACAGTCTCATGGCGTTTTACATTTTACTGACATATCCCGTCAGTGAATTTTTCGGACTGCTATATATTACGGCGGCAATGGCTGCCACACGGTTTACAATGTTGAGTGTGTGGTTGGTGCAATGGCCAGGCTGGTGTACCGGGTGACAATCCCCTTCTCTTTTTCGAGTACATGTAGTACAACAGGTTATTTCATGTCCCCTTCAAATACTGATTAGAAGTACATTGTAGAAGGAGACCAGGCCAACGGCTTATAAACGTCCCTGTCCAAGGATGCAGCCAGGTTCAAACCCCTGACCTCCCGCACTCTAGACCGTGCTCTACCAAATGGATCATGTTATGTAAACTGCGCAATATAAGTACATGTATTAAATTATTATTATTATTAAATTAGTGAGTACCTGTTGTTGATGGTTAGGGTGTTTTTAAATGTAGGATTTGGATTAGTTCACAGAACCATTGAAGAAGCGTATACAGTGATTTTAATTACTCTTTTACTTTGTACTTAATGAAAAATGTAGAAAATTATGAACACTAGCACTAATATTTGAAAAGTCATATACCATATTTTATCACATACAAGCCGCACCTCACGTATAAGCCGCACCCCTAACTTCAGCCTGATAAACAGAAGCTTGTTTTTCCCGAAAGGTTTAAGGAAAAACATTGTGTGTAAGCTGCACCACAAAATTCAGTAAGTGTAGCCTTGTGTTCGAGTTCATAAACGCCCGTAATTGAAGCAAAACTCTTCATAAGAGTTGGGGGTGGTTGGATATTGTCATACATCGTATCACAACAACGAATTGGTTACAACTTTCCTTGTCCTTTCTTGTGTATATTTTAGCCTGCTGTCTTTAAATCACTTCAGAATTCTGCAGCTGTTGTTCCCCATTAACCAACAACATATTTAAGGAACCTGGGGCGAGAGTTTTCTCAAACGTCCGAGATCGAGCGTGAGCTCTGAAGTTGAACACGAACTCGATGAGAATTATACTTTATTTGAAAATTTGAAGGCTTCCAAGACCAATTAAGGCCTTTAACAAAACTAGGAACCATTCTAGGAGTTATCAGAGAAGATGACAAGCAACTGGACAGCTAGTTTTCTTTCGAAACCGAAGGAGATGAGTTTGAGTAGAAATCTTGCTGACACAAGCGTGTTCTGTGAATCGAATGTGCCATTTCTATTTTTCATATGGCTTTGTTTACGGTCATTGCAAAAAACGTTTTCTGAAGAAAATAACTCACATATAAGCCGTTTTTTGTTAAGGCGAAGTAATACGGGCAACAATTTCTTGCAACTTGTCGCGCAACATGTTGTGTTGCGAGTTGCAGCGAGATGTTGCTCGTATTACCACCCATGCGTGCAATTTGCACGCAACGAATTTCCGTGTTGCAAGTTGCAGCAACATGTTGCAGAAAGTAGAAGTCACATCTCATGTTGCAGAAAGTAGAAGTGACTTTGTTGACAATGTTGCTGCAACTTGCAACACGGAAATTTGTTGCATGGCCGTGGGTGGTAATACGAGCAACACTAGCTGCAACTCGCAATGCAACATTGTTGCGCGACAAGTTGCAAGAAATGTTGCCCGTATTACTTCACCTTTACTTTCAAAATCTGAAATTCAAAAAAGGTGCGGCTTACACGTGATAAAATACGGTAATATGTTGTGGTTTCATACTGGTTAAAAAAATTTCAATCCAAGATTCTAAAGAGGGATTTTTCAATTTTTTTTGGGGGGGGGAGGATTTAAAAAGAAAGAAAAATTCCACCCACCCCTCCCTTACAAAATATTTTATCACTCTCCCCTTCCTCTCTACAGTACTCAGCGTTCCCGCTCCCGAACCCCTTTTCCCTTCCCTATCCCGCTTCAACCAACTTCGTAATTACCTCATTAATTACACATCATTACTACTTACTTTTATTTCACTTTTTTGTTTGCTGGTAGTGGGACTCGAACCTGCAACCCTTTCGACTGGAAGAATGCCTTGAAAGACCAGAGCTTTACCAAATGCGCCACAGAGACTTGTGTTGGAGATCCAGTCACATTTTTGGAATAATATAGCTTTTCTTATGGAAATTAGTTACTAGTTCCCTCTCGGCCACTTAATGTTATTCAATGCATGCGCACTACTCACAAAGTTGGACTTGGAAAACATCGCCGAGTTGCATGGTTAAAAGTGGGATGTTGTGAACCAAACTGACTTTTATAGACTCAGTTAAAAGCGAACTAAAAGAAAGCCAGAGAATAGGATTTCACCTCACTTTATATTTAGAAGAAAGTTTCTATGGAAGAGTGACGCAACAAAAAAAAAACAATTCAGCAGCAAGCACTATTGTCCCAGTAACATTGATAAAAGTGGATCTTACAGATTTACCCAATTATCTGTAATTACAAAATAATTGTCTATAATTCTTACATGAACAAAAACATGAGTAAACATACAGTTCTACACGATTATTTCCCTGCATGAGACTTTCATTTTCCATTAAGTACAATAAAGTCAAAAAGTAACACTACCCAAACACTGTATCAAATGGTCCACTCCTATGAACTAATACAAACCCTTACCCTACATTTAAAAATACCCTAACCATCAACAAGTGCTCACTAATTTAGGGTGTTTGGAGCTAATCACTAATTTCAGGTTTTTAGGGCTAAGTCACTAAACAACAGACAAATGTGCTTCTTGAATGGTCCTGTGTACTAATCCAAACCCTACCCCCACATTTAAAAACACCCTAACCACTAACCATTTAAAAACACCCTAACCATTTAAAAACACCCTAACCGCTTACTAATTTAGGGTGTTTAGAGCTAGTCACTAATTTAGGGTTTTAGAGCTAGTCAGTAATCTGGGGTGTTTAGAGCTAGTCACTACTTTAGGGTGTTTAGAGATAGTCACTAATACTGGTTTAGGAATTTTGAAAATTTGAAACCAGCATGAAAATTTGAAACCAGTATGAAAATTTCAAACTGGTATGAGAAATCTCATACCAATAATAATTATTTGAAACCGCAAAATATACATGTATGAAAAATATGAATTAGTAGTTTAATTTTTATTATACATGTAACTACATGTACATGTAGTTTAGCACTTTTTTACTTTGTATATGTTTTAAAGTTCAGCTCTTATCTGTTTATTCATATATTTGTAACATAGGATATGTATTTTATCTTATGATTTATTAAAGACCTATTATTATTATTAAAAGGTACTGATACGAGAATTGTTACCCTAAAAAGAAATGCCAAGCACCCCCACCAGTCCCCCCCCCCTCTATACTCAGACCATAGTATCACCATACTTTGCTATGATCTAACTCTGTCATTTCACTGGATGGTTTGCCAGGCTTTAATACACTTCGTTCACACTTAGCAACTTTTGTGTGCATCCATGACTTCATGAATGCATACTGCCCATGTATCGTTTCTTCAATAGACCCTTTGAGAGCTGAATGTTTTTTTTTACAGAGAGATGAAGAGAAATGTGCAGAAGTATTTGCAGACTTTGTTGCCTCATTTGAAGACTCAAGGGCCAAAGGCAAAACTTTTGTTCGTGGTAATACCATCGACTCAGAAACAAAAGGTAAATACATGTACATACAATGTATCTGTCGTTCTTGTAGATACTTTTGTTGATGTACAAGTACATGCTTACCTACATTGCAGAAAGCAAAGAATAGGACATGACATGGAAGTCTAAGAAAAAATCACTTAGCTTTGTAACAAAAAAAAGGCAGTGGCAAGGGTAAAATTATATATAAAAATATGGGAGGGAAATGAAGATCTAGGACATTTTCACGGCCATGCGGGCCTGCAAAATCCGAGACGATTGGCAAGACAAGTATTTTCTCACACGTGATTGGTGGGATGTATCACATGACCCAATATTTGCTCTATGCCCGACAACAAATATCAGCGATTACATCCCCTGTGAGAAGCCTGTGCAAGGACTCCGTAAAAGAAGATATTCGAGCGATTATAATTAAGACAATAACCTACATGTACATTGTGGGGTCGAAATATGCCCTTGATATTTGTCCTTGGACATTATCTGATCCTTGAAGCTCACAATTTCCCTCGAGCTGTGCTCTCGGTAACTGTTCTCTTCTCGGATCAGATAATGTCTGCGGACGAAATATCAGGGCATATTTTGGCGCCACAAATAGTTTATTGTATTTATATTTTAATGCCACAAGTAGAATATTCTTTATGTAATTAACTTATCCAAATTATTCCTATTGTTCCCTTGAGTGCCTGAAATATACCACAGCAACACTTTGTGGTGACGGGTTCAGGCCCACAACCTTCACCATTATTATTATTATTATTATTATTATTATTATTATTATTATTATTATTATTATTACCACCATCATATCCATAGTTACACACTTGACTTAAGTACTTACGTAAGGGACCAATCCCTTAACAACCAAATTAAGTAATATAATTATGCATGTACATATACATGTATAACTGATGTGTAACACATCTGGGATGAATAAACACACTTGAATATATAACTGGACTTGCCTAATTATTTGTATAGGTAATCAAATGGGGATGAGTGAAATTAGTCCCTAACTACATGTACTTCGCCACTGTTCATCCCGTCCAGTTCACACTTCGATGTGCTGCCATTTTTTGATTAAGCACTTAGCGTACGCCAACTAGTTCGGCAAAGGAATCATGTCAAGTTTACGACTCCATTGAACCTGGAGAAGACCAAAACATCTACGATAGAAGCGGAAGAGTGGTTTTCCTATTTCAAAAATCTAAACAGTTCTGCAGACACTAGTAATAATCTTTTCGACCGCAGGGTAGATGCATTTGTATCTAACATGGAGTCTTTCGTACCCTAGTTTGTCGAAATTCTTGATAAGCCTTTTACTGCGGATGAACTAATTAAACTTAGTCGAAAACTGAAAAACAATAAAGCATCTGGTCTAGATTCCATTAGTAATGAAATGATAAAGTGCTGTATCGACTCTCATCCAGATTTAATTGTTAAATTGTTTAATTTGGTTTTCCAATCGAATCGTTTCCCTCGATGCTGGAATGATGGTTGTATTTCACCAATCTTTAAATCTGGAGTTGTTGATGACCCCGATAATTACCGGGGTATTACGGTTAATAGTTGTCTTGGAAAATTCCTAACTCTGGCTCTAAATTCTAGACTATCTCAATATTTAGAAGCTAATGACATTATTAAACCAAATCAAATCGGTTTTCGTAAATCTTACAGAACGGCAGATCACATTTTTGTTCTTAAAACAATTTTAGACGAATACTTTCAGCAGGGTAAGAAGGTGTACATGTACATGTATGTGTGTTTTGTCGACAACCAACTCAGCTGTAAGGTTAAACTCGGAGTATTGCCCATGCATGTCTTTATCTACGACGTACATGTAGTACTCAAATACTTTGTTCACCTACTTGAACATAACGATAACCCTTTCCTGACGAGCGCCCTAAAAGTCTCTTGTAATTTGAGCAAGAAGGGAGGTTGGTCTTGGTTTAGTCTTGTTTCATACTTACTGAAATTAGGTGATTTCAAATTAAACAACAATCTTGTCATTATACCAAATTTAGATTTCAAATCAATATGTAAGATGGTTACCCGAAAAATAAAACAAATATATAAAGATAGATGGAATGAAGAGAGAGAGGAAATAATCCATGGTCATAAAAACTCGAAATTGGAACTACATGCAGAAGTCAAAAGTGATTACTTTTTTGAGAGTTATCTGAATAAAAACATGCTTTTGAGCTGTGACTAAATTGAGATTATCGGCTCATCATTTTCCAATTGAACGTGGTCGTTATTTACGCATACCAAGAGACAAAAAGATTTGTACGGTTTGTGATTCGAATGATGTTGGCGATGAATTCCACTATCTTCTCAAATGCGGAAATCACAATATAGCACAAGCTCGGACCTTATTCTTGAACAAATTATACGACCAAAATCCTTCCTTCTCTTCATTCGATCTTTCTTCGCTATTTTACTATGTGATCTCAATGAAAGATCAGAATATTATAAAGCTAAGCAGCATCTATATGAAACAAGTTATAGATTTATACGATGAAATTGCAAATTAGCCTATTACATATTTACTTTTTATTATTACTTTATTTTATTTATTTTTCCTCCGCTTATGCTTATTGGATGTACACTGATGTACTTTTGTCTCAAAGTGCCAATAAAGCTATATTGTATTGTATTGTATTGTATTGTATAAAGTGTGTGAACGCCAGATTCTATAACTAAACTACTACAAACTAAAGTTACTGTAGTTGACACTTCCCGGCTGTGTTGTCACACTTAGATGTGTTGTCGTTCTTATTCAACTGAAACCATTCAACTGAACTGCTGGGTGTGTGTTAACTTCCAAATATTAAAAGTACTGGTCAACTACCATTATTTCTAGAACTTGTGCGCTAGTTTATATTTAGAAACCGTTTATAGTGTGCGAAGACCGGTTTCTATGACCAAACTACAGACACTTTGATGTGCTGTCGTTTTTTTATTTGATTGTTTGTGTTTATAAAACTTCCAAATAAGCACTCAGCGTATGCCGACTAATTCGTCAAAATTCATGATCCCCTCCAGCTCACAGGTACCGTCGTCGCCAGTGTAATGTCGCCAATTCGTGGAGTTGAAGTTGAGTCTCTGCTTGCAGGGTACTTGTGATCATGATTGTAATATGCTCGCCTGCTGCAGTGCAGGCTAATAACATACTAATTCCACTTTCTTGTTGACAGTAGTAAGGTGCATTTTACTATGTGCGGTGGACCTTCAAAGTTTTGGGAAGACATTTAATAATTCGAAAAAAGAACGTATAAGTTTTTTTAACGTATTTCATAAGCTATAAATGGCTTCAAAACTCGGAAAGTACCGGTAATAACGATTTTACAGAGCTGTCAAAATTCAGACTGACATGTTCACGCCTGACCGATTGCACGTGCTGAAATTCAGACAACAAGAACCGCAACATTTGCAGTGATTTCGGCCCAAACCTTGGTTCCAAGACTTTTAGCAAATTTCCAGGTAAACTTTGCTGTCAGTATTAGCTCGAAGTGTGAAATGAAAATAAACATTTGGTGTGCCGTTGAATAACCTGAGACAAGACAGTGGCTTCAAGTGCGAGTTATTTTAACCTGCGAGCAGTAGTTTCTTGTCTTTTTCTTGTAGAAACCTCTGCTTGCAGGGTAAAGTTATTAATAGCGGGATGAGTCTTAATTTTTTTTTTATATTTTCTCAATTCTCGAGAAGTTTATTACAACACCGTTGAATAAGAAAACAACTATTCGTTTTTGAAGTCGGTTCGAACTTCACGCAAACTTGAATTTGAACAATAACTGCATAACAAAGAAAAACTACACACGTGTGCGTGTAATACACTCATGTAGTACACACATGCATTTACACTCAATTGAGTGTAATACACGCATGTACTACACACGGAAAACGCGCATGTAGATGTTAACGTAACATACTTCTGGGCGGTACTGTAGAGCATAGAGCATTCTCGATCTGCGCGATCTGGCAACCGAACAGCCCAGCGCACTGGGTCACACAAAAGTGGACAAAAGGAAGAGAGGGAAACCAGCGAACGATCACAGTGACTTGCAACTGACTAGCAAAACTCCAAACCACAAGCAATAACAATAACAGTCCCAGATGATAATTAACCCAGGGCCACACAAGCACACCACAGGGCCCCCAATAGTTGCTGGATATTTAACCATGCCTAAATTACATTTAGTCTCGATTAATGAAGACAGTTAAAGTGTAGTAAACATTTAGCTGTAAATTTGCTGTTGTTGCTATTCATGTAAAAACTATTAAACTCTTGTTTGCATGTACACAGCTGAGATCAGTTCCAGCGAAACTGGTAGACTGTATAAACCAATGGCCAAGTACAGTGCTGCCATTATGGAGGAAAAGTTCAAAGCCGAAGCAGCTTCTAAAACAGTGAGTACATATCACACAGATACATGTACTTGTTGTCATAATGTTTATCATGTGACCAGTCATGGAACATGTTTGCAATACTCTTGTTCTGTCAAAAACCTGACAATCAGTCTCCCTGGCTGAAAGCTCATGTCAACAGAGAATCATTGTATTTCCGAAAAGCTGGCTTCTTGAATTGAAAACATACGCAAAAATTCTGAAGGATTGAAGGATCTAAGTTTGAAACTATGTAAAGTAAAGTTTATCAGATGAACTAAAAACACCAGACTAGTGCTGGGACAGTGTTTTGTAATGCAATCCTTTCTTTTCAATGGGTCTAAAATGGGGGTTGGGGGTAGGGGGCAAGGAAACATTTTTTACGTGAAGATCAAGGGTGCTCAAGGTCAAATAATTAGGATGACCAGACACATTTTTAAGAGGAAGCGTTGAGTTCGCCAGTCACAGTACAGTAAGTTTGATATTTTGTTTCATATTGAATGTATTGCAACCAAACTTTCTGTGCTGATACAAAAGTAGTACAAAAAGATTTATAAGAACTTTAATTTATAGTAATCAAGTGAATCTTAAAGCGTTTAGAAATTGTGTGTGTGTTGATACTCAGGGAAGTCATCAGAAATGTTAGCTTGCCTGTTAAAGCTGTTAACTAAACCTTTTGAATGCTTTGTAAAAACGCTTGTTATCCATTCGTTAGCTGTTCATTTTTGCCGTTTAAGAGATATCCATTAGTGTACATTTTCCCATGTGAGGTCACATGTGTAGAGCTCTCTGCTCTCTGTTTCATATTATCTCATCCATATATGCCAAACTTAATTTTGCATTCTTTTTCTTGGAAGGATTTGAAGAAAAAAGCAAAAGAAAAGGAAAAGAAAAAGAGTAATCTTGAACTGTTCAAAGAAGAATTGAAAAGGTAAGAAAACTAAAGCCAGATTATTTAACAAATAGATTCCATTCTGCCATGCGCCAGTCCTTATACACTGTAGATGCATAGATGACTTCACAATGTGAAGAGAAGAAGTGTGCCACAAGATGCAGTTGAGTGGTGTACATGTAACTGATGTTGTCTTCCCATTTTGGCATGTGCATCTACAAGTATTTTTGGGGGAAAAAAATCACATATACATGTACTGTAAGCTGCTCCCCCAACTTTTTGAGCCATTTTTTTTTTACTTTAAAGACCTGAAGCTCCATCAATTATTGTTTGATGGAGAAAAAGAGTGTTTTCAATAGTTGATCTTTTAACTGTTTAATTGTGAATATTCATAACATTCTTATTAATATGCATGTGATGAATATTTATAATAGAGATATTGGAGCTACACACTGTAATTGTAAGGCAATAGTAAGACCTGTTGTCAACTGACCATTTAGCTAATAATGCTATTACATGTACAGACACCAACAAGAATTTACAGTAGTACTAAAATTCTGATGAACTTTGGTTTGGTTCTTGTTTAGAGTCTCATTGTTTGGGTCCTCATACATTTTGGTCTGGGACTCGTAATAATTTTATTATGGAGCCATAAGGACTCATCATATGAAATAACAAAATCACTGTTTTAGTGAGTACTTGACATGAAAGCTACCCATGTTTACCCTGCAAAACATGGATTCCTCCAAAGTTCTGCTGAAAACAAATGAGAGAGAGAAATCTCTGCAGGGAATCTTTGCATCCTTGCCACTCTTTCTTCTGTTCAGGACCTAAATGTAGTTTGTAAATTGTGTAACATGTTCCTATTCATTGGAATCAGTTGTTTGAAACAGGTTACAATGTATAACTGGTTTCTGTTTTTTTCTATGGTTGAAGATGGTGTCACATCACATAATTGAACACCTTTGTACAAATGAAACTGTTGCTCGTAGAATCTTACTGAGCTATTGTGGTTTTATGGCTGTTGCTAGTGGATCAGACCAATGATGTTGCTAGTAAAAAATTGTGACAACTACATACATTGTAGCAACAGTTGAAAATGGTATTCTCCTCTTATTTAAATCCCTGCATTACTCTTAGAGGTTTTGGTATATTTTATATCCTCCTACATTAGCACATTATTCATTATTTAAGGGTTGCAATGATGTTTTATCGACAAATACAGGCACGCACTGACTGTACAATGAATGAAAAATTATAAATACTGCATGAGACCGAATGCAGTATGAAGAAATTTTGAGTTCATTGTACAGTCAGCAAGTGCTCTATTTATCAATAAAACACAAACATAAAGTCTAACCCTTTTAAGTAATGATCCATATAAGAACTGTAGTGCTCTATGGCAAGTAATTTTAAAATATGTTAATGTTCTATTATTCTTTCTCATAATTTCATTGGTTGATACTTATAAATTCAATAGAAACCCATTGAAATAATGCATTTTCATTCGATATTTTTTTGTGGTTTGAATTTATTTTTGATCCAACTAATATGTGGTTTAATTTCGAAGAATATCGTGTGTGGGGAAAGTTCCAACAGCCAGGGATTCCTTTAATTGACATTGAAACTGAGCACATGTGGCATGCTGTGTTCACCAATAAAGCACTATCATTATCCAATCACCTGCTTGGATTTTGTACCGTGCCCAAAGTCGGAATATTAAATGTACACATAGAAATGTAATCATGAAATACAATCAGTAATTTGTTATTAATTGTGTTTTGTTTGTTGCCAAGGAATCAAGAGGAAAGACAGCTCAGGCATAAAATAAATAAAGGTGAAGTAACAGATATACCTAAAGATGTCCTCGACAACTTGCCTGCATCTTTCCTGGTGGTCCCAAAAGGTACATCCCAATGTTGTGAATAGGATACTTTCACGAGTAGTACTTACCTACTTTTAACAGCTAATGGGCAGTGTTCATTCTAGAAAATGAAACAAGGTGGGATATGTCTCTTATTGCTTCTCAGATTTTGCAAGACTTGTATCTCAGACAGGGATAATTTAGTGTCATACAGAATCTGAATCGTTTTCAGTGATTAGGTCAGTTCAAATGATGGGACAATGGCCCATCACTTTCTCAATTTATGTGCCATAATTTTTTTAGGGGGCCATGGGTGAAAATAATGGGCCATTCATGTTTTTCTTCTTCTTCTACATGTTTTTGTTTGCCTTTTCACGCAAATAATCAGATTATTTAATTGCATGATAAAAAAATAATTTATGAAAAAGTTTTCTCACAAATGTCCACCAAGAGAATTTGGCAGAGCATGAAAAATACAATGTATGTTTGTTTATTGTGAAACCACTTAATTTGTATACAAATAACCATGGGACAGCTTTTCTCTCGTGGCTTTTGAAACAGAACTTTGCATGAACTTCGGCCATGAACTTGTGTTTAAATATTTTGTGATATGAGGAAATGATTGTTTAAACATTCTGTTTTATATTTCAAAAGTTTGAAAGGCTCATCAAAATTTTGTTGAAACTTTGATTGACTTGGCTTGAAATTTCTTTGAACTTTAACATGAAGGGCCCTAACGAAAAATTGTTTTTGCACCGTTTATACATAAAAAGTGCCAATGGTGCACAGTGCACAGCCTTCCTGATCTCTGTATTCTGTGAATGCAAACGGTGTTGCATTCATGTTGAAGATTAGCAATAGTGAGTTGTAAAAGTGTGGGAATAATTTTGTATTAAATATAAATCACTCCCTAGAATGAACACTGAATGGGGAATAGGAAATAGGAATATTTCTAGACAAAAAAAAAAATTATTAATTGTTATAAAGGTGGCCTTAGCTTCACAAAATAAATACAGTAATTACCTGGGTATTGGCCACACCCCAAACTTAGATGCCTTTTTTTTTTGGGGGGGGGGGGGGGGTTAGTTAGAAGGTTGTAAATGCTTGTACAATGTACTGCAAAACTTCTTCAGAAGAGATTGTTGACATTCCAAGTCATGCCAACTTCTATTGCAACTTGAAATGTGTATTTTAACCTACTGTCTTTAAATCACTCCAGAATTCTTTTGCTTTTATCTCCCTATGTTTAACCACAAACAGTATTTCTTGACCTATATTTTCAGCTGAACTTGGTCTAGACAATTATGAAATATTTCACCATCATGACAGAGATGAACATGGAGGTGGTGTTCTGTCTGTTACCAAGAACGATATACTGACCACAAGAGAGCATAATATTATGCTTGAATGCGAGTTCACTGAATCTGTCTGGAGTAAAATCCAGATAGCAGGTTCTAGGCCTCTGCCTTTTCAAATTACCATGTACATGACTGTATAGATATTGTAGATAGATTGACCTCTTACTGTGTAATGCAATATCTGTTTTTCCTGTTTTAGAGGAGAGTTACAACTATGGCTCGCATGACACTGGTGACCCAAACACAACAAATCTGTACATTGGAAATATCAGCCCAAAGGTATGCACACAGTATAAAACGATAAAATAAATACTTTGTTTATCCTTGGATGAATGAGACTGATTAGGCCTAGGTCATCTTGCTAATGTCTCCAAGACTCATTCCACGCACACTCCTTACTCCATTCATATGTTCTCTGTACTCAATACTCAATTCACATGATGATTTTTATGGAGGGAGGACAATTGGAGAACCAGGAGAAACACCCATGATATGCTATTGAAAGGAGACCGAACCCTGTTACCTAACGTCCAGCTTTCTCATGCAAATCGGTTAACTATCATATTTGGGTTGAAAATAGGTCGTAACACCAAAATAATTGAATAACATGATTCTATACATCAACGTTTATGAAGCCATTCAGGAAACTCACAGCACGTATTTTATCAGATCTAAAAACACTCGGTTTGTAAATCTGATAAAACACAGCTTCTCATTTATTAAACATTACTTAAAACCCTAATAACCTGGCAAGAATTATAGCTCCAAGTACTGTACATGCTTTTTTGGTGGGAGTATTTGTGAAAATTATATATGTGGGATATTTATAAAAACATTAATGTGCTGTATAACACTTTTTCATCTGGAGATAAAATAAATTTCCACATTTATTTTTTGGTACAGAACTGCTGCATGTGTGAGTGGCCAAAACATGATTAAACATACCGTAGTTTACCACTTTCAAGCAGCACTCCCAACTTTGACAACCTCACAAATTCAAATTTGAAGTCTGAAAATGTTTTGGAAAACGCTCACTTTTTAGCCGCATCATAATTTTAGGATTTTACTGATAACTCGCTAACACCAAGTCAAGTTTGGAGCAACTTTTCCTCATTCTTCTGAAATGTTTCTGCCTCTCCAATCCCTCATCCTAAAATGGCTTGAGTATGCCTTACATTCTAAGATATTTACAGTTCACCAACTTGAAAAACAGAAGCTACATGTAAACACACAGAAGTCTTTCTCTGCCTGGTTTTGGCCACCATCTTGAATGTAAACTGCTGACCACAAGATACGATGGACAACAATCGAAGTTTCAGAGTACATTTGAAATGGTTTTGGAAAGTACTAGATGCTATAAGGTGAATCCCTAATTTTGGGGATTTCCTCACAATTTTCAACATTTTGTGGTCATCAACAAAATGCTGCAACTTATTATAAGTGGTAAACTATAGTATATTTTTTGCAAGCAAGTGAATAAACTTTACCTACACCCATTTCCCTTAATGACAGATGAATGAAGAAATGTTAATGAGGTTGTTTGGAAAATATGGACCACTGGCAAGTGTAAAGATCATGTGGCCCAGGACAGAGGAGGAAAAGTCCAGGAACAGGAATTGTGGGTTTGTGGCATACATGAGAAGGAAGGATGGTGACAAGGCGATAAAGGGGTTAACAGGTAGGTACATGCACATGATGACTGCCTACCCATAGACAACTTTCATAAGTGCGTATTCCCGTTTCGATAGTTTATCCACATGTACAGAAAACATGAACATTACCATGTGAAAGAGCATGTTGATATTAGTGATCTTGTGATATTTCGGTACTGTAGCTAAAAAAGCAATGAAGTTACAGCCATTTGAAATTAGAGAGATTTGTATGAGAAAAACAATGAAGCCTTTCTAGCCTTGCTTTCATGTATTTTCTGCAATTGAAAAATTAAATTTACAATAAAATTTAAATTTACAATAGCAATTATCCACATTGCTCTAACACAGAACACAATGTCTATCAATCAATCTTTATTATTTATCCACAGAATCTTAACAGTAACATTAATAAAACTGATTTAAATAAGAGCCGTGCCTAATTAAATTATGCTAATCTAATCTAATGCTAATCTAAATCTAAATACAATTTTGTGATACTAAATGCTAAAATTTATAATAATATCCAATTAAAATATTTTGATTATCATTAATTCAGCGGTCACCAAGCATGGCGGTTTGTTCAATTTGTTTCTTAAATGAAACAAGAGACTTCATTCCGTGAAGCTGTGGTGGTAATTCGTTCCAGAACTTCATGCCATCGTATGAAATGCTTTTCTTTCAATATTCGGTTTGGAGCTGTGGGAGACGAAGTTTGGTATCGGTGCCTCTTAGATTATAACACGTTGAACTACCAACCATTGTATACAGCTCAGAAAGGGTAACAGGTGCTAGATTATTTATTGTTTTATGCATAATTATCGCTTTCCTTTTTGCCCTTCGCTCATCGAGTTTATCCCAGCCTAGAATTGGTAACACTTTACTAGAACTGGTATTATAATCTGCGCCGAGTATTATTCCAGCGGCTCTAGTGTTTTGGAGAATTTTGTAATTTGTCTAGTTTAGATAATTATCATCTTTCATGTGGTAGCGTTAGTTTCCCTTTACAGATTAATCTTCCATATTATGCAAATTAGGAGGCAGCCATTATATATGAATGATGTCTATTAGCTCAGTGGTTTTGCAATAGTCTGGTGGAGGGCAAGTGTTTGTTTCCAGGCTAGACCAACACTTAGGGACTTAAAATAACTATGTAGGATGCCTTACATAATCTCAAAACAGGAATTGGTTGTTAGACAATCTTCCATGTCTTCTCAGATAGAGCATAAAACCATAGGACTACGCTTTACATGGAAGTCAGCAGAGAGACTAAGTCAATAAAGCAGTAGCTTAGCTAAACGTTTAGAAGGTGCAATGCACAGAGGACTACCAAGCAACCTGCAAAGTGGTTTGGTGGCAAAGTGTAATAATGTAGTCAATATTAACTGTACACACATGTATTTGTGCATAATTATAGTGATGCTACACCCTTGTAAAAGACTATTAAATGGTTACCCTCTATAAATAAAATGACTAAGAAAAGTTCATATGAAAAATTATATCTAATAAACTTCAATGTCAACCCTTAAATTCTCATACTCTTACCATTGTTAGGTTAAGTTTACCACATTTAGATTAAGATACTTGGGACCATTCTTTGGTAATAGCGAGATTCAGATGTTAGTGTGACAACAACTACAGTACCGCCGGAAATTATAGGGACATCCGACCGCGGAAAAACCTTGTGCAACAGATGCGGAGCCGCAGTATGGCGCCGCGGCTACCGAACAAATGGCAGTATTATTTCCACTCAGATTCAGCAACACCATTTTCAAGGTCAAGGATATCATAATAGCATCATATTCAACATCGAAAACTCATTCAAGGTCAAGCTAGTATGTTCAGCTCACATTCAATAAATTATTTTCACGCTCACAGAAAAATACGTTCAAGGTCAAACAAAAAAAGTTGCACATGTTCTAGGCAGGAAAACATGATCAACAAACTCAAAAATACTGTCAACAAACCGGGACGTTGTCAACAAAAAAACACTCGTTCCCAGGCTTTCTCCTCATTGCCTCAATCTGGTGTGCACCGAAATCAATATGGCGCCTGAATCGAACCATGGTGGTGATTCACAACAAACTTTTGGAGGATCTGGATGGGAGAACGTTTTTGAGTCAATAATTGAAGTATTAAACGATTATGAAAGTATTTTCATACATCTGATCGATCTGCTCGAGAGAATGTTGTTATCAGACTGGAATCTGTTGTTGCTCTCCTTCAGCAAGTCTTATCCTCTGCAAGAAATCTCCAATGCTCTGAATTTCTAGAAGAACTGTTACAAAATATCCAACTATTTTAATAGTGCTCTTGGACTGGAAGCGGACTACGCAGTCCTCTTCTCAGTGTACACAAGTGGCTATTTATTCCTTTAGATCTCCTTGTGTTATTCGAACTGCTACAATCAATCAATCAACAACTTTATTCCAGTGTCTAAAACTACTAGCTGGCCACAAGTAGCCTACTAATTGGGGACACTATAATTAAAACTGCACTATAAATAAAACACTATAAATATACAGGGCTCGAAATAACGGCCGGTCATATGCCGGTCAAGATGTCCGGCCAAATACATTTTTGACCGGACATTGCCAATTTTTGGACGGTCAAAAATGATTTTTTTTTGTTTGTTTCTTTTTTTGTTTTTTGTTTTTTTGTTTTTTGTTTGTTTGTTTTTGTGTTAGAGCGGGTATTCGCACCCAGACATCAAATAGGGAGGGTGAGGGAATAGGGATGAGAGAAGGGGTCGAAATAGGTCTTTCAGGAATTTCATTTCTCGCATCATTTTCCCTTGATCGGTCTCACTCTGCTTTAGCCCACCATATCGAAGGCATGTCAAATAATGCTTATCAAATATGTGCAGTAGCGAAGTACAATGAAAAACTAAGAAATTACATTTAGCGGCAAGGACTGCGATAAAAATATGTTCCCTGACATTCCAACTATGTGGCTCGCTGACAGTTGAAATTAACAAACGTTAGCGTTTCGGCAACTGTTATTAAATTAGAACATGTTTGGATGTCGGGTGAACAAAAAGGACGGTATTGATAATCATGACAGGCCATACTTTTCACTGATTGTTGCACGCCTGACGAACATTGACCTAATATAAATTCAATGTGGCTTTGCGATTTGTAGGTCAATTTTTTTCAAATAATTATATGACCGGTCAACATGTCCGTTCAAAACGGTATTTGACCGGTCAAGCACCAAAGTTGGCCGGACATTGACCGTTGACCGGCCGTTATTTCGAGCCCTGAATATAACTGAGTTGACCTTATTGTTATTATAAGAGATTAAATGAATAAATTACAAATGATAGAACCCGTTTCAGATGAGTGAAATGTTCACACAAGACGAAAGCTGTAGATGCTTCACTAATTGGAGCCCACTCTTTTCAATTAAAGATCTAAAATAGAATAATTAGGTTGTTTATCTCATATATGTACACTCTGACAAGTTTGTAAGAATGTAAATTAATATAGTCTACTGATATTAAATTAATAACAATTAGTTAAAACTAAAGTTAATATAACTACGTATCTAGCTAATATTAATAATAAGTTAAAATTACGTTAATATAATTATACATTGTAATAAGAAACATGATGATATAATAATTATGCTGATACCAAATAGGCCACTGTATCCATATATCTAACTGAATTAACTCTGTCATTGATCATAATTATAATAATTATGCTGATACCAAATATGTCACTATATCCCTATATCGAAGTGTTACAAAGATAGCAGCTCTCTATGCATGAACTGCTACTAATGATGCTTGTCAAATCTCTATCTCTGATATTGGCTTTGAAACTCTTAACGGAAGTTAAGTTCCTGTCTTTACTCTGGCAGGCTGAAGTTTGACATTAGTGAAGACACCTTAGTGCAGTTGAGGTCATTTGGATTCACGTGGACCCATATTTCCGATATGCTGTTAGCTTCAAGGTGCCCGTGGACAATTAGATGAAATCAAAATTTGTTTCTCTGATAAGAGGGAACTTCTTTTGAAAAACTGTTTTCAACTCTGATCTTATGGCCGATTCATCCGCGCCATTTTCCAAATCAAATTCTCCCTTTAGCAGAACCATGTCATCTTTGAGTACATACTGTTTGTGATCCTTGCTGATTTCTTCATCCTCAAGGAAGTTATCTAATAGATAAAACAGTCTTTGGAATGATCTGCTTGCTAGTTTTCACAGATTTTTTGGGCAAGGGAACTTTTCTTTTTCCAATGCACAAAGAATGCGATGGATGGCAAGGCAGAGCTAGAGCTGGTTGAGGAAGACTTGATGTGTTTGGCATACTAAATTCCTGGAGTTGTCGCAATGCAAACAAAGCCAACGAACGGATTAAATCTCTTGTTTGGCCAACCAATGCCTGTGAAGAGTTCCGAGCAGCTTCAGAGTTCAACTCTTTGCGGATGCAGCTTCATTTGATGACAGTCGATCCACCTTCGGCCGCCATTTTGACAAAACCGCGTGCTCAACACCAGATCGAGGCAATGAGGAGAAAGCCTGGGAAAGAGCATGTTTTTGTTGACAACGTCCTGTGGTTTGTTGACAGTATTTTTGAGTTTGTTGATCGTGTTTTCCTGCCTAGACATGTGCAACATTTTTTTTGTTTGACCTTGAACATATTTTTCTGTGAGCGTGAAAATAATTTATTGAATGTGAGCCAAACATACTAGCTTGACCTTGAATGAGTTTTGGATGTTGAATGTGATGTATCTGAGTGGTAATAATACTTGAGCTTAAACGAAATTTGTTGAATGTGGTAGAAGTTGAACACCTTGAATTTTGCACCAAATGGCTTTCCATACACCGCGGTGACCACAAAAGTGACCGTGGTCACCTCAAAAATGACCGCGGTTGCATGCGGCACAGCCGTGGTAAATGTTCCTATAATTTCCGGCGGTACTGTATGAGTACAACTTCCCATAATTATGCTTTTAAAATATACATGTCTGAACAAACAAATACCAGGGTCCAAAATTAACTTTTTCATGTAGGCGCCAACTGGTAACTAGCCAAACAATTTTACTTGCCAAAATACCAATTGTAGTCACCCCATTTCAAGTTTCAAGCAACAGAGAACATTTGGTGGCATGTTTTATTGGCTAAATTTACTTAGAACATTGTGTGACTTTGGGACATTGTGAAAACATTGTGCAGACTTTAGGTAAGTCGCCAGCTGGTGACTAACTCTGAAAGTTTGGTCGCCAACACTCAAAATTTAGTCGCATTGGCACCAAATAAGGCGCAAATTTCGGACCCTGAATACACATACTCAGTAGCTTGTTCTCGTGTCCGCTGTTTGGTAGAATTGAATGATCCCTACTTTGCCTATCATTAGTCCAAAAATCATACTTGCAGTAAAAGTTGTACTTGTACTCTAATCTGAAGCTCACTATTGTACATTGTGTGCTCAAATTATGACGAAACTGTGCGATTAATGTTACCAGGGCCACTTAGACAAGAGAAGCAATCACGTTATAGAACGAAAACAAAGCATTCCAACTTTGGTTATTTGAGCCAATCAGTGCTGAGTACAATACTGGTTTTTAAATGCTTGTTTTCTTCTACACTGTGATTGGTTTTTATTGTCCATGTTGTCACGGTAACGGTAGTTGCACAATAATGAGAATTCTTTTATAAATATTTCCCATTTTTTATCAGGTAAAGATATCATGGGATATGAAATGAAGCTAGGTTGGGGCAAAGCAGTGCCCCTCCCTCCCCACCCTATTTATGTCCCACCTGAGATGGAGGAAGACTCCACACCCCCACCCCCCTCGGGTTTACCATTCAATGCCCAGCCTGACAAAAAGAAAGTCCCTCCTCCCAATGAAGGTGAAACTACAAATGATGAAAATCTAGATCCCAATGGATTTAATAAGGAGGTGAGAGGATATTTAAGCATGCTAATATACATATTATTGTAGGTATATAACGAGCTGTGCATAACAGCTTAGTTAGCAATATAACAATCTGTGTAATTGTAATGTAAATTTATATATTAATATTGTACAGTACTTACTGAATAATTGCAAACTTGTAATGTTATACATTATAATTGTATCTGGAGATTGGAGGGAGGTCAGTTCTTTATTTGGGTAGATATCTGTTTCTTCACTACAGTATATATGTAGTGTATATCTGTTTTTATACCTCTAGTATGTATATTAATCTTTAACATCCTTGTTACTATCGTCATTGGGTGCTCTTCAGACTGCTCTAAGCTGCAATAACTGTATTACTCACCATGACAACTTCGTATTCACACTGGTGATAATTTTCTGAGAAAAGTCAACAATTTGGTGACTGCACTTCCTCTAAACAAGAAACAAAGTGGCTTTTTTTGGTGACTGAAAGAATTGATCAGTTTAGAGACTTCTATGAATACTCTAAATTGTCCTTCCCAACACAGAGAACTGTACTATTCATACTTTGTCTAGTGTTTTTGGAAGCAAAGTCCAACAGCTTTTTGTCCACATCTTTTATTAGATGTTTTTAGTGACCAGTTTAATGTTTTGCTTCTTAAAATTTGAGAATACTGCTGCAGTTATTTTGTAGCAAAAATTGGGCCATTCATAATAACACAGATCAAGGGATCAAACCAACTTTTACAAATCATCCAGCTTCTTCTTTTCATTAGATGTGACTCTGTCGTGTATATAGAAATGTAGAGACGAGTGTCCTCATCTTTGGTCCCAAAAGTCACACGCATGAAACTTGATACTGTATATGTACAACACTGACAGTTATGTAATAATGCTAGGATCATGGGTGGAAGAATATACGGACAGTCGATGCACATTTTCTTGGTCTGAACCATTATTTTGTTATCCTTTTCCTAAGTTATGAGAGGCAGCTTTATACACCTCATTCATAAGGGCGTGGTCTCTGTATTTTAACAGTTTAGCTACATGTTCAATGTATGAAAAACAACATCCTTGCCATGCGAACGAGCATACCAACATTGGTAATTCTGTAGAATTTGAGTGTTGTAGCATACAAGGCTGTAAAGTTACAGCGATTTGAAATTAGAGAGATTTGTATGAGAAAAACCGTGTATGCCTTTACAGCCTCGCTTTCGTGTATTTTCTACATTGAAAATGCCAATAACTCGACAGCAATTTGAAACATTGCTTTCAAACTGGTCAATTAATAATGTAGGTACGATCTTTCATGTGGTAGCAATAGTTTCTCTGTACACATTGATCTTCCAATTTCTGCAAATTAGGTGGAAGCCATTATGAATGAGGTCTATACTCCGATGTAGAAAAGTTCTTTGGATGACAATGACGTTGAAATTACTGAAATAAATCAACATGGAAAGAGTGATATGCATGACAACTACTGCACACAACTTTTTGGTGTAAAATTAATTTTAAAGTGCACATAAGCCCTAGCCAGTTATCTTTGATATCGATTGTACATGAAGTGGATAGTCCAACGGTAGAATATTTCTTGATTTGGGTGTTGCGTCTAAAATATATAAAGTTCATATTTCCAATATGCTAATGATGTGATGTCATCACCAACATCACTTATTATACAAAAGCATTGCTGGTAGAGACAAATTACCTATTTTTAAATTCTAAGTTATATTTGAAGCTTATCAAAGTGATTTTACAAAAAAAGAATCTAAATTAGAAAATAGCTTAATTCACAAGTACAAAGAAATTCAGCAAATGTCGGTGATGAATCACATCATTAGCATATTGGAAATATAAACCTTAATTTATATATTGTAGATGCAACACCCAAATCAAGAAATATTCTACCGTTGGACTATCCACTTCATGTACAATCAATATCAAAGATAACTGGCTAGGGCTTATATGCTCTTTAAATTATTTCCTTTCAAGGAATACTAATATTGTTTACACTGAAGATCATGTGTTAAATTCTCTAAAGGGAAACATAAGTAAAAAGGACTCTGACATTAAAGAGAATTTAGGACTTGATCTTAAGTATTGTTCTGCATAGGCCTCTCTTTAAAGGGCTTCTCTTTTTCAGTTTTCTGCTGAAAAATAAGTTTTATTTACTCTTACATGGTTCTATGGCTGTCTAAATCTATTGCTGTGTTGGTCTCCTCTAAGCTGTACACTAGATGTCATTTATGGACCCATTTTCCTGTCCATAAAACTCATTTGAATTTCCAGCGCACCAGCATGTTCGATCTTACAACGTCACACTGTTGGCTCTATTGTTAGAAAACAATAGTTATTTTGTTGTGTAACAATAGGGGCAACCATGCAACATTATAAGATCCAAGATGGCAGCACACAGGACATTCAAATGAGTTTTATGATCAGGAACATTGGACCATAAATTACATCTTTACAGGCGACAAACATAGCAACAGTCATAAGGAATATTTGAGAGCAAAACGAAAAGTGTTTTTCAGTGCAGGTTCCCTTTAAGACCAAGAAAACGTGCATGTCTTTATCAGCATTCATTAACATACACCAACAGACACGACTTGCACCTAGCAACAAGATTACTCACATCCTTCTTGTGGCAATTATTTCATAGAACTTAGCCAACGCGGTTGTGAAAGTTGTAATCCCGAAAGAAAGGTACACTTCATTGAACAGATGAAATAGTAAGCGATTTGTTGTCCCTCTTCGCTGATGAATAACTGTGACAGTGGATGTGGATTATACGACGCAGAACAAGCTTACAGTCGTGTAACATCTTGTAAACACACTTCAAGCATTATGTGTGCTACAGTTTTTGTTAATGTAGATATACATTTGACTTTTGCTTAACTTTGTCAATATTATGTTCCCAGAATTAAAAGAAAAGTATTGAGGGCGATCTTGGTACAGTAACTTTTAATTTTTGTGTGTTTGAATTGTGTTGATGAAAACTAAAATAATGATGTTATTTTCTCAGTAGACAAAGAAATCACTCCAACATTGAATAATTTTTGAAATAATTACTTGACCAATATTATTTGTTGCAGTATTAAAAGAATGTAATAGTTATTCTTTCCTAATTATTTTAGCCCCCACTTTGTGTTACTCTTTAGAGTAATATGTTTTTTATTCAAACATGTGATATTTCTCAGTAGACAGAAATCATGCAAACATTGAGACCAATTTGTAGCTGTACAGAAAGAATACAAAATTAATTCCTTTCTTGTTTTAACCCTTATTTTATTTGCTATTCTTTAGACAAATATATTTTTTATTCAAACACATTCATCTGTGACAACTATACTCTATCAAGACTTTATAGAAGTTAGATAGATTATTCATATTCCATGCAAACTCTAAGTTTGGACTAGAGGTTGCATCCTTTTTGATGTGGAATGATTTTACATCTAGTAACTTGGGTTTCATTGGGATCGTAGAGTCTGTAAGGGGAGAGGACTAATCTTTTGTGATGTTGACACCAAATTCTACCAACAGAAGCTTGATCAGCATCATACACCGTGTGATAGAGTTTGTGGTGCGCGAAGGACCCATGTTCGAAGCCATGATCATGAACAGAGAAATTAACAATCACATGTTCAGGTAAATAGAGCGGTTTTCAGTTGAGTATAGTAAAACCAAAACCAATTACATAGCCAATCACAGGAGTAAGTGAAAACACAATGAGCCAATGACAAACTGAAGTAATTCACGATTGGTTTTACTTGAACCAATCACGAGGAAAAGTAAATGCAATCGTGGATGGCGTGATGATTGATGGCGTGATGGACCAAAACACGTTTGGTTTTAGTTTAGCACTTGATTGGCTGATAATCACAAAACATTTTACACAGCCAATAGGAAAACTGAGCAAACACAAAAGCAAAGCAGTCACGGATTGCTTTTGACACTCAATCGAAATCCGCTCTTACTAGTAACAATGATATTGATAATCATAACTTGATAATTGCCAATGAGCAACGAAGCAAAGACATGAGAAATATGAGGTTGCAGAATTATAGTCTGATTTTCAGACGGTACGAGGTCGTCCGCTCACTGCTGCCTCCTCAGCCGATAATTCTGTGACGTTATTACCTGCCAAAATGCGGTAGTTATTTTATTTAGTCAATTTTTCATGAGTAGCATAAGTTATGCTTGATTAGGTAAATCATTTGAGGATGGCTTTATGTTATGGTTTTAATAGCAGCTTTAAAAGTGTTGATTTGTTCCTTGTTCATACTGAGGAAGCTTCACAGGAGATGTATCTGTATTAATTTTGCTACTGGCTATGGAAAGTTGATGCCTGGTTTGACAGACTGAACTACATTGTATGCAGAACACCAGGTTGGATAACATTCAACATTTTGTTTGCTTGTCCCCAGTCTTTGCTTACCCATGGCTGAATATTGTGACATCACTTATTCAGTTCAGCCCCACACTGAGAAGCCAGGCCAAAGCCTCTTGAAAGTGAAATAATATTGAGAGATCTAGGGCAGTTTTTGAGAGGTCTATGAAATATATTGTGTGAAACCTTGATGTTCTGCCGTAGTACATGTATTTTACATGGGTCAAAAACATAAACCGACTCCCAGAATAGGTTTTGCCAGGCTTCTAAGATTCTTACTTAGGAGTCAAAATGGCAGCCATCTTGAAGAAGAAAATTATTTGCAATTGATGATGGGATGACGAGTAGAAGCATGGGATGTTCTGTTCTATTCACACTAAAACTGAATCCAGAATCAGTTTGATAGCCAGTATTTGCATGACTCTTTAACAATAACCCAAACCTGCTTGCTACCTTATCCTTGATTTGTACAACCAAATGAAGAAATATCTATAATTATGATGATGTCTCTGAGGCAAACTGTGAACGTCAGATGTTCACTCAATCAGCAACTAGTGGAATTCCCGAAGAGAGACCTGCTAGCAGGGAATGAGTGGAGCTGTAAAGGAATAAAATAACTACAGCAAAGACCCGTAGATAAGCTGCACCCCAAGTTTTGAAGCTTGAATTTAGGACAAAAACTTTTTTGAAAAATACAAAAAAATACTTAAAAATATTTTATCCAAGTTCATAAACAGTTGTACTTGATGCCAAACTTCTTAAAAAAAAAAAGAGAATAATATTTTGTTGGAGTTCATAAACGCTCGTACTTGAACTAGCAAAACTTCATCAGATTGTCATAAATACATAATCGCAACTTTAATTTGATCGAATATGGAATTCTTCCACTTTTATTCCCCCATTAACTCTTTCGGGTCCGATCGTGTGTGAGCTCAATTGGTGAAATCCTGAGTGCTAACTCAACCCTCCCTCCTCAGTTCAAGTTTGGCTAGTTTTTAAGCCGAGGGCTCAAACTTTTCCCACAATGCCATTTGGGAGAATTCTGTTCACTCGTTGACGGTAGGTATGGCTGCTTCGGTAGGGTTTCCAATAAAATGTGCTCTAATTTTGGAGAAATATGCCACTGTCAGAGAGCTTGAGGACATCATTAAGTCTGAGGATGGCTGAAAAGTACTTGGTTTGCTTCTAGTAGGCTTTGTGAGGGGATTTCACAGGGTTTTTCCATTGTGTTTGTGCTTTCAGACACAGGTAAAAATTCTTCAATGAAATCCTTGGAATCCTGCAGTTGGCAGTCTTTTACCCCTGCTCAACCTATTAGGATGTGTTTTTGTCACTTTAAAGCAACGGCTTGAGTGCAAATCACTGCTCTTGGTTGTAGGGGTAAAAGACTTTAAAAAAGCTCTACCGGAGTCCCGGGGGGGGGGGGGGGGGGGACCCCTTGTGGAATTTTTGTCCATTACCCAGCCCAGCATGCAATTGGAGGTGGGTACAGGAGAACGTGGTGGAGAGAAATGCAGTGTAAACATCGGCGTGGTTCACCGTCGCTTGGTGTGTTTTGTGCAAAAAAACCTGCTGGTTGGAAAGATTAAACAAGGTACTGTAACGACTGAGTGCTGATTTTGTGTTTGCTCTTGATTTCAAGTGCGAATGGGAAGGATGTTTTGAGCCTATTTTCAGCTCCTTAGAATTTGTGAAAATCGAAGAAACAAAAACGAACGCCAAAACAAATGAGCTTTTCTCCATAGTGAAAGAGTCAAGCGATCTCAGGGGACCTATATTTACAGGCTCGGACCCGAAAGAGTTAACTAACAACAATTCCAAGGAACCGCTTTCCTTTAATCGCTAGAGCAGGAAAGGTTTTCTGGCGAGACTATACTTGCACGAGTAGGTCTGAGGTCTGCCATCTTGGATTTTCATTAACTAGTGCCAATCTCCCACATGTAAAATTGCGAAGAATGCCTGGTTGTTTAGATGCATGCTTTGACAAGTGCTGCGAATCAGCGTGTTTTGGAAGGTACTGTAAATGGTATCCGGTTTATTCGATCCACAGTTCATTCGATCCAGGTTCATTCGATCCATGTTGAGTTCATTCGATCCAGGTTTATTCGATCCATGTTGAGTTCATTCGATCCATGGTCAATACATGTTCGACCACTTCTTATGTACTCAAGTTTAACTTAAGTATTAATTTAGTAAAATTGCATGTAATCGCAAAAAAAAAAATGTCATCTGTATGGTTTCATCTGTACTAAAAGATCGCTTTCCCAAGATACATTACCTAACATTTTTCAGTTTCTACCAGATATATCCATTATCTGCCTTCAAAAATCATTGGACTCTCACATTAGATCTAAGGTCTTCTCACGAACTTTAGAATAGTTGCTTTGGAAAGATGATCTTTACGGCTACTCAGAAATCGAGTAGGCGGCGCTACTCGGAAATCAATAGTTTTCCCCTACCCCTACCCCTCCATGTGTCATTAGATCCCAGGTCTCACCGTCTCAATTACGCTGGACCAATATGCATGGCAGCCGCTTCGATGATCCTCAATGAAGTTATAAACGGCGCGTCTTCACATAGAATTACTAAAGTCAAACCAAATTCAAAGGTAAATAAAATAAAAGGTTATAAATTCCTCAATGAAGTTATGAACGGCAATGAATTCAGGTTGGATCGAATGAACTCGACGATGGATCGAACTGACTCATAGGTGGATCGAAAGAACCAGGCTACCGCCATACGCGTCTTCACATAGAATTACTAAAGTCAAGCCAAATTCAAAGGTAAATAAAATAAAAGGTTATAAATTCCTCAATGAAGTTATAAACGGCAATGATTCAAGTTGGATCGAATGAACTCGACGATGGATCGAACTGACTCATAGGTGGATCGAAAGAACTGGATCGAAAGAACTGTGGATCGAATAAACCGTAAACCCTGTAAATAAGCTTAATCACGTTTAAATATTCACGAAATTCTAATATATTAGGTCTAAGGTAGGTCGTAGAAGAGTTTTTGCTTTAATTCTTTCAAATTGCGTGTTTTTTTCAATGATTATGCTTAAATTGCTGTAGTACACGATCGGATACGATTTGAACCTGATGGTAATATACGCACCGTTGCATAATAAAAGGTTCATGATATGTAAATATATGTTAATGTTGGGTCTCCTTTCTAGGTGTTCCCATAGATAAGCAGCACCCCTGATTTTGAACGAAAATTTTGGGTAAAAAGGTGCGGCTTATCTACAGGTCTTTACGGTAATTTTATTGTTTGTGCAATGTCCAAGCTAACCATTAAAGGCCCATACATTGAATTTAGTGTTTGGTGATTTTTGTCAAAGGACTTGATTCTCCTGTTGTGTGTTGTTCCACATTTTTCTTGTTTCGCGCCAGTTGAACATGGACCAGGCAGCAACTTTCCATAGCCTGTAGCAAATACAGAATGATAAATCTCTTTAGTGTAAAACCATACCTCTTGATGATATCAATATACAGTACAGCCATAAAATAATGCACGCGCAAGAAGTGGCGCAAGTAACTTCTTGCGACGCAAGAACACGCAAGCTGCCGCAAGAAGGTCTAAACCAACTTTTTGCGCTTTAGACGCAAGAACTACTGAACCCCAAGAAGTTCAGGCTGAACCGCAAGAACTAAATATTTTGAGCTTATCCGCAAGAAGATGAAACGCTGGAAAGTTGAAGTCTTAACGCAAGAACTGGTCGCTTCTTTGAGCTCGGGAAGGACATGGCTGTTTTCGTACATTAAGATTTATGTTTCCAACTTCAGATATCGACGTTCGACTTTTATTTCCCTCTTGCTGGAGTAACATAATCAAAAAGCGAATATATGTATCTCAAGCACTTGGCTGTATTAGCAGGCAGGTAGAATAAATATTGATACACTCAAGGGAAGTGAAAAATTGTTAGTGATAGTATTAAAGACTGTAAATCACGATGAGCGGCAAAAATCTGGCCCGGCGGGAATGTATGTCTCACTCTATCGCGTAGCAATGAAACGGTGGTATTAAACTAAGCTTTTGAAGCTATCAGTCTTCAAATCCATAATGAATATTCCTTGATGGTCTTGACTATCTAATGGCCGCCAAAACGTTATAATGAATGGCTCGCCATTGACCAAATTAATAATTATCGAAGGGTCACCAAAAGAAAGATTGCGTTACTAAACACCGTCCTATCATTAGTTCAGTGTTTTTATTTCATCTGATATAAACTTTAGCTTTTGTAGATTAATACTTAATAGATCAGTCAATCATTCAGAATTTTTTAAAGTCATCTATTGCATATGTTTTCAATTCAAGAAGCCAGCTTTTCGGTGATACAACGATTCTCCGAGTTCATGTGTAGTTTCAGCCGTGGAGACTGATTGTCTGGTTTTTACACAAGAGTACCGCGAACTTTGCGGAAAGTGTGATTTTATTGCGTTGTAGTTTAAAATGCACCACAAGCTTCTCAGCTTTACTGGAAAACGATAAATTCTAGCAAATAAATATTCTGGAGTTAATTTTTTTATTTAATGTGGCTCCGTTTTCAATGTCCGAATCTTGAATGTGTGACATTTTCCACAAACTGATTTGAATAATCAATGAGCTCCGCAGTGTTTGTTTTGCTTTGAGATCGCACCAAAACTTATCTTCCTACCAAACCAAATGTTTTGAAAGCTTTGTTTTACTTACGGATCTGAATAGTTTCTACCTGATGTGAAAACTAGTTTGAGTGTATTCTGTCAAATCGATACACTGGTGAATAAGTTTTTTGGATATTTTAATTTGTTGTCTGATTAATATAATGATTTGCATGAGATCGTACCGAATCTTCTTGAGTTTTGATTTCAGCTTCTTTGTGACGGGTTAATCAAACATTCAAGTCTGCGGGTATCCAGCTAATCTCTACTTCAGTTTAAGATATTAAAGTAAACTTTCATTGTTCTCAAAGCGTTTCTTATTAGCGATCTCACATGAAACACAAACATGTTCTCATACATGTATGCCACATCTTGCATGTTCTTCAGCGTTCTTGCGATCTTCATAAAGTTTACCTTCTTGCGTCTTCTTGTGGGTTGATCTTCTTGCGGAAAGAACTTCTTGCGGGTCTTAAGTTCTTGCGTTAGTTCAGTAATTTCAAGTGCAAGCTGCCCGCAATAACCTGTTGGCTTGCTGACGCAAAAAGAAGTTCTTGCGCGTGCATTATTTTCCGGCTGTACTGTAGCTTTTCTGATCCAAACAAGAAACAAATCAGCACTTTTAAATTAACTCTGAAACCACAGCATACACTGAAAAGCTATCTTATCTACCTTGACCAAGTATAATTTATTATAATCTTGTCAATCATATCATTGTTTTCCTCACTATTGCAGGTTCCTGTTTGATAATCAGAGTCATGAGCACTCGTACTACAGATGGAAATTGTTCTCCATACTTCAGGTAGGGTTTAGTGTGCATGAAACAAGCCGGCTACTGCCAAAGTTCCTGTGGCGTCCTCTTATTCCTATCTACATGTACACTGTCTGTCATTGCTGATTAGGTTATTGAAATAATACAAAATGCGTATGCCTACTTACATAACAGTTCTTTATTCAGTGCTGCCACTTTGAGTCGATGAACTTAAAACAAATGTTTCAAAATAAACTTCTCAAAACCCAGCCACTAACATTGCCACTGGACGGTAAATGCTATTTTAGTTTAACACTTCTTCATTCAGCATTTCCATGTGAGTCGATGAACTGACCAAAACAAACTAAACTTCTCAAAACTCAGCCGCTACAAATACTAGACTGCAAAGTTTATTGTAGTTGAACAGTTCTTTATTCAGAGCTACCACATGAGTTGATGAATTGACTAATACAAAGGCTTCAAAATAAACTTCTCTAAACTTTTATGGCTCAATACATTTGGTGGCTTAGCCATTGATGGCTCAAGACATTTGATGGCTAGCTGTCAACGGTTCAAGCTGTTTGGTGGCACTGACGGTAAACACCAGGCGGCACCAATGCCGCCAGGAGCTGTCGATGCCATCAGGCACTTGGTGGTGGTTGCAAAGCTTTTGAGCGGGACTGTATTACTTGTAGTAATAAACTGTGGACAGACGTAGTCTTCGAGGAAAATATCATTTTAATCAAGCATTGACACATGAGACTGTTTGTAGCCAATAGCACACTTTCGATATGCGTAACTTGTCATGATGCACAAAGGTTTCAATACGAGGCTCTGGGGTAAATTAAATTTATTCTATTCTCCTTATTGTCTGAGAAAAGAATCAATTTAATTACTCCAGAGCCTCATATTGAAACCTTTGTGTGTGGCAAGTGCAGCATATTATTATCGAAAGTGGGCTATTAACAGCCATGACATAGCCCCTCTAAGACTTGACATTCATATTCATGTACAGGGTGATTCGCCCAACAAATGGAGTACAGAGAAGTTTCATATGTTTGAGGCTGGTTCTTGGTGGAAGCCACCCTCTTGTTCCCAGTACAGTACAGGCACATTGTCAACCTCCTCATCTGCCGCCAAGCCTGAAGTGTCACCAGAACCCGAGGAACCTAAGCATCCTCCTTCAAGTAAACACAGTGGAAGTGCCGAGACACCAGTGCCTACCAGTAAAGATAAGAAAGGAAGCCTTTCAGCAAGGTAGCTAATTTACGTGACAGTGTCCATCAGGGTAGTGTCCATCGAGGTTTACAATATATCTGAAAAAGTATTTGTCCTGTGCAGATCAGGGTCAAATTTTACCTTCCCTGTAATCACTTTCCAAAACAGTTCACACTACTACATCTACATGTACATGTACATATACAACCTACCCCTCATAGTTGAGTGTTATTGGTTGGGGGGTCAGAAAAAAATACATATTACGTTGCACAAGGCATAATAGTTCAACGTAGGGCCACAAGGTTAATTACCCTATATCATTATGACGTCACGGCTTGTTTATGAGGGGGACAGAATCGACTTGAACAATAGAATTTTGAACTAAATCTGCTCTGCTGAGGAAAATTTAACTTCAAATTGTCTGGTTTCCAGATATCAGTTGTATCAATGTTTATCCCACAATATTTACCGTATTTGGTGGCTGTTACCGCTATTCTACGTTCTTCAAAATGCATTTGATAGCGATTTCCTTTGTGTTGTTGCTGTTTTGTCCCCCTCCCACGACCGTGATCCTTAGCGTTTAAACAATAGATTGTTTTGATATGACGTCATAGTGATATAGGTTAATTACTGGGATAGATTTATCTTATTATGAACACCTTAGTAAATTACATTTACTGCCATTATCTTATCGTAGAGAAATGAGTGACAGCCATTCTTTTTCTTTTCAAATGTCTTAAGAGTAGATCTTACCGTCTTACCCTAAACGTTCCTTCTAGTAGGACTGAGGCCTTTAAGAACTCATTATTTTTTTATGTGTTTGCTGCTTGTGGAATAATTTACCTTTAAGTATTAGAGAGTCAGAAACACATATTTGTTTTCGAAGTGACTTAAACACTTTTTATCATAATAAATTTAATGATAGTATTTCCTTAACTTTATAAAATACTTTTTAAATATGTTTTGTTATAATGTTGTAATTAGTTTAGTATGATTATTAGCCTACTTATTATTATTGATGTAAATTATCTACAGGTTATATATTGTAGGAAAATCACGTGCCTGACGAGGTAATTCCACGTTAAATTGCACGAGAAAACCGATATCGCCCGAGTCGCTTCGACCAGGGCGATATCGGTTTTTCGAGTGCATTTTAACGTGGAATTACCGAGTCAGGCATGTGATTTTCCTTGAATCGCATAGTCCGATGAATTACTTGAAGATTTAGTACTTTTGTTGATATTTTGCTAAGCTATAAATAGCGCGCGTAGTCTACAGTGGTGATTCAACTCTGAATCACCACTCCGTCTCAGCCAATCAGCGCCTGATTTCGCAAATGCACCGTGCGATTCAGCTTTGGCTATGCGATTCTATATCTTATTGGCATTTTATATTATGGAATCCTGAATTCTGTTTTAAACTGGCCACAAATCGCATTTATTATTATTTTATTATACTAATGTATATTTGGAAGTTATTAAATAATCAACTAAAAGTCATACAATGGATAACTAGTTACTGTAGAAACTAGTGTAGGTCTGCATTGGTTGGGAAGATAAACACTAGTGTGATAAACTGAACGTCATACTATGGATAGCTAGTTACTGTATAACTAGTGTAGGTATGTGCCAATGATTAAGATAAACACTGGTATAATCAACTGAAAGTTGTACAATGGATAACTAGTTACTGTATAACTAGTGTTGGTCTGCATCGGTGGGGAAGTTAAGCACTGGTATAATCAACTGAAAGTTGATAAAGGTATGCTAACCACCACGAGAAGCGAGTAGCAGCTGGCATTTTAAGTGTTACCCCTTTGTCAGCAAAACAAAGGGCTCTGATGAAGGGCTAACGCTTGAAATATCAGCTGCTGTAATTGCTTGAAATCATCGACACCATGCCTATTCGCTGATGACACAAATGTGACAGTTAGTGGCTCAAATCTAGTTGATGTTGAATCAAGAGCAAACCGTGAACTCAGAAACATCAGCCATTGGCTCAGAGCAAACAAGTTACATTTAAATGTTGGAAACACGGAGTTTATCATGATTGGCTCGAGCCAACGCATATCTAATTTAGGCGAAACACTTATATTAAGAATTGGAAATGAGTTAGTAAAAAGAGTGCAACAAAGCAAAACAATTGGTGTCATTTTAGATGAAAATCTAAAATGGAATGAACATACAAGTTACATTACAAAAAAGATAGTTTCTGGCTTAGGGGCTCTAAAAAGGGCTAGACCATTTGTATCCCAAACCATACTTATGAAAATTTACGACTCTTTAATTCAAACACACTTTGATTATTGTTGTGAAGTTTGGGATACACTTGGTAAAGTGCAATCAGACAAATTACAAATTCTCCAAAACAGAGCCGCTAGAATAATACTCGGCGCAGATTATAATACCAGTTCTAGTAAAGTGTTACCAATTCTAGGCTGGGATAAACTCGATGAGCGAAGGGCAAAAAGGAAAGCGATAATTATGCATAAAATAATAAATAATCTAGCACCTGTTACCCTTTCTGAGCTGTATACAACGGTTGGAAGTTCAATCTAAGAGGCGCCGATACCAAACTTCGTCTCCCACAACCCCAAACCGAATATTTAAAGAAAAGCATTTCATACGACGGCGCGAAGCGGTGGAACGAATTACCACCACAACTTCGCGAAATGAAGTCTCTTGTTTCATTTAAGAAACAAATTGCACAAACCACCATGCTTGGTGACCGCTGAACGATAATCAGAATATTTTAATTGGATTTTATTATAAATTTTAGCATTTAATATCACACAATTGTATTTATATTTAGATTAGCATTAGATTAGATTAGCATATTTTAATTAGGCACGGCTCTTATTGAAATCAGTTTTATTAATGTTACTGTTAAGATTCCGTGGATAAAATAATAAAGATTGATTGATTGTAACCCTCTCCTGATGGCAGTTAGCACAAAAGTTGATTATACCAGTGTTGTTCACTTTGGTTTTTGTGTCACACCCTAGGCAACGTGACAAGTTGGAAGACATGCTTAGAAATCTAACAAACGAGAGGGCCAAGATTGCAGAAGTAATGGTGTGGTGTGTGGAGCATGCAGACATGGCTGAAGAGGTTTGTTAGTGTATTATTCTGCCTCAAGTATTGTCATTAATGAGGTATGGAAGAGCAACTCCAACTGGATCAGTTCTGCCATGGAGAGGCAGACTATTGGGAGTGTTGCCTGCATTCCTGAGATATATACATGTACATGTAATTATAAGGCATAGCATAAATTGTGTGTGACTAAAATCCTCCGCAAGTTCCCTGGACCAGTCACCATACAGGGAAAATGACATCAACCCTGGTTTGAAGATGGTAGGTGGGTGGGGTGCCAAGTTCTCTCGTTTCTTATTTCTCTTTATACTCCCCAGCCACCAATGGATTAGGTGGGCCTTATGGTGATATACAGCTTTGAATGTACAGGGAGTCATTAATTAACTCCTCTTGGCAGAATGTACATATTCAAATGACTTTGCATAATACTTTCTGTGATTCATATGACTGCAATAACGTATAAGGAGATCATCTACAATTTAGAAGAAGTAGCAGAGCCTGTTTGATATTTGAAGTTTTACCACCATTTTCATTGCTACATGACGGCACAAGTCATGATGTGTAGTTTGCAGTGGTGTCCTGTCAATCATTCATTGTGGGAGGGGCTAGTCAGATGATGGCAAAAAGGCAATAAGAGTTAATGACAAAATAATTATAATAACTGCACATGAAAATACAAGCAGTCACACACATTTTGGCCATTGCCTGAAAACATGCACTATGTGAACTCCAGGTTTTACGTAAGAAAGTGAACCTCTCTCATTTGGCCTGAACAGAACTCTGTGCTTATCTGAATTTGTTAGAAAAATTAATAAAAGGGGAATGATATAACTTTTTAAACACGATTTGATGTGAGAAGTAATACTTCAAAGCCAAGTGATTGTTTTAGACGTGATTTCTAGATCCAAGTGCTATGAACAACGTAGAGGGCATAGCCCAAGACTATTTTATGGCCCAAGGATCTAGAAACCACGTCTAAAACAATCATGCGGCTTCTCGCACATCGTTAGATATTCATGACACAGGACAATATAAAAATAATACAACTAATTAAAGAATATAAAAAATTTTGAAGCAAGAATTCCAATGGATTTGTATATTCATATTCAAATTAGAGTTCACCGAGGTTCGAATAATCAAATCATAGTTCAGTGAGAGTGAGAATTTATATTCACTAAAGAAAAAAAATAAGGCTAACAGCAGGGCTTCTCTGCTAATGCATATAACTGACAGCAAGGCCCCTCTGTGTAAGACATAATTATTTAGAATGAAAATTAGACAAAAATGCACTTTACTTCGTAGTGTATAAAGGTTGAATAATCATTATTAAATAGATGTGCAAATCTGGCCTTGACGTTTTACATGTGATTAGCATATATTTAATAGCGTATAAATTGTCGCATGATTTTGACACTTATGGTTCACTTCGACATGGAGAAAAATATTGTTTGCACTCCAAATTAATTTTTAATTTCATAAAATATCTAAAGGAAGACTAAAATTGAATAGCAAATATTTGTATAGAGCATAGGCATAACTGAAATCCACAAAAATATTGTAAGCATGTGTCAGGTACAAAAGGTAGTTGAGTGATGTATTATTATTTATATGATAATCATTCCAATACGCACACTCTGATTGGTCAAGAGCCATGTGTTTATAGAGGACACACGCATGGATGGGCAATCCCTTTAGGTAGGACGACACGAATTTTTACCAAAAATACAATAGAATACAACACAATACAATTCAATACAACAATAGAACGCAACACAATACAATACAATAAAATACAATTTGGTAGCAATTCGTGTCGTCCTACATGAAGGGATGGCCCAGGGATGGCATCAGGACACAACCAATTTCTTAAATCAGATTGATTGGATATTTCCATAGTTTTTAGTTGGCTATTATTATATACATTGTAAAACAAATATAGTCCATTCTGCCATGTGTCTGTCGTCTTATAGACAGACAGATGACACCAAAATGTAAAGAGAACATCAGTTACATCACTCAACTGCGTCTTGTGGCGCACTTCTTTGTTCTCTTCACGTTATGACGTCATCAGTTCTGTGCATCTATTAGAGGACAGATGCACAACAGAATGGAGTCTTTGTTAAATCCCACATTTTATTGGTAATAGTAATAATAATAATGGTTTATTCAACAGTATATCCATTACACTGGCTCTTCACCTGTTGAAGAAGCTAAGACTAAATATAATTAAGATACTAACTATTTTGAGATATATACTTAACAAATAAAGAAGCCTTAGCCATGTTTTATACTATCATAAAACACGATGGGCATTTGAGAACATGAGAGAAATGTTAAAGCACAAGCCGAAGGCGCGTGCTTTCAACATTTCTAGAGTGTTCTCAAATGACCAGAGTGTTTTATGATAGTATAAAACATGGATTTAAGGCTTCTTTATCTGTTTTATAATATAGATTTACGCGCGCGATGAAAGTAAACCGCCAGTTGAAAACTATATAACACGGCTAACCATGTTATATACTCTGATAAAACATGGCTTCTTAGCCAATCAGAGCGTGCGTACTATCGTATCTATATTATAAAATGCAATAAATAATATAAGCATAAATCAATACATAAGTCCCTGGGCTACTAGATATAAATATGCTCATGAATAGTTAATTAGTTTTTGAATAAAATATTTAATGTCGTAATTATGTGATCATGCCCTTATGTTATAGCAATGGGATTGAGCAAAACAATGTTATGTAACTTTTAATTGAGCGATTTAACTTGGATTTTTTCCCATTTCTTTGCTTTTCCTTGCAGATTGCAGAGTGCATAGCAGAGTCCTTGTCCATTTTAGAAACCCCTCTCCAAGTGAAAGTGTCTCGGCTCTATCTTCTGTCTGATATCTTGCATAACTGTTCAGTCAAGGTTCCAAATGTCTCATACTACAGAAAAGGGTGAGTCTTTGTGAGTTCTCTTGGAAGTAAAGATCTCTTAGTTATGAAGTAATGGTTCGCATAAGAACAGGAGCAAGATCTATTGTTCCACGGCCATGAATGTGATTTCATTAATCCCAAATAGAAAATGGTTAAATTATATACTAAAGATATCTCTTACCTAGTGGTATTAATGTTCTCAAATTAAAATGCATGAAATCGCTCGTTGTGTATATGCTTTTGATTCCAAAACAAATTCAGCCAATAGAAAGACACTAAAACAAAAGCTGAGATATTTAAAATATTTCAATGTTCCCCAAATAGGAGTTCTTTCTCTCTTTTTACATAGTTACAGATTGTCTGCTTCAATCATTTTCTTAAAAAGATATTGTGAAATCAGAGTTTTTTCCTATTTTTAGGAGGTTTATTTATGTTTAACCAATGAGATGAACTATGTCAAACACAAATTGGAGTCTTTCATCAGGGGTTCCAAATATTGAGAAATATTGTTTTCGAAATATTTGGAATCCCCTGATGAAAGACGAACAATGAGTGTTTGACATGTCTTCTCATGCGAATGCAAAACCGACAATTTACATACGTTTCTTTTCAAACTTCATTAGCAAGTATTGTTTACCGTTTGACTGTTGTATCTAATTATTCGATAGATGGCTTAGTCTTTTTTGATGGCAGTGATTTCAACTAGTGTACTAGTAGAGTAATGGACAAGAGTTACATGTTGTACAAGCAGTTGGAAGGGTTGTGGTTCGAACTCCAGTGGAGGCAGACTTTTTCTTTCTATGTCATTCTTTATTTCTTTACTTTTTCGCTCCTTACTTGTAGTTTATCAGTATGTAATTAGTTCATGAATATGATGATTAAGAAATATTGATCACAAGGGTTGGAAATATGATCAAACACTAGTGCGTTTGGAACTGGTGTTTCATTGGATATCAAGATGCATCCACCCGACGAAGCTTCGAACAAGGGTTTCACCCGGTATCAAGACCCATGCATGTGACCAAATGCAGTTCCTCCATTGGATGACTATCATGAATTATTAATGAGTTTGAGAAATCAAGTTTCAACAATAGAAAAATTAACACCTTTGTGCATTCCTGGCCGTTGATTGCTCCTGTTCTTATGTGAACCATTGCTTAAATCGCTTGCCCAGTTGTCTTCTCTTTGGGAAGCTGCTTTTCGACACCAAATTTTGCCAGGGTCGCTGTGGCATTTTTCGCGACATTTTGTTTCTTTCTTGCATCTTTTTTTAGCTACCAATTTCTCTCTCATGCTTGATAAAGATGTAAATTGTTTCTTTGGAGCTGGTTCCAATTAAATGCTTTCTTTTGATGAAGGTCTGGACATTTTGGTAAACAAATATTTCCTGCCTTTAGCTGAGCCAGTGACGCACATGGGTATATACTTCATGGTAGTGTTTCGTTCCATGCATAATACTGTAAAACAGAGAAAATGATTATGCAGGGAGACTATATGGAATGAAGCACTACCATGAAGTATATACCCAATCACGACACCAGCGGGCAACAATTGATGCATTGTTAGCCTGTGATATTAGTTTTCAAAAGTGTTGCCCATGTGGGTGACCAGGTGACCATAAATCAACCATTAGGGCACACGTTATATTTGGAAAACTTATGGCTGTAGAACAATAAATGTTATTGTTTGTAACTGAGGAGACTATTGTTCCATTATTTTGATGCAGATTTCAAACAAGAATGATAGATGTGTTTACACACCTGAATACTGCCTTTAAATCAATCAATGCCCGAATGAAAGCAGAACAACTTAGAGTAAGTGGTATCACTATGCACTCACAGTATTTCTCTACCTTTCTCTCTCCTTGCAAAGAACCCTTCATTTCATTTCTTTCACATCCCACACCAATTAATAGCTCCTATTATAACATACTCAACAAAATATATTGGATTCTGATTGGGCAGTGATGAGTGCATAAAAATGTTATGGAGTTCACGGTTATATGCTCTCAGCAAAAGTTTGCTCAGTATATTATAAGCAAAAAATTGTATGAACTGCTCGTGCTGTACTTGATTTATAGGCACTCAGTGATAATATTTTGAAAGTTCTCAAATTACATTTGTGTAAAGACTCGTACAATTTTCAGAAAATATCACTTAGTGAATATACAGCACAGCACGTTAATGTGATTTCCTCTTCGTATCGCCTTTACTATTATTATATAATATTAATTACACTATTAGATGAGATTATTACTAATCACAGTTAACTGGGATATAAGTTACTGGACAGCAGTTCGTCCTCCTTAGGGCAGTCATGTTCAGTTTGCCCTTGTGGCCAGTATATGCATTGCCCATGTTCAGTTTGCCCT
Source organism: Actinernus sp. WN-2022 (assembly GCA_030867875.1). Lineage (NCBI taxonomy): Eukaryota > Metazoa > Cnidaria > Anthozoa > Actiniaria > Actinernidae > Actinernus > Actinernus sp. WN-2022. Next base: position 23,714,735 of record JAOWCC010000853.1, on the reverse strand, counting down.
TGCCCTTTACCTTAAGTTTACTAATCACAGTTAACTGGGATATAAGTTACTGGACAGCAGTTCGTCCTCCTTAGGGCAGTCATGTTCAGTTTGCCCTTGTGGCCAGTATATGCATTGCCCATGTTCAGTTTGCCCTTGCCCTTTACCTTTACTAATCACAGTTAACTGGGATATAAGTTACTGGACAGCAGTTCGTCCTCCTTAGGGCAGTCATGTTCAGTTTGCCCTTGTGGCCAGTATATGCATTGCCCATGTTCAGTTTGCCCTTGCCCTTTACCTTTACTAATCACAGTTAACTGGGATATAAGTTACTGGACAGCAGTTTGTCCTCCTTAGGGCAGTCATGTTCAGTTTGCCCTTGTGGCCAGTATATGCATTGCCCATGTTCAGTTTGCCCTTGCCCTTTACCTTTACTAATCACAGTTAACTGGGATATAAGTTACTCGACAGCAGTTCGTCCTCCTTAGGGCAGTCATGTTCAGTTTGCCCTTGTGGCCAGTATATGCATTGCCCATGTTCAGTTTGCCCTTGCCCTTTACCTTTACTAATCACAGTTAACTGGGATATAAGTTACTGGACAGCAGTTCGTCCTCCTTAGGGCAGTCATGTTCAGTTTGCCCTTGTGGCCAGTATATGCATTGCCCATGTTCAGTTTGCCCTTGCCCTTTACCTTTACTAATCACACTCAGTGAGTTAACTGGGATATAAGTTACTGGACAGCAGTTCGTCCTCCTTAGGGCAGTCATGTTCAGTTTGCCCTTGTGGCCTGTATATGCATTGCCCATGTTCAGTTTGCCCTTGCCCTTTACCTTTACTAATCACAGTTAACTGGGATATAAGTTACTGGACAGCAGTTCGTCCTCCTTAGGGCAGTCATGTTCAGTTTGCCCTTGTGGCCAGTATATGCATTGCCCATGTTCAGTTTGCCCTTGCCCTTTACCTTTACTAATCACAGTTAACTGGGATATAAGTTACTGGACAGCAGTTCGTCCTCCTTAGGGCAGTCATGTTCAGTTTGCCCTTGTGGCCAGTATATGCATTGCCCATGTTCAGTTTGCCCTTGCCCTTTACCTTTACTAATCACACTCAGTGAGTTAACTGGGATATAAGTTACTGGACAGCAGTTCGTCCTCCTTAGGGCAGTCATGTTCAGTTTGCCCTTGTGGCCAGTATATGCATTGCCCATGTTCAGTTTGCCCTTGCCCTTTACCTTTACTAATCACAGTTAACTGGGATATAAGTTACTGGACAGCAGTTCGTCCTCCTTAGGGCAGTCATGTTCAGTTTGCCCTTGTGGCCAGTATATGCATTGCCCATGTTCAGTTTGCCCTTGCCCTTTACCTTTACTAATCACACTCAGTGAGTTAACTGGGATATAAGTTACTGGACAGCAGTTCGTCCTCCTTAGGGCAGTCATGTTCAGTTTGCCCTTGTGGCCAGTATATGCATTGCCCATGTTCAGTTTGCCCTTGCCCTTTACCTTTACTAATCACACTCAGTGAGTTAACTGGGATATAAGTTACTGGACAGCAGTTCGTCCTCCTTAGGGCAGTCATGTTCAGTTTGCCCTTGTGGCCAGTATATGCATTGCCCATGTTCAGTTTGCCCTTGCCCTTTACCTTTACTAATCACAGTTAACTGGGATATAAGTTACTGGACAGCAGTTCGTCCTCCTTAGGGCAGTCATGTTCAGTTTGCCCTTGTGGCCAGTATATGCATTGCTTGCAGTTTTGCACTCAAGAGTCGCCATGCTTGGCGAGTCAGTTCACGGTCAGTTCTTGCATATTTGCTAGCTTTGCATTTGCCTGTGGGATTGCAATCAAGTCAAAAGGTATTTTATTTCACAGTTTGCTAAGAAATAATGGATTAACACCTGGGTAGTATTCACAAGAAAAATATATTATTTACCTGTATAGGTAGGTCAGTCTTTATAGAGAAAAGTTTGCACTCGGTCTGCAGCCTGTGTTTGTACAAAACTTAGGCCTCGTCTTAGGACTGTGTCCAGTCTCAATTCGTTTAAGCATAACATAAGAAAGTTAGATATATCAAGCTTATTAGATAATAATTCTTACTGCTGCAAATTATGCAGCTCATGATGTAATCAGTTCTGCATATTAATTCTTAGATTTTATAATATATTTAATTATAGTTATAGTAGATTTTAAAATTGTACATAATTCTAGGTAGGATACATTTTTCCTTTTACAGTGGAACCTCGATTTAACGAAGTGCCAAGGGACTGGGAAATTGGTTCATTATATCGAGGGTTCGTTAAATCGAAAACCTCGTTGTAACGAATTTCTGTAAAAACAACAAATGTTCGTTATATCGAGGTATAGTTAATAATTGTTTTGTAACGGTGTTACGTCGCACTAAGAGGATAAAGCGGATCTGTAAATGTCTTGATAGTGCCAGTGTATGTACTGTATATACACATCTAATGAGCTGTTGACAGAGAGGTTTTCTTGTCTTGTTACAGGTAAAGGATTTGTATCGCTGTTGGTCTGTTCCGCGTTCATCTTTTGTCGCGTGTTGACATTTATTCGTTATATTGGGGTAGATTTTATGTTTGGGCTGTCGGATTGTGTTCGTTATAACGAGGATTTCGTTATATCGAGGTTTGTTATATCGAGGTTCGTTATATCGAGGTTCTGATACATACATTTTACTTGTAATTTTGCCGGGCTGAAGAATATCGTTCGTTATACCGAGGACTTCGTTATATAGAGGTTCGTTAAATCGAGGTTCCACTGTATCTTATTTTACTCCATATTTTGTTAAAGTGTCCCCCATTAGCTGAACAGCTAAACACATTGACACTGAAATAAAGTTATTAGTATTATGTTTGTACTCACTCCCTTGGGCTAAGTTTTTGTCTATTCTCTATAAGTATGGACTTCCTAGCTGGGAAGTAACACATGTCTTCTTACCTTATGAATCCTTGTCATGTGCATTGTTTGTTATTTGTTTGATTGCCTGCCAATGTACATATACCAGCTATCAAGCCTTTAGTATTAAATGCAGTAACCAAGGTAACAAACCAATTGCCCACAGAAACAAGTAACCCGTTGCCTGGCAGCATGGATGGACTGGGCCATCTACCCTCCAGACTACCTAGTCAACCTACAAAGCATTTTTCTTGGCCAATCAGAAAGCATTGCTGATACATTTAAGGTAAAGCCTTTCCAAATACTTGGAATACATGTATAATGTGATAATAATAATATTTAAAAAAAATGAAATTGTTTTGATATGCTTAGTTTTTCATGATTTTGGAAGTTTAACATGTGGGTGGATTAATATGTTCTCAATATAACCCTGGTTCAGAACAGACATAGCCAATGGTACATTGTATAGCTGGCATATGAGAACCAGTTTATCCACAGCTTTGTGTATGAAGATGTTTACTTGTGTATTCACAATGTTCAGACTCTGATTGACACGGGAGCTGACTCAGCTGGTCAGTCAAAGATTGACGTAGATGGGATACCACTGAACCTTGACGGCATTCCTTTGAAGTCAGAGACAATAGATGGGGTACCTCTGAAGGAGAGTGACCTGGATGGCACCCCCCTGGGCAAAGATGACTTGGATGGGGTCCCAAGTAAGTGTTGGACAATAATATTGTTTTGTATTGTAATCAGTAGATTGCCATCAACCCATCTTATCTACTAAGTCTTATTCATGCTTTCGTCAGTGCGAAATTAGACCATTGCAATTCTTTACTTTATGGCCTGCCTACATGTATATATTTGTTAAAGAAACTCCAGTATGTACAGAACGACGCTGCTCGTCTTGTTACCTACACTCGTAAATATGAACACATTACTCCAGTTTTAGTCGAACTGCATTGGTTATCAATTGAACAGCATATTATTTTCAGCTCATGCCCCTAAGCTATGGAATAACCTTCCACTGGAAATTAGGACTTGCTCCAACATTGCTGCTTTTAAGTCTAAGTTAAAAACGTATCTTTTTAAGGACAGTGCCTACTAATTGCAAACCAATTTGTTTTCTAAAAATCTATAAGGATTGTTTGAACCCCCCAAGGAGCTTTTGAAATCAGAAAAAAAATTATGGGGTACCCATACGTTTAAGACAGATAATTAAGGATGAAAATCGAAAAAAGTGCTGACTCAGCATTTTTCTTTGTCCTTGAAACATTTTTTTAATTCGATTAATATTTTGGGTTATTGCGCAAAATATTAGGGCAAAAAACGTTAGACATAGCGTTCTTCACAAAGGATGCCAATCAAACCATTTATCTTGATTAATATTTTTTGTACAAATTTTGCTTTGTAAGCCTCATTAGTGACCATGAACAGACAATTTTTTTGCTGAAGTGGACATCAAGTTTCAATTTTATAAAGACAAAAAATATACGTAAACGTTGTTTAGCTTCTATATTATAGATTACAAAAAGTAAAAATGGGGGTATCCACGCGTTTTAAAAAGTTATGTGGACGGTAGGCCTCTATCACTAATTTTATTTTCAAAAATTGATTTTTTTTTACCAAGGTCTCCCTAGTAAGTCTGAAAATTGGTTTCTTTTATTGCATTCTGGGAGATTTTCAAGATGGCGGCGGGGAAAAGAGTCAGTCCCGTCTTTCGACTTTCTTCATTGAAAATCAAACCTGTTGCTGCTTCCTTTGTGCTCAAACCCCAAACAGTCCTTCCTTCATTCTTCTTTGGATTTCCAAGAAGTTTACCCGTTTTCACAAAGCTTATTTTACCGTATTCACACATTGTTTATACTCGGTCGAGTCCATGTTTAGAGAAACTGATGAAACTCGAAAGCATCGACAGGCCTAAAGCACAAGGCGCTGGGCGAAATGACAGCAGTGATTTATGGCAGTCCAAACAACCTTCATTCAATTGGTCGGATAAATCTCCTAAATCTACGATTCTTCGACGATCTCCCCACGATAAATCATTTAAATGGTCGGCTCTTTGAATACCATTTCAGCTGAAAATTGTCTTTCGTGGCCGTGTAGTGGAATTTAAAGATTTCCCAAATCGTTCATTTCTCAAGCATATCTTTCGACCGTATTTTAAAATCCTTCATCTTTCTGTCTGTCAAATTACACAATTAACACAGCTTTTTCAAAATAGTTCTGCAAATGGCCAGTCTCGCGGGATGACCCGCGGGACGCAAGATGCGCAGAACGGCGTGCGCGCTGACAATAGTAGGCACCGTCCTTAGCGTACAATTGATTTTCTACATTTTTACATTGCATAATAATTATTACCAATTTGTAAATTCATATATTTCTATTTGATCAATTTTTAACTATTATCTGACACTGTTATTGGACAATGTATTGTAAAGCGCTTAGGGCAGTTTTATGAATAAGCGCTATATAAATTAGATATTATTACTATTATTATTATTATTACATCTCCAAAAAGCATCCATTATTTTGACCCGAGTGATTTGTTACTGTATGAAAACCTGTTTCCTCGAACCACTTCATTTGAAACGTCTTCTAGGTTACCACCTCTCTGCCATTAACACTCCATTTATTTCAACATACAAAATGTTTACAAAGAAATGAACCCAGCCACAGTTATCAGAAATGCTTCTCGTCGTGGGAAGAAAGAGATCTCTTCCAGCAGGGAATGTTAGATCGTAAATATGCATTAAACTCCTGTTTATTATTTTTATCCCCATAGTGGACACAAGAAAAGAAACAGCAGCTTCTAAAGGTAAAGTCTCTATACCTAATAACTCATACATATCTTAATCGATATCTTTGCAACGTTTGCTCTCAAATGTTCCTTATGTATTCCTCACTATGTATGCCGCACTATGTATGCCGCACGGTCTAGAGTGAGGGAGGTCATAGGTTCACTGGTTAGCTCAGTTGGTAGCACACGGTCTAGAGTGCAGGAGGTCATAGGTTCACTGGTTAGCTCAGTTGGTAGCGCACGGTCTAGAGTGAGGGAGGTCGGGGGTTCACTGGTTAGCTCAGTTGGTAGAGCACGGTCTAGAGTGCAGGAGCTCATGGATTCACTGGTTAGCTCAGTTGGTAGAGTACTGTCTAGAGTGCGGGAGGTCGGGGGTTCACTGGTTAGCTCAGTTGGTAGCGCACGGTCTAGAGTGAGGGAGGTCGTGGGTTCACTGGTTAGCTCAGTTGGTAGAGTACGGTCTAGAGTGAGGGAGGTCGTGGGTTCACTGGTTAGCTCAGTTGGTAGAGTACGGTCTAGAGTGAGGGAGGTCATAGGTTCACTGGTTAGCTCAGTTGGTAGCGTATGGTCTAGAGTGAGGGAGGTCATAGGTTCACTGGTTAGCTCAGTTGGTAGAGAACGGTCTAGAGTGCAGGAGCTCATGGATTCACTGGTTAGCTCAGTTGGTAGAGTACTGTCTAGAGTGCGAGAGGTCGAGGGTTCACTGGTTAGCTCAGTTGGTAGCGCACGGTCTAGAGTGCAGGAGGTCGGGGGTTCACTGGTTAGCTCAGTTGGTAGAGTACGGTCTAGAGTGCAGGAGGTCCGGGGTTCACTGGTTAGCTCAGTTGGTAGCGCACGGTCTAGAGTGTGGGAGGTCGGGGGTTCACTGGTTAGCTCAGTTGGTAGCGCACGGTCTAGAGTGTGGGAGGTCGTGGGTTCACTGGTTAGCTCAGTTGGTAGAGTACGGTCTAGAGTGCAGGAGGTCGGGGGTTCACTGGTTAGCTCAGTTGGTAGAGTACGGTCTAGAGTGCAGGAGCTCATGGATTCACTGGTTAGCTCAGTTGGTAGAGTACTGTCTAGAGTGCGGGAGGTCGAGGGTTCACTGGTTAGCTCAGTTGGTAGAGTACGGTCTAGAGTGTGGGAGGTCGTGGGTTCACTGGTTAGCTCAGTTGGTAGAGTACGGTCTAGAGTGTGGGAGGTCGTGGGTTCACTGGTTAGCTCAGTTGGTAGAGTACGGTCTAGAGTGCAGGAGGTCGGGGGTTCACTGGTTAGCTCAGTTGGTAGAGTACGGTCTAGAGTGCAGGATGTCGGGGGTTAACTGGTTAGCTCAGTTGGTAGCGCACGGTCTAGAGTGAGGGAGGTCGGGGGTCCCCAATTAGCTGCAAAGTCACTTACTTACTTACCGTAATTCTGGTAATGTTACGGAGTGCAGCGCGGTAACCGAGACGTATGTGATAGCCGTAACTTGCTCACCCATCCGAAATCCACTCCACACACACTGACGTGTGTACATAAATATCTGAATTGCTGCTTTGCAGATGTCGTACACATTGCATCGAAATGGGACAAACCAGAGTGGGAGAGACTGGAGGAGAGCGAAGAACCATTGAGTCAACCCCAACCACAGTAAGTAAGGCCCCGTCTCCACTAATACGGTTTCATTTGAAAACGCAAACGTTTGAAAACGTATTCGTGTGGACGGCGCATCGTTTTCAGATCGCTACATCTTGGATTTTAAAATTCCAAATGGAATGGTATTGAGCGTTTTCGGTTAAAGTTTATACGGTAAGCACGACATGTTCATTGTGCTTCAGAACCAAAGACCCATCTCCACCTAAACACGAAGAACCCCCAACGCCACCCGAGAAGTCTCGCGTCACTGAAATGGATGAATCGCGTAGGAAAAAGCTTCGAGAGATAGAGCTCAAGGTGGCTGAATACGCTCAGAAGCTGGAGGCGAAAAGCAGCAAAGGAAGCAAGAGCAGTAAAGGTCTCAGCATTGCTGAACAGTGCAATCTGTATAGGGTCAAGTTACTAGAGGTATGTGCGTGTATTTTTTGGCGCGCATAAATTATCCGCCACTGTTGCTTTCCCGCCACTTTGCGTTCCCGCCATTGTGGGTAAAAGCAAACGTGCACACCGCATTCACGAATCAAGCGAAACGACAAGTGGAGCATATTAAGTGTGGATGGACCGTTGCGCTGATGTGGGGGAGAGGGTAGGTGGGTGACAGGCGAGCGAAGTGAGCTTATACGTGAGCAAACAAGTCGTGAGTTCTCGTAAAAGCAATGTAAAAGCGGGCGGATAACTTTGATAAAGTATGTAATAATATAGTCCTAATGGTCGGTACACCTAACGGTTCCTATGGCTGGCGTTGAAGCCTTTTTTTTTCAGTGACTGTATTGTGTTGTGTGACTGTATTGCGTTATTTCTCCGTGACTGTGTTGTGTGACTGTTGTGTTGTGTGACTGTATTGCGTTATCTCTCCGTGACTGTGTTGTGTGACTCTGTTGTGTTGTGTGACTGTATTGCGTTATCTCTCCGTGACTGTGTTGTGTGACTCTGTTGTGTTGTGTGACTGTATTGCGTTATTTCTCCGTGACTGTATGCAGTGTATACAACGTGAGCTGGAGGCGACAGATTGTATTTAAGAAATATTTTTCCCGTGTTTCTGTGGAGAAACACGAGTGGAGTTGGGAGAACGAGAAATGGCTGTGGGAACACGAACATAGCGGGTGAGTGTTTCCACAGCTATTTCGAGTTCTTCCAAACTTCCACAATTGTCTCTATAACTCTATAGAAACACGGAAAATTTGTTTTCAATTTCCTTTATAAAATAACCCATAGAAACTAAGTGCAATAAAGGAAAATCGCGCGTTTATTATGATCATCAAAACATAAATTCTCCTAACTCGCGCAGTCGCTACGTCATCAACTCAGTCACATGGTCAAATCAGTTGGTTTTGTAAAATCCAATTCAGCATCTTTGAAAACAGTTCGCTAGGCATGAGAAACCTGTGATTCGGGCCCACAATAACACGAATGATGAAGAAACAGATAATCTGTGGACTAATGCTAAAATTTGATTGACAATACACGGCAGCACTCAGTGATCAGCAGTTCTTTTCATCTCATGAACTTCACAGCGTGGGCTGATCAACCAAAAAACTGTTTTCGCTTCAACTTGTACAAGTTATAGAAACACGGCTTTCAACCAATCAGTGCGCACGTTTTCTGTGGGTAAAGGCCGATACAACACGGACACGAATGTTGTAAACTGCTTGTTTAGAACTGTATTATTCAATTGTATGTGAAATATTGATGGCAAACGTCAGCTATATAGTGCGTCACGGTCATGCGCAGTGTACGAAAAAGATCCCACACGTATGAGACGGTCTGTATGCATCAATACAGGGGTTTTACCTTGAATTCAGTGATCGGTTAGTATTTGTTGGATACAGAACTGATGATTAAAACATCAGGGTCGTATCAGCAATACTGACGTTGAAGTTTTATTATTCACTGAGTTCTGCATCAAACAAATGCTTGTCTCTGTCTAGGTACGGACTGAATGTCTAATCAGTTCTGTATGTGGGGTTACAGAGGTATCCTCGAATGCTGCGTTGGGATTGGTTAGCACCCTTATCAATTAATAAAGATTAACAATGTGCTTTGTATTGGGTTTTCATTGACTGTACTGTGCCTAATGTATTGGGTTTTCATTGACTGTACTGTGCCTTGTATTGCGTTTTCAGTGACTGTATTGTGCCTTGTATTGGGTTTTCGGTGAATGTATTGTGCCTTGTATTGGGTTTTCAGTGACTGTATTGTGCTTTGTATTGGGTTTTCAGTGACTATTGTGCCTTGTATTGGGTTTTCAGTGACTATTGTGCCTTGTATTGGGTTTTCAGTGAATGTATTGTGCCTTGTATTGGGTTTTCAGTGACTGTATTGTGCTTTGTATTGGGTTTTCAGTGACTATTGTGCCTTGTATTGGGTTTTCAGTGACTATTGTGCCTTGTATTGGGTTTTCAGTGAATGTATTGTGCCTTGTATTGGGTTTTCAGTGACTGTATTGTGCTTTGTATTGGGTTTTCAGTGCTTTGTATTGGGTTTTCAGTGACTGTATTGTGCTTTGTATTGGGTTTTCAGTGACTATTGTGCTTTGTATTGGGTTTTCAGTGACTGTATTGTGCTTTGTATTGGGTTTTCAGTGACTGTATTGTGCTTTGTATTGGGTTTTCAGTGACTGTATTGTGCTTTGTATTCGGTTTCTACAGGCTATTGAACCAAAGCCCAAGAAAAAGAAGGCTCATAGTCGGTCGGTGTCGCCATCAGACAAGAAGTCCAAAAAGTCTAGATCGCGGTCCAAGTCACCGTCCAGAAGACGCCGCCGTGACAAGTCTGCTAGCCGCTCTCTGTCACGCTCTCCTTCTCCAGAGAGATTGTCACTCAGTTCTACACAAGTACTTCAGGTAATTATAGCAAAGTGAATATATTTTGTTGGATCAGACCTTAGAGACTGGTCAGGAATTAGCAGGGAAAGAGAATGAAATCAAAAGGAAACCCTACCCCCTTTTGCCCCTTTCCCCCCATAAGCAACCCTTTCTCAGTTGCCCATTTTTTTATGACCCTCCATTTTAGGGGGTTCAAAAAAGTATGACCCTCCCCCTTCTACCCCCTTCCCCCTGCTAATTTGTTACCAGTCATTTTTCAGTAAGACTTCCAAACTCGTGCTCATTTGTTGAAATGCAATTATAATTTCAGGCTCTCAAAAGCTATGATTCTCGAAGTCCATCTCCTTCCAGTTCAACGTCTCGTCAAAGAAAATCCCGATCACGGTCGAGAAGTTCTTCGCGTAGTCGTCGGAAATCCCGATCTCGATCGAAAAGCAAATCCCGATCGCCGAGTGTGAAGCGGAGACGCCGATCGCGGTCCAGATCGCGAAGCACTTCGCCAAAGAAAAGTTCAAGAAAAAAGCGTTCTCGATCAAAGTCTCGATCTCCTCCAAAAAAGAAAAGCAAGAAAAAGAAAAAGTAAAAATTCAACACAAGCATGGTGGTAAAAACCTCGAGGCCGATTCTTACATCGAAATTATGGACGAAGTCTTACAAGATTGGGTACTAGGATATCATAGCCACTTTAGAAATCTGATAGTAGGTTGACCAATGTTTTGACTAGCCTGCTTTCAGACTGTAGATGGTGGTTTTTTGCGCAGCAAACGGATCATCGAAGCGGCCGCCATATTGGCCGAGCGTGATTGAGACTTGGGATCGAATGACAAATACCGCGGTATTTCAGATCTGCTTTTCTCCCCCACCCCCTCTCCCCTCCATTTGTAATTCGATCCCAAGTCTCAATCACGCTCGGCCAATATGGCGGCCGCTTCGATGATCCGTTTGCTGCGCGAAAAAAACACCATCTACCGTCTGAAAGCAGGCTATGTTTTGACGGAAAGGTTCGATCCGCTGACCTAATAGACTGAACTGTTATTATTTTGTGCGTACTCTTTTGAAGCGTTCTTGTTGAGTGTGGCTTAATAGTTTTTGAAGCGATCTTGTCTATTATGCTGCTTTAAGCCTAGTCCTTACTAGCAACACAAGCGTTATATGCACCTGTTCTCACAGATGTGATTACTGCTGTTGGTTATGCTTATGTCGCTAGTCAGGAATAAGCTTAAGTGATGAGTGGAAACGTCTCAAAAGGTTCAGAGACATGCAAATGATAAACATAGAGATTACTTAATGGGAAGTGCTGGCGTATGGTATTTACGCACGAGTTTGTTTTCACAAAACGAACGAGCGAGGTACGAGCGAGTGAGTTTTGAACAAGTGTGTAAATACCATACAAAAGCACTTTCCATTTTGTAATTTGTTTATTACATACACACTGAGATTTTTCTCCAGTATCAAACAGGTTTTATTTAGGTCTTGTCATTGAACACGTACATTTGTAGCTTTCAATTTTTTGTTTTGCATTTCGTATCCGACTCAACGTAGACTAAAATTTTTGCTCGATACAATCAAAATGGAAAGAAAATCTTACTTTCTGAACTGACATCAGCCTTGAAATAGTTTTCAACATCAATATGAAACTGTCTTTGATTCAACAAATAAAGTTTGCAAGTTTACATCGTCAATAGATTAGAATACCTGCTTTTGTCCAAGTTGTTTGCTACGACGGTTTCCAGACATCTCCACGGCTTGTAGATTTTCTCTGTCACAGAATAATTACGATTTTTCAAATGTCGATGGTCTATGGAAGTTGAAATCACTCCACGAAGGATCGAAAGCTCGTAATCTTCGCCGTATTTTCTTTTGACACTAAGAATGATTTCACATAGATTATCTCAATATCTGTTGAGTTCTTTCGGTAGAATTTCGCTTCTTCTTTGTCTCTTTGAGTAACTTTACGGCTGTTTCTCTAAGATTTTGCTCTTGTGATTTTGTTTTCTTGGTCGATAATATACTCCTCAATTGACTTGGAAGTGTTAACATCGTTAGTTGGCTGTTTACAGGTCAATATTACATTAGTTAAAAAAAATAGTCAAAACCTCCAACTTTCGTAGTGAATGAAAGTGGCGCCTCCGAGCTCAAGTCCAGTTTGAAAACCCGATATGTTTTGGCAGGTGTTTTCTGATTGGACGAAACGCTTTTCGCACGTGTGAAAAATTCGTTTCGCGATTCTGATTGGCTAAGGAAAATTGTGAAGTGAGTTTTCGCATGAGTGATTCCATTCGTAAATCTCAGTATGTATGTGATAAAACACATTTCGTTCTGGCCTCATTTATTCAGGATTAAATTTTCAGGGGGCAATCCAGTTAATTGGTACATTTTTATGCGTTTAATCAGTTTTCATACTTTGTCTCCAAGGATTAATGGAAACTTTGAATGGTACCACTAGGTTGTAGTTCGTGGTCCCACAAAGTTCTCTGCATTGGGGAATTAGTGAATTTTAAAGAAATAGGGAAAATGACGATTTTATGAACACAAAATATGGATTTTTCAGTTATTAATTAATGTATCCAATCTATCTGTCAACAACCCAATGTGCTCTCAAGTTGATATCCAAGAAATTTGATGCGTATTAATGTCCCCTCTTTTATTCCGTAATTCTTATCAGAGAAATCCGACTGGATTGTCCCCTCTTTGTAAAAGTTGACTCCAATCTTAGGGTGCGTTCGATTGACCGTATTCCGGAATAGGAATAGATGGAATAGTCTCTGGAAATCACTGGTTGAGGTACAATTTACACTGTAAGCTACAAATGCTTGCTGACATATGATATTCACGATACAATTAGTATTCGAGTGGCTAAAAAAATCCAGTATAAGCGATTTGTAGTGATCATTCTGTTTATTCTTATTCCGGAATACGGTCAATCGAACGCACCCTAAGACAACAAGTAGAGAGACGGTAGTCCACGAGTTAGCGAATCATACTAAGGATTGCCTTTAATTCTGGATAAGATCAATCGAGTTTTGCTGATCTGGTCCCGTAAATATCAGTTAACGATACTGCATTAAAGCGTGGAACAGGCGCGACCATATATCGAACCATGTCAGGGCCTTGTGTAGATAATTTTTATTGTAAAGTTCGCTTTCAGAGGAGATATTTTACAAAACCACGTATTGGGCGCCAAAAACTAACAGGCTAAGAACTGAGTGTTCAGCAAAGATTACACGATATTTGTGTTACTTTTTGAATGGCGAAAGTTGAATTGGAGTGTTAATCCAAAGCGAAAATTTAAACAAAAACTTCTTTCGTCAGGGCTAGACCTGAATATGTAACACCAAACTTAAGGTTTACAAAGACGAGCAAGAAGCTAACTTTGTACCACGTTATGTACTGCAAATTTCCAATTCGATCTGTGGATTAGCCGGGTCCTGACTTTGATCAGCCGCTATGGTTGTTTCAAGTCTCGTTAGAAATTCAGAATTAGTCAAGAGTTTGTTATTTGTGTTTGTTTGTGACTAATAGTAATAATTAGAGTGTTAATCCAAAGCGAGAATTGGAATTCAATTTTGTTTACAGGGCTAGTTTTTGGCGCTTTTTTTTTCAAATATTACGAGAAAATTAGAAATATCCCCTCTTGAACAGATTCCCCGCTCGATCACCGTTAGGATTTCGCACCTGCCTTGTTTCCAGGCCCTTTTGGAGGAGACACCCTTCCCTTGGTCCTTTGTGCCCCATCTTTCACCTTCCCACCAAAAGAGCATGGGTACTAGACAAGTTTTGCACCGTGATCTCAACTCGAGGTGCTTAAGTTACCTAGTGTAGTGGTTCTGACGTCTGTACTACACGCAAACGGTTACGAGTTCGAACCCCAATACGACCGCTCGAAAACACTTTCTCTCGTTTACTTTGTTACTTTAAACCTCGAGAACGCGTTGGTGATCTACAGTTTGAAAGTAGGAAATTGTGTCTAAACGTCACGCGCATGCATGCGCTATTAATGCCCATCGCGCGCGCGTCCGCGCAGTTTCCCGCCGAAAGTAAAAGAAAACTGAGGCAATCACCCCTGTTTCTAATTTTAAGCACGTACATACGTGAAATATTTCGCGAAAAACAAGAAAACGACTTAAAAGCTAAGCCTAAGACTTTAACAGGTTGACGTCTTCTGAATTTCTAATTCACTGTGAGTTTACTAAGTTAACATTATTTACTAAAAAAGTTCAAGACCTCGGAAACTTGAATTTGAAACCAGAGCTTTCGGCCTGTGGAGCAGAACGTTTTGCCGCTGTATGACACCAGCCGTGTAGTCGTCATTTACAGAGACAAGCTCGAAGATAATTCATAGGTAGTATCTACTCTGCAAAAATATAAAACACTTGTAATTCCATTGTTTTAGTTTTTGCTTAGAGCTCTATTTTGAGCAGTGGTCGTATCGATGTAGTGTTAGTATAGCCCACAGTAAGAACTAGTTCCTATAATGTTACGTGTATCATTCAGGGGCATTTTACACGCGAATATTAAAACAAAAAGTTTTGTGAAAAAAGAAAGTCAAACTGACTGGTGAGTACAATAAAGTTGGAAAACTCGCTAATTCAGTGTAAGACCAAAATTTAACCACGAAAAATGTTCTCCGCCAATCAGTGATCGTCCATGGGTTGCACGCCACACATTTTGATCAGATTTTACAAACAGGTACGTAAAACGTACAGGAGGCTATTTGCAGAATTGCTCGCCCCACTCCATCGCGGCCCCAGCTTCGCGGCTAGGGATATACCATCCACGTGATCTAAACTGACCACAGACAGAACCACAATAACTTGACATAGAGGCATATTTGCATATAGCCTCAAAAAATGGTCAACGCTACAGCTATGCGTCGATCGGCTTTTAGTATAAACCAACTAGTGGTCGACTATTACAAATCCTACATTCTGATTGGCTACCCTACTATAGGTCTATTTGTGATAGCCCATGGTTGAGAAAAACCACAAGTATTTTCACGAAATAACATTTTTCAACTTCAATTTGTTTCTTTCTATTATTTTCTACTGTCCGACTAGTTAGTTTATACTAAAACAATTAGACTTCTCGCCCTCATGGGCTACGAGTTAAATAGCCCATTCGGGCTGCGGGTCTAATTGTTAAATAGACGCACTTGGGAGCTTAATTTGCCTCGCTTAAAGTGCATCGACTAAATAGTTTAATAGTAAGATATTTCTTGATTTGAGTATTGCGTCTGAGTTATATAGGTTTTTGTTTTCATTCTCCTTGTGAATGAAATAGCCCACTTCCGCGATATGCTTTACTTGTCACGCACAAAGGTTTCAATACGAGGCTCCGTGCTAAATTAAATTAATTCTTTTCAGAGAAAATAAATTTAATTTAGCACGGAGGCTCGTATTGAAACCTTTGTGCGCGACAAGTAAAGCATATCGCGGAAGTGGGCAATTTACTTTTGATTTAGACAATTTTGTAACGATCACTGATGTGTGGTTAAGAGTGGTTTTACTTAACCCGTGAAATGGATATTAGACTTAGGCCTACGGCAAACGTCGAACTTAAGTCGAGCCGATCCTATTAAAAAATAGGTTCGGTAGAAGATCGACTAAGGGCCGACGTGGCAGCAAACGTCGAACCATTATGTCGATATTAATTCACTTGCGCCTAATTAAATCACGGGAACTAACACGAGTCCTGGCGCATTTCACTTTTCGCCCGCGGTTAGTGATATGGCGAAATACAGCGCTCGGTCGAATACATTAAAGAAAGGCCTTTCTGTGGAAAATGATTGTCCAAAACAGAAACAGAAGAATGGCTTTCTACCAGCACTCGGTGCCGTGTATAGGAGACGATGGTTGTCACTGCAAGTGGCGTTATTGGCCATGTTTTTAGCGGTTGCGATTTACACATTGAAACCTCTGTTATTAGTCGATCATGCCGCAGTTTTCAACGACATTCTGGATGGTTTGACTTCATATGGTAGAAGAGTTTCAAAGCGAGCTATATCACAACATTCGCAGTAGTCAATGCTTCTGCCGGAATTCCAGCCAGAGACGTCTTCATTACTTTCGAATACTGAGCATTTATTACAAAAGGGCATTTCGTATTTAAGTAAAATGTATTTTGTGACGTTAAAGCACGAACTACACATTTCCAGCAGAGCGTCATGCGGCAATCACTTCCGATAGGCCGCCATTCGCCTTTGTACAGCGCATGCTCACCAGGGGGGGATCAGTGTTTGGGAGATGGGGGAGATGTTGTTTTCACGGTTTTAGTACAATCCATACTATTTGCATGATTTATTTATTATTTTACATAATTTATTAATTTAGTTCGGCGCGTGTTAAGAACGACGTTTGCCGTAAAGCCGCACCAGAGTCGTAATTCCCGACTTGGCTACTCGAACCTCATGCTGGACCCGTACCTATTGAATAGGTCGATCTCTATTGCGGCAAACGTCGTACTATCCATGAGCCTATTTCAAAATTAATAGGTTCGACTGAATTAAGTTCATGGCTAGTTCGACGTTTGCCGTCGGCCTAATAGTCACAATTAGACCCTAATTCCGTTGTTTTCTTTTGTTTCTATTAGATACTGACTATTATTTTTGTTTCACGGGTTAAGTAAAACGACTCTAAGCTTCAAATATAACGGTGTTTATGACAGCAAGTTTCTGTAACATCTAGAGGCAACAACACTCGTACAGTTCCGAAGTGTGACATCACAAATTTGCAAATTTCGGGACCACCGATTCGGAAAGGGCAAGGTAGAAGAACTACACATACTAAAAATGAGATGTATACGATGAAAAGCGGCCAAGATATGGGTATTGGAATACATAATTTTCTTTAACAAATCACTGTTGTACTGGATCATAAACTTATGTATTCCAATACCCATATCGTGGCCGCCTTTCATCGACCTCATTTTTGGTATGTATGTTCTTTATCATGTTCTTTCTGAAACTGTGGTCAAATAGTTTTAAAGCGAACATTTATTATTTATGACGTCTCACTTTGGTACTCTATTTTAAACAAGAGCCCATCTGGGCTTTAACTCGGGCCACTATATATACATCATTGCAGTCGGACACTCTTTTAAGGTGAGCACACAGCAGGATACATTTTGCATGTCCCTTAGTATGTCCTACCTTTGTGGATGAAGGGGTACACGGGTGTTACTGCAATATGTCCCCTAATGTGTGTCCCACCTTTATGGAGGAAAGGGTATACTCGTAAAGAAATTGTTTTTAGTGGTCAATGGAAGCACCATTAGAAATGTGAAAGGGGCGATAGGACTTCCTCAAGATGCACGTTTTTCTTTGGCTCCTTGGTTGTGCAAGGCATTTTTTTTTATAGTTTGTATTGCAGAAATCTTTTTTTAATACCCTTCAGATTTTTATAATATATAAAATGTATATAGTGGCACCAAGGAAACTAGTACTACTACTACTACTAACAGAGGAGAGAGTATGTATTTAGCATGGTATTGCTATAATTGGGGACAAATTCATTTACTCTATATCTATACGACTATATAATTCCACTACACTTGAGGGTGGTCACTACCAGAGATTTGGTTGCATTCTCAGTGTTGGCCTACAATTTAACATTGTGATCCAAGAAGAGACAGCTTTTAGAATCATTTGCAGATGTCAGAGCAAAGGCATGCAGTACCAGTTCTCCCAATAGTTTGTATATGTATTTGTTCATGCCCTGCGACCTACTAATTTATTTTCAATTCCATGTAAACTGGCTCCTGGCATTTTTAACTTCTCAATTATTTCAGGAAGCCAGTACCCTCAGTAAATATGTATTTTTTCTTACCATTAATTTGTCACACTGTCTTGTAAACTTTGTAAGGGTATAATAAATTTTATTGTTGTTGTAATCTCTCCACCACCACCAACATCTAACGGTTTTAATCCCAAGCAAGAGAATCTGGCTGTTAACCTAAACATATCAGCACTTATTATTGAATCAACAAGACCTGTTCGATGTCATTAGAGAGCATGATTTCGCAGTGATACTTTTTTTTATTCAGATTTTTGGAGAGAACTGCTCGGGTATGTGAAATGATTAGAGATACTGTAGTATGAAAGTTACATTTTCCTCTGGTTCGCTTTGGCTTTCAGTTATCCTACAGACTTTTCGACGTGATTTTACAAACAAATTATTTCTCCATTTTTTTTAAAAAAAAAAATCTTATTTCTCTCTTCTCGGTCCTTACGGCTTTGTTTTCTAACTCGCCTCACTTTTCTTCCTTTTCCTAAATTAAGATGTGCTTGCGACTCGTTTTATGACAATGAGTGTGTGCAGCACGTCTCTGTGTACATGTCGGGTTCTTCGACAATAAGATTTGCAATTAATCTTCTACTGGCATGTCTGCATTCTTCCAGAGATTGACGTATATAATCATGACCAGAAGGATAACACTGGATATAAATAGACTTGGTAAAAAAGTACACTAACTATCACAAAAAATCGACAAAGAAATGCAGATATAAACACGCAATGATTTCAACCTCACCGTACCTTCATGACCTAGTAAGACACTTCAGTTTCACTTTACCTCTCAGCTTTGCTCTTGAGTTGAAGTTGAGTTTGACTTTGTTAAATACTTCTTATTCAGTTGTATGGTATTGTGCAGTATATTTGAGTATACCAATCCACAGAGATTCAAATAAAGCCGTGGCGGAAGAGAAGCTTAAACGAGAAATATTAGCTTTGATCATGCATGCAGCCCCTTCAGGTCGTCCTCGTATATAAATTCACTGGCCATCTGGGTAAAAAACGCGATCCTTCAGCTCCGACAAGAGCGCCAGTTGAAATATCCTAAGCCTGTTGGAAGGCTTTCGCACGAGTGAAGTTAAATACAACATTAAACTTTGAGAGATGGGACTCCAAATTAGAGAGAAATTTCCTCGCGGGTTCACCATCTTGATTTACTGTATTAAATTATGTAAATAATTTAACCTGGAGAGTGTTACGTGACCAGCACAGAGCAATCTCATTGGTGGTGAACTTAAATTTAATACGTGGGCATGCAAATATGTTGCTGCATGAAACAAAACAAAAATCACCGCTTGCAGATTAAGACTCGGTGCTGCCACCCGAGTAATGACTAAAATCATTCGGGCTCATCTGCTCTATTGCAGTGTTTTGTTGTTTTAGATACATTGTTACCCGCAGTCACGTTTGTACTTTCAAGTTTTACGATTCGGTGTTACTAGCTATTTGTTTAGACGAGGGAGGGGATCTGCAACTCGGAGCCGAAGATTTGCAACACCGACGAAGCCCCATTAATCACCAACATTGTACTATACACTCGATAGTTATAAGTAATGGCAAGGCTAAGTTTCCTGTCGCTACTGACTTTACATGGCATGAGGGAAATTAGTGATTAAGGTTTCCCAAGAGCCGAGGGGAAATTCCCGAAATGTCATGCTGTCACTTTGTAATACTATTATTACTGAGGAATGGAACTAATCTCAGAGAAGTTTAGTACTAAAGACGTCGCAGTTGAGTTGGTGCCGAAAACTTGATTGAATGACACTCATTTTTTTCTCCCCTGGCTTAGGAGCATGATGCGGCCGCCAAAATCATTCAAGTATAGAAAACATTGAGCTCTAGCCTGAGATTGAGAGTTGTCCTGGGTGAGTGAGTCAACCAGTTCTGATTCACCGTCAGCATCCCGTACACATGAGCAGCACAAACCTGTTCTGATTGACCACCACCATCCCGTAGACATGAGCAACACAAGCCAGTTCCGATTCACCACCACTATCCCGTACACATGAGCAACACAAACCAGCTCAGATTCATCACCACCATTCCGTACACATGAGCAACACAAACCAGTTCTGATTCACCACCACCATCCCCGATACACATGAGCAACACAAACCAGTTCTGATTCACCACCACTATCCCGTACACATGAGCAACACAAGCCAGTTCTGATTCACCAGAGATCTTTAAACTCGAGGGAGAAAAACTCACTTGTTGTCTTCATCAGCTCATTCTTCTCATCTGGCAGAGAGAAGATCGCTCCGGACCTAAGGGATGCGAAAATCGACAAAATCTTCAAGAAGGGAGATAAATCGGACTGTGGAAATTATCGTGGTATTTCACTACTTGCTACTGCTGGCAAAGTCATCACTCGAATTTCTTGCCAACCGTCTAAAATTATCCCCATGCGGAAGAGTTTCTCCTGGAATCACAGTGTGGCTTTCGAGCTAACCGAGGAACTATTGATATGAGCTTCATCGCACGCCAGCTGCAAGATAAATGTCGTGAACAACAGCTACTCTACATGGCCTTTATAGACCTTACAAAGGCTTTCGACTCCGTCAACCGTGAAGCCCTATTGAAAATCTTGGCCAAATACGGATGTCCTGAGAAATTTATTCGTATTCTTTGACTTCTCCATGATAACATGACCGCCAGAGTCCTCAATGACACTGCTGATAACGAACTTTCGAGGTGCAAACGGACGTAAAGCAAGGCTGTGTGATCGCACCCACATTGTTTTCCATCTTTGTGGCAGCTATTATGCACCTGGTGCAGAATAGACTCCCAGGCGGGATAGGAGTTGTTTACAGAATGGATGGAGGCTTATTCAATCTAAGCAGACTTAAGGCGAAGACCAAGACTAGTAGTACGTCGGTGGTGGAACTTCAATACGCTGATGACAATTGTATCTGCGCCACCTCAGAAGAAGATCTACAAGCGATTCTGAACGCCTTTGACTATGCTTACCGGAGACTCGGCCTTTCTATAAATGTGAAGAAGACGGAGGTTCTTTTTCAGCCAGCTCCAGATCAAACTCCTACTTGTCCATCCCTTAAGATCGAAGAGACTGTCCTACACAATGTACAGAGTTTCTCTTACTTGGGCAGTTTCCTCTCACCCAAGGCAGATATTGATGCTGAGATCCAACATCGTCTTCAAGCTGCCAGCTATGCCTTTGGTCGGCTGCGGGAGAGAGTCTTTGATGAGAGAGGTATACGAACTGGCACCAAAATCCTAGTATACAAGGCTGTTGTTCTACCGACGCTTCTATATGGCTCGGAGTACTGGATTACTTATCGACGGCATTTAAAGGCCCTTGAGAAATACCATCAACGCTGCCTCCGCCGTATCCTGGGTGTCAACTGGAAGGATCGACGAACAAATGTCAGCATCCTGGAAGAGGCCAACTGCACCAGCATTGAGGCCATGGTGATGCAAAATCAACTTCGTTGGTCGGGGCATCTCCTACGAATGAACGACTCCCGCCTTCCCAAGCAGTTTTTTTTCAGCCAACTTGGTTCTGGAGCAAGAGCGCGGGGAGGACAAAGGAAGCGTTTTAAGGATAACATGAAAGCATCTCTAAAGTCGTGTGGCATTAGTGTCGACAACTGATGTTGCTAATAGTATATCCGGTTGGCGAAAGGTCGTCCATGAGGGTGTGTCCCACTCAGTTGAGCTGGAAAGGCGAACCAAGGCCAGCAGAAACGCTTGCTGCGGAAGGAGCGTGAAAAGGCACCTTTACCGCTCACTACTGCTTATACATGTCACGTTTGCGGAAGGCCGTGCGCCTCTCGCATTGGACTGGTCAGTCACCTGAGGGTGCACAAGAACTGAAGAATACTTGGTGGACAATCCTACTCGTTATCGAGTGATTCCTGATGATGATGACCGTACACACGAGCAGCACAAACCATTCCGTACACATGGGCAACACAAACCAGTTCTGATTCACCACCACCATTCCGTACACATGAGCAACACAAACCAGTTCTGATTCATCATCCCATACACGTGAGCAACAAACCAGTTCTGATTCACCACCACTGTCCCATACACATGAGTAACACAAGCCAGTTCTGATTCACCACCACCATCCCGTACACATGAGCAACACAAACCAGGTCTGCCGATACTCCATGTGTTCAGTTTGTAGAATTCTTTTTACATTTGTCGTTGCATGACCTAAAGATTGCTGAATGATGTTTATTTGACAGTGTCATGTGGGTATCTGCCGTGATACCTGTCATAGCTGAAACGTCAAACAATATGTCAGCGGTAGACTTCATAAAAGCCGAACAGGCTGCACCCTCTTTATGTAACCAGGGAAAACCTTACGACATGCAGGCAAATATTTAATACTAGAAGTAATCACAGATTATTGAAGCCTATGTGCGTTCGACATATATTTTTGTACTGATGATAAAGGACTGGGCTTTCTGTGGTGACAAATTAAACACGCCCTTTATTGCTACAGTGGTGTGGACTGTGTGTGTAAACAATTACTATCCTGTCTTTAAATAAATGTGAACAGTTTTGAATGTCTTGACTTATAAGTTATTCAAGGGATGGACCTGTTAAGTTAAATAGGTAATGAAATGACTGGAAATCAATGTGGATCTTGAGGAAAGTTAAAACATTCAACAGACATAATGCACATTGATAGTTTAACCATGTGGTGTATAGCATTCAGATGACCAAGGTCTGCTCCACAAAATTATTCTGACTAATGTTGGTGATTACACTCCAGTGTAAAAGTTAAACTATATTACCCATGTGTATAAACTACACACCATTTCCTTCAGAGCATTCTTCAAGTGAGGTCAAGGCTGCCCACAGAATATTGAGTGTCCACTGTTATTGCAGAATAATTTATGATCAATGTTGGTAGATCAATTGTGCCTGTAAGCTTATATATGTCAACATATCATGCATGCATACATGATTTTTGCCTTTGTCGATTAGAGTACATGCACGTACGCAGCAATAAAGAGTACTTTAAATTTCCTTCACCATGTGTTGATATTTTTAGAAGTTCCTTGACTTATCCAACTCCAAGTGTGATAATTTATAGATCAACCCTTAATTTGCCTGGAGTGTTGATACGCACACACGTGTACGTACTACGTACTGTTTAAACTGAGTTAAATCTTCACAACGCATACAAGACATTCTGTCGAATATTTATCTTCAGATATGATTATATTTATAGTATCTTGATGTTTGTTGTTTTCGTATCTGTACAGCGAGCAAGCCAATGGAATATTCAGTCGCAGATTCACTCTGTTTGTCGATAGTTCAGCAGAAATTACGTCTTCAAACGTGCCGACAAAACAAACCACCATGGTTGACTTGATATAGTTCGGACATCAGACTTTCCCAATGCTCCAGAAGTAGTACTTTCGAACTTTTTAAATATCATCGCATTGAAGAAACCATGCACCGAACGAGGCCAGCATTGTGTCAGTACCAGTTTCCCGGCCGATATAATTTATTCCGAAAGTGTGCCACACCACCGGCCACCCAACGAACAATCTCGATTTCTTTTGCTTGCGAAAGCACAGGTAACCCACACATGACCACAGGGAGTCCAACGCAAGATTAGGATGCGTTCGTCGAACACAACGAACATTAGAAATGCTTTTTTTTAAATAGCCTATTTGCACTAAATTTAAAGAGTTGAATTCTACAATGTTCGACAAGCGAGCTAACTGAGCCCACGAATATATCGGGAAGTGGTCAGGGGTGTAGCTCATAGACCCGGGCTTACAAATATTGGAGCATATATATTTCAGAATAGAGAATAGAGAATTAAATAGAAACACATTCTTGAAATATTTAGAAGTTCAAAAAGTAAAAAGAATTGGGTTGAAAGTGCAGGAAGGCATTTGCGAGTGTCTAAATCCACATATTTCGCGTGGAGTGGTCCTGCCGGGCCAATTCTGTGGGCCTAAAACTTTAGCACAACCTGCCTACGCCACTGGTTGTAGCGATGGTCGCCAAAGACAAATTAGGAAAACAATTAAGGTTAGAATCTCACTCAAGTATCAGTTAAAATTGCCGAAATATTCTACCTCAGTTCATCTCTAGCGTACAACGCACCTGCACTAAATATATCTTGGATCAGTATATTATTGTTATTATTACGTCTATATATTATTTCCCCATACTGGCTACGAAAAACAACCCCCTCCCGGCCAATACAAAGAACCCACCCAAGTTATTGGTTGACACATGATGATTTTAGCGAACAGCAAACCTGGGATCTCTAACCGGCATGTAAATGACCACTGTCATCTTAACGAGCACCTGTAATTCAACTTATTTCGAAAGTTTTAATACTTTTCAGATTCAAAACGTCAATAACTACGTAGAGAAATATCATATCATATCAAACAAAAAATATTCTCAGTTTACAAACATAAAAAAAATCCTCTTTTAGAAGAACCTGGAAAGAGTTAAAACCTTCAACTTTGAACACCTTGCAGCTCATTCAATATTGAATACCAGCACTGAACGTTCGAACCCATTGTACCACCCTGACAACGAGCTTGAATTATTTAGGTGTACGCATGCATGACTTCGAAATACGAAAGTCTATAAATATCATTCTTTATATCTTTTCGGGATTTCCAAACGTGTGGTTTTCCATGTTAGAGATCCCAGTTTGCTGATGTCAAAACTCATATCGCGTGTATCAATGTCACAATTTGTAAAATATCCAGGTCACTCAAGTGTAACATTTCGAGCAGAACACTGAACAGAAACTCCGTTTATTAATATTTCACTGAAGTTCTTAATAAATTAAAATCGATGTTTTCGCCACCTTGACTCAACACGCTGTATGACTGTGTGTTAATTAGCGTTCGTATGTAGGAATAACATAATTTGCATGCCTGGCTAGTGGGCATGTTTACTTTATTTTGAAGCGGCTAATTAGAATAGAGGTTGCAAGCATACATTAAGTTATTAAGATACATCTTCTAAAGCTCAATTGTACAAATCGATTAAACTGATGTCAAGTGAAGTTAGCAGTACTGAGTCACCAGCAGCAGCGTATCCATGACAACAGAGTTATAGACGTCAGGTGCAGTGAGTAATGACGTGAAACAGGATGTAACCAGTCGGCAGGGAATCTAAACCTAACGGCAAGTTACTAAATTATTAAAACTAAAGATACGCCTAGATATCAAGAGTTTGCAAACGTTCACTATTTGAACTGCTGCAACTAACTTGGCACTGACCTTGTCGAGTCATTTGCCCTTCCCGCGCTCCTTTGCCGGCCATGGTCCGTTTGAAGGTAACATTCTCTTATGTGCACTTCACTTTTTACGTAGTTTATTGTGTGTTCTCGTATCGTACAGCAGATCAGTGGCTTTTTATCCCAGTTGATGTTAGCTGAAAGTGCGCTTAATAAGACTAAGTAAACAAGCCGTCCTCTCAAATGCAATGGTTTTGGTCTCAATACATATTGAGAATTAAAGTAAAAACAAACTAAAATCAACAAAACTCCAGTGCATGTATCATGCTGCTGCTAAAATGCACAGAAACTC
The DNA here is from genome assembly GCA_030867875.1 of Actinernus sp. WN-2022. Lineage (NCBI taxonomy): Eukaryota > Metazoa > Cnidaria > Anthozoa > Actiniaria > Actinernidae > Actinernus > Actinernus sp. WN-2022. The sequence continues at coordinate 23,689,271 of JAOWCC010000853.1, read as the reverse complement.
ATACCGCTGTTAGTCATAAATACGTAAAGCGAGAAATGGAAGTGTTTTCGACAGGGCGAATAGTTAGTCTTTTCGCTCATTCTCAGCTAACAAGGACGATTCGCAGTTTGAAAAGCCCAAATTTAAAGTTTGTACAATCCCAACTTCAATAGACTCGGCGGATTTACCGAATCACATATTATTCAAAGGCAATATTTCTGAAATTTGGCATAAAACTGTCCAGTAGTTCGTGAGTTACAGACAATATTATTAACTCACCCTGCTTTGAAAAGAAAATCGTTATTTTTTGGAGAATGCCGAAAAACATAAGATAGCAGAGAATACCTGCATCTGGCAAAGATTGTCCTCATCATTTTTGGAAAGGCTTAGTCTGAAATAGACGATTATGCTTTATTTTCGACACAGATGCAAAATCGTTTTGAAAATTTACTTAATAATAATAATATTTTGACAGGGTGCTCTCGTCACCGAAGTGTTTTTCAGCCGAGAGGCCCTGTAAAAAGAAAATGGAATGCTAAGTAAGCATAAAAGTTACAAATAGAATAGTAGTTAAGTATTAAACGTGTATGGTAAGAGTTTAAAACGATTAATTAGATAAACGGAGAGTTTGAGCTTGAATAGAGATAATGATCTTACAGCCGGTCCGAACATCTAAATCTAAGTTATTATAGTCCTTTGATGCATGGTATGAAAGTTTTTGTTTGCCCCAGTTTGTTTTAGGCTTTGGCAGATGTAAGTTTGACTTGGTTCGGGTATTATAACCATGAATTTCACTGTTCTGTGTAAAATTAAAATCAAATTCTATAAGATTGTTCAAACATTTAAAAATAAAAATAAAACTTAGATTATGACAACTGCAATTCCATTTTTTGCGAGCATGAATTGAATTAACCAATTTTCTCTGTAATTGCTTTGTTTCGACGGCAAACATTTTGAAAACCCCTCAAATTCAAACGTTATACAACACATATGCAATTTAGTTCTGATACCCTAAGCTCATGCATTACCAGTAAGGACTCCAAACATGGTAACGTAATTTACTGTCCAGAAAATTTTGGTGGCAATTTATGCTGCGAAATTACTCGATCTAGCCTTCTAGGTCATGGTAACGTAATACTATACTAATTTACCCAAAACCATGCGACAAGGATATTTGTGGAAATTAAAATCAGAATAAACAACTAAAAGACTTACGGCTCTTGGATTTTGTTACTTATCGGTACGATATATAAGCAGATATAATTTTGAAACTTAGTCGCTAGTATTTCAATTACCTTAAATTTAAATTTAAAATTGATTTTTTGACGTGCGACAGCCTATTTTTCGCAACTAAGGACAACAAAAAATATCGTAAAACGAAAACCCGATGGATTTTCGCAATAATGTTTTCTGGGTAATTTATTAGATGCAGAGGAACGAAAGGAAATATCTTGTAACTTTATACACTGATATATAAATATGTTAAAAATAAAATAAGTGGTGCGACAGCAATGGTCCCTGTTAGCTGAGAATGGGTGTTTTATCCTATTTGTTTTATCCTATTTGTTTTATCCTATCTTGTCAACGATAAGCATAGTTGATGGCAGTATCAACTTTACTTGAACTCAAAGCTTTATATATATACTTCCAGTATTTGTTAGTTTAGAGATGGTAATTATTGTTTGTTTAATACTGAAGCGTTCTCCTGATCTCAGCTGAGGACAGAAAGGTTTCAAAAGCAATTATTTGAGGCACTGCAGCTGTCGGCTGTTGAGGTAGTCATTACGCATGCGCAATGGAGCCTAATATTATACTCTGACTTCGGGGACTAGAGTCCGGAAGATCAGATCGTACCGAACCACGGAACGATCGGAGCACGGAACGATCGGACCACGGAACGGTCGGACCACGGAACGATCGGACCACGGAACGATCGGACCACGGAACGATCGGATCACGGAACGACTGGATCGTACCACGGAGTACCTTGGAGTCTTAATGGACTATGAACTTTCTTGGAAATACCACATTGACCTCATGTGTCAAAAAGTTAGTAAAACCATAGGAGTAGTAGCGAAATTAAGACATTTATTATTCCTTTAAGCCCACTTTTAAAAATATATCAAGCCAATCCATATCTTTATTATGGTGTATGTGCTTGGGGGTCTGCCTAGTACTGCTTCCAGTGTAATGGAATTTAGTTTGAAAATGATTTGTATTCTAACGGAGTAGGAATGCAACATTAATTAATTATTTAAAACTATGATTATCGCTAGGAATTATTATTATTATTTATAATCCAAGCTGTATATAACTCAAATGACGTCACTGAAACTTGATCTCTAAATTAATCAGTGAAAACAGTTGTTTTGTTGTTGTTATGGTTTTCATATTCTCTACTCAATCTACAGCTACTGGTGGCGTATCTCGCGTGCTACTTTGCTAGTAGAGTCGAAGCAGGTAAGACAGCATTTCAAGGTCGTTATTTTCCAGTTTCGCGTCAACTGATAAAATATCTAGTGATACTCGCCGCTGTACAAAGGCGGAAGACCGAGGTTCGAGTCCTCGCCTGCGAACCACATTTTCAAATAGATAACTATTTGGTGCTGGCTATTCACCTGCAGTGTGGTATATACTAAAACAATTATTCACCTCAGTGTCGGTGAATAGTGGTGGATATCAGTTACCTCTCCGGAGCGGCTCGGTAAATATACACCACTATTCACCTCCAATTCGGTAAATAATCGTTAAATATTATGAAATAAAGTGCTTGTTTCATTTAATTTTAATTAGGAAATCCTTTTCCAACCAATAGGAATTGCCGAAAACAAAAACTACGAAACTGGCACATTTGATAAGGTTCCTCACAAACGATATCCTTTATAAACTACATATGGAACCACCATGTAAATCTTTTCTTCAAACTTTAATAAAATCAGAGAAAATGATACTTCTTTATTACCTTTTGATTATTTATATGTTTAAACCAACGAAATCAAGAGTTTTAACATTACAAAATTAACACTTCACTACATTCCTTTGCCGTTGATGATATCCTTAAACATTACTTAAAACCCACGACCGGCTCTCACAACACGGTAGATATCGCTTCTGTTAACCGTTTAGGTTCGTTTTGGCAAACTGTATTAAAATGGGAGAGAAATAGATACTAGATAATGTAACTATGGTGCGACCATCTATCCGTTAAATGGGTTATGTTTATGATACTGCGCATGCGTGGTACGGGTAATCAATGCTACCTCCTCCATCATTGCTTGATTGAAATGATACACAACACAATTTATTGGTCATGTTTGCATATTTGCTTTGATTTTTGTGTCTACTTTTTCTTAAGAAGCTGTAGACACTATGTTATCGAGTCCTATGACGCGCGTAAGATAGTGTGTTTGTTAACATTGTCGATAAGTGGTCGTGAAGTTTTATTCGGGACCAATTGAATGTGTCGTTGGCTTTCGTGCATTACTCGGAATCTTCATTTAGCGACAATATCCAATCACAAAATGTCAATGAAGATGACGACTATATGCCGATGGTGACATGTTCACGAGGTCGCGAGTCGTCACAACGATTTGGAGAGCTAGAGCGGTGAGTAATACTGTTATTTTACCATGAATTTTCTAAGATTTACAAACTTGCGGGCAGGCGTTCCCTTCTCGTCTCCTCCCCTCCCCCCTACTTCCTTTTTGTCCGCCATTCTTCCCTCGTCCAAATATATCGCGGTTTCCCAAATGAAACGCCTGCATTGCAGGCTAATGCTCACTTTGCTTCAGCTGCTTCAGGTTACTAAAAATAGATTTGATTCAACATTATCATTGCACGCCACACACAATGTAGCCTGCTATGCAGACGTATTTTTTCACTCTCATAAATTCGAAGAAAAAAGTAACGTCTGCTTACCCGAGCGCTTAATTAGTTTCCAATATGCAAGCATGATGTCAGCAAGTTTGTTATATTTCTCTGCCCAATCAAAGCCATTGTTAGAATTTTGCAACGATTTTTTCAGGGAAATACGAACGCGTACATTTCCATTTATTTAGCTTGTAATGACAGAGATCAGTACAGGTCCGAAAAATGGTATGGAAAATCTTATATTTTGGTCTGAAATAGGGTCACCGCTTGGAGACCCAGGTGGCACACCCCCATCCACCAAAATCTGAGGGGCCCTCAGCTTTACAATTGTGATTACAAAAGCAGTAGACACACGTACCCACTGGGTACCTATTTTTACCACATGTGCGCAAGGTTAGTTGGTTCATATGAAAATCGCTGAAAGTAAACTGTGTCCTGAATAAGAATAACCTTTTGACGTGTAAGCAATTTGGATTTAGGGAGAAGCTATCTACTGCTGTTGCGCTTGCCCACGTCACCGATAGTATTTTGCAGAATATGGATAAGGGCTGCATAACTGGCGCAGCGTTCTTGGATTTGTCCAAGGCGTTCGACACTGTCGATCATAAACTGCTCTTTTCCAAGCTCAAATCTATTGGCCTCTCAGATCACGTCACTGATTGGTTCGACTCCTATTTGTCAAACAGACGCCAAGTCACAGTTGTCGACAACAATCATTCATCTTGTAATCACGTCCCAGTCGGGGTGCCTCAAGGAAGTATACTCGGCCCTTTGATGTTTCTTATTTACATCAATAGTTTGCCAAACTGTCTCAACTCGTGTGAAGTTTCCATGTACGCCGACGACACAGTTATATATTACTCTTCGTCATCTCCCAAGGATATCGAAATGAAGCTAAATAGTGATTTAGCCAATGTTGCAAATTGGTTTAATGACAATCTTTTGACTCTGAACATCAAAAGTCGAACTTTATGTTCATTGGAAGTGCTCACAAGTTAAAGTCTTGTGGTAGTGTCTCGCTTATTATAGATAGTGTCACACTTGATCGGACCAATACAATCAAATATTTAGGAGTCACTATTAATCAAACCATGACTTGGTCCGATCATGTTGACACTATTATATCTAAGGCCAATCAACGCATTGGGCTTTTAAGACGTATTAGACATTTACTACCCCGGCGAGCCCGTTTAACTCTATATAATGCCCTGATATTGCCAATTTAGATTACGCTGATATCGTATGGGGGGATAAAGACAATGTTACCATCATGAATAGTTTACAAATAGTCCAGAACAAGGCTGCTAAAGTGATTCTAGACGCCTCCCCTTTCTCGTCCTCAACAGAAGCCCTCCAGACTTTGGGCTGGAAGACGCTTAGTCAACGGCGGCGAGCACACAGATGTACACTAGTTTACAAACTTATGAACAGTCAAATTGACTTCGATTTTGATATTTTATTAAATAAAGATGTACATAATCATAACACTAGGCAGAGAAACAATGCCCATCTTAAACAAGCAAGAACAAACTGGGGAAAGCATTGTTTTACCTATCAGGCTTTGGATGAGTGGAATTCCCTCCCATCCGAAATACGAGAATCGAACTCATTAGCCAATTTTAAAGCGCATTTTACTTTTTAACTTTTTAGATTTCTTATTGTATATACATTTTTATCAATTTTTACTTATCATTGTTATTAATTAGTTGTAACTATTCTCTTTAAACGTTATTTTACTTTATTAGTTATGTTACACAGGGCCCCATTGAAAAACTCCTCGGAGATATGGGCACCCTGTCTAAACATCGTTATTATTATTATTATTATTAACTGCAAATATAAAGACCTCGCACTCCTTGTAACGTGATAAAAATGTGATTTATTGCAACTAGGTAACCTGGCACTCCGTCAGCCCACCTTATCTTCATCAGCATGGGCTGGTGCTGCGCATGCGTGGCTAGCAGCAGATGGTAACCCTTCAGGAGTGTATCACTATGGTAACAAATATCGATGTGCCCTTACCAACCCTACCACCGATCCTTGGTGGCGGGTGGACCTGGGTAAGAGTCACGTGGTAGACGAGGTTTACATCGTAGGTAGATCTGACTGTTGTACGGACAGATCGATTGGTCTGCAGATAAGAATAGGTATGCTGTTACCACTACGATATTGTTTTTAGACACATTTGAGATCAAGTTTGAAGCCGTAGCGTCTATTTTCTTGCGTAATATGCAGTTTTCATTTATGGTTATTTAACTCTTTCAGGGAACAGTCTTGACAGTAACGGTGCCACCAACCCAAAGTGTGCCAGTCTAGACTCGCTGTCTGGTACACTACAGAGGTCGTTCTACTGCAGACCAGGATTGAGAGGACGGTATGTGAGTCTTCATATTCCTGGTGCACAGAAAAGAATTGAGATATGTGAAGTAATGGTGAACAAGAACCCGACGGGTAAGGCTCTATTTCTTGTACCCTTGTAGAAGGAGAGATGCTGACCGTTTGCTCAGTACACTTTGAGCATTTACTGTTTCTACCACATTTAAATATATAATCTCTATTTGTCTGTATTTGTCAGATGTAAACTTGAAAACCAAGCACGTTGCATGGCACTACCCAACACGCTACACTAACACGCATGCTCACATCTTATTACCCGTGGAGTGGCAGCCATGCACAGCTGTTTCGTCCTTGTTAAGACTCATCAGCATGGCATAGCCCCCAAGACCATCAGCCCCACTAAAGAATCTGGTTACTCCAAGGGCGAGCTCAAAGCTGCTTTAAACCCCAGCCACTACACTAACACGTGTCGGAGCTGGAGAAGCAATTTCGGATTTGTCCGTACCATTTCGATGTTGCACTACTATATCTTCTTCGGAGAGATCCACATCGCTATAGCGCTTGCTCACATCTCCAGCTCCCGCACGTGTTAGCGTGGTGGCTGGGGTTTAAAGCATCTTTTTAGCTCGCCCTTGGATTAACGAAATTCTGATGCTTATTATCTTTAGTGAGGCTGATGGTCTTGGGGGCTATGCCATGCTGATGAGTCCTAACATGGTTGTCACTCTACGGGTAATAAGATGTGAGCATGCGTGTTAGACGCTAGCTACATCGTAGCGTGTATTGGGTAGTGCCATGCAACTAGAAACAATGCTCTTTCTTTTCTTTTTCAAAAAAGTAAATATTGCCTTGGGAAAGACTTCCACCCAGTCATCCGTGGCCCATCCAGGGTCACCCAGTAGGGCAGTGGACGGTAACAGCGATGGAAGCTACGGCCACAGCAGCTGTACCCACACACTTGAAGAGCGGACAAACCCGTGGTGGCGCGTTGACCTGGGTTCCAGTAAACCAGTCTCCGAAGTGTTTCTTGTTAATAGAGTGTCTGCTATGACACGACTAACAAACATGGAGATACGAGTCGGTAAGTATTACCACCACTAAGATATCAATGTACCGTATAAGTATAACGTATACAGTATATATAACGTATAACGTATGTGATCTTATTGGGATTTATGACCTTTGAATGACATTGTTGGTTAAAAAAAGCTATAAAAATACCAAACAAACATGCCATGCAGCCCTAAATCAACCCCAAGTAACTGCAGAATCCCGGGGGGGGGGGGGGGGGGGGGGGGGGGGGGGGGGGGGGGGGGGGACTCCGATACAAAAGGGGTAGGGATGCTCGTCGGACATTTTCGATTTGACCCCTAAGAGGTACTAAAATGGGTGTGGCTCAAGCTTATTTTGAACCCTAAAAGATAATAAAAATGTAAATTGATAACAGCTTTTTTGTTCAATTGACACCTGACCCCTAAAAGGTACCGCTTTACATAGAAATGTCTGTGTTTGATGGTGGATACCCTAAGTGGTACCAAACTCCTGATTTTGACCCCTAAAAGGTACGACGAGCATCCATGTACCCTCTCACATAAGGGAGTCCCCCCCCCCCCGGGTGCAGAATACCCTGCCACTAGCTTCGGAATGTACTTATTAATAATTCATGTTCCATTGTTTTCCATTGTTTCCATACAAAGCTTACCTAACCATTTTAACAAACCCTAACCACACATTCCTGAAATAACAGATTCTCTGCCGTGATAAATCTAGTTTGTGTGGCGGCTCAATTCAGTGCAAATTTTCCAATATCGTATGACACGCCTACCTAGGAAAGCAATCACACCTCCAGCACAAAGAAAACACAATGGCCTCTAATTAGGAAAACACAATGGCCTCTAATTAGGAAAACACAATGGCCTCTAATTAGGAGCGCTAGTCCAGCTTTTTAATGCCGGGGACTACACGGCAAAACTAATTTTATTCCCCTGACGTCACAAATTACTTTAGCCGTACCTGCAGCGGAGATTGTTAGAAAGGTTTTTAAATTTTCTTTTCTCTGACGCAGAAAACAATAAATTGAATTATAATCTGAGGATCTTCATATATAGAATGATTTGTAGAACTGAAGCTGACTGACAGACAGACAGAAGGGGTTTATTGGCACTTTGCAGACATTAATGTTTACATCAGTGTTGAATCCAATAAAAAAAATGATGACTAAGTAGATGAATACTAAGTCTTGTTGTAGGGTAATATATATTACATTAATTTATTGTGGAAACAGATGGCAAGTTACTTATAATGCGGGATCTAGTTGTAAAGCAATCATATATGTATTTGGCTGCTCTTCTTGCAATTTTGGTATCTGGCTTAAGTATAAGGGTTAAAATTTGGTCATCATTAGTTTTCTTTAGGGATATTTTCAATGTATTTTCCAATGAAGCATAGAATTCGTTTCTCGGCACTTGGTAGTATGTGCATCTAATTATAAAGTGCCGTTCATCCTCAACTTCGGCTTTACAAAGAGGACAAAGCCTCTCGTTGGGTGGTTTATATGGGCGCTCATATCTGCCCCTATCAATTTGTAGCTCATGAATACTTATTCTCAACTTCGTTTTTTTAGCTTCAAAAAATCTTCTCCTTTTGTTTGATCAAGGAACTGGCTTAGGGTTCAGCCCTCTCCCCCGTGTACTCCCATATATAAGCCATATAGGTATGGTTTCGAGGTGCCGAACCCTTAAATAGGGTCTCATATTCTATATTATCATCCTTAAATAAAATATGAAATACCGTGCATTTGCTCAACGCCCGGCGCTAAACGTAACAATCTAAAGCATTACACGGACTGAGAGAAATAAAAACGATCTGTTCAATAAATTATGACTAATCCACTTGTCCCTTAAATAGGGTCTCATATTTTAGTTTCAAGCCTTGGAAAGAGTACCCATTTTACGATGTTTCACCCTTAAATAGGGTCAGAATTTCGATATCTCCGCGGCACACCCCTAACCTAAATTTCTGGGAGTACCCCATCTACTCTAACGACAAAAACAAGACTTGAGCTGTAGAACATGAAACTTGAGGACAGAAAGTTAAGATATATTGTGAAAGATTTATCACTCTCATTGAATAATTGCATACAAAATGTGCTAAAAATCCAATTCTGCTTCAATTCCTTGCAGCCATTCTATGAATTACGCGGGAATCATTTCAGTCAGGAAACGTTTTAGGATGATTTCGGGTCCCGTACAGTACTAGCTACTGGTTAGAGTAAGTTATTTGTGCTCGTGGTCATAGTTCTTGTATTATATTCATGCAGTCTCTTCCTTTGTTTTCATCAATCCAGTATGCTAAAGAATAGGCAGCCCAAGCTCACGATTTGTGGCTCTTACAAATCCTACGTAGATTACGTGATCGATTGCGTGATAGCGCGTGCTAGAATCACCGTTTTCTCCAGAAATGTTCCTTGTCATCTCACTAATAGAGTTTGTATGTGTTGATTTCTTATCGTGGTAAAAATAAAGGTAATGAAATAACATTTTGCAATAAATATACCTCGAGTGTCCTTTTCTTATGTCCTTGGGTATTCTCTGCTATTTTGGGCTAGTTTGGATCGGTTTTAGAGAGTTTTTGATTTTTGAGATCTATAATTGCATGATTGCTTTAGCGCGCGCTATCACGCAATCGATCTTGCGCGAGCAATCATGTAATCTACGTAGGATTTGTAAGAGCCACAAATCGTGACCTTGGGCTGCCTGTGGCTAAAGGAGTCATTTATAAACTGGGGTTACAGCAATAGAACTTCAAATATCTGCACGTCTCGACAGTACATTATACTCAGTACCAAAGTCAAATTTTGTCACGTATTAACATCAACACGGTCAATGCAGAGCTAGAGATTGGGATGTCACGCAATCTATGTGAATTCATTTCCCAGGTGACAGTCTTACCGACAACGGCAATGCCAACCCACGATGTGGAGGTGTCTTCTCTATGGCGAAGTTATTCAAAGCCTCGTTTTACTGCAAACCGCGGAAGACTGGTCGATACGTCAACATTCGTCTTGCGGCGGCAAAAATGACACTAACATTGTGTGAGGTAGAAGTGTACTCTGAAAGCAAAGGTATTAGTTATTAGTCATTAAAGGTATTAGTCATTCGAGTAGATTGGGATCAATCTTTAATAGTTAATCATTATTAGAACGATGCATATCCGAGGGGGGGGGGGGGGGGGGGGGGGGGGGGGGGGGGGGTAGTTTACCAGAAACCGGGATTGAACCGTAGATTGCCAGCCCTGGAATATGTTTACGCCCCACTTCATCGTCGAATATGAAGTATACTGGCTGGAATACTAGATACAGGAAACTCTTGTTTCTCCTTTGATGTTTTTTGGCTTTTGAAATCGCGCCTTTTCAGGTTAGAAGGGACGAACCTGCACCCGCAAACTCAACTAGATGCAAGAACACGCAACTGACTGAACTAGTAACATTTGAAATGCAAATTTATTTTGAGCTAGAAATCATTGATAAAAACATAGGCCATTTTGGCGATGATGCGCACGCATTAGTAGAACAATAGACGCGAGCTGCTAAGACTCGTTCTGGTTTATCATCTTTTGTTATTTAAAACAGATAGCCATTGTTCTAGCTGTGCGCGCAACATCGTCAGAAAGGCCTATTGTTGTCTTAAAGTAGACAGATAAAGTGAAATGAACACCATTTATTTACAGTAACAACGAAGAAAGGCTGATTATATGGTAATGTATATGTATTAACGGGAGCCCGGAGCGTCCATGTGTACTATATATGTACTGAAATTGCATAACTGATCTTTTAAGCCTACATGGGCTAACTGGCTTGAAGGCAGGTACGCGTCTGGTAGGTGTACAGCCACACGGGTGGGTGTACGCGAAACTTTGTTTACGTTTTTAACTCATTAGTATACATCAAACTTCAAGCGACGTACATACAAACAAACAGAGTCCATAAATCGAAAGAGATTGTCACACTTGAACATCACCCAACATTTGAGAGTGATATGATAAATATATTTTGAGGAATGAGCGTTTAAAAATCTCAAAATTTACTAAGAATGTATGGCTGTCAGTTTTGAAAAGTCAATTTCTCCGTAAATATTTAACATATAAATCTCAAACTTTCGGTGATTACTAAGTTTAAATTTCTCTTTCAACTGATGAAGTCTGTTTGTTTGTAGCTTGAAGTTTAATTTATGCTAATGTGACAAAAATGTAAACAATGACATCAGCAAGGATTGGCCTATTTATGATGACCTGTTCATTTCTACACTCAAAACTTCAGTGACTTTTAACTGTTTAATGTCCTCTATAGCTGTACTGCGCAACAAACCACCGACAGCCACACGAGTGGATATTTATGATCTCGAGGCAGCACCCGTCAACTTGACCTGTCCCGAACCGTTCGGGTACCCGACACCTTATGTGGCCTGGGTACGAGACGGAGTGGTGTACCAGAACAGCACGACCATGACACGATACACGACTCCCGTGTTAAACAAGACTCACAATGGCACGGTCTGGGAATGTATCGTGTCCAACAGGCACGGAGCGGATTACCATCAGTATGTTTTCACCTTACAAAGTAAGAGCCAGTACATTTAGCAGTAAGTACAGACGCCGGCTCAATTCCTGTAATCTGTGACGTACGATACGGGGAATAAATTAGTCTTGTCATGTTGTTCTCGGCTTTGAATAGATGGACTAACGACTCATAATTACGCACTATTGTGCTTTCTTTGTGCTGAAGGTCGATACAGGGAAAAAAGCACTGAATTGAGCCGCCACACAAACTAGCTTTATCAGCGGAGAATCGTCTATTTTTCGACCTTCAAACTGTATTTTTTTTTTTAGACGTGCACCACAAATAAAATAAAATAACAGCACTTATTTCTCTTGAATAGAAGTTTGTATAGTCGTCGGATTGATTTAGGGTTCAGTTCTCCTTTAAAGTGCCTATAACCCTTTTGCAATTTTGATAGCTTATGAACCTCCGAAACGTTTTGAGTACTTCTGTGAAGAATGTTTTGGTTAAAATGAATACTTTATGTTCTACGCTTGTTTGAAATCGCGTAAAATGTGACCTTTACCTGACCAATGACCGCGTAAGTAAAAGCCTGGGTCGAAAATCAAACCAAAACTTTCTTCACAGAAGTACTCAAAACTTTTCGGAGGTTCAAAAGATATAAAAATTGCAAAAGGGGTATAGGCACTTTAAAGTGCAAGTAGTGCCATAAAACAACATGAACTCTTTTTGCCCCAAATTCTATTTCTGATATACTTCAGTTGTCTAACTTAGTTTTATTTGAGAGGCAGGAGCAGAAATTAAACTAGAATAAACGCTACCCGAATTGCGGGATTGATTCATCTTGTGATGTCACAATGAAAACGTACGGGATTTTATTGTAGTAGTTTTCTCAAGGGAGGGAGTTGATTCATCTTATGGCGTCACAGGATCCATGAAAAGTAACCAAAATTAGGGATTAAATGCCAGAATTGTTACAAAATTGCAAGATTAATACCTTTTTTGTGAGAAATAAACACAATAGTACAATATGATTCAGTCTGAAATCAGTAGTTTATACAACTATACTAAAGCATGGAACTCTCTGCCAGATGAATTCCGTACTATGGCTCCTTGAAGTCTTTTAAAGTGCCTATGAAGTGAAAAGATCGAACCCCTTTTTATTTTATCATAAGGTGCCGGATGATATTTCATACATCCCCGGGGAGGGGGTATTCCCATATAAAAGCTATACGGGTGTGTTCCGCTGGACGGGGTCGGGTGTTTGTCCTCCTATAGTTCTGAGATGAGGTATACCTTTCAGCCTTTTTTATTCAATCTTAGAATGCAGTGTTTTGGCTTTTCAGTTTCTCTTTATTTTGCCCGGTAGTCTTTGGGAAATGTTTCCGGTCTGAAATGAGGTACTAAATTTAGACCTTTGAGTCTGTGATGGGGTAGGAGAAATTGAATTGTAGGTCTGAAAATGGATAGGGTTTCCTAGGTTCCATCGAAGAATCCCCATCCCCCAAAAATGGAGGATCCCCCCCCCGTCATTTATTAAAGCTCAGTAGCTTTATACGTACATGATTTTTTCTAGAGGATGGAAGTGGAATATTAGGAGAACTCTTTCTTGATAACATTGCAATCATTGGGTATAGTCTTAATGCAGCGCTATTAATCCTGATTATGATAATTTGTATTAATATTGAAGGTCATTACAGAATGTGTACAGAGTATGTGGAGTGGGATGGAGGTCAGCGGTCTGTTGATAACATTGCCAGTAGTACTAGTATGCTCATCAATGATAACACGATCAACGAGTCCGTGTGGATTCGTATCACAGATGGCAGTAAACAAATGCAGGTAGTGACATTACATCGTATTTTGGCTTTACCTCGGTGTAAAAACCATTCCCTGGGAGCCATGTCCTCGCGCGCTCGGTGAGTTGTCGTATTACCGATGATAGTGTATTGAAACTATAATACTATAATTTATTAACCTACTCATCATTAGTCGATATAAATACGTGAAGAAGAAAAAAACACCGATTGCCACGAAGCGAATCTACTCGTGGTCTAGCGGTTAGGGTTTGGTTAGGGTTAGGGTTCGATTCCTACTCTGAGCGCAGTGTAATTTTGTGTTCAAGTAGAGCCTCTCCAATTGGCCTTGTAAAATTTATAAGTGCCGCTTCGGGTGCTCGGGACATATTCTAACTCGCAAATTATTCATCACACAGTCTGTGAGGTTCTTACACTGAGGTAACGCCCGTACTTTAACGACTGTCGTACACCACTAAGAACAGTAGAGTGGACTTCGTATGAGTGGGCAAGTTACGACAAGGACTTACAGCACGGTTACGGTACGGCATGCCGTGACATTGGAATGGCTTTCCATTGTTTTATATATGTCTGATCCAATCAAATTACAGAGTTACGGTTCGGCACGGTTACAGTACGGTTACGCTGCGGACTTGCCGTATGTTGTTGTCCAGTCATACGAAATCAGCTCTAGTTTGACAAAGCATCGGTACAGCTTCGACGCAGACTATTCTAGCGATGTTTAACTTTCCATCTTCTTGAAATCACGTATTTGTTTTAGTCATTTTACTGCTTTTTGTTAATATAGGTTCCTAACTCATGTGTAGTCCCTCGCAATGTCGTACCCAGGCCTCTGGCTGGCTTCTCGGCTCACATCCTGGAGTCGGAGAGGGCGTGGTACGGCGTACAGCGTGCTTCAGTTGGGATGGCGATTGTTGTCGATACCAAACCTCAATACTCGTGCGACGGTGCTACGGTTTTTACGTGTACAAGTTACAGAAGACGGTGTTCGACGTCAGAGCTAGTTATTGTGCAGGTATGGAGCCACGAGTGAGTCAATTAATCATGACTTTTCTCTCAAAATGAAGTTAGACCACAGGGAACCCACTAAAATGATTTGTACATGTTTACCTAAAACATATGGTTGTAAAGTCAATTGAAAAAAATCATTCAAAACGAAAACCTTGTGTTTCATTTGCACGAATTAGTGTTAAATAATGATTCTAAGTGGTTTAATTGCAAGAATTCGAGAAAAATATTAAATTGTAGTGGGAGACTGGAAGTGTATGGGGCGCCGTTTGTAAAAATATTATTTAGATGAAATTTGGTAGATTTTTACAATATTTACAAATAAATAATGGAGAACGTCTTTGCTGTCTAACACATTTATTTATAAATAAAGAAGAAACGTGACTTTGGTTATTTATAAATAACCATTCCAATGGGGTTCGCTAAAGTGGTTATATATAAATAACTACTTTTACTAATTTTGTTATTTAATAAATAACCACTTTTTTAGAGCGCTCTAAATACGTGATTTACAAACCATTTCGATGAAGTGGATATTTATGAATCATAAATATTGGTTGCATGTCACCTTTTGGCCACTTATCTAATACAGATAGCAGTTATTTATAAAAAAAATACATACATTCGCTTAAATATTGAATTTACACTCCCTTTGAAATAATATTTTTAGACTCGGCGCGCCAAGTGTAAACTTATTACGTCATTCGCTCTGATCACTTGACAGCCATCTGGATTAAAAGCGAGGCTTACTAGTTCATATCAAAATCATTGCACACAGAAGAGGACATTTGGTATTGGTCATCGCTTTGAAGTAAATGCGATTTTATTTGAGAGAGACAACAACTTCAGTCGCATTACAAGCTTATAATGTGGCTTACCTGTTGATACCGGAACTATACAAAGGAGAATTCTCTGCTTTCGTTTTGACCGCTCCAAAATCTCCTACTGCAGCTCCCGTCATTACAAAGGTCATACAAGAAAAAATAGCACGAAATGGAACTTTAATAGCGACTTGTAGTACTCTAAACTCGAGAAGCCTCGATGATCTATACATTAAAACACTGAAAATGTATTCTCCTATCTGAATTCAGTGGTAGAAAGTCAGTTCAGACATGCTTATTCAAGCTAAATCTTCTGTAGCGCCTTGTAAAAATTCACTTCACTTGCGAAAGCAAATTCAAATTTGTTCAGTCGAAATCTTAACATAATCACTCCAAACAGTTAACAGTTGCAGATTAGATGTTACTTAACTTTAATTTGAAGATAGAAAGTTTTCATAAATCATTTTATTTGTTTTAGAAGGCAAAATAGCTCCCAAAACCATGTATTTTTGAGTGAGATGACTGGGCCGATACCGGAAGTGAGTCACCGAATTTCGATATGTAGGCTTTTGTACGCAATGGCTTTGATATGAGTCCGCTGTGTTACCACTACACCATCAGGACCAACCACGCTGGCAACGCAGCTGGTTGATGGTGTCATTGTGGAACGTAACCGTGGGTACTCCCGGTATTTTCTCTTTCGGGGTCGAGATGGGAAAGCCTATAACTTTAAACTAGCTTTCAACCTAAGGATCATACTGATTCACAGGCCCTAAGGCCAACTTAGGAATCCCTAAGTTTAAAGGATCCCGAAGGATTCAGGCTTCTGTAATAACCACATGGGTTTATTTTTTATACTGTTTATATATATACTTAGTATATACCACCCCAGTGAATATCACTTTTCGCGCGCTCTGATTGGCTACTCAAACAGTGAATATAATTTCATGTTCACCTCTGAGCAAAGCAGCGATCATCTCTCGCGAGTTTTTGTCCATTTGACAGAAAATAGAATACTTATTTGGTGCTGGCTATTCGCCTGGAGTGTGGTATATACTAAAACAATTATGCACCTCAGTGTTGGTGAATAGTGGTGGATCCACCACTATTCACCTCCACTTCGGTGAATAATTATTAAATATTACATTATTCAATACTTAAAGGCTAGTTTCACTAGCGACGGAAGCGGAAGCATAAGGAACGTTGGTGAGAATCAAGAAACGCAGACGTATAATGTAAAGCAGAAACGTAAACTCGATGGAAGCAGAAGGAACGGAAGGTTTCCTTCCCGGGTTTCTTACTACTTACGTTCTGTTTCTGCTTCTTATGTTCCAATCAAAATAAGTTAAACGTAAACAGAAGTAGAAGAATAAGCCAATCAGAATGCTCATTCCCAGGCCCTTAGCAATGTAAATATGCTTTCTGTGGTGTTCATGTTCACTAGAACATAACCAGTTCTTATCCTTACGCTCTTGCTTCCGTCGCCAATTCCGCATACGAACGGAGTTACAAGCCATCTACTTATCAACATAGCAGAGTAACGAGGCTTATCCGCGCCTTTCTATAACAGGTTTTTGTTTTCTCTTTTTAAGAACCTCTCCGCTCGTTCGACCAAACCGCCATGTTCACACGTGTTTGGAAACCCGATGGACGATACGCCTTATTAAAGGGTCACGTGATCGCCACAGAACATGGCGTGACCTCAGTTATGGATTGTGTGACATACTGCCTTTCCAGTCTAGGTTGTCGCTCTTTCAACTTTGACTCAATCAAGCGGGTCTGTGAAATGAACGACTGCGTAAGACAAGACCACCCACAAGGGTTCACAGAGAAGACTGGTAACGAGTATTATGAGATCATTGAAGTCATGAGCTCTGTCGTGAGCCCATAAAACAGCATGCTGCAGGAGCCCCTTACCCGGAGCGTCGTCCATCTCCCATACTACATCTATTATGCAGCGTTTATATAGACCGGTGTTTTTTGACTCGAGTTTCGCTCGAGGTTGGTTTCCGCTAGCCAATCATAAGCGTTTGCGTAATTCTAATTCATATGATTAATGATGTTGCAGCCATGTTGGTTGACCAAACAAGACAAGCTAACGAGGCATCTTTTGTTAACAACATTCCGCGATGAAAGCGATCAAGGAGAAGTGAAATTTAAAAATAACCCGGTCTGAGAAACGCTGCATCACGCATATAGGAGCAGTAATCTAGGTAGGGTATAAGGCAATGGAATTATACACTTCGATCAATGCCTTACCAGGTATATATGGCGGCGGATCACCTTTAATGCGTTAGATACTTTCTTAACTATTTTATCAATAGACCCTTTACGTCATAGCGGCCATGTTGGTGTACAGTTAACAATAGATTATTCGTTAGCTTCTTTTGTTCTGTACACCAACATGGCCGCCATGCCCTTTGTCATTTGAATCTCTGGGGATTGAGTGCAAACCATCTATATGATGGCTCAAGTTAAGCTTATCGTCCCTGGCTCTCCTTCTCGTCCGTGGCTCTCCTTATCGTCCCTGGCTCTCCGTCCCTGGCTCTCCTTCATTTATTCAACAAAATTACATCTGCTATTGACCAAAAAAAATTCACAGTGGGGATTTTTCTAGACCTTTCCAAGGCATTTGATACGGTCAACCATGAGATTCTGTTTGATAAACTTCAACACTATGGAATCCGCGGATTGGCCCTTGAATGGATAAAGAATATAATGGCATATCAAACAATTTACTGAGAAAAGTGTCGTTCCTGAGAGCTCCCTGTGATATTCCATATATGGTCAATATTTCCATATTTGGAAAGCAGGACGGATCGTCGAATACTAGAACACGTCCAGGAAGTGTAGCGAGCCGGCAGAAGAGAGGCGGATACAACGTAGGCTACAGGAAGTGCGATTAAAAAAATTGATAGCAAAATTTGAAAAGGATGAGCGTATGCCTCACTAGCATCTAGTCAGGCCCAAATATTACTCTGAACGACAACAATTGTTTGATATGTACCTGTTCTTCGTTTAATGGTATTAAGTGTGGTGTTCCTCAAAAGTCAATCCTAGGTCCACTGTTCTTCTTAATATACATCAATGATCTCTGTAACGTCTCCAATGTTTTTGATCTGGTTTTATTTGCTGATGACACTAATTTTTTTTTTCTCATAATGATTTATCTTGTCTGTCGAATGCAGTCAATACAGAAATGGCTGGGCTATCGGATTGGTTTAGGGCTAGTAAGTTATCGGTGAATGTAAAAAAATCCAACTATATGATTTTTAGACCAAGGCAGAGAAGGCAAACATTTGATCTGGCGATAGAAATAAACAATGTTAGGATTGACAAGGTTAATGAGGTCGTATTCCTGGGGGTGATCTTGGACGAAAATATGACTTGGAAGTCTCACATCTCCCATCTTGCCAGTAAAATATCAAAATCAATAGGAATTATATACAAATCAAGTTTTTGCCTTTCCAAGCCAGCATTACGTACTTTATACTATTCCTTAGTTTATCCATATCTTCAATATTGTATCACAGTCTGGGGCTCTACCTATCCATCCAACCTTAATCGTATTGTTCTGCTTCAAAAACGCGTAGTGCGAGTTATTAATAATGAGGCATTTGATGCGCATACTGACCCTATATTCAAAAAAAATATGATTCTGAAATTTGAAGATATTTACTTATTCAATTTAGGAAAGTTCATGTTCCTGTTCAAAAATAATTTATTACCTAGAAGTTTTGACAAATCTTTTCTACGAATTTATCAAGTTCACAATTATAATACTAGACATTCTAAACTTTTTTATATTCCTTTATGTAGAACCAAAATTAGACAGTTTTCTGTTTATTATCAGGGTCCAGTATTTTTTTAACTCGCTGAATGCAGACATTCGTGATGCCATGACCGTTTCCTCGTTTCAATCCAAGCTGAAAAAGTATCTCTTCTCCCGTCTTTGAAATCGCTTATTATTTATTCATTTTTTTTTTTCATATACGTGTTACCTCAATACTGTATAAATTGTTATCTTAGTGTGATTTTCTCCATTCTGTTATTTTTCTTTTCGCGCCACTCCCACTTTGTTTTATATACACATATTGTAAAGAGGCAGCCCAATGCTTCATAAGCCTTCTGGTTTCTTTTTGGGCTTCCTCGCCATTTTGTTAATTACTTTTGTAATCATTTATTATTATTTTTTGTTGGCAAATAAAACTGTTAATACTGTTAATACTGTCTATTGTAACACCCAGTAACTCTTAATGTTATCGCCAGATATAGTGATAACTGGATCGTACAATACCCGCCAATCGCGGAGCTGAACCAGCAGCATATACTAGTGTACTCCGTTTTAGAGGCATTGATATGAAGGCAGTTCTTCGTTCAGCTTGGTTTCAATTTCTTGTGAGGTTGATCCAGTTAATGTTATATTGGTGTCATCAGCATACATATTAGGGGTTGACTGGGAAAGACAGTTTGAAAGTCATTAATATGTAGAATAAACAGGAGCGGCCCAAGTACCGAGCTGTAAGGAACTCCATGGGTTATTAGTCTAGGTTTTGAAATCGCTCCACTAATATAACACTGTTGATAACGATTTGATAGATAAGATTTGAACCACAAGAGAGGAGACCCTCTAACCCCATAACAAGAAGGCTTTATAATCAACATATTATGGTCCACGGTATAAAACGCTTTCTTGATGGCCACAAATAAAACACCATTTAACAGACCCTTATCGATGTTTGTAAGCCAGAGGTCTGCAGCTTGAAGCAAGGCTGTTAGTGTGGAATGCATGAGTCTAACGCCAGATTGGTTTGAGGTCAGAAGATCATTCTCCGTGATCAAAAACGATCCTCTCAAATGTTCTAGAATTGACAGGTAAAATCGAAATTGGTAGATAATTTGAAGGATTGTTGTGTTGATCCGCCTTATAAATAGGGGTTACACGAGCCATTTTCCACTCGCCAGGGAAAATCTCAGTGTCAATAGATTTATTAAAGTTCAAGTTAGAGAACAGGAAATAACAGGTGACGCTATCTTAAGCAGTTTACCCGAAGTTTTAGCTGGTCCAGTTGACTTGAAAATAGCTAATCCACAGAGGAGACGGGGTAAACCCTTGATTCAATACACAAGGGATGGTCACGTGATCTCAAATAGGACAACATATCGAGCCAACCTAAAGAGGTTCTAGTACGTTGCATTGCCACTACTTATGGCTTGACTATGATCTGTCCATGCCCGGCTTAGGCGTATTTCTGAAACGTTTTGAAATATGAAGCATACTCTGTGAAACGTAGATAAATAAAATAGTACCAGTAAATAAACACACTAAAAAGAAAGGACTTAACTTGGGGTTCGAATCCCGGCCGCGTCCTTGGGCAGGGACGTTTATAAGCCGTTGGCCTTGTCTCCTACTTCTAATCAGTATTTGAAGGGGACGTGAAAGAACCTGTTGTACTACTCGAAAAAGAGCAGGGGATTGTCACCCGGTACAGCAGCTTGGCCATTGCACTAACCACACACTCAACATTGTAAACTGCGTGGCAGCTATTAGCGCCGTAATTAGCAGTCCGAAATAATTCACTGACGTGATATGTCAGTAATATGTAAAGCGCTATGAGACTGTGGTGATATGGCGCTATATAAATAAAATATGGCCATAAATATGGCCATTATTTTCTCCTTGAAATATTTACTATTTCAGGCATTAAATTCATGCAGCTTAAGTGATAAAACACTACTAGGCTTTATAATTATGTTTTAAGAGCTCTACTCTATCACAGAGAGCACAAGCTCGATATTTGTGCACATGTACTGATGTAGAGACCTGCCGGCCAACCAGACTCGCAAGTCAACGCAAGTTGTCAACTTGCGTTTTGTTTGGCCACCCACTTGAATGGACTTGCGACGACTTGCGTTGACTTTGATCGAGTTCAAATTCACACGCAAGACGACGCAAGTTTTTCACCGTTTGGCCACCCAACGCAAGTCAACATTAAAACGTTATTGAAACGCATTAACCAATAAAATGCGTGTAATTTCCGTAGGTGAATACATGTAGTTCTAGAACATGTTTGTGTCATACATGGTTTGTGTTAAGGGAGCCAGATATGCGCCATGTTTCAATTCTTGGTGAACCATACATTTTATATATTTGTTGCCATTTATTTTGGCATAAATGGCCGCGCGGGACTTGGACCAAATGATTTTTATTTGCAACTTGCGTCAACTTGCGTGTAGTCGTTTGGCCACCTTTCGCAAGTTGAACGCAAGTCTACGAAATTTGACTTGTGTTGACTTGCGAGTCCGTTTCAGTGGCCAGGGCTTAAGAGTGTTTAGTGCAGGTAAAGCTGTCAGTAATACGTATTCCATATATGGTAATTACTGGACAAGCAAGATAGCGGTCCCTGACAAGCGAAGAGAGGAATCTCACAAGTGAAGAGTGGCCCGGCCCGATTTTGACTGACAGGTTATGTAATAAACATTTATCACAAACCGAGTGTGAATGGTTGTTTAGTGTTAGGGTTATGACGTTCGCCTTAAATGCAAACGTCAACTGTCTCAATTCTAATTTTGCTCCCAATTCGAAACACCTTAGAAAATGCAGCTTAGGCATTGACTGATTGTAGATTCATATGTGTTCGTCGTGGCGAGAATCAGTTTACACTCAAAATGTTAAACCGGTGTCCAACTGAAGGTGGCAAACCCTCGGGCCCCCATTTTTATACCGGAACGTTTAAGTATTATAAATCATTCGCCCAAGAAAGGAGCACTAAACGGCAGCGGAATGTAAAATGTGTCAATTTTCTAATTCTTCCTTCCCTTAATTTCATTGGTTTACACTCCTACATTCAATAGAGCGGTTTTCAACTGAGTGTCGAAAAGTATTTGATTGGTTAGTTATCAATGATGGCGTTTACTTTGCCTCGTGATTGGTTAAAGTAAAACCAATCGTGAATTACTTCAGTTCGTGATTGGTTCACTGATGTTTTTACTTGCCCCTGTTATTGGCTCACTGGTTTTGATTTTACGACACTCGATTGAAAACCGCTCTAGCAAGGCAATGTATTTTCAATATATATTTTTACAACAACCGCCAATTTTCTCGCAATTTGATTGGCTAATTTTCATATGCAATATTTTAACAGACGCGCGGCCGGCTTTCGAAGCGGGCTTTGCAGAGATTTGTGAATTCAGGTTGTGTACACATCTGTTCCAAAAATCAAGAAAATGAGGATTTTAAAAGCATTTAATCACTGGGAAAAGTTAATCGGTGAGTCAAACTTCCTTCTGTGGTGCCATTTGTCAAAATTTGAGCTTTCTCTCGAGTCGAACAAAGCATTTTCGGCTAATTTGTGATCGACTTTGTGACAAGTTCTACCGATCTTTTAGAACTAGAACTGAGAAATTGTCTTGAATTAAATACATAATCTTCTAGTTCGTGATTAAAATCTCTTATTCAGGATATTTACATAACGTTCTTAAGTAGAAACAAACAGTTTAGAGTAGATTATGTATTTTTATAGAGTTCGGGAAAGCAGAAAGACGTGTTTACGTTTTGGACTTTTCGACTCGAAAGGCAGTTTGTACACACTCGTTTGAAGCTAAAAGTGTTTTGTTGTTGTAAAAAACAAATTGAAGTTAGTTTTTTTATGTGTCTGTCCTGTCGGCGAAGACACCTCGCGGATCCACAGCTATTTTGACCATGTTATGACGAAAATCATTGTCAATATTAGGACAGACACATAAAAAAACTAACTTCAATTTGTTAAATTGTAATGTTTCAATTTAGTTGTGACCATACTAACCAATGGTGTGATTTTAAAGAAAATCGTATTTGGGGAAAGTTCTCTCGTCTTCCCCTTTCCGATTGGCTGGATGGTGATTTCTTTCAGTTTTCACTTTTAAGAAATGAAGCAGATCTTCCTTGTTTGCACAGGCTCATGCAAACCGAGGAAATCTTGGTAGAATTCCAGAGCAGAACCAACACGAGACCACAGGCCTCCTTGATGTTCTGTTGTGCCCATCTCAGACAGCAAAATCGTATTTGGGAATTTCTCATTGTGAACCATTACTTAATTTATACTAAACAGTAATTTACAGAAATCGTGACCCTGTTGTATCAGAACCACTCTGATTCTGTAAATAGTAAATGTCTCTATGACTGACACGATCTACTCACCTGTCGATCCTCAGACCACAGACAGCCCAAGCTAATGATTTGTACAAGGAATGTATGGGAATTTTTAGAAAAATCAGTAACTGTACTAAAATGGTCAATAAAGTCATGAAATACTACTACCTGTGTGTTGATTAATCTTTGGTTTTCTAACGATTTTAGCCTGTTTGGAAGATTTTTCTCTAATCCATCCTTTCTCTCCTATACTTTTTATAGGAGAGAAAGGAGGGATCAAAGAAAATTCGTCTAAACAGGCTAAAATATAATTATTGACCATTTTAGTATAGTTACTAACTTTTCTAAAACTTTCCATATTCCTTGTACAAATTATTAGCTTGGGCTGCCTGTGCTCAGACGACTCGGTCCTTCTAGTTGCCAGGTCTGAGCGAAAGCTGTTGAGCGTGAAGGTCAGGTTTCCAGATATTGGAAGCCTCACTGTGATTGGTCTGTCTCCGGAAAAGGAATGTTCCGGTCGTTTCAGCAGACGTTTGTTGGGAGGAGTGTGCGACGAGCCACAAGAACGTCTGCAAACAAGGCTAGAAAACGACGGACGGATTCTCAAAAACATATCAGCCCCACAACCGATTGATTACGGCCGTGACGAAAATAGTCATGCGTTCTTTGCTAGCTTATGCGTGCGCATGCAACTTTTCACGCATGCGCGTACTGGCATGCAAACGACAGGTCTGCCAATACTGCGCATGTCCAGTCAGCGGTAGAAATCGCGGGAGCACCTCTAAATACTCCTAAATGGTTTATGTTTAAACAAACTCGAAACATCGCGAAAAAGACCGGGGGTTAAGTGGAAAATCGCAAGAGTTTTATTAGTTTCGTCATCAAGCCAATTAAACTTGGGACTGGTTCATGAAAGGACTTGTACTTTTCTGTAACAATGCTTTGTTCGTGCGTACTAACAGTAACCTGGCTGTGTGCGTACTAATAGCGATAATAATAATAAAGGTTTATTAGCATTCCACTGGGTGGTTCTTCTATGCTAATACTACAATAAATATAATACTACATTAATGCTATTGATAACAAGATAAAAGCTAAAACTGTTGAATAGATACTGAAAAAATACATGACACTAAAATGTACTAATTAATTTATAAATTTAAGGCAGCCGATGTAAAATGTGATTTGCATTTGCGCGTAAATTCTGTTGCGAGGGTACAATCTCTAATGTCTGCTGGCAAGCTAAACAATTTAGCTGCGTAATCCTGCAGAGTACCAGTAGTAAGTGGTACTACAAGTTTATGTTGGCTAGATGATCGCAGAACTCTTGCTGGTTTGTGTTCCTATCTCTAACTGAAGATATGCTGGCCAATGTTCGTTGTATAAGGCCTTAAATATTACCTTCGATAGGTGAAAATCTCTACGATAGCTTATAGGGAGCCATCCCAGTTTTAAAACATCTGACAAGTCTGCAAAATGATTAATTACAAAACCAGCAGCAGCGAGCTGGACCGACTAAGTAACAAGGAATAGGATAGCTAACAACATCATTATAGTCAATTTTAGACAAAACAAGGCTTTCAGCTAATTGTTTCCTCGCATGAAATGGTGCAAAGTTTTTGAGTTTCTTAATTACAGCCAGGGTGCTGTAACAACTAGATATATTGGACTGTACATCATCGTTCCACATTAAGTTCTCCTGCACTTCACTCCCAAAAAGCCCGGTGGTCTTGATCCTCTCAAGCTTGATGCCATTTTGTAGTAAGACGTATGGGGTGTTCATCAAGGCGATGTGCACGAGTGAGTTGTGGAGTAGAGAAGAGCATCACTTTGGTCTTTTTAGGATTCAAGCAGAGGTTGCAATCAGACGACCAGGAGGATAGCTTATCTAGAGCCTGTTTTAACTGCGTTTCACAGTCACTGATGTTGGCTGGTTTACTGCGAGTGTAGATAGTAGTATCGTCAGCATGTGCGGGTGTGCTCTAACTATTTTCTCACAACGGGTCACCAATATTTATGCTATATTTTGTAGCTTTGCTTTCCGTGTGTACACATTCCGAGTAACAAATCATATTGAACTGAAATTATGAGAATCTTTTTCGAAACCATGTGAAGAATAATACGGTGATGCGCAGGCGTGTGAAGTCCTGGGCACTGGGGCTTTTTCAAAAAGAACCCCTAAATTCAGGATGCGTGCAGCCTCTTGTTAATGTTATCCTGCGAATCGATTTTCGAATACTGTAGCTTATCCATTTCGTACAGCTGGACAGTTATAACCACAATTCATTTCGGTCTGGGAATGACGCTTGTCGTCCGCTCGGGACAACCTTTTTGCAATAGCTGTATACGAATGGATATCGATACCTACATCACCCACAACACCAACGCAACAAAAAGAACATCTTACAAAAAGTTGATTGAACATTTATTACCCATCATCAGTCCAAATCACAATTGCATTAATACAACTTTACAAGTTTTAATACAATTACACGATATACTTCAATAATACAAAGTTAGAAAATAAACTTTTTTCATTTTTTTTGTGTGCTGGCCTTCCAGAGAAAACCCACTTTAAAACATTTGTAAAACTAAGATTTACGTTTTATAATAACTTTCTTGTCATAAATTCTTAATAACATTTAATATGAAAATAGTTAAAAATTATACTTCAAATTTTAAGACAATAAAGCAGAAATGTGGAAAATTTGTATGCGAAAAACCCGAGACTGTTTGTTATTCACAGAGCAGCGAATCAAAACGCTGTATTGACTTGTGTACGCACGCGGGTGGTATTCAAAAAGGCGGGGGAAAAGCCAGTTTGGTAACAAGGCTCGACAAAAGCCATGCAAAATATGAACTTGGATGAAAAATATCCAGTCATAAAAATTATATCTAGGCTTATCCGAATTACATTATAAAGAGAAAACCAAAGAGCTTTGTGCGTCATGAAATTAAGAGCTAAAGAATAACGAAAACAAGTTTCACTTTCCTTACGTTTGGTAGCCGATTTCTAGTGTTTTTTTTAGATAAAACCTCGGTCTTACACAACAAAAATAGTAGCATCGCTGTCGGTATTGTATATGTGAATGTGCCAACTCTAGTTCAATAGAGTGCTCACTTGATTCAACAGCTAGTGGTTTGTGGGTAATATCTTGCTAGTGTTGGTCTTCAACAGAGAGCGGTGAATAAATAATTTGTCGTTCAGCGAGAAATGAAATTTGAAAAAGCTCTTATTCCATAATAGTGTAGGATTGATCAATCTTAACATAAATACGGTAATTACATCAGGTTTTCACATTTTGCATTTACTGGCTTCTATTAAAAACAGAGTTTTTCTCGTTTGCTTTCGCACTCAATAAATGACAAACTTTGTCCTCAAGTGGCTATTGTTGTAAGATTATATATTCACAACATATGCGAAATGATAAAACTAAACTAAAACATTATAATTGAATGACAATTTAAAAAACTCATCTAAGCCGGATGCGTTCGATTCAGTTGACCATATTCCAGGATAAGAATAGATGGAATAGTCTCTGGAAATCACTGGTTCAGGCACATTTTACGCTTGTTATCATATGATATTCGGGATATATTTAGCATCCCAGTGGCTAAAAACTCCAGAAACAAGCGTTTTGCAGTGATCATTCAGTGTTTCTTATTCCGGAATACAATCAACCGAAAGCACCCTAAAAGCTTCCGCTACGAGCTTCCGTTACGACCTTACTATAAAACTAGCTGATATTACAGTGGCGTCTACGAATAGCAGTTGCGGTGTGCGGTATTGACCCGAACGTCTCACTTCGATGTAATGAAACGCAATTGAAACCACCATTCTTGCACGACACCAACACCCTCTTAAACAAGCACGACTAATTTAGATACACAGTTTGAATAGCGCTTCATTATATTGAAGTGAGGCTTTCTGGTCAATACCGCTGAAACTGCTATTCGTAGACACCACTGTAATATCAGCTATTCAGGTGCAAAGTCATCTATAACCCCACTATCTTAACCATTAGCGGACATAATTCTACAAAAAAGCCTTTTCCAGAACAATAAACTGTCAGTAGAAGTTGGTTGTAGATGCAAGTGTGTGAAGTTCTCGTTTCTCATGTCATTAAGCATTTAAGCTCTTCGCTTAAAGAAGCATTTCATTTGAGTTTTTGCATCTCTTCTGCTTAATTAATTATTCTTCATCTTCTTTCCGATTAAAATTTCATTCTATATTCTTATTTGTTTAAAACAACGTAAAAGCATTACTTTATGCGGAAGAATAACAAGAAAAGTAATCCCTTGCAAGGAAGCGGCTTCTTGGCGGAATGAGAATCCGCAATGAAATCTATAAAGTATTGAAAATATTTCTATTTAAGTCCTGCTAATTGACTACCTTTTCAAGTTACTTTAATGTAAAAAGGCATTTTTTCTCACCAAATAACCAAATATTGAAAGTACTTGAAGATTATACCTGATGATAATTACAATCTTAAGCTTTGTAACGGTAATGAATTAAGGATGACGACCAGTGAGGCATGTTGATAAAACTGTACAACTAATGCTTAGTAAAAAAAAACAGGCTTTGAATTTAAGCCGATAAAAAACTCAAAAAACCTGAGATGGCTGACAGAGAATTCCTTTTTGCCATCGATATAGTCTCACCCGAATTCTTCTTCGTGCCTACTCTATATTTTCCAAACAAATCGTTCAGCATTCGGCCCGCACTAAACACCATCCTTATCCGCACCTTCACATCAACATGCTAACCTCTTACTCTCTCCTCGTACGACTGCAGATGTTGTTATGAAGTTCAGTCAGCAGTTAACGAAAGTGTGCCTCAATCTTAAGTTTAAACCAAGTTCCGTTGGAAACTTGCGTCAGTTTCGTCATGTACAAGTTATTATTCAAATCCAAAGTTCAAGTCCATAGTCCTATTGATTAATTTCGTAGTCTTTTCGCCCCTGCACCACTGGCTGACGACCGTTTGACCGTCTTCATGCAAACCTGGCATCGACTGACACGTTCTCTCAGGTTCCCCGCCTTTATAGTCTCCGGTTTGGGAGTCCTAAACTGTTTGTTTTCATCAACCGTTGCCAGCCAGAAACTGTAAGTGCTGCCGTAGTAGTGACACGTTCCACGGCCGTGGCATTCGATGAAGGGATTGGCGCGGAAATCTTCGAGGCAATAGCCAGCTGACGAGAGCAACTGACCGGATCCATCATTACCAGAGCTTGTGTGCTTTAAGTGAAAAACAAAATGAAGAAAATATTAGAAGAAGAGCTAGAGACTAATTTCCCTGCTAGCAGAGGTCTCTCTCTGTCTTGGTAAAATGGAAGGCGAGGGAGAGACCTCTGCCGACATCCGACGCTTTCTCTGTCGCGCATGTGTGAAGTTTCCTTGGCAACAAGTGACACGATCTCACGTGTACTTGTGAGCGCACGAAACAACTGCAACAAACTACTGATGCGTACAGCATTTCCGGTAAAACGTGTTTTCAAAACTGGTTTGACTCGTCCATGAATGTGGACGGCAAGCGTCGGATGTCGGCAGAGGTCTCTCCCTCGCCTTCCATTTTACCAAGACAGAGAGAGACCTCTGCTAGCAGGGAAGAGACTAATCAACTTAACCAATTGTTTAATGTTACTTTCCCCCTTCGAGAGTTCAGCGCCATCAGAGCAGTCGGTTTCTATCAATCAAAACTGTTGATTGGCTTTCGTACAAAAGCTGCTCTGATTGGATGAACAGCTTCAGAACCCAGTCCAGTGTTACGTTGATTGAATAAGGTTGGCCATAAAACGGAAGTAAAAGAGAAATCCTTCAAAGCCTAAGGACTGAGATAAAACTTTTCTTGTAAAGGAATATAAAATTTAAAATGATCATGAAAAAAGTCGTAAATTTGTTTTTCTCAGATCTGAACTCCACCAAAATTATTATTTTTTGCTTAAAAGTTTAATATTTTTTAACTTCAAAAACGAAGGTAAATACACATTTACGATGACTAAGTGATTGTGTTTTACTTGGAAAGTTGTTTTTCCACAAGAGATGCATAAGTGAATGGACATTGTTATAACGCTGTGCCATAAAGTATGCTCGAGTTTCTCTTACCATGAGGAAGCTATATCCCTGCCAGAGTGCTTCCCATCCTCTTGGACAACGAGGTACCTGGGGGGACTGACTGTGGATGGCCATGACATGGGCGGGTACTTCACACACGGAGCATCTGCTAATGAACGGCTTAACCCTCGCCTCTTGCACTGGCATCATAGGGATAGGCTCAGGAGTGGACAACCAGAAGCTGTAGTCATTCCTCGAAGCTAAGTTACATACATTATTGATGTTACAGAACAAGAAAGGCATCGTACTGAAACGGGAGATGCACGAGCCAAAGCTCCCGAGGTCTTGTATTGGGTTTTCAGTGCTTTGTATTGGGTTTTCAGTGACTGTATTGTGCTTTGTATTGGGTTTTCAGTGACTGTATTGTGCTTTGTATTGGGTTTCTACAGGCTATTGAACCAAAGCCCAAGAAAAAGAAGGCTCATAGTCGGTCGGTGTCGCCATCAGACAAGATGTCCAAAAAGTCTAGATCGCGGTCCAAGTCACCGTCCAGAAGACGCCGCCGTGACAAGTCTGCTAGCCGCTCTCTGTCACGCTCTCCTTCTCCAGAGAAATTGTCACTCAGTTCTACACAAGTACTTGAGGTAATTATAGCAAAGTGAATATATTTTGTTGGATCACACCTCAGAGACTGGTCAGGAATTAGCAGGGAAGAGAATGAAATCAAAAGGAAACCCTACCCCCTTTTGCCCCTTTCCCCCCATAAGCAAACATTTCTCAGTTGCCCATTTTTTTATGGCCCTCCATTTTAGGGGGTTCAAAAAAGTATGACCCTCCCCCTTCTCCCCCTTCCCCCTGCTAATTTGTTACCAGTCATTTTTCAGTAAGACTTCCAAACTCGTGCTCATTTGTTGAAATGCAATTATAATTTCAGGCTCTCAAAAGCTATGATTCTCGAAGTCCATCTCCTTCCAGTTCAACGTCTCGTCAAAGAAAATACCGATCGCGGTCGAGAAGTTCTTCGCGTAGTCGTCGGAAATCCCGATCTCGATCGAAAAGCAAATCCCGATCGCCGAGTGTGAAGCGGAGACGCCGATCGCGGTCCAGATCGCGAAGCACTTCGCCAAAGAAAAGTTCAAGAAAAAAGCATTCTCGATCAAAGTCTCGATCTCCTCCAAAAAAGAAAAGCAAGAAAAAGAAAAAGTAAAAATTCAACACAAGCATGGTGGTAAAAACCTCGAGGCCGATTCTTACATCGAAATTATGGACGAAGTCTTACAAGATTGGGTACTAGGATATCATAGCCACTTTAGAAATCTGATAGTAGGTTGACCAATGTTTTGACTAGCCTGCTTTCAGACTGTAGATGGTGGTTTTTTGCGCAGCAAACGGCTCATCGAAGCGGCCGCCATATTGGCCGAGCGTGATTGAGACTTGGGATCGAATGACAAATACCGCGGTATTTCAGATCTGCTTTTCTCCCCGCCCACCCCCTCTCCCCTCCATTTGTAATTCGATCCCAAGTCTCAATCACGCTCGGCCAATATGGCGGCCGCTTCGATGATCCGTTTGCTGCGCGAAAAAAACACCACCTACCGTCTGAAAGCAGGCTATGTTTTGACGGAAAGGTTCGATCCGCTGACCTAATAGACTGAAGTGTTGTTATTTTGTGCGTACTATTTTGAAGCGTTCTTGTTGAGTGTGGCTTAGTTTTTGAAGCGTTCTTGTTGAGTGTGGCTTAGTTTTTGAAGCGATCTTGTCTATTATGCTGCTTTAAGCCTAGTCCTTACTAGCAACACAAGCGTTATATGCACCTGTTCTCACAGATGTGATTACTGCTGTTGGTTATGCTTATGTCGCTAGTCAGGAATAAGCTTAAGTGATGAGTGGAAACGTCTCAAAAGGTTCAGAGACATGCAAATGATAAACAACACATTTCGTTCTGGCCTCATTTATTCAGGATTAAATTTTCAGGGGGCAATCCAGTTAATTGGTACATTTTTATGCGTTTAATCAGTTTTCATACTTTGTCTCCAAGGATTAATGGAAACTTTGAATGGTACCACTAGGTTGTAGTTCGTGGTCCCACAAAGTTCTCTGCATTGGGGAATTAGTGAATTTTAAAGAAATAGGGAAAATGACGATTTTATGAACACAAAATATGGATTTTTCAGTTATTAATTAATGTATCCAATCTATCTGTCAACAACCCAATGTGCTCTCAAGTTGATATCCAAGAAATTTGATGCGTATTAATGTCCCCTCTTTTATTCCGTAATTCTTATCAGAGAAATCCGACTGGATTGTCCCCTCTTTGTAAAAGTTGACTCCAATCTTAGGGTGCGTTCGATTGACCGTATTCCGGAATAGGAATAGATGGAATAGTCTCTGGAAATCACTGGTTGAGGTACAATTTACACTGTAAGCTACAAATGCTTGCTGACATATGATATTCACGATACAATTAGTATTCGAGTGGCTAAAAAAATCCAGTATAAGCGATTTGTAGTGATCATTCTGTTTATTCTTATTCCGGAATACGGTCAATCGAACGCACCTTAAGACAACAAGTAGAGAGACGGTAGTCCACGAGTTAGCGAATAATACTAAGGATTGCCTTTAATTTTGGATAAGATCAATCGAGTTTTGCTGATCTGGTCCCGTAAATATCAGTTAACGATACTGCATTAAAGCGTGGAACTGGCGCGACCATATCGAACCATGTCAGGGCCTTGTGTAGATAATTTTTATTGTAAAGTTCGCTTTCAGAGGAGATATTTTACAAAACCACGTATTGGGCGCCAAAAACTAACAGGCTAAGAACTGAGTGTTCAGCAAAGATTACACGATATTTGTGTTACTTTTTGAATGGCGAAAGTTGAATTGGAGTGTTAATCCAAAGCGAAAATTTAAACAAAAACTTCTTTCGTCAGGGCTAGACCTGAATATGTAACACCAAACTTAAGGTTTACAAAGACGAGCAAGAAGCTAACTTTGTACCACGTTATGTACTGCAAATTTCCAATTCGATCTGTGGATTAGCCGGGTCCTGACTTTGATCAGCCGCTATGGTTGTTTCAAGTCTCGTTAGAAATTCAGAATTAGTCAAGAGTTTGTTATTTGTGTTTGTTTGTGACTAATAGTAATAATTAGAGTGTTAATCCAAAGCGAGAATTGAAATTCAAATTAGTTTACAGGGCTAGTTTTTGGCGCTTTTTTTTCAAATATTACGAGAAAATTAGAAATATCCCCTCTTGAACAGATTCCCCGCTCGATCACCGTTAGGATTTCGCACCTGCCTTGTTTCCAGGCCCTTTTGGAGGAGACACCCTTCCCTTGGTCCTTTGTGCCCCATCTTTCTCCTTCCCACCAAAAGAGCATGGGTACTAGACAAGTTTTGCACCGTGATCTCAACTCGAGGTGCTTAAGTTACCTAGTGTAGTGGTTCTGACGTCTGTACTACACGCAAACGGTTACGAGTTCGAACCCCAATACGACCGCTCGAAAACACTTTCCCTCGTTTACTTTGTTACTTTAAACCTAGAGAACGCGTTGGTGATCTACAGTTTGAAAGTAGGAAATTGTGTCTAAACGTCACGCGCATGCATGCGCTATTAATGCCCATCGCGCGCGCGTCCGCGCAGTTTCCCGCCGAAAGTAAAAGAAAACTGAGGCAATCACCCCTGTTTCTAATTTTAAGCACGTATATACGTGAAATATTTCGCGAAAAACAAGAAAACGACTTAAAAGCTAAGCCTAAGACTTTAACAGGTTGACGTCTTCTGAATTTCTAATTCACTGTGAGTTTACTAAGTTATAACATTATTTACTAAAAAAGTTCAAGACCTCGGAAACTTGACTTTGAAACCAGAGCTTTCGGCCTGTGGAGCAGAACGTATTGCCGCTGTATGACACCAGCCGTGTAGTCGTCATTTACAGAGACAAGCTCGAAGATAATTCATAGGTAGTATCTACTCTGCAAAAATATAAAACACTTGTAATTCCATTGTTTTAGTTTTTGCTTAGAGCTCTATTTTGAGCAGTGGTCGTATCGATGTAGTGTTAGTATAGCCCACAGTAAGAACTAGTTCCTATAATGTTACGTGTATCATTCAGGGGCATTTTACACGCGAATATTAAAACAAAACGTTTTGTGAAAAAAGAAAGTTAAACTGACTGGTGAGTACAATAAAGTTGGAAAACTCGCTAATTCAGTGTAAGACCAAAAGTTAACCACGAAAAATGCTCTCCGCCAATCAGTGATCGCCATGGGTTGCACGCCACACATTTTGATCAGATTTTACAAACAGGTACGTAAAACGTACAGGAGGCTATTTGCAGAATTGCTCGCCCCACTCCATCGCGGCCCCAGCTTCGCGGCTAGGGATATACCATCCACGTGATCTAATCTGACCCACAGACAGAACCACAATAACTTGACATAGAGGCATATTTGCATATAGCCTCAAAAAATGGTCAACGCTACAGCTATGCGTCGATCGGATTTTAGTATAAACCAACTAGTGGACTATTACAAATCCTGCATTCTGATTGGCTACCCTACTATAGGTCTATTTGTGATAGCCCATGGTTGAGAAAAACCACAAGTATTTTCACGAAATAAAATTTTTCAACTTCAATTTGTTTCTTTCTATTATTTTCTACTGTCCGACTAGTTAGTTTATACTAAAACAATTAGACCTCTCGCCCTCGTGGGCTACGAGTTAAATAGCCC
The DNA here is from genome assembly GCA_030867875.1 of Actinernus sp. WN-2022. Lineage (NCBI taxonomy): Eukaryota > Metazoa > Cnidaria > Anthozoa > Actiniaria > Actinernidae > Actinernus > Actinernus sp. WN-2022. Next base: position 23,654,962 of record JAOWCC010000853.1, on the reverse strand, counting down.
ATTCGGCTGCGCCTCATGGGCTATTGACTCGTAGCCCATTCGGGCTGCGGGTCTAATTGTTAAATAGTGCACTTGGGAGCTTAATTTGCCTCGCTTAAAGTGCATCGACTAAATAGTTTAATAGTAAGATATTTCTTGATTTGAGTATTGCGTCTGAGTTTTTAAGGTTTTTGTTTTCATTCTCCTTGTGAATGAAATAGCCCACTTCCGCGATATGCTTTACTTGTCACGCACAAAGGTTTCAATACGAGGCTCCGTGCTAAATTAAATTTATTTTCTCTGAAAATAATAAATTTAATTTAGCACGGAGCCTCGTATTGAAACCTAAGTGCGCGACAAGTAAAGCATATCGCGGAAGTGGGCAATTTACTTTTGATTTAGACAATTTTTGTAACGATCACTGATTAGAGTGGTTTTACTTAACCCGTGAAATGGATATTAAATTAGACCCTAATTCCATTGTTTTCTTTTGTTTCTATTAGATACTGACTATTATTTTTGTTTCACTGGTTAAGTAAAACGACTCCCAGCTTCAAATATAACGGATATTTATGACAGCTCATTTATCTCTAACAGCAAGTTTCTGTAACATCTAGAGGCAACAACACTCAAATACAGTTCCGAAGTGTGACGTCACAAATTTGCAAAATTTAGATGTGAATTTCGGGACCACCGATTCGGAAAGAGCAAGATAGAAGAACATTACATACCAAAAATGAGGTGTATACGATGAAAAACGGCCAAGATATGTGTATTGGAATATATATTTTTCTTTAACAAATCACTGTTGTACTGGATCATAAACTTACCGTGATTTGAGACCGCTTTTCATCGACCTCATTTTTGTTATGTAATGTTCTTTATCATGTTCTTTCTGAAACTGTGGTCAAATGGTTTTGAAGCGAACATTTATTATTTATGACGTCTCACTTTGGTACTCTATTTTAAATGACTCAAATCATTTGGGCTGATCTGCTCTATTGCAATGTGTTGATGTTATCTGCTCTATTGCAGTGTGTGGATGTTATCTGCTCTATTGCAGTTTGTGGATGTTATCTGCTCTATTGCAGTGTGTGGATGTTATCTGCTCTATTGCAGTGTGTGGATGTTATCTGCTCTATTGCAGTGTGTGTATGTTATCTGCTCTATTGCAGTGTGTGTATGTTATCTGCTCTATTGCAGTGTGTTGATGTCATCTGCTCTATTGCAGTGTGTTGATGTCATCTGCTCTATTGCAGTGTGTTTATGTTATCTGCTCTATTCGAGAGCTTGCAATGGGAAAATTGTTCAAACAACTGGAATAACTGCAGTAGTGATCATTTCGTACAGTTATCTTTCAAATTAGACGATATTAAAAACCGCTGGCAAATAAAAAGCTATTCTGTTTAACCAGGATGAAAATATTCGAAGACACTTTCCCAGGTAATGGGTTTATGTGAATTTTTCCCAGCTCAGAAGAAGTAGTCACAGATTCCCAGGAAAGTTAAAATTTCCTAGCCAAATAAAAAACAAATCCCAGGGTGGGTCAGGGAATATTCCTTGCATGCTAAAAAAACCAGGCTCAAGTTCCAGGAGTCAAAACATGTTCCTGGCATGTTTGTCGCTCCCAGGAGTCAAGGTACTTTTTTACCATTCCCAGGAGGCGAGGCATATTTCTATTGTATTCCCAAGAGCCAAAATTAATTGTGTGCGGACCCTGTGAAATCTTATCAAATTTCCAAATTCCAAATTCTAAGGATCCCAGGACTATTGATAATCGCCAATGAGCGAGCGATGTATTTTTCGAATGCTCCCAGGATCTATTTTATGTCAGAAAAATTCCCAGGGCAAATACCTCTGCAGAATAGCTTTTTGAAAGAATAGCTTCATTGCAAGCTCCTGTCTATTGCAGTGTGTGGATGTTATCTGCTCTATTGCAGTGTGTGGATGTTTTACATACATGGTTACCCGCAGTCACGTTTGTACTTTCAAGTTTTACGATTCGGTGTTACTAGCTATTTGTTTCCACGAGGAGGGGGGGGGGTATCTAACTCGGAGACGAAGATTTGCAACACCGACGAAGCCCCGTTAAGCACCAACATTAGACTAACATTGTACTATACGCCTTTGTATGTAGTTATTGCATACAGCGGAATGCTGTAACTGGCAGTACTTTGGATGTTGTACTGGTAAGAATATCACTACCAAATAGCATCGGCCGTGGATTCTGAAGTAAAACCAGAAAAACTCGTATTTTTATTATTTCGGGAGGGGGGTTGGGTGGTGACGACTGCCTATCGAAGGGAAACTGCCTACCCGACAACTTCCTCGATAGTTATACTGTAGTAATGGCAAGGCTAAGTTTCCTGTCGCTACTGACTTTGCATGGCATGAGGGAAATTAGTGATTAAGGTTTCCCAAGAGCCGAGGGGAAATTCCCAAAATGTCATGCTGTCACTTTGTAATACTATTATTACTGAGGAATGGAATTAATCTCTGAGAAGTTTAGTTTAAAGACGTCGCAGTTGAGTTGGTGCCGAAAACTTCATTGAATGACTCATATATATTTTTTCCTCCCCTGGCTTAGGAGCATGATGCGGCCGTCAAAATCATTCAAGTATAGAAAACAAAATGGGCGGATACGAGTAGAGTTTTGGCGGGTTCTGAAGGCTTAACGTTGATTCCTCTTTCTGTGGTGCCCTTTATTGCTGCTGTCTAGTGTTATGTTACCTACTAATTGCTAGACAACTCCAGTAACTTGCAATCTTGTCCTGGATGAGTGAGTCAACCAGTTCTGATTCACCGTCAGCATCCCGTACACATGAGCAACACAAACCAGTTCTGATTCACCACCACCATCCCATACACATGAGCAACACAAACCAGTTCTGATTCACCACCACCATCCCGTACACATGAGCAACACAAACCAGGTCTGCCGATACTCCATGTGTTCAGTTTGTACAATTCTTTTTACATTTGTCGTTGCATGACCTAAAGATTGCTGAATGATGTTTATTTGACAGTGTCATGTGGGTATCTGCCGTGATACCTAGGCTCTTACCGATAGTGCTAGCACTTTTTTTGGCATTATTTGGCTTCGCGAGCATTTTTTTTTACATTTTATCCCAAAAAGCACTGCTAGCATTATTTTGGATTTTCGACTGATTATTTGTATAATTTTGTGTTAAAAAGCACAATCTGACTTTATTTATGTCGTCCAAAGCCGTATTTTGCCCTCATTTTAGTCAAAGGAGCCGAGGTGGGCTGGGGAATAGGTTTGATAGGTCAGCGGTTGCCTTCTAGAAACCCAATCCATCACATTCGTTCCAAGATGGCGTCATCCACGTTGTTCACGTTGTCATCGAGGAACAATGGAAGTCAGCCAGCCAAGGCAGAGATAGCTCGAGAGCGTACTCTGCCATCAATCAGTGGAAAAAATAAGACTAGGGGTAACTGTGATGCAAAAAACATAACCATACATGATCGGATTCAGCAATATCCAGGGCCGGGTTGTTCAAAGCCCGATTAGTGCTAATCCAGGGTTAATTTCCATGATAACCAATAGGTTCTCTGCAGAGTTAATCCAGGATTAACACTAATCGGGCTTTGAACAACCCGGCCCAGGAGAACAACTATCAATAAAAGACGGGAAGTTGTTTTGTCTGGCATGCCGCGAAATAGTGTCTACAAAGAAGAGTATTGTAATTACACACTTGGCTTCAAAGAAACATGGAAATGGTAAAGACAAACTGAAGAAGTCTAAGCTGAAGGATCAGACGATTATGGAGGCTTTTAGAGCGGGGGACAGCACGCAGAAAGACAGCACTCTACCCATAACTGAACGGGCCTACCGACTCGAAGTGGTCGAAGAGTTTCTGAGGGCTGGAATCCCAATTGGGAAAATCGACATGCTACGGTCCCTCTTAGAGAAGAATGGCCAACGTCTCACAGCAAGTGCTCATCTTGGTCAGTATATATCAATTGTTTTCAAGCAGGAAGTCGAAAGGATCAAAAATGAATTGACTTTGCCTGGTCAGACTGGCATGACAAGAGATGTTTCGATGATTTTTGACGGAAGTACACGACAAGGAGAAGCAATTGCTGTGATCGTGCGTTTCCTTGACGATAATTGGTCGATTATTCAACGTCTCGTCAGAATTGATATATGTTCCAAATCAGTAAATGCCGATGATCTTGCACAAGTGCTTAATCAGTGCCTATCAGTTGATTATGGAGTCAAGACCAATTCGTTGCTCGCAGCCATGAGAGATGGTGCAAGTGTGAACCAGGCAGCGTTGGATAGGATTGCATTTATATTTCCTAAAATGCTCAACGTTGTGTGTTTCTCACATACGCTTGACAATGTTGGGAATCATCTTGTCATTCCAACTCTTCTAGAGTTCGGTAGCGTATGGATTCGCCTGTTCCGCCATAGCTACAAGGCAAAGCTGTTGTGGAAGGATCTGACTGGCCAAAGACCAAGATCATACAGTGAGACGAGATGGTGGTCAAAGTGGGAAGTCTATCAACAAATATTAATGCAGTTTGGAGATATTGAGCGATTCTTGATAGAAGCAGAAGCCGCTAATGTCGGTCCACAGTTACTCCCTCAACTTCAAGCAATATTTTCCGATCCTGAGCGACTAATCAACCTGAAGCTCGAGCTCGCCATCACTATCGATGCACTGCAAAAACTAGCGAGTTAAGGTTACTCAAAAATCTGAGTAAGTTATTGAATCCATGGGAACTCTATATATTGAGTATATATAACCTCTATTATCGAGTAACTGTTACTCATACATATGAATAAGGGGAACACATTGTTTTTCTGTTACTCATTTGTTTGAGTAACGTTTACTCAAACTGTTTAGTAAACACTACCACCTCACAGGTAATGTTTACTCAAGTCTTGAGTCTAAATTACCTAACAGAATTGCATCCACAGGAACTCAAATATTTGAGTAAAACAACCTATTACTCAAGCGTGAGTAACCGCTACTCAACATCCATAGTACTGCTCACCCTATTTTGGGGTTAAAACAACCAACACAAATTGCATCCACTTTACTCACTTTATTCAAGCTTGCTAAATTTCAAATATACATTAATCTTACGTTAAGAACAATAACTTTAAATATATTTCAAGAATCTTAACTGCTGGTGACTAATGAGTTAAGACATCAACATGTACAACCAGCAGGGAATAATATCTAGTCTAGAAACTGTAGTGTATATAGTGATAAATTTGCTGATTTAAACCTAATTAATAATCAAAATTATAATAATGTGTATTTAAATACAAAAAATTAGAGCAACTATATATATACATAATAATCAGTGCAAATAATTCTGGTAGTAGTTTACAACATGGAGAAGTCAAAGGGCCAACATTGGTTGATAGTTTGCCATAGGGTATATAATTCTAGATAAAATTACCTAACCTTATAATTATAACATGACATCTGAAAGGCCGAGTTGAAAAGGTCTAAGTCAAAAGTGAAACAAGTCATTTCTTTTCACTTTTGACTAAAAACACTGGCAACCCAAAATAATTACTAAAATATGTTTGCATTATGGCATCATTTTACTACAACTACTATATAAATCCTTTTCATTAAAATTTATCAACTGTTTTCAGAATGTAAAGACAATGGTCTAAATTAATGTAGAAAAAGGAACCAAGCAAAAAAATCATGGTAGTTGTAGTACATCATCACACAGTTGACAACCTTTACATGATTATATTCATCTCTAATAACTACATACATCGGGCCTTAACCTTACAATAGATTTCAACTTTTAAAAAATAAACAGGTTTTTGCTAAGGTATAGGAGAACCCACCAAAACTACATGTTTTTGTAATTTGTTTTAGATGATTATGAACACATTTTGCAATGGAAGATATCAGTTTTCAATAATGTCAAAAAACTAAAACCAGTGAGCCAATCACAAACTGAAGCAATTCACAATTAGTTTTACTTGAACCAATCACCAGGCAAAGTAAATGCAATCATGGATAACAAACCATTCGAAAGCAACTTGACACTCAGTTGAAAACTGCTCTAAAGCTTCAAAAATTAATGTCATTGCTTGGAAATCTGTTAACTGTTGTACAAAACAGTTTATATATTTAGTTCAGAATCTTAATACGAGAAGCCTGGCATAACACAAACAGAATGCAAAATATGCACAAAATTAATTAACAGAAACCTGTCTGTGCCAAAAATCATCATTATTCATTATAGGGAGAACCCCTCTAATGCGAGCAGTAGAAAAAAATTGCCACCAAAATAATTTATTTAATTGAATTAATATCACTAAGAAAACTAATAATGGGTGATGGAAGTTTTTTGCCATCCTGTATTTGTAGAACACATTTCTGTAGAAAAATATAGAAATTTGTTAGGCCCGATGGATAATTGTACATAAAGACATAGTATACACCCATTAGACCCAGAGTGGCATCAACAAGTCTTCCATTAACTTTACAGAGCAGTTGCTTCTCAGCAATGATGAAGAGTTCTTCAGAAGATTCAAGGTCTCCCTTGACAATAATGCTGGGCAGGTCACTCTTCCTCTTTGCTGCTTCTTCTTTTACATTGCAGTCTTCCTGTTTAGAATATGTAAAAAAATCATTGCATTAATGTGTGTTATAATTATTTTCCTTGCATCAACAATAAAATAACTGACATTTCAATCCTTCACTTCCTGTATAAGAACTTAAATGTAATTTTGACTGAATTTCCTAAGCATTTTTTAGCTGCCTGAAGACATGAAATTTCACGTCCGGTTCTAAAATGACGATGTGAAAATGAGTTTCCCTGTGGTGTTATTTCGAGAACACAAGGAAGATAAATGAGACTGTGAGCAGGTTGCAGGTATTCCAATATGTTATCTTCTTTTTGTAAAAGGTTTAACAACAACATACACTACATAATATGTTTATGTAATCAATTTTGTAGCTCATGACTTGTGCTTTCAGCCACTTCTACTTCTCAAATTCAAGCTATTCCTCATCTACAATCGGCTCATCAATATAATGTTGGGTCTTCTGGTTCCAGTTGCTTGATTTAATCAAAGATAAATAAACCAATACTAGATCCTGACACATCTGAATTGCTGTAATCATCTCTATCAGCATCCAAACTTTACTCTCCTGTGAGTGAATTTTTCATTGAACCTATTACAAAAAATATTGAATATTGGAATACCTGCAGACTGCTTACACATTCTCTTGTTTATTTCCCTCATGTTCTCGAAATTACATCACAGGGAAACTTACCCCAGGTATATATCCTTTGATGCAGTCAAGTGTTATTATTTATAATATTATGCATTTTAAGCTAATATGAAAAATGTCATTTAGACTAACAGTTCCTTTTATAAATAGGCCTATTTTTCACTGGAAGATAGAGACCTCAGAAAGCCAGGACTAATAATGAAGAAGAAGAATCTCGTCAAACATTTACTTTTGTTTTTTCACATTCTTGGTTTAATTCAGACTGGCCAAAATGTGCAATTTCACATGATTTTCATATGGAGTTATTAACTTGCTGTTTTATAATGAACTCATTTTTTAAACTAAATTTGTGCAGTCATCCAAAAATAACAGTCCTGGTTTCATAAAAGCTCTAACCGGTACTGCTGTATGTGATTACTACAGCCATACTAAATCATCAATAGTCTCATTTTGATGTTAAGTTTTTTTTGATGGGATCAATTTACCAAAATATCATTATTTTAAATAATTATTATTAATCAGAAGAGAAATGTGCAATTTGATTAAAGGTTGGTACTTACAGATACAAAATCCACAAAGTCTTTGCAGTCTTTAGTTTTCTTGTTTTTGCTCTGAAGAAGCAGTGGTAGAACAGCAATTGCAATCTCGGTCTTCTCGTCTGCAGCAAAAATAGGCATTTATTAACAAAAAAGCATTTCATTTGAGAATTAAACAATCAAATATCAGCATGTACCTCAAAGCTGGATCCTACATGTATGTGTGTGGCAAGTGAATAATATAACAAAAGCGGGCTTGTGAATGTATGGCCCTGGTTATAAGAGTGGATAGCTGGTGCAGACTATCCATCACATAAAACCCTATCTATTTGGATGGGGATTTATCTGGTGGATAGTGCTACATGTATATCCATGCACTTATTTGGACAACTGGGACATGCACAGCTTAATTGCAATGTATAGTCTACATGTACTTACATGTACATTTATACTACCCAACTGTTTCATTAAATAACTTTTAGTCATATTTTCTTTAAAGGAAACTCATACTTTTTAAAAAAATTTTTAGAAAAAAAAGGAAAATACATACATGTATATTTTATATTAGTGGGGGTATACAAAATTGATAGAAGTACATGTAAGAGTCATTTTGGGCATTAGTGGGCACCTAATTCAACCCTGGAATAATGGCTCCCTGTATATTCAACACAAAATAAACTATTTGGCTGCCACCATCTTGTATCTTTTGACATTTCATGGTTACAATAGATCTTTTATCGTGTAACAATAGGGCAACCATGAAACCGTTGTCATAAGATTTTAGATGGTGAACTAAAATATTGTCACATTATTCCAGCAAATTTTCAACTTAGACTAGGGGGAAAGTGGACTTTCTGGAATTGAAAAAAGGACTGGACCAAGTGTGTAAAGTTAACCTAACTTACATACTGTACAGCTAGGGCTTGAAGTTTATTAATAAAAATGTATTTCATTCCAAAAGTCCATTATTAAAGAATCCGAGTTTGCTACTGGCTGATCGGGTGAACAACTTTAAGAACATCACACACTCCTTAGCCAAACGTCACCAAGCATTGCAGAGCTACTTGCTTCAGAGTTCAACAGGGAATTTCCTGCGTATGCATTTGGAAGTTGGGCCAGGTTAGTTTATGTAGTGTTTACAACATGAACGAGAGTATTGTATAGGCCAATGTACTTGTAAAATGAAACTATATAATATTAAGAAATATATTATTATATATATTTTTTTTTGGACCACATAAAAAGAGAGCTCAGCTCTATAGTTTACTTAACGGTCATGTGCAGTGTACACAAAAACAGGTCCCACATTGATCAGATGGTCTGTGCATCAATAGAGTTGTTTGTTGGATACAAATCTGATGAGCGTTTAAAACATTGGTCTCTGTTCTCTGTATCAGTGAAACAAGAATATCAGTGATACATACGTTGATGTTTTATTAATCAGTATCTGTATATCTGATACAACACTGATGCTTTGTTAATCAGTTCTGTATCAAACTAATGCAAAGTTCTGTATGTGAGTTTACAGTGGTATTCATGTGAATTGAATGCTGTGCTTGGATTGGTTAGCATCATGAATTACTAATGAATTTTTCAAAGAGTTTAAAAATCCGAATAGGAAAAAAAATTGATAAGCATTCTGGTAGAACAAACAACATGCATTTGTACTGTATTTTGGAATCTCGAAATTTAACAGTGTTCTAAATATAATTATGAGGGGCAGTAAGGCTAACCATAACAGTCCAGCTTTATGAACTCTGTAAAACTTTGAGATTTAAAAAAAATATTACTTGACTAGTTGATGCAGGTCTATTGGGACTGAAAAATAAAGGAAATCTAGTAGGAATATTAAATTTTATTAAACTAATACCATCTTATATACTGTGGCTTATATGCAGGTAAAAAAACTACAGTGCGAGAAGAAGGGCTTGAGGATTGCTTACAAGAAATTGATGCACAGATTACTGGAGACAGCAATATTGTTAGGTAAATTTGCATGGATATATCAAAATATGTTTATTTTGACCATCATCTCTCTTCTATGACTTCTAGTGAAATCCCATAATGACAGTTTGACTAACTTTATAGTTTCAACACAGTTGGAATGTGTCCATGGCATTTCTTATTTGTGAAGTTTTATGTGTACCTACACATAATTATATCATATTCTGTGACAAAAACCATAGATAAAAATACCCTATAGTTCATAAATCAATAAACTGAACTTGTCTTTTTCAGGGCTTCTTGGGTGAAGGTGTATGGTACCAGATACAAAAAAGGAAGTGTTGTTGTTGCTTTCCTGCACCATGGCAACCCAGTGTTTGGAAAAGTGTTGTCAGTGTTGCTTGTAGATGGCAAGACTGTAATATTTGAATACATAAAACTACAGAATGTTGGTTTTGTGAACCACCTGAATGCTTTCAGAATTCATTCCATGAATGACACAGGCTTTGTGAAACAAGAAGATCTTGTTGACTTCCATCCCCTTGATACACACACTGCTTTTGGCAACAATATCGATCAACAATTTGTTGTATTGCGTTACCGATTAGATTGTCTGACATAGATCACTGAGAGTTTAATCAGGACATGAATTAATGGTTCCAACGAAAAGTAAAAATATCCATTCAGTGAGTAAAATGTGAAAATCTTATTATTATTATTTCAAGACACTTAAGATCAAATTAAATGTTCTGATTGGCTGTTTTAATATACATGTATGAGCTATGAACTGTGATCCGAATATATTTTGCTAGGTGTAAATATTCCATTTTCAGGACCTCTCTGAAAATCACATCTGTGAGTCACAGCTTCCTGATAAAATTGGTTGTCATATGCTATTTTATTGTCATGCAGTGACAACCTTTTTTGAAAATAAGTGTATACATAGACTATGCAAAAAGTGTGACCTAATTAGTATACATTAACATAAATACTGAATTTAATAATATTTTTTTACAGAAAAATCAACACTGTCTCCTTAAAGAGCAGTAAGGTTGTTATAATAAATTATGTTATATTATATTAATTTTTGTTCCAATGTCATTACCATTTAAACCTTTGGCGAAACATGAAAATAAGGCTGGTAGGGCCAAGCTCCTATAATTACTCAAATTTTACAGGATTACTTAGTTTTGCATGCCATTTTATCTGACAAGGTGGTTGTTATTTTTTTGGGCTTATGTTATCATTGCTGACCAAACAAAGTGAAACAGAATGAAAACAGCACAATGGCATAGGGTGTGTAGAGGTTATCCCGTAGAATGTTGTTTGATATATTGGATATTTTTTATTTGTAATTATTGTTTCAAGAGTCTAAAACTTTCAGCATAATAAATGATTGTTATTATATATACAATGTTTGCCAAATAAGGAAAATATATTTTATTTTTCTTAGATCTCCAATCAAATATAACAACGTTTTTGAGATATTAGTTTAAAGTGCCAATGAAATGAAAAATTCGATCCCGTTTTTATTTTATTTTATTAAATTCTAGGCTTCTCTTATTCATTTTGTGCAATTAAAAATCAAAATTAGACAACATTTTTTATGCCGTTAAAGATATGCTAATCACATGCGTGACGCACTAGGTCTGTGCATTTATATTCGTCTCCATAAATACTACAAAATAAGTGCATTTTTGGCCAGTTTTCAATTTAAATATGTAATACTTTGAGAAAGCTTGACAATGGCCATAATTGTTCTAATAGAATCCTTGCAGTCTGCCATATTTTTACTTTTGTGAATATTAATGTAGGACCTAATGACGTCACGCATGTGATTAGCATATCTACGCTGTTTCCACAAAAGGAGCCCTAGAACCTAAAACCCCCTTTTGTGAAAACATGCTAGATCTTGTGTGCCTTTAGCTTTATAAGCCAGTAACTCGTGTTTTTGCCGTTTTCTTGAAACGGCAAATGACAGTTTACGACTTTTCTGGCTTTTCTATCCCATAATTTAATTGTGTGAGATCTATCCCATAATTTCTTTATTCGAGAGTTAGAGGTTAGGGTTAGGTTAGGAAAAGGCCATGTTCTGGTATTTTTACTGAAAATACAGCAAAATTCCATCAATTAAACGTGATCTACAGGAAGAGAACGTCGTATTGCCGTGTAGTGCATCGAAATCCATTAAAAGGTCGAGAAATGGCGCCACTTTGAAATTTAGGTTACACAAGTAAATTAATGCGTACTTGTTGGCTTTTTTAAAAGCCAGTAACTCACTTTTCAACCTTTTCATCCCAAAAATGCACCTTTGTTCTCACACCTAGTGGAAAATGTACATCTTTGACTAAGCAAATCGTTGCGCCATACGTCAGGCAAAGTTGGTTTTTCGCGAAATTTTTTGAACTACCCCTCCCCACCCCACACCACCCTCATAAAATACCTAGAGATCAATTATTGGAAAGAAAGGCCAGAAAAGTCGTAAACTGTCATTTGCGCTTTCACGGAAACGGCAGAAACACGAGTTACTGGCTTTTAAAGCTAAAGGGCACACAAGATCTACGCTGTTTCCACAAAAGGAGCCCTAGAACCTAAAACCCCCTTTTGTGAAAACATGCTAGATCTTGTGTGCCTTTAGCTTTATAAGCCAGTAACTCGTGTTTTTGCCGTTTTCTTGAAACGGCAAATGACAGTTTACGACTTTTCTGGCTTTTCTATCCCATAATTTAATTGTGTGAGATCTATCCCATAATTTCTTTATTCGAGAGTTAGAGGTTAGGGTTAGGTTAGGAAAAGGCCATGTTCTGGTATTGTTACTGAAAATACATCAAAATTCCATCAATTAAACGTGATCTACAGGAAGAGAACGTCGTATTGCCGTGTAGTGCATCGAAATCCATTAAAAGGTCGAGAAATGGCGCCACTTTGAAATTTAGGTTACACAAGTAAATTAATGCGTACTTGTTGGCTTTTTTAAAAGCCAGTAACTCACTTTTCAACCTTTTCATCCCAAAAATGCACCTTTGTTCTCACACCTAGTGGAAAATGTACATCTTTGACTAAGCAAATCGTTGCGCCATACGTCAGGCAAAGTTGGTTTTTCGCGAAATTTTTTGAACTACCCCTCCCCACCCCACACCACCCTCATAAAATACCTAGAGATCAATTATTGGAAAGAAAGGCCAGAAAAGTCGTAAACTGTCATTTGCGCTTTCACGGAAACGGCAGAAACACGAGTTACTGGCTTTTAAAGCTAAAGGGCACACAAGATCTACGCTGTTTCCACAAAAGGAGCCCTAGAACCTAAAACCCCCTTTTGTGAAAACATGCTAGATCTTGTGTGCCTTTAGCTTTATAAGCCAGTAACTCGTGTTTTTGCCGTTTTCTTGAAACGGCAAATGACAGTTTACGACTTTTCTGGCTTTTCTATCCCATAATTTAATTGTGTGAGATCTATCCCATAATTTCTTTATTCGAGAGTTAGAGGTTAGGGTTAGGTTAGGAAAAGGCCATGTTCTGGTATTTTTACTGAAAATACAGCAAAATTCCATCAATTAAACGTGATCTACAGGAAGAGAACGTCGTATTGCCGTGTAGTGCATCGAAATCCATTAAAAGGTCGAGAAATGGCGCCACTTTGAAATTTAGGTTACACAAGTAAATTAATGCGTACTTGTTGGCTTTTTTAAAAGCCAGTAACTCACTTTTCAACCTTTTCATCCCAAAAATGCACCTTTGTTCTCACACCTAGTGGAAAATGTACATCTTTGACTAAGCAAATCGTTGCGCCATACGTCAGGCAAAGTTGGTTTTTCGCGAAATTTTTTGAACTACCCCTCCCCACCCCACACCACCCTCATAAAATACCTAGAGATCAATTATTGGAAAGAAAGGCCAGAAAAGTCGTAAACTGTCATTTGCGCTTTCACGGAAACGGCAGAAACACGAGTTACTGGCTTTTAAAGCTAAAGGGCACACAAGATCTACGCTGTTTCCACAAAAGGAGCCCTAGAACCTAAAACCCCCTTTTGTGAAAACATGCTAGATCTTGTGTGCCTTTAGCTTTATAAGCCAGTAACTCGTGTTTTTGCCGTTTTCTTGAAACGGCAAATGACAGTTTACGACTTTTCTGGCTTTTCTATCCCATAATTTAATTGTGTGAGATCTATCCCATAATTTCTTTATTCGAGAGTTAGAGGTTAGGGTTAGGTTAGGAAAAGGCCATGTTCTGGTATTGTTACTGAAAATACATCAAAATTCCATCAATTAAACGTGATCTACAGGAAGAGAACGTCGTATTGCCGTGTAGTGCATCGAAATCCATTAAAAGGTCGAGAAATGGCGCCACTTTGAAATTTAGGTTACACAAGTAAATTAATGCGTACTTGTTGGCTTTTTTAAAAGCCAGTAACTCACTTTTCAACCTTTTCATCCCAAAAATGCACCTTTGTTCTCACACCTAGTGGAAAATGTACATCTTTGACTAAGCAAATCGTTGCGCCATACGTCAGGCAAAGTTGGTTTTTCGCGAAATTTTTTGAACTACCCCTCCCCACCCCACACCACCCTCATAAAATACCTAGAGATCAATTATTGGAAAGAAAGGCCAGAAAAGTCGTAAACTGTCATTTGCGCTTTCACGGAAACGGCAGAAACACGAGTTACTGGCTTTTAAAGCTAAAGGGCACACAAGATCTACGCTGTTTCCACAAAAGGAGCCCTAGAACCTAAAACCCCCTTTTGTGAAAACATGCTAGATATCTTTAATGGCTTAAAAAAATGTCGCCTAATTTTGGCAATTATGCCTAACTTCGATACGAAACAAAATTATGTTCGTGCTCTCCAAATTGATTTATCATTGCACAAAATGGCCAAGGGAAGCCTATAATTTAATTAAATGAAATAAAAATGTGACCGATTTTTTCATTTCATAGGCACTTTAAGAAACCGTTGGGTGCAAAATTGCATGCATGATTAAAAAATGTTTTTATGCAATAAAAACTGTTTTTTAGAGGCCACCCTAATTAAGTTATGTTAGCCAGCTCAGTACTTCATCTGAATATTGTGTAATCATTGTAATAAAATAACATTTTAGTAGATTTTGCAATGTTGTGCACATAATAGGACAAAGGTTATATTCCTTGGTGAGAATAAAGTTGAAAATATGGCTGTAGTAACTAGTACCAGTTTGTAGTAATTATTACCCTTTTGTTTGAGTAACATGTTATATTTACTCAAAATACTGAGTAATTTGAAGGAAAATAACCGAGTTACCTTTTACTCAATATTTTGAGTAAAGTTTACTCATTTTTCTGAGTAAAATGAGTTTTACTCAAAAATATGAGTAACCTTTACACAAACCCAAAAGTGCTGTTTTTGCAGTGTGTTGGGGAGCACTTTGTGAAAGCGACGTATTTCTTGGAAGGTGATGGCCCTCTCGTGCTCTCCTGTTATGAGAACTGACTCCATGCTGTTGCCCGAGCCTGCCAAGCCCCCCACTTTCCTAACGTGCATGCAGTCGCGGCAGCAATCGCCGAAGAAAATCCTGCCCAAAACGTAGCAGCCCTCGAACAGCAGGCAAAGGCATGTGTCCAACCAGCCATAGATTGGTTTCTGAGAAAGTTCACTGTCCAACTATATAACACAGTGTCAGCGTTCAAGGCTGCGAGGTATATGTATCCTGTCAGCGTCCAGTGGCTGAAGCCAACTCGGCAATCAGTAGAGGCCTTGCGAATCTTCCCTTTTCTCGATGATGATGGAATTATCAACGGCCTAAAAGCTGAACTCCCTGCTTACTTAGCTGCCACTGAAGATGTGGTTATCAACACAGAAGAGCGAAAGGTAAAATGGTGGCACAACCACAAGGATCAGCTCCCTCATTGGGCATCTGCAGTGAAGAAAGTGCTGCTGGTGCAGCCATCCTCGGCTGCAGCAGAAAGGGTATTCTCTATTCTCAAGTCCTCATTCAACGATCAACAAGAGCACGCCTTAGTTGACTATCTGCAAGCAAGTGTGATGACCCAATACAACAAGCGATGATTAACTTCTAGTATGGGTAATGATGACCCAATAACAAGCGATGATTAACTTCTAGTATCAGTAGTATGGATAATTTATAGAAAACATCAAACGTTGTGTTGGACTAATGGAAAAAAACCATTGATCGTTACATTTTGTTGTTGAAAAATGTAACTGAAAATCTGAAAAATGTAATATTCTATGTTTAAAAAAATCGGAAAAAAGTGAGCATTTTTATGTAACCCACGAGCACTTAAAAAAAAAAAAAAAAAATTGCATTATTTTAGCACTTTTTTGGCAAAAAACAAGCACTGCTTTAAGCATTTTATGCTTTTTTTACGAGCACTATCGGTAAGAGCCTAATAGCTAGCGAGCACGGAGGGTACAAAGTGCAGGTTGAGGTTGACAGTTTTCGGTTGATAAATGAAATAAATTTATGGGCATGGCATTTTGGCGATCGCTGGTTCTGCTAGCCTCGGTTTCAGTCGTTGGGGTGTCGTTTCTCCAAAGCCTCCCCCCCCCCACACTAACGGCTGGGCGCGCGGTCAACACACCGTGTCCGTGACGTCAGCTGATTAAAATTTAATATTCAATTTGCGTGTTTTGACAAGAAAAGCCGTTTACCATACATTGTAACTTTTCACGCGTAATTTGACTCGTTTTTACAGACTATGTATTCAGCTTATGCGTTCTCGTGCTCTTATAATATTAGATGCTGATTAGATGGGTATATGCTGGCCTTAATACATGGCTTAGATTCTAATCAATTGCTACTATATTTGCTCGACAGTATGTCACTTTCAATTCAGTTGAAACTACTAGTACTAGAAGTAATCATAGATTATTGAAGTGCGTTCGACATATATTTTTGTATGAGAAAGGACTGGGCTTCCTGTGGTGACACAAATTTATCTTCAGATATGATTATATTTATAGTATCTTGTTGTTTGTTGTTTTCGTATCTGTACAGCGAGCAAGCTAACGGAATATTCAGTCGCAGATTCACTGTTTGTCGATAGTTCAGCAGAAATTACGTCTTCAAACGTGCCGACAAAACAAACCACCATGGTTGACTTGATATAGTTCGGACATCAGACTTTCCCAATGCTCCAGAAGTAGTACTTTCGAACTTTTTAAATATCATCGCATTGAAGAAACCATGCACCGAACGAGGCCAGCATTGTGTCAGTACCAGTTTCCCGGCCGATATAATTTATTCCGAAAGTGTGCCACACCACCGGCCACCCAACGAACAATCTCGATTTCTTTTGCTTGCGAAAGCACAGGTAACCCACACATGACCACAGGGAGTCCAACGCAAGATTAGGATGCGTTCGTCGAACACAACGAACATTAGAAATGCTTTTTTTTAAATAGCCTATTTGCACTAAATTTAAAGAGTTGAATTCTACAATGTTCGACAAGCGAGCTAACTGAGCCCACGAATATATCGGGAAGTGGTCAGGGGTGTAGCTCATAGACCCGGGCTTACAAATATTGGAGCATATATATTTCAGAATAGAGAATAGAGAATTAAATAGAAACACATTCTTAAAATATTTAGAAGTTCAAAAAGTAAAAAGAATTGGGCTGAAAGTGCAGGAAGGCATTTGCGAGTGTCTAAATCCACATATTTCGCGTGGAGTGGTCCTGCCGGGCCAATTGTGTGGGCCTAAAACTTTAGCACAACCTGCCTACGCCACTGATTGTAGCGATGATCGCCAAAGACAAATTAGGAAAACTATTAAGGTTAGAATCTCACCCAAGTATCAGTTAAAAATGCCGAAATATTCTACCTCAGTTCATCTCTAGCGTACAACGCACCTGCACTAAATATATCTTGGATCAGTATATTATTGTTATTATTACGTCTATATATTATTTCCCCATACTGGCTACGAAAAACAACCCCCTCCCGGCCAATACAAAGAACCCACCCAAGTTATTGGTTGACACATGATGATTTTAGCGAACAGCAAACCTGGGATCTCAAACCGGCATGTAAATGACCACTGTCATCTTAACGAGCACCTGTAATTCAACTTATTTCGAAAGTTTTAATACTTTTCAGATTCAAAACGTCAATAACTACGTAGAGAAATATCATATCATATCAAACAAAAAATATTCTCAGTTTACAAACATAAAAAATACTCTTTTAGAAGAACCTGGAAAGAGTTAAAACCTTCAACTTTGAACACCTTGCAGCTCATTCAATATTGAATACCAGCACTGAACGTTCGAACCCATTGTACCACCCTGACAACGAGCTTGAATTATTTAGGTGTACGCATGCATGACTTCGAAATACGAAAGTCTATAAATATCATTCTTTATATCTTTTCGGGATTTCCAAACGTGTGGTTTTCCATGTTAGAGATCCCAGTTTGCTGATGTCAAAACTCATATCGCGTGTATCAATGTCACAATTTGTAAAATATCCAGGTCACTCAAGTGTAACATTTCGAGCAGAACACTGAACAGAAACTCCGTTTATTAATATTTCACTGAAGTTCTTAATAAATTAAAAGCGATGTTTGCGCCACCTTGACTCAACACGCTGTATGACTATGTGTTAATTTATAGCGTTCGTATGTAGGAATAACATAATTTGCATGTCTGGCTAGTGTACTTTATTTTGAAGCGGCTAATTAGAATAGAGGTTGCAAGCATACATTAAGTTATTAAGATACATCTTCTAAAGCTCAATTATACAAATCGATTAAACTGATGTCAAGTGAAGTTAGCAGTACTGAGTCACCAGCAGCAGCGTATCCATGACAGCAGAGTTATAGACGTCAGGTGCAGCAAGTAATGACATGAAACAGGATGTAACCAGTCGGCAGGGAATCTAAACCTAACGGCAAGTTACTAAATTATTAAAACTAAAGATACGCCTAGATATCAAGAATTGCAAACGTTCACATGACACTCATTTCTAAAACTATTTGTACTGCTGCAACTAACTTGGCACTGTCCTTCTCGAGTCATTTGCCCTTCCCGCGCTCCTTTGCCGGCCATGGTCCATTTGAAGGTAACATTCTGCTGTTACTTCACTTTTTACGTAGTTTATTGTGTGTTCTCGTATCGTACAGGAGATCAGTGGCTCTTTATTCCAGTTGTTGTTAGCTGGAAGTGCGCTTAATAAGACTAAGTAACAAGCCTTCCTCTCAAATACAATGGTTTTGGTCTCAATACATAGTGAGAATTAAAGTAAAAACAAACTAAAATCAACAAAACTCCAGTGCATGTATCATATTGCTGCTAAAATGCACAGAAACACATACCACCGTTAGTCATAAATACGTAAAGCGAGAAATGGAAGTGTTTGCGACAGGGCGAATAGTTAGTCTTTTCGCCCATTCTCAGCTAACAAGGACGATTCGCAGTTTGAAAAGCCCAAATTTAAAGTTTGTACAATCCCAACTTCAATAGACTCGGCGGATTTACCGAATCACATATTATTCAAAGGCAATATTTCTTAAATTTGGCATAAAACTGTCCAGTAGTTCGTGAGTTACAGACAATATTATTAACTCACCCTGCTTTGAAAAGAAAATCGTTATTTTTTGGAGAATGCCGAAAAACATAAGATAGCAGAGAATACCTGCATCTGGCAAAGATTGTCCTCATCATTTTTGGAAAGGCTTAGTCTGAAATAGACGATTATGCTTTATTTTCGACACAGATGCAAAATCGTTTTGAAAATTTACTTAATAATAATAATATTTTGACAGGGTGCTCTCGTCACCGAAGTGTTTTTCAGCCGAGAGGCCCTGTAAAAAGAAAATGGAATGCTAAGTAAGCATAAAAGTTACAAATAGAATAGTAGTTAAGTATTAAACGTGTATGGTAAGAGTTTAAAACGATTAATTACATAAACGGAGAGTTTGAGCTTGAATAGAGATAATGATCTTACAGCCGGTCCGAACATCTAAATCTAAGTTATTAAAGTCCTTTGATGCATGGTATGAAAGTTTTTGTTTGCCCCAGTTTGTTTTAGGCTTTGGCAGATGTAAGTTTGACTTGGTTCTGGTATTATAACCATGAATTTCACTGTTCTGTGTAAAATTAAAATCAAATTCTATAAGATTGTTCAAACATTTAAAAATAAAAATAAAACTTAGATTATGACAACTGCAATTCCACTTTTTGCGAGCATGAATTGAATTAACCAATTTTCTCTGTAGTTGCTTTGTTTCGACGGCAAACATTTTGAAAACCCCTCAAATTCAAACGTTATACAACACATATTCAATTTAGTTCTGATACCCTAAGCTCATGCATTATCAGTAAGGACTCCAAACATGGTAACGTAATTTACTGTCCAGAAAATTTTGGTGACAATTTATGCTGCGAAATTACTCGATCTAGCCTTCTAGGTCATGGTAACGTACGTAATACTATACTAATTTACCCAAAACCATGCGACAAGGATATTTGTGGAAATTAAAAGCAGAATAAACAACTAAAAGACTTACGGCTCCTGGATTTTGTTACTTATCGGTACGATATATAAGCAGATATAATTTTGAAACTTAGTCGCTAGTATTTCAATTACCTTAAATTTAAATTTAAATTTAAATTTAAAATTGATTTTTTTTCACGTGCGACAGCCTATTTTTCGCAACTAAGGACAACAAAAAATATCGTAAAACGAAAACCCGATGGATCTTCGCAATAATGTTTTCTGGGTAATTTATTAGATGCAGAGGAACGAAAGGAAATATCTTGTAACTTTATACACTGATATATATAAATGTTAAAAATATAATAAGTGGTGCGACAGCAATGGTCCCTGTTAGCTGAGAATGGGTGTTTTATCCTATTTGTTTTATCCTATTTGTTTTCTCCTATCTTGTCAACGATAAGCTTGCAATTGATGGCAGTATCAACTTTACTTGAACTCAAAGCTTTCTATATATACTTTCAGTATTTGTTAGTTTAGAGATGGTAATTATTGTTTGTTTAATACTGAAGCGTTCTCCTGATCTCTGCTGAGGAGAGAAAGGTTATGTCATCATTACGCATGCGCAGTGGAGCCTAATATTATACTCTGACTTCGGGGACTAGAGTCCGGAAGATCAGATCGTACCGTACCACGGAACGACCGTACCACGGAACGATCGGATCACGGAACGATCGGATCACGGAACGACCGGATCGTACCACGGAGTACCTTGGAGTCTTAATGGACTATGAACTTTCTTGGAAATACCACATTGACCTCATGTGTCAAAAAGTTAGTAAAACCATAGGAGTAGTAGCGAAATTAAGACATTTATTATTCCTTTAAGCCCACTTCTAAAAATATATCAAGCCAATCCATATCTTAAGTTTATTATGGTGTATGTGCTTGGGGGTCTGCCTAGTACTGCTTCCAGTGTAATGGAATTTAGTTTGAAAATGATTTGTATTCTAACGGAGTAGGAATGCAACATTAATTAATTATTTAAAACTATGATTATCGCTAGGAATTATTATTATTTCTAATCCAAGCTGTATATAACTCAAATGACGTCACTGAAACTTGATCTCTAAAACAGTTGTTTGTTGTTGTTATGGTTTTCATGTTCTCTGCTCAATCTACAGCTACTGGTGGCGTATCTCGCGTGCTACTTTGCTAGTGGAGTCGAAGCAGGTAAGATAGCATTTCAAGGTCGTTATTTTCCAGTTTCGCGTCAACTGATAAAATATCTAGTGATACTCGTGCTGTACATTAAGACCATAAGTCCCAACAGTTTGCTAGTTAAATATGCTGATGACCTCACTCTTAGCATTCCAGTAAATACTAAAAACAACCGAAATTGTAATATAGCTGACTTAGAAGTACAATCCATCATACAGTGGTCAGAAAATAACCACATGAAGCTTAATTTTAGTAAGACATGGGAAATGTTGCTTAAGGGTAGATGTCCTAAGCAGCCACCTGCCCCTCTTCCTATTATTGAGCGCAAAGATCAATTGAAACTACTTGGAGTTACTTTTGAAGACCGTTCCACTAATTGGGATACTCATGTAGAATTCCTTTTGAGTAAAGCTAGTAGTCGGCTTTATATACTAAGAGTATGTAAATATTATAAGTATCCAATTGAGCATTTAGATCTGCTCTTTCATAGCCTTATTATTTCTGTATTCACCTATGCCATCGAAGTATGGGGATGCTGTTTCTATGATAAATATCTCAGTAGAATAGATAGAATGTTTGCTAGAGCTTTTAGATCAGGGTATTGTTTGGAGAAATACAGTATTTGCAGTATTTTAAACTCTAGGGATAAGAAATTATGGAACAGAATCTCTCAAAATCATACTGCCCTTGACGATCTGTTTCCACTACAGAGATCCAGACAACTCCGTGATAGAGGGCATAACTATATCTTGCCTTGTGTAAAAACAGAGGTTCAAATCCATTTTTATAAATAGATGTCTTTTCACTTTGTGAGAACATAATTGACTGTTACTAGATTTATATTTATATATATATGTATATATATTTCTTCTTTTTCTTTTTATATATTTTGTAAAATATTGCACGTTTGATGTGGTATATTTGTTAATAAAGACTATTATTATTATTATTATTATTACAAAGGCGGAAGACCGAGGTTCGCGTCCTCGCCTGCGAACCACATTTTCAAATAGATAACTATTTGGTGCTGGCTATTCACCTGCAGTGTGGTATATACTAAAACAATTATTCACCTCAGTGTCGGTGAATAGTGGTGGATTTCAGTTACCTCTCCGAAGCGGCTCGGTAAATATACACCACTATTCACCTCCACTTCGGTAAATAATCGTTAAATATTATGAAATAAAGTGCTTGTTTCATTTCATTTTAATGAGGAAATCCTTTTCCAACCAATAGGAATTGCCGAAAACAAAAACTACGAAACTGGCACATTTGATAAAGTAGTATGAACAATGGGCGTTCTGGGCCACTTTTTATTTGCACAAGGAAGTCAAAAAGCGAATTCAGAAATCCACTTTTTGACTTCCTTGCACAACAAAAAAGTGGCCCAGAACGCCCATTGTTCATACTACTATACATAGTGTTGCCCCAAATTGTCACTAGACATCCTTGCACCTAAAAATCCAAAGGTGCGGACCTCTCCCTCTAGAAATCTTGACTAAGATCGTAGAGCATGCAGGTCCTACGTCATTCGCGCGCGCGTTCCAACCGACCAATGATTTTTACTCAACATGACAGTACCACTTAGACATATGGCTCCACTAAGATATATGACCCATATGAGATGGAGTGTGAAAAGTGTGGAAGAGCATTTGAGAGGAGTTGGAATCTGAAACGCCATCGAGAGAATCGCAAAACCCCGTGTGTTAGGGTCCCAAAGCAATACGTTTGTGAGAGTTGTGGCGGAGAGCTAAGCTGCTACTCTGCCTTGTGGAGACATAAGAAGAACAACTGTCCTACCTACCGC
The DNA here is from genome assembly GCA_030867875.1 of Actinernus sp. WN-2022. Taxonomy (NCBI): domain Eukaryota; kingdom Metazoa; phylum Cnidaria; class Anthozoa; order Actiniaria; family Actinernidae; genus Actinernus; species Actinernus sp. WN-2022. The sequence continues at coordinate 23,631,805 of JAOWCC010000853.1, read as the reverse complement.
CCTAAACCCATCGTTAACGAAGACTAGACACACACGCACGCATTTACTCAATATCGTATAACCATTTAGACATATGGCTCCACTATAGTATACGCCCGCCAATATGGAACACCTCACATTTGAGCGAACCCATCGGACCATCGGTAAGCATCGCCCAGAATCAGTGGACATATTCATCCCTGAATCTCATTAGAGGCCCGAAAATCATTGAACCATTGCTGGTTAATGAGGCAGCGGGAGATTCGAATACAGAGAAAACGGCGAAAACCGCTTCACCAGCATACCTTTGAAGCGCTCTAATATTATGGTTTTTGGACAGAAAAATGGCTTACACGCGGCTTATTATAGCTAATGGTCACACAAAACAACTGGGCTATTTACTTTAGTTGTATCTTTCAAAAACCCCTGTACCTTAGCCTTCTGAATCTTGGCGAGTTTTGAGCGAATTCTGTATGGAAAGTTGCTCGGGACAATATTCATGGTCGATTTACAACTAGAAATATAAGACGCAGAAATGGCTTACACGCGGCTTCTTGTAGCCCTAAAAATTAACTTTAAAATGAGACCTCAAGCTCTCCAAACGGTCACAAAAACCCTGTACCTTGGATTAAAAAAATGAAAAAGTTAAATAATTCGGCATTTCTGTCTACCAGATGAATTGAACTCTTCAATTGAGTATTAGAGTGTTGAGTCCCTTGGGGGTGTTTAACAAGCGGAGCGAAGCGAGCGGGAATTTCAAAGTCGAGCAATGATCAGCGTGTTGAGTCCCGTGGGAGGTGTTGTTGCTTCGTGGCGACGGCATCAGAACAACTGAGGACGCCATTACGAGTTGCCGAAGTAGATTTTTCTTTGGTTTTAGATACTCTCTTGAAAACGCATTGGCTAAAATATTTTAAAAGTGAAAGTGTTCATTAAAAGCTTTTAAATGATATAAGTAACGGGGTATTTTGTGGTTTAGAAAATGTATCAAGCGTTCGGCTTCGGCGTCATAACAACTGAGGACGCCAGTTAACGAGTTGAAGTAGATTCTTCTCTGGTTTTAGATGCTCTATTGAAATCGAATGGCGTCAAACTACGTAAGAACATAAGTTTACTTGTCGTGATAGGATTTCATCGGAACTAGAGTAGTTAGGTTAAGGCAGAAGATGAAATCATAGGAATTGGTATCGAACTGACTTGGTATTGAAACGTCTTGAGTTGGTACCGAAATGGCTGGCATCGAAAGAGACTGGTATCAAAACGACCGGTTACCGCTTGAATAACATCTCATTTTAAAGCTACATATTTCGAGAATCTGTATTCAGACTTATTTGCGATGCGATTTGAACACGACTGGGAGATTATTGAGAACGGCTTGGAACACTGTTTGTCGACCGGCTTTTTTTCCGCTTCTACGTGAGTTGCATGAACACAACTAGCTCAGTTTCTTTGTGGGTGATTTTGTGGATCCGATTTTGTTTGATTTCTTCCGGCAAGAATAAGCTTGAATGATGTCTCATTTTAAAGCTACATCTTCCTAGAATCTGTATTCAGACTTATTTGCGATGCAAGTTGAACACGATTGGGAGAAAATTGAGAATGAGTTGGAATTGCGGACCGTCTATTTTTACCGCTTCGACGCGAGTTGAACAAAAGTATACTCAGTTCAGTTTCATTTGGTTATTTTGTTTGACTTCTAGGGCACGGATAAGATTGAATAACATTACATTTTAAAGCTACAGCTTCCTAGAATCTGTATTTAGACTTATTTGCGATGCGTTGTGAACATGCTGTGAAAAAAGTTAGAGCATGAGGTTTAAGCCGAAGGGCTTTGTCATTTTGTGGATAAACTATTGTTTGGTTCTTTCATGCATTAACCTGGTTTTACGAACTTCTATTGAATTGACTTTTACACTTGAGAGATCGGCTTGGGACTAGCAGTTCCCAAAGCTCGTTCCATTTGAGATCGGCTAGGGACAAGCAACTCCCAAAGCTCATTTATTTAAGCCAATCGTAGGGCAATCCTCTAACTCATTAATATTATAATTAGTTGACCTTAATGTAGTCCAAAATCTCAAAGTGTCCCTCGAACAAAGGCCATTCTGCGCGATGGTATCTACGTGGGTGGCAGATGGATGTCCCCGTAGGCCACGAACTAGGTGTTGACCCAAGGGCCTTCCTAGAAGGCACGCGCCACGATATTCATCAGAAATTGGTGGAAGAAGTCGACGACCTGCATGGCGTGAAGTTCCAACTCGCTCTGAAGGTGATGCTCAGGAAGGACCATCCAGACGGTAGCAATGAGTCTACCGATCCTACGATGCGCCATAACCAGGAGATCGTCATGCAGACCGACGAGATTCATGAGGCCTTAGACAGAGCCATCCCAACGATTCTAGAGCGTCTCGAGAAGTGGACGAATAGAGGCTCTGGATGGGTTGTCGACCACATCATCCTTCTCTATCTAAACATCGCTCTCTACCAACCTCTGAGAGGTGGAACCTTCATCGAACTACCTCCGGAAGTTGCGAACAAGAAAGCCGTGGTGAACGTTCGAAATGAGGATGATAACTGCCTACGATGGGCTCTTCGGTCATCGTTATTTCCAGTTCTTCACGGAGGACATGCATACAGACCGTCTAGGTATCCTATAGACGACGGCCTAGACTTTACAGGAGTCGATGCGCCAACGCCCGTGTCGCAGATTCGCAGGGTTGAGAAGCAAAACGACCTCGCAATCAATGTCTTCGGCTGGGAGAAAGGTGTGGTGGTAGTCTATAGGATTAGCGAGCAATGTGGGGACATCCACCGCATCAACATGCTGATCATAGAGAAGTCCGGAAAGTACCACTATACCTGGATCAAGGACTTGAACCGCCTCCTTTACAATCATAGCAAACACCACGGTAGGAAACACTTCTGCGAGCGATGCCTACATGGGTACTGCCGAGAAGACCTCCTTGAAGCCCACAAGCCCGAGTGTCAAGGTATAGGGGGAACCGGCCGTGAGAGTGGAAATACCTAAAGAGGGTGAAAACAAGCTCTCCTTTCAAAACCACCACAGACAGCTACCAGCTCCGTATGTTATCTATGCTGACTTTGAGGCTTTGACCACAAAGATCGCAGGACCAGAGTTGGATCCCACAAAGAGCAACACTCAGAACACACAACATCATGTGGCTTGTGGCTTTGGCTACGTCGTCGTGCGATGCGATGGTCATACAGAGCATCCAGTCGTTTACAGAGGTCGGGATGCCGCAAAACGGTTCCTGGAGGCAATGCAACGAGAAGAATCGAGAATCAAGGTAGTTTTGGAAAATCCAAAAGCAATATGGATGACCCAAGAGAATGAGTTTGCCCACGATACGGCCACAATCTGCCATGTGTGTGAGAAGCCACTCTACGGAGACTCGGTTCGCGACCATTGCCACATCACAGGCAAGTACAGAGGCGCAGCCCACAATGCCTGCAACCTCAAGCTGCGGTTGAGCCCCAAAACCACAACCATACCAGTCGTATTCCACAACTTGCGGGGTTACGACGCGCATCTAATAATGCAGGCTATTTCCAAGACGAAGGGGCAGATCATGTGTATCCCTAACAACACGGAGAAGTACATATCGTTCTCCCTAGGCCAGCTGCGATTCATCGACAGCGCTCAATTCCTCTTGGCATCCCTAGACAAGCTGGTGTCAGCCAACCAGCCAGAAGCCTTCCAGATTACTGCTCTGTATGAGCCTAGTGTAGAGCGGCAACGCCTACTTTTGCGAAAAGGCATCTACCCGTATGAGTATATGGATAGCTGGAATCGGTTCGCAGATCCACTCCCACCACAAGCCGAATTCTACAGCAAGCTATCGGCTGAAGACATTTCCGAGGAGGACTACGAACACGCTCTGAGGGTCTGGAGCGCCTTCGACTGTAAGAATATGGGAGACTACCACGACCTATATCTCCGAACCGATGTGCTTCTTCTGGCAGATGTCTTTGAGACCTTTCGGGAAACGTGTCTACATCAGTATGGCTTGGATCCTGCACACTACTACACCAGCCCTGGTCTCTCTTGGGATGCGCTCTTGAAAACTACAGATGTAGAGCTCGAGCTGCTTGTGGACTATGACCAGCATCTCTTCGTAGAGAAAAGTCTTCGCGGAGGCATATCTATGGTATCGAAGAGACATGCCAAGGCCAACAATCCTCTGGTTGAGTGCTATGACCAATCCAAGCCCACAACGTATATCCAGTACCTCGATGCCAACAACCTATATGGATGGGCGATGAGTCAGCCACTACCAACAGGAGGCTTTGAGTGGGTAGAGGACCTTCAAGAACTCACCAATACCATAGTGGACTGTCCATCTGACAGCCCTAAGGGCTACATACTAGAAGTGGATCTCGAATACCCACAAGAACTCCACAACGCACACAATGCCTATCCGCTAGCACCAGAGCGCATGAAGATCCCAAAGGAGTGGATGTCCGAATACCAATGCGAACTCAAAGGGACATCAATAGAGGTTGAAAAGTTGGTGCCGAACCTCCGCGACAAAGAGCGATACGTACTCCACTACCGCAATCTACAGCTTTACCTATCCCTAGGCATGCATCTCGAGAAGATTCACAGAGCACTACGATTTGACCAAAGTCCATGGATGGAGCCTTATATCCGAAAGAACACTGACCTTCGTAAACTGGCTACGAGCGACTTCGAGAAAGACCTCTACAAACTGATGAACAACAGCGTCTTCGGTAAAACCATGGAGAACTTACGCAAGCGCGTAAATGTCGATCTAGTGCGTGCCAGCGAAGAGGATAAACTTAGACGCCTGATTGCCAGCCCAACCTTCGCACGGGCAAACATCTTCGATGACGATCTGGCAGCCCTGCATATGCATAAGAGTCGACTGACTTTGAACCGCCCAGTCTACGTGGGGATGAGCATTCTTGACCTCTCAAAGCATCTGATGTACGACTTCTACTACAACCAACTGCTTGGACAGTACGGAGACCGATGTCAACTGATGTATACAGACACAGACAGTTTACTCCTTGAGATCCAGACAGACGATGTGTATGCCGACATGGCTACCCGCGAAGATCTCTATGACACATCTGACTACCCTAAGGAGCATCCACTACATAGCACAGCGAACAAGAAAGTCCTTGGAAAGATGAAGGACGAGTGTGCCGGGCGCCCAATCGCTGAGTACGTAGGCCTTCGACCGAAGATGTATTCTATCCTAGAGGCCGGTGGGAAAAGCATAAGGAAGGCTAAAGGCATCCGCAAGGTAGTTGTAAAGAAGCACATCCGCCACGAGCAGTACAAAGAGTCGCTATTCGCTAAGAAAACCTTCCGGCATGGGATGGATGTACTACGCTCGGAAGGCCACCACATCTATGGGCAGCACATTAATAAGGTATCCATTTCACCATTCGACTCCAAGCGTTGGATCCATAATAATGGAATCGATACATTAGCCTATGGAAACAAAAACTTAGACATGGATGATTTCATTTACGAGCTGCTACACTAGGCACGAACAGAATACCTCTTGGTGGTAGTTCCGTATCTGGTGGAACGACTTGTAGCTCTTCACGAACGAATCCACGTTTGGGTGCGTCCTTCTCCCCTTCTCGCTTCGCAAGGTAGTACAGCACAGGCTGTCCCGAAGATACTACACTTCGCGAAATAACGTATATCTGCAAACTCCACACGGGATCAGTAGCTCTACGTTTTTCACCCCCTTCCAATTCTCCTGGGGCGTAGAGATATCGAACTAAGACGTCGAATGGTAGGCGCTCTTCTCTCAAGCCAACGGTGCGCGAATACGTAGGAGTCTTTAGATCTACTCGTTGCGTCACTACGGAATTCGAAGGCTCTTTTCCCGTAAGTCGAGTCACCTCACTGTTTAGGGCTTTGATAACCATTGGTAAACGAACTACCCACTCTCTACTACGCGCATCCGATCCTTCCGAAGTAAGTACCATCTCTTGTGCATATTGATATCCAAACAATCTCTCAGCTAGTGTCCTATTCGCTCGTTCGACGAAGCCTTGCGCTCTATGATTACCAGCCTCGCCTCGTTGGACTTTCGTACCATGTAGTTCTAGCGTTTCAGACATACGCCCCATGAATTCTCTACCAGGGTCTACTTGCAACGTCTTTGGCCATTCGAGTGGACTACGCTTGTAGATTCGTTCGAATGCCGCAGCAACTTCGCCACTATCTTTCGAAGCTAAGGGTTCGGCCTCTATATCTAGAAGCTACGTCGATTACCACCAATGCGTACTTGTATAGCTTTCGTCCACGCCCAGGTCGATCGTGAGGTAGGAATATCAAATCAGCTTGGTGGACTTCATTTGGTTTCGATACGGTCCAATGCGGACGTGGAATGTGTTTTGGTGGTGGTAGATATACTTGCCATATAGATTGCTTTTCCAACCAACTCCTAGCTACGTCTTCTGACGCTTTCGCTGCTACCGATAGCTTGTCAATTGCAGCGTGACCTTTCCAATAGCCCATAGGACCATAGAAGACGTTCGCAAGCTTAGCATCCATCATGTATCTATGCATTCTAACCTTCAACAGACGAAAAAAAAAAAAGAATGAGAACCCCTTCGACCAGTCCTCGTTTTTTTTTTTTTTTTTTTTTCGCTTCTTTTTTTTTCAGTAGTGCCTAGTGGTAGTACCTAGTAGGACCTAGTAGGACCTAGTAGTAGTACCTAGTAGGACCTAGTAGTGCCTAGTGGTAGTACCTAGTAGGACCTAGTAGGACCTAGTAGTAGTACCTAGTAGTACCTAGTAGGACCTAGTAGGACCTAGTAGTAGTACCTAGTAGTACCTAGTAGTACCTAGTAGTACCTAGTAGTACCTAGTAGTACCTAGTAGTACCTAGTAGTAGTACCTAGTAGTAGCGGCAGTGGCTATAGCCATCTACTAATAGCGTATCCAGCGCCTAGCATTCCACCACCAACGTAGAGCAACTCGCCAGTCTTCTGACTGTTTGAGGGTCGGTAGTAGTCAGATAAGCGGGGTTCTTTCATTCCTTCGAGCCGTTTAAGCGCCTTACGTAACTTATCGGATTGCACGAAGGCTTTGTTGGTATCTCTTTGAACGTCGTATGCGTCGCGTTCAAGACCTTCCTGATTTTGTGCAAAGTCGTATAGTCTTTGACGTTCGGTCCTGTACGCTGTCATTTCAGATTCTTGTCTTTCGATGGCCCTATCGTGTCTCTCTCGTTCCGTATCTATATCACCCTTTCCAATCATCCTAGCTAGTATACCACCACCAGTGAATGCCGTCGCGTTCAAAACAGCGCCGAAAACTGTCATAGCAATTGCTGCCGCCATTACGGTATGATCTTTTGTTTCTCAAGATACTGTTTCGCGTATAAGCTACCAAGTATCACGGCAGTCCACTTTGCGTAATTCACTAGGGAAGAAGAAGGATCGCTAAGCATAGATTCCTTGGTAGTCTTTCTTACGATCCACCCAATACCAGCAGCGAGTCCTACAATTATAGATGCATCGGTTGCTGTCTTCATCAATTCCTTATCCATCTCGACATATATAGTATGGTCTCTAGTCTTTAAGTGTTACTCCATGTCTGGTACCGTTGGCTTTGCCGGAGCTGCAGGTCGTGTCGTGCTAATGGCGGCAACGCGCTTATTGCCATCTACGTACTTCTTGTACGTATAGTACGTGCCAACCAACGTAGCGCCAGTACCGATGACTGCGAGGATAGCCAGGTTTTCGAACCGACCTTTTTCTACGTTGCACGATTCGCTTTCGCGCGTCAACTCTCTCTTCTGAGCTTCTCTAGCGAGTTTGTTGCTTAACGCTAGTGCCTTTCCGGCTGCAACGCGCTTTGGGTCTTTTACCTTAGTTGATACGGTCGTCGGAGGATTCGCAGTTATCTGGTCCGCTTCTTCCATCTTGATTCGGTATAGTAAGTACTAGTGAAGGTTCAACAGTTATACCAGGAATGACTACGTGGCCAGATACGTGAAATAGGACGCTAGCTAGCGCTACAAGGCGACCTGCTTTAAGCGATAGTAGGCCAGTCGCAGCACTGATCTCGTTGCGGACTAGAGGGTCTTCTTGTAGATCCTTGATCAGTGCTTCTTGAGAATCTATTGGTACTAGGTAGGCAACTAGGCGGGTAGCTAGACGCGTCACGCCGTCGACTAAGCCTTTCGTTACTTGCTGAGCTAGGACGGCCTGGTACCTCCTATACAACTTATCCACTTGTTTCTCAGGAAGTCTAGAGATGTCTCCTAGGGAGAAGTTCTTACCTAGGTATTCTTTCGTTACGTCTGTTGCGGCTAAGATCGAAAGCGATTCGCGATTGTCCGTTACGACGTCTAGGTCGGTTGGTGGTGGGCCTGTTACGTCCTCGCCGAATATCTCGAGTATTTCTTTATCAGCCATGATATGTTGTAGGTGCTGGTAGCTCTAAGACTACCTCGAAAGGATGGCGTAGACAGAAGCACATGCGAGCGAACTTATGAGATCCAAGTATCGTTCGTAACTCTTTGCATTCTTGCGAGCCTCCATAATCCTCAAATATCCTTTTGCCATCTACGGCCGATGCTGTATGGAATGCTACTACGATAGCTACGTTCTCTCGGAAGGGTTTACATATGCTCGTCAATTGTTGGGACAGCACCCAAATAGAAAGCCCTATATGTCGTGCAGAAAATGCTAAGTCTACTAGCTTGTCAGTTCGTTTCTTGACGTCCTTCGATGCGGCGCAATCATCGAGAATCAATAGAGTATTGGTACCTGACCAAAAGGTCGCGCAAATACTTAACGTAGCGTCGATGGCATCCTGCGGTGGTGACATGACGAAGAAACGAGGATCTCGATTTGCAAATCCACGATAGGTCTTATTGTGGGCATACGTAGGACAAATCAGTACTATGTAGTCGAACTTGCCACGAAATGATCCACGAAGTTGTTCTATGAGAAACGCAGTCTTCCCACAATTCGTTGGACCGACTATGAGTGCGTTGAACGGCACGTGCTCTACGAGAGAATCCATCAGTATGTTATACTACGTAAAGATCTGTTCAATATCATGAGCTGAGCATCTGCGAGAACGTAGATGTGCATGTTCACGTTTCCACTTCCTCCTGCAGTTCTATGTATGCGAATGTCGATATCTTTTCCACCGCCAGTTTGTGCCAATCCATCACCATGAACTGTGGAATCCTTTGCCGTGCGACAATCGACTAGAATGGCGAACCTATTGTTGTAAAACTTCGTTGGAGTCATGGAAGTATTGGACGTAGCAAACCATCCTTTTGCAGCCTCCCAGAAATCTGGGGGAAGCATACCGCTTGGAAAGAATCTGTTGGGAATCCCGTTGACATCTACTTCTAGCTTCAAAATATCGGGATTCGAGAATGCTTCGCTATCTCGCGTACCAGCAGTGTGTGGATCTACGAATAGTAGAAGTAGTCCAGCAAAGGATCGTCGTGGAACGTTGACGTTTTGAGATATCAAAGCATCGGATGATTTAGCGATAGGTACCGTCTTGAAGTGAACGGCGCGATCGTATAGGAATGCGGTACCTGTTTCGTACTTGTAAAGCGCAATACTAGCCAGCGTTCCATCCTTGATTGCTTCGTATTCTAGTTGGATGTTGGTAAGTTGGTACGTACCTATCTTTGTCGTATCCGATCCAACTACGACATCGACGGCATGCGCTAGAGTCAACTCGAATGAAATAGTATCTTCTAGGGCATGTGGATATAGAACTCCATGTTGTGTCAGAATATCGACGTCTAATGGAATTCTATATTTGGAACCGTGTGCAGCTAGGAGCGCGTTATCTGCAGCAACCGAAGTACTCTTATCGCCAGCCTTAGATCGTAGCTTGTTTACGTTCTCTGATTGAATGCCTTGTTGTATTCTCGATTCTCTCTCTTGCGTGGATAGATATACGTCGGAATACGTTTGTAGGAGGTCTGACCTGGCGAGGTCTTCTACTATCTCAGCTCCCATCTTACAGACTCTATGTATGACCAAGCAACGTCCAACGTTCGAAACGACTCTGTTATTCGCATGTCCACCAGATAATACGATGTCGCCCAATAGCGCTAAGCTACCAGGTACTAGTACTATGCCTTCACTTAGCGTTGGAACTTCTACGTATAGAGTCTCACCTGGATTGGCAGCTGATGGAGTGAAAGTTTTCCTATACAAGGTTCGTTGAGCTTTGAGGGCAAGAGGCTCTCTTTGCGCCTTCGCAGGAATCAACTTTGACGATATCATGTTGAACATACATAGATATACGGTTATGTTTAACATGGAAGGCGATGCTGCAGAGGAAAGACCTGGTGAAGCCACGGGAGGCGAAGACTACGACGATGAGGATGCTGTCGATATGGAGAAGTGGAAAGTGGCGTTTCCAGAAGAGTCAGGAGAAATGGTCCCAATGAAACCAGACGCGACTTCGCTAAGGAAGGTGCTAGGTCAAAGAATCAGGAAACCTCGTTTTCTGTAGACGATGATTACATCGACGAACTCACCGGCCCGGAAGACTCGAAAGTTTCTAGACGCGAAAAGGTCCTGGAAAATCTGGAAGATGAGAAACCTCCTAAATTCGGCGCTAGAGATGTGATCTTCAAGCAGGGTTTATCAGACGATGTAAGACAGGATATGTTCGAGACCGTCTGGGAACGATATCCAGATGTGGGAATTCGAGGTGTTCTCGAGATGGCAACCATGTCTGATGGTAGAGTCGCTATCCACGAGTATGGAAGTAAGGATAAACCTATCCCTTTGACCACCAAGAAGGGTGAGTTATATGCGAGGATGGGAAAAGGTCTCAAAAGAGTCCTAGGACCTCCGAGGGGAGAAATGGTAGAAGAAGTCATAGAGGCTGAAGACCAATTGCGTGAGAGGATCCAACGAAATGAAGAAATACTCAAAGACCCTACGTCTACCGAAACTCAGAAAGAAAACGCTACTAATGAAATAAAGACCGATCAGGAGGAACAAGCAGTCCTAGAACAAATAGAAGAAGCCCTGGCAGAACGTATGCCACTTAGGGATCGTATAAGAGCCATCTTCAAGAAGTATGGAGTCAGTATAATTAGCGTCGTAGCTGCGGCAGGTACGGTGATCGGCGTAATAGTTTCCAATCTGACGAAGGCAGTTCCCGCGATAGTATCGGGAGTTGGAGATGCTGCCAAAGCAGCCGCTAAAACAACTGCCAAAGCCTTAAAAGCAATAGGTAAGAAGTTAGAGGAGATCCTACCTAAGATGCTTGGGCCAATTGCGAGTTTCGTATTTAGTATGGCTGCCGACGTTGTTGGAGTCTTAGCAAACAACGTTTGGTTGTTAATCGTAGCAGCAGTGGTCTTCGTAGTGGAGCAATACAAACGACGTTAACGAAACAACGTCCATGCAATTCCAGCTGCGGCAATAGATGTCACCGCGAGATTGATCTCATGTTGTGGGATAGCCTTTGGTACAGGAACTCGTTTCTCGTGCGTCTCGAGAGGCGGCACCAATTTCTTATCTGGTGGTCCTTCCATAGGAGGCGGACGTCCTTTGACTTCTGCATTGATATCGTTAGTGCCTAGCATCATATCTTTCGTGGCTTTCGGGGTTGGATTGCTATAGCCATCTTTCTTACCAAGATAGTACACTAGATTGCTTGGCAATAATCGCACGCCTATAGCTATTGCTAGATCGAGCCTCTTATGCGTTGTCGTTATGGCGGTAAGATAGTTTTTGTAGCTCACCACTAAATCGTTTTCGAGAATAGCGCCTTCGACTAAGCTCTTGAACTTTTCATTGACGTTGAAGCTATCTACGATTGATTCGTTAAGGTCGTTTTGAGCGCCTAGAATACAGTATCCAAAAGCCTCAACAGATCGATTCAATCTACCTAACCCAGCGTTCGTCAAACCTCTACCGCTTGGTGGCGTAAACCAATTGTATTGCTTCCCTTCGTGTTCGTCGTTCCGAATAAAGGATACTAGATCGCCCTTGTCCACCCTGCCTCCCTCGTCTGCAAATAAGTTATTGTGGTTGGGCCACGTATCTGTTTCATTGTCGTAGCCTCGGATTACGTGGACGTTTTTGTAGCCATCACCATACAAAAGGAATACGTCTCCTAATCCGTGATTCCAACCTCCGTGCCATCGGAAGTCTGGTGTTCGAGATATGCCAAATTCGACGCACAATCTCTCGAGAGCTGACTTGCTGTAGAGGTTATCGAGTTGTTTGAAAGCACTGTCACCAGGTAGAGGGCAACCAAGTTCATGTAGAACCCTTCGTATCGTGAAATAAACATGGAATCGTAGGAACCCTTGGACAACTGGTGGATACGTTTTGAAAGTGGGGTCGAACAACGATACTCCACATCCGGAAGTCGCACACCACGTTGCAAAATTAAGTTGTTGAGGCCAGTACTTGAAATCCGGACCTGATAACCACGCATGGGACTCCTTTGCTGTCACATGCCTTACGACGGTCTCCTTGAATATGTTAGGAACGCCAGCTTTGAACTTCTTCGTTGGGGTGACATATATCCATAGATTAGTGAGATCAATAGCTTGTGCCGGTTCAGTAGAAGGAACTGCCGTAATAGGATATTTCGCACTCTTATCTAGGGTCAACGTAGATGGGAAACCATCGATCATTCCCTGCAATGCGTCATCGATGCGTTTTTGAGTGACTGCAGGTAGCTTGGAGACATCATCGCCGTAAACGACATAGTCAGAATCCCCACCCCGAAACCAAATACTCGTCGAATATTTGCCTGGACCGTTCACTTCCGTAGAGGTATAGAACTTGTGGAGACCCGCATGTGGGTATTTCTTCTTGAACTTCTCAAATAGATTAGCATTCAACGTCGCAACCACATCTGCCATGTTGAAGCTATACGTATACGTAGTCATACCTTCAATACATAAGATGGTTCTCTTATATATCACCACAACATTGGCCGACCATACTGTCTACTTCGACAACCCTATTCTCATACAGAACGTTTCACTAGTCGAGGTCACTATTGAGAATAGTTGGTGGAACCTAGCGGAGAATGCTACCTTCTGGTGGTCTGTCGAAGGTGTGGGGTTTCCGTACGACGTTCCTAAGGGAAACCACACTATGGCGAGCCTTCGACAATTCCTTGCGCCTGCAGTTGGTGCTGGCATCATAAAAATCGAGAAACCCCACCATAGGAGGGCTTGGAACCTAGAAGTCAAGCAATCGATTCTACTTAGTGGAAATCTCTGCAAACTGATGGGTATTAATGAAGATGGGACCGGCACGCGACTAAAAGTAGGTGTGCACGAAGTGTCCATCCAAGATGAAATCGATATAGCGTACATCTGCTGCGACGTGGTGGATTCCAGATTCTCGATTCAAGATGGAAAGCAATCTAAAGTCCTAAGTAGAATACATATCCGAGGCGATAGATTTGTGAAAACGACGTATGCCTCACTACAACCTCTAGATGTCAAAGCTCTAGGTACGATACGAAGCAGTCTTCGTCTGACAGTTCGCGATGAGAAAGGCAATCTGATAGACTTCCAGGGTCGACCCATACTGTACGTGTTGAAGCTTGAGTAAGTTATATGTATAACCGTTACAATGGAAGGCGATTCGATTCAACCGTTTCCCTCAGCACCGAATATCTATCCACCGATTGCTAGTGACACTGGAAAGAACTTTAGACTGCAAACGATCCGAGACACGCTTTCGTACATCGAAGTCCAAGAAAGGCACTACGAAGGCGTGCGCAAGAAATATGCACGTTCTCAAGGAATAGTTCATGGTATCGCAGTGGCAACGGGAGGTCTATCTGTGATCTTATCTGGATCTGGATTGGGCGTAGCGTTGACTGGGGTTGGAATAGTGATTGGTCTACCACTTGGAGTTGTTGGTGGCCTATGTGGATTGATTTCAGCATCTACTACCATCGGAGCCAAGAAGTTAGGAATGAAGGTTTCCAAACATGAAAGGACGACTATGTTGGCAAAGGCGAAAATCAATACGATTCGCGATCTAGTATCGAAGGCCCTACGCGATGAAAATATATCCGACTCTGAATACGGTCTCATCCTGGACGAAGCAAATAAGTATGAGATCATGAGGTCTGAAATTCGTCGCGAAGGTGAAAAAAGTCCGGATCGGGTTCGAGCCGAACTCAAGCAAGAAGTGCAAAAGGAAATGCGAGAAAAGCTTGGAAGCTTAGTGGGGTAAGAATCGATATTTCCTACGAAAGAAACGAACGTGGATCTCATTTTCACTTCGCTAAGTCCTACTGCTAGTTAGCCCATGCTTAGCGTAGATTGGCTCAAAGTAGGAATGGTAAGAAAGCAACTCCTTGACAAAACGCTTGACCGCACATCCAAATACGGCACATCGTTTAATGACCTCGTTAAGAGACATAGACGATCCTAAACGACGTAGCACCTCGTACCTCGCTCCAACAACTTTCGTCTTAAGTACCGATTTGGTGCCTATATTGCTTTCTATTGCCGTAGTAACAACCTCGTGGACTATTCGTTGAACGTCCATAGGTACTCCTCGAGGATCGAGTTTAAGGAAAGTCGTCGCAATGTGGGGAACTATGCGCTCGGCATTCAAGTCCATATCGATCTTATCGTCGCTATACAGAGAACGTATAAAGACCTCTCCGCTACAGATGCTCTTGTCGTTTAGTTGCATGAAGCGAGCAACCTCGCCTCTAGATCGCACAAACCCGCATTGCACGCATGCCTGGTAGAGTAGAGCAGCTAAAATAGCTCTCTTAGCGCGACTACGCTTGATACAAACGTCCTTCACTTGGATAAAGGCGTCGGCTACGATTCCCAGCGTGTTCGTAGGGAACGATAGGCCATAACCTTGTTTATAAATAGTGTTGTACGCTTGTAGCTCTCGTAGGATCGTTCGTCGTTGCAGTTCTGTGTCATCGCTTTGCTTTGGTTTTGCGCGGTCTAGATCATTTTGATACTGAAATCCGTCCGGACCTACTATACGCAGTCGAGTAGTAGCAACATCGATCTTCGTTTCTTCGCATGGTTCGGTCTCGGAAACAAGACCACATGTGGGACACACGAATTCCGTTCCTTGTATTTCAAAGGGGCAGAGACAGTCGGAACATGTTTCACTGGTGTTGATTTGCAATCGTGGTTTGATATTCAGGCTTCTACAAATTCCAGGACCAAACAATCTGACGAGCTCGTCCATGATATGCTATAGATGCCATCCGTCTAATAGGAAAAAAGAAAAAAGAATGAAGAGGGGTCACGCAACGACCTCCCTCCATCCTTCTTTTTTTTTTATGTGGTGGTTCCTAATCTTCCTTCTCACGGCTCCTCAAGGCAGTCAACACCTCGTCGAACGCATGGCCGAGAGCCCCGTCCAAACCTTCCTCTGGTCCCATTACTCTTGGTTCCGCGGGCAATTCTACAATATCCAACTCGGGGATGCCGTCCGGAGCTTTCACTGTGTTCACCAACGCATGCGGAGGCCATCCGTTGTCTCGATCGACGTCGTAGTGGGTGTATCCTTCGAGACCTAGGTTGAGTGCTTGAGTGCGGAACTCTTCGTCGTTCTCATAGCGCACGAGAGATGCGGCGCCGTTTAGGCGTTTCGATGTCCTTGCGATGCTTGCGAATGACGTAGGACCTGCATGCTCTACGATCTTGGCCACCGCATTCGGCTCTTCCTCCGTTCCACCACGTTTGGGTCTGCAAGTTCCGCCTTTCTTGGATACGAAGTTTCCTCTAGCATCTTGCTGGACTTCTTAGCGCGTCTTATATGGGGACACTTCTTGATAATGAGACGGTCGCATCCTGAGCAAAGCTCAGAACTCGTGCGACACCCTTTGCTGCACTTCGAGCATGGCACGAATAGGGCGCATCCTTTTGAGATTTGGTAATTGTGCTGGGCACAGTACTTTGATGTCGAAGACACCTTCTTTGGGCATTTCATGTCCTTTCCTCGCATCAACCAATCGCAAGTTACTACCTCAGTCATTGCGACGTCTACGTTTAGGTTCTTCGGCTCGTTCGATCTGTATGGTATTAATGCGTACTAAGATGACAACGAACGCTAGTATCGTGGAATAGAGAATATATACCAATACCATTCGGTGGCGATATACAGTATGCTAATCATTCCTCTAACAGGTACTCAAGTTTGGATTCCTAGGTGCAATGGTAACTGCTCCATGACATGTCGATTCCAAAATGTGCGATGAGCCACTTGCTTACGTCGCTATGTCTCCACTTCCTATGCATATCGCGTATAAAAATACGACGCTATAAACCATTCGCAATCAACGAGTTCTTCGCGCCTCGCTCGCATAGTAGTAGTCGGGGCGCGCAACGCAGCCCTCTCCACCTTCACACCACTCCCCACCTTCACATTCGCAGTAGCTACCTTCCTCCTCCATAGGTTGGAAGCACTCCGCAAGCCACCTAGCGATCCTACGGTACCCCTTATTGCACGCAACTCTCATCATCCCCTCAAAGTCCTCGTGAGGGATGACGGGGCGAAAACGCTTCGCAAGCCAGCGAACTACGTCAAGGTGACCATGCTTGCTTGCATCAAACATAGCGTTGAGGACGTACTCTCCCTCCATAAAGGGCTGGAAGCATCCATCGAGCCACTCGACTGTCTCAAAGTGACCATTCCTACACGCGTCCACCATAGCATCGGCAACGCATCCCTCACCTATAGTGGGTTGGATGTGCTCGACTATCCACTTCGCGACGTCGAGGTGTCCGTTTCTACAGGCATCTAGCATAGCATTAATGGAGTTGTCGTGGTAGTAGTCTACGATGGGCTGGAAGCGATTATCTATCCACTTAGCGACATCGAGATTACCACTACTACCGGCATCTAGTATGGCATCGTCATAGCATTCGTTAATTGCATCTTGTATGGCATCATCATAGCATTCGTCGATTGCGGGAATGCCGAATTTCCTAAGCAACTCGTCTCGTTCGTCGTCGTCGCAAGCCGACCTAAGACCGAAAGTGAGTACTCGTTTACGGAACTCTTGGTCTACGTTTTCGTAGCGCGCTAGGGACGCTGCATCGTTTAGGTGCTTCGACGTCCTTGCGATGCTTGCGAACGATTCTGGGCCCGCGCGCTCTATGATCTTGACCAAGATTTCCATGGGGAGACACGATATATTATCCATAGTGGAAGAGATCGATATACGTTTGGATTTTTAGGCGTAAGAATGCCTAGTGACAATTTTGGGGACCCTAACGCACGGGGTTTTGCGATTCTCTCGATGGCGTTTCAGATTCCAACTCCTCTCAAATGCTCTTCCACACTTTTCACACTCCATCTCATATGGGTCATATATCTTAGTGGAGCCATATGTCTAAGTGGTACTGTCATGTTGAGTAAAAATCATTGGTCGGTTGGAACGCGCGCGCGAATGACGTAGGACCTGCATGCTCTACGATCTTAGTCAAGATTTCTAGAGGGAGAGGTCCGCACCTTTGGATTTTTAGGTGCAAGGATGTCTATTGACAATTTGGGGCAACACTATGTATAGTAGTATGAACAATGGGCGTTCTGGGCCACTTTTTTGTTGTGCAAGGAAGTCAAAAAGTGGATTTCTGAATTCGCTTTTTGACTTCCTTGTGCAAAAAAAAAGTGGCCCAGAACGCCCATTGTTCATACTACTGATAAGGTTCCTCACAAACGATTTCCTTTATAAACTACATATGGAACCACCATGTAAATCATTTCATCAAACTTTAATAAAATCAGAGAAAATGATACTTCTTTATTGCCTTTTGATTATTTATATGTTTAAACCAACGAAATCAAGAGTTTTAACATTACAAAATTAACACTTCACTGCATTCCTTTGCCGTTGATGATATCCTTAAACATTACTTAAATCCCACGACCGGCTCTCACAACACGGTAGATATCGCTTCTGTTAACCGTTTAGGTTCGTTTTGGCAAACTGTATTAAAATGGGAGAGAAATAGATACTAGATAATGTAACTATGGTGCGACCATCTATCCGTTAAATGGGTTATGTTGATGCTACTGCGCATGTGTGGTACGGGTAATCAATGCTACCTCCTCCATCATTGCTTGATTGAAATGATACACAACACAATTTATTGGTCATGTTTGCATATTTGCTTTGATTTTTGTGTCTACTTCTTCTTAAGAAGCTGTAGACACTATGTTATCGAGTCCTATGACGCGCGTAAGATAGTGTGTTTGTTAACATTGTCGATAAGTGGTCGTGAAGTTTTATTCGGGACCAATTGAATGTGTCGTTGGCTTTCGTGCATTACTCGGAATCTTCATTTAGCGACAATATCCAATCACAAAATGTCAATGAAGATGACGACTATATGCCGATGGTGACATGTTCACGAGGTCGCGAGTCGTCACAACGATTTGGAGAGCTAGAGCGGCGAGTAATACTGTTATTTTACCATGAATTTTCTAAGATTTACAAACTTGATTAGCTACAGCTTTCGCAGAGTGTGTATAACCGGTCAAATGAAAGGTTTCCAAAGGTACTTTCAAGGTACGTTTAGGTCGATGTACTTCCCACCAATTGAATACCAAAGTGTTAATTTTCCTGCTCTAAAGCTAAATCTCTAAATATAAAGGCTGGAACAGAAATATTAAAGGTTTGCAACAAATTGTCTTTAGGTTGGAAGAATGGCGAGTCTCAGCACCCGGGTTTTGGGAAAAAGTTTAATTTTCCTTGTGAAGGAAACTGATGACGATCAATCCGTTGTTGCACCTCTAAAATGAAATTGAAGGCTAGATTTACAATACAAATTACAGACAGGCAATACAAATTGCTTGACATTATACAGAAGTTATGTTTATGATTTTTATATTAGCCCGACTGATTTTGGAGAAAACATTCATTTTCCCGGACATTTTCTGGGCAAACGTGGTGGAAGCTTAAAAGTTAACGACCATATTCAAGCGGATAAATAAAATTATTTCAAGCACTTCTATTAAAACTATGAACTTCCTGTTACACATGTAAGAACTACGATGGTGCCTGATTCTAGTTTTCAATTTGTTTCGAAAGTAAAGTGCTGTTTTCAGATTCTTTCGAGTTATATTCCCATCTCATGATGTGCAAACAATGATGTTAACGAAACCCAACACTGCGGTTACATCGCATCAGATTGTTTACTAAATTGAAATCTTGGTGGCGGCCAAATTGCTATAGAAAACTTGCTAGAAAAACACTAATTAAAATCGCTTGATATCACAGAAGTTACGTTGATTATTTAGAGGTTGATAACCTCATTAATTTTGGAGGAAATGTACATTTTCTGAGGCCTACAATCAGCGAGGAAATTTTGACAGATCAGACATGCATAACTAATTAGGAGGCGTTTTTCAAAATCACAGGCGTTGCGGGCAGGCGTTCCCTTCCCTTCTCCTCTCCACCCCTCCCCCCTACTTCCTTTTTGTCCGCCATTCTTCCCTCGTCCAAATATATCGCGGTTTCCCAAATGAAACGCCTGCATTGCAGGCTAATGCTCACTTTGCTTCAGCTGCTTCAGGTTACTAAAAATAGATTTGATTCAACATTATCATTGCACGCCACACACAATGTAGCCTGCTATGCAGACGTATTTTTTCACTCTCATAAATTCGAAGAAAAAAGTAACGTCTGCTTACCCGAGCGATTAATTAGTTTCCAATATGCAAGCATGATGTCAGCAAGTTTGTTATATTTCTCTGCCCAATCAAAGCCATTGTTAGAATTTTGCAACGATTTTTTCAGGGAAATACGAACGCGTACATTTCCATTTATTTAGCTTGTAATGACAGAGATCAGTACAGGTCCGAAAAATGGTATGGAAAATCTTATATTTTGGTCTGAAATAGGGTCACCGCTTGGAGACCCAGGTGGCACACCCCCATCCACCCAAAATCTGAGAGGGGCCCTCAGCTTTACAATTGTGATTACAAAAGCAGTAGACACACGTACCCACTGGGTAACTATTTTTACCACATGTGCGCAAGGTTAGTTGGTTCATATGAAAATCGCTGAAATTAAACTGTGTCCGAACTGCAAATATAAAGACCTCGCACTCCTTGTAACGTGATAAAAATGTGATTTATTGCAACTAGGTAACCTGGCACTCCGTCAGCCCACCTTATCTTCATCAGCATGGGCTGGTGCTGCGCATGCGTGGCTAGCAACAGATGGTAACCCTTCAGGAGTGTATCACTATGGTAACAAATATCGATGTGCCCTTACCAACCCTACCACCGATCCTTGGTGGCGGGTGGACCTGGGTAAGAGTCACGTGGTAGACGTGGTTTACATCGTAGGTAGATCTGACTGTTGTACGGACAGATCGATTGGTCTGCAGATAAGAATAGGTATGCTGTTACCACTACGATATTGTTGTTAGACACATTTGTGATCAAGTTTGAAGCCGTAGCGTCTATTTTCTTGCGTAATATGCAGTTCTCATTTATGGTTATTTAACTCTTTCAGGGGACAGTCTCGACAATAACGGTGCCACCAACCCAAAGTGTGCCAGTCTAGACTCGCTGTCTGGTGCACTACAGAGGTCGTTCTACTGCAAACCAGGATTGAGAGGTCGGTATGTCAGTCTTCATATTCCTGGTGCACAGAAGAGACTTGAGATATGTGAAGTAATGGTGAACAAGAACCCTACGGGTAAGGCTCTATTTCTTGTACTCTTGTAGAAGGAGACATGCTGACCGTTTGCTCAGTATACTTTGAGCATTTCCTGTTTCTACCACATTTAAATATATAATCTCTATTTGTCTGTATTTGACAGAGGTAAACTTGAAAACCAAACAGGTTGCTTGGTACTACCCAACACACGTTACGACGTAGCTAGCGTCTAACACGCATGCTCACATCTTATTACCCGTGGAGTGGCAGCCATGCACAGCTGTTTCGTCCTTGTTAGGACTCATTAGCATGGCATGGCCCCCAAGACCATCAGCCTCACTATTGATCACAGGCCTCATAATCTGGTTACTCCAAGGGCGAGCTCAAAGCTGCTTTTAAACCCCAGCCCCTACCCTAACACGTGTGGGAGCTGGAGATGCAATTTCGGATTTGGCCATGCCATTTCCATTTTGCACTACCAGATCCTCTTCGGAGAGATCCACATCGCTTAGCACTTTGCTCACATCTCCAGCTCCCACACGTGTTAGGGTGGTGGCTGGGGTTTAAAGCAGCTTTTTTAGCTCGCCCTTAGAGTAACCAAATTCTGATGCCTGTGATCTTTAGTGAGGCTGATGGTCTTGGGGGCTATGCCATGCTGATGAATCCTAACAAGGACGAAACAGCTGCACATGATTGCCACTCCACGGGTAATAAGATGTGAGCATGTGTGTTAGACGCTAGCTACGTCGTAACGTGTATTGGGTAGTGCCATGCAACTAGAAACAATGCTCTTTCTTTTCTTTTTCAAAAAAGTAAATATTGCCTTGGGAAAGACTTCCACCCAGTCATCCGTGGCCCACTCAGGATCACCCAGTAGGGCAGTGGACGGTAACAGTGATGGAAGCTACGACCACAGCAGCTGTACCCACACACTTGTAGAGCGGACAAACCCGTGGTGGCGCGTTGACCTGGGTTCCAGTAAACCAGTCTCCGAAGTGTTTCTTGTTAATAGAGTGTCTGGTATGACACGACTAACAAACATAGAGATACGAGTCGGTAAGTATTACCACCACTAAGATATCAGTGTACCGTATAAGTATAACGTATACAGTATATATAACGTATACAGTATATATAACGTATACAGTATATATAACGTATAACGTATACAGTATATATAACGCTTAACGTATAACGTATACAGTATATATATATAACGTATAACGTATACAGTATATATAACGCATCAGTAACGTATAACGTATACAGTATAAATAACGTATAACGTATGTGATCTTATTAGGATTTATGACCTTTGAATGACATTGTTGGTTAAAAAAAGCTATAAAATACCAAACAAACATGTATGCCTTGCAGCCCTAAATCAACTCCACGATACTGAGGTATTCGAAAGAAATAAGGAAGTACTGCAGAATGCCCTGCCACTTTCGGAATGTACTTATTAATAATTCATGTCAATTGTTTTCCATTATTTCCATACAAAGCTTACCTAACCATTTTAACAAACCCTAACAACGCATTCCTGAAATAACAGCTTCTCTGCCGTGATAAATCTAGTTTGTGTGGCGGCTCAATTCAGTGCAAATTTTCCAATATCGTATGACACGCCTACCTAGGAAAGCAATCACATCTCCAGCACAAAGAAAACACAATGGCCTCTAATTAGGAAAACACAATGGCCTCTAATTAGGAAAACACAATGGCCTCTAATTAGGAGCGCTAGTCCAGCTTTTTAATGCCGGGGACTACACGGCAAAACTAATTTTATTCCCCTGACGTCACAAATTACTTTAGCCGTACCTGCAGCGGAGATTGTTAGAAAGGTTTTTAAATTTTCTTTTCTCTGACGCAGAAAACAATAAATTGAATTATAATCTAAGGATCTTCATATATAGAATGATTTGTAGAACTGAAACTGACTGACAGACAGACAGAAGGGGTTTATTGGCACTTTGCAGACATTAATGTTTACATCAGTGTTGAATCCAATAAAAAAAATGATGACTAAGTAGATGAATACTAAGTCTTGTTGTAGGGTAATATATATTACATTAATTTATTATGGAAACAGGTGGCAAGTTACTTATAATGCGGGATCTAATTGTAAAGCAATCATATATGTATTTGGCTGCTCTTCTTGCAATTTTGGTATCTGGCTTAAGTATAAGGGTTAAAATTTGGTCATCATTAGTTTTCTTTAGGGATATTTTCAATGTATTTTCCAATGAAGCATAGAATTCGTTTCTCGGCACTTGGTAGTATGTGCATCTAATTATAAAGTGCCGTTCATCCTCAACTTCGGCTTTACAAAGAGGACAACGCCTCTCGTTGGGTGGTTTATATGGGCGCTCATATCTGCCCCTCTCAATTTGTAGCTCATGATTACTTATTCTCAACTTCGTTTTTTTAGCTTCACAAAATCTTCTCCTTTTGTTTGATCAAGGAACTGGCTTAGGGTTTAGCCCTCTCCCCCGCGTACTCCCATATATAAGCCATATAGGTATGGTTTCGAGGTGCCGAACCCTTAAATAGGGTCTCATATTCTATATTATCATCCTAAAATAAAATATGAAATACCGTGCATTTGCTCAACGCCCGGCGCTAAACGTAACAATCTAAAGCATTACACGGACTGAGAGAAATAAAAACGATCTGTTCAATAAATTATGACTAATCCACTTGTCCCTTAAATAGGGTCTCATATTTTAGTTTCAAGCCTTGGAAAGAGTACCCATTTTACGATGTTTCACCCTTAAATAGGGTCAGAATTTCGATATCTCCGCGGCACACCCCTAACCTAAATTTCTGGGAGTACCCCCATCTACTCTAACGACAAAAACAAGACTTGAGCTGTAGAACATGAAACTTGAGGACAGAAAGTTAAGATATATTGTGAAAGATTTATCATTCTCATTGAATAATTGCATACAAAATGTGCTAAAAATCCAATTCTGCTTCACTTCCTTGCAGCCATTCTATGAATTGCGCGGGAATCAT
The DNA here is from genome assembly GCA_030867875.1 of Actinernus sp. WN-2022. Classification (NCBI taxonomy): domain Eukaryota; kingdom Metazoa; phylum Cnidaria; class Anthozoa; order Actiniaria; family Actinernidae; genus Actinernus; species Actinernus sp. WN-2022. The sequence continues at coordinate 23,608,161 of JAOWCC010000853.1, read as the reverse complement.
TTCAGTCAGGAAACGTTTTATGATGATTTCGGGTCCCGTACAGTACTAGCTACTGGTTAGAGTAAGTTATTTGTGCTCGTGGTCATAGTTCTTGTATTATATTCATGCAGCCTCTTCCTTTTTTTCATCAATCCAGTCTGCTAAAGCATAGGCAGCCCAAGCTCACGATTTGTGGCTCTTACAAATCCTACGTAGATTACGTGATCGATTGCGTGATAGCGCGTGCTAGAATCACCGTTTTCTCCAGAAATGTTCCTTGTCATCTCACTAATAGAGTTTGTATGTGTTGATTTCTTATCGTGGTAAAAATAAAGGTAATGAAATAACATTTTGCAATAAATATACCTCGAGTGTCCTTTTCTTATGTCCTTGGGTATTCTCTGCTATTTTGGGCTAGTTTGGATCGGTTTTAGAGAGTTTTTGATTTTTGAGATCTATAATTGCATGATTGCTTTAGCGCGCGCTATCACGCAATCGATCTTGCGCGAGCAATCATGTAATCTACGTAGGATTTGTAAGAGCCACAAATCGTGACCTTGGGCTGCCTGTGGCTAAAGGAGTCATTTATAAACTGGGGTTACAGCAATAGAACTTCAAATATCTGCACGTCTCGACAGTACATTATACTCAGTACCAAAGTCAAATTTTGTCACGTATTAACATCAACACGGTCAATGCAGAGCTAGAGATTGGGATGTCACGCAATCTATGTGAATTCATTTCCCAGGTGACAGTCTTACCGACAACGGCAATGCCAACCCACGATGTGGAGGTGTCTTCTCTATGGCGAAGTTATTCAAAGCCTCGTTTTACTGCAAACCGCGGAAGACTGGTCGATACGTCAATATTCGTCTTGCGGCGGCAAAAATGACACTAACATTGTGTGAGGTAGAAGTGTACTCTGAAAGCAAAGGTATTAGTTATTAGTCATTAAAGGTATTAGTCGACGTCATTCGAGTAGATTGGGATCAATCTTTAATAGTTAATCATTATTAGAACGATGCATATCCAAGGGAGGGGTGGGTGGGTAGTTTACCAGAAACCGGGATTGAGCCGTAGATTGCCAGCCCTGGAATATGTTTACACCCCATTTCATCGTCGAATATGAAGTATACTGGCTGGAATACTAGATACAGGAAACTCTTGTTTCGCCTTTGATGTTTTTTGGCTTTTGAAATCGCGCCTTTTCAGGTTAGAAGAGACGAACCTGCACCCGCAAACTCAACTAGATGCAAGAACACGCAACTGACTGAACTAGTGACATTTGAAATGCAAATTTATTTTGAGCTAGAAATCATTGATAAAAACATAGGCCATTTTGGCGATGATGCGCACGCATTAGTAGAACAATAGACGCGAGCTGCTAAGACTCTTTCTGGTTTATCATCCTTTTGTTATTTAAAACAGATAGCCATTGTTCTAGCTGCGCGCGCAACATCGTCAGAAAGGCCTATTGTTGTCTTAAAGTAGACAGATAAAGTGAAATGAACACCATTTCTTTACAGTAACAACGAAGAAAGGCTGATTATATGGTGATGTATATGTATTAACGGGAGCCCGGAGCGTCCATGTGTACTATATATGTACTGAAATTGCATAACTGATCTTTTAAGCCTGCATTGGCTTACTGGCTTGAAGGCAGGTACGCGTCTGGTAGGTGTACAGCCACACGGGTGGGTGTACGCGAAACTTTGTTTACGTTTTTAACTCATTAGTATACATCAAACTTCAAGCGACGTACATACAAACAAACATAAATATAAATCGAAAGAGATTGTCACACTTGAAAATCACCCAACATTTGAGAGTGATATTTTGAGGAATGAGCGTTTAAAAATCTCAAAATTTACAAAGAATGTATGGCTGTCAGTTTTGAAAAGTCAATTTCTCCGTAAATAGTTAACATTTTTTATATCTCAAACTTTCGGTGATTACTAAGTTTAAATTTCTCTTTCAACTGATGAAGTCTGTTTGTTTGTATAGCTTGAAGTGTAATTTATGCTAATAGCACAAAAATGTAAACAATGACGTCAGCAAGGATTGGCCTATTTATGATGGCCTGTTCATTTCTACACTCAAAATTTAAGTGACTTTTAACTGTTTAATCTCCTCTATAGCTGTACTGCGCAACAAACCAGCGACAGCCACACGAGTGGATATTTATGATCTCGAGGCAGCACCCGTCAACTTGACCTGTCCCGAACCGTTCGGGTATCCGACACCTTATGTGGCCTGGGTACGAGACGGAGTGGTGTACCAGAACAGCACGACCATGACACGATACACGACTCCCGTGCTAAACAAGGCTCACAACGGCACGGTCTGGGAATGTATCGTGTCCAACAGGCACGGAGCGGATTACCATCAGTATGTTTTCACCTTACAAAGTAAGAGGCAGTACATTTAGCATACATAGTAAGTCCAATCTCATTTTATATGAAAGCTCAGTGGTCCTTGTTTCCCATACTACCAACTCGAACTCAGTTGATGTGTTAAAGGAGAACTGAAACCTAAAATAAACTTTAGCTCAATGAATAGATCTAAACATGAAAAGACTCATACCAAAATCTATTTTACTGTGTTTTGCGTCAAAGGAAAGAAAATTTGCAAATCTTTCTCCCAACCACCGGTAAGTACAGACGCCGGCTCAATTCCTGTAATCTGTGACGTACGATACGGGGAATAAATTAGTCTTGTCATGTTGTTCTCGGCTTTGAATAGATGGACTAACGACTCATAATTACGCACTATTGTGCTTTCTTTGTGCTGAAGGTCGCTACAGGGAAAAAAGCACCGAATTGAGCCGCCACACAAACTAGCTTTATCACCGTATTTTCTCTTTTTAGACGTGCACCACAAAGAAATAAAATAGCAGCACTTATTTCTCTTGAATGGAAGTTTGTATAGTCGTCCGATTGATTTAGGGTTCAGTTCTCCTTTAAAGTGCCTATAACCCTTTTGCAATTTTGATAGCTTATGAACCTCCGAAACGTTTTGAGTACTTCTGTGAAGAATGTTTTGGTTTAAAGTGAATACGTTATGTTCTACGCTTGTTTGAAATCGTGTAAATGTGACCTTTACCTGACCCATTACCGCGTAAGTAAAAGCCTGGGTCGAATCCTGAATAGACATCATCTCATTAGTGCATTATTCTCCATGGCGCCTATCTATCACAACAACATCGATGCATAGAAAATATACACAGTTTGTGAGTTGTTAGTAAAGAAAAAAAGTCATTTTAGTCAACATGTTAAGTATTTCTTGAAATAATTGCAAAGCCGAATTAATTATATGACGTCAAGATGACGTCTATACAGGTATCGACCCAGGCTTTACTTACGCGGTCATGGGTCAGGAAAGGTCACATTTACACGATTTCAAACAAGCGTAGAACATAGAGTATTCACTCAAAACCAAAACTTTCTTCACAGACTGGGAAGTACTCAAAACTTTTCGGAGGTTCAAAAGATATAAAAATTCCAAAAGGGGTATAGGCACTTTAAAGTGCAAGTAGCGCCATAAAACAACATGAACTCTTTTTGCCCCAAATTCTATTTCTGATATACTTCAGTTGTCTAACTTAGTTTTATTTGAGACGCAGGAGCAGAAATTAAACTAGAATAAACGCTACCCGAATTGCGGGATTGATTCATCTTGTGATGTCACAATGAAAACCTACGGGATTTTATTGTAGTAGTTTTCTCAAGGGAGGGAGTTGATTCATCTTATGGCGTCACAGGATCCATGAAAAGTAACCAAAATTAGGGATTAAATGCCAGAAATGTTACAAAATTTGCAAGATTAATACCTTTTTGTGAGAAATAAACACAATAGTACAATATGATTTTTTTTTTTTTGACATGATACTTGCACTTTAAGCAGGCTTTAAAGGGATGCTCTCTTTTCCATGAAAAAGGTGCCACAATAAATAATTTATAATGTCACACCGACTTTACCTACTGCTCATCCGTATGACACCACTGTCTTAAGTCCGAATGGATAGTAATAAGCTTTATAAGCTTAATGAAAGAGCCTTAAGGTATATTTATAGAGATCGATCAGTCATCAAATTTTAGTGTATTAACTGATCGTATTGGCAAAGCGTTAGCTGATCGATGCATACAGGATATATTTAAGGCACTTAAAATAACTATCTGCCTGCATATAGTAAGAATATGTTCAGAGTCAAAACTAATCTTAAGAATCTTAGAGATATGCACAAGTTGGTGATCCAGCACGTTAATATTACTCGTTACGGTCTGAAATCAGTAGTTTAATTATACAGCTATACTAAAGCATGGAACTCTCTGCCAGATGAATTCCGTACTATGGCTCCTTTGAAGTCTTTTAAAGTGCCTATGAAGTGAAAAGATCGAACCACTTTATATTTTATCATAAGGTGCCGGATGATATTTCATATATCCCCGGGGAAGGGGATATTCCCATATAAAAGCTATACGGGTGTGTTCCGCTGGATGGAGTCGGGTTTTTGTCCTCCTATAGTTTTGAGATGAGGTATACCTTTCAGCCTTTTTTATTCAATCTTAGAATGCAGTGTTTTGGCTTTTCAGTTTCTCTTTATTTTGCCCAGAAGTCTTTGGGGAAATGTTTCCGGTCTGAAATGAGGTACTAAATTTAGTCCTTTGAGTCTGAGATGGGGTAGGAGAAATTGAATTGTAGGTCTGAAAATGGGAAGGGTTTCCTGGGTTCCATCGAAGAATCCCCATCCCCAAAAATGGAGGATCCCCCCCCCCACCCCACCGTCATTTATTAAAGCTCAGTAGCTTTATACGTACATGATTTTTCTAGAGGATGGAAGTGGAATATTAGGAGAACTCTTTCTTGATAACATTGCAATCATTGGGTATAGTCTTAATGCAGCGCTATTAATCCTGATTATGATAATTTGTATTAATATTGAAGGTCATTACAGAATGTGTACAGAGTATGTGGAGTGGGATGGAGGTCAGCGGTCTGTTGATAACATTGCCAGTAGTACTAGTATGCTCATCAATGATAACACGATCAACGAGTCCGTGTGGGTTCGTATCACAGATGGCAGTAAACCAATGCAGGTAGTGACATTACATCGTATTTTGGCTTTACCTCGGTGTAAAAACCATTCCCTGGGCACCATGCCCTCGCGCGCTCGGTGAGTTGTCGTATTACCGATTATAGTGTATTGAAACTATAATACTATAATTTATTAACCTACTCATCATTAGTCGATATAAATACGTGAAGAAGAAAAAAACACCGATTGCCACGAAGCGAATCCACTCGTGGTCTAGCGGTTAGGGTTTGGTTAGGGTTAGGGTTCGATTCCTACTCTGAGCGCAGTGTATTTTTTTTCAAGTAGAGCCTCTTTTATAAGTGCCGCTTCGGGTGCTCGGGAAATATTCTAAGTCGCAAATTATTCATGACGCAGTCTGTGAGGTTCTTACACTGAGGTAACGCCCGTACTTTAACGACTGTCGTACACTACTAAGAACAGTAGAGTGGACTTCGTATGAGTGGGCAAGTTACGACAAGGACTTACAGCACGGTTACGGTACGGCATGCCGTGACATTGGAATGGCTTTCCATTGTTTTATATATGTCTGATCCAATCAAATTACAGAGTTACGGTTCAGCACGGTTACAGTACGGTTACGCTGCGTACTTGCCGTATGTTGTTGTCCAGTCATACGAAATCAGCTCTAGTTTGACAAAGCATCGGTACAGCTTCGACGCAGACTATTATAATAATAATAATAATAATAACACATTTATATAGCGATGTTTAACTTTCCATCTTGTTTAAATCACGTTTTTGTTTTAGTCATTTTACTGTTTTTTTAATATAGGTTCCTAACTCATGTGTAGTCCCCTCGCAATGTCGTACCCAGGCCTCTGGCTGGCTTCTCGGCTCACATCCTGGAGTCGGAGAGGGCGTGGTACGGCGTACAGCGTGTTTCAGTTGGAATGGCGATTGTTGTCGATACCAAACCTCAATACTCGTGCGACGGTGTTACGGTTTTTACGTATACAAGTTACAGAAGACGGTGTTTGACGTCATAGCTAGTTATTGTGCAGGTATGGAGCCACGAGTGAGTCAATTAATCATGACTTTTCTCTCAAATGAAGTTAAACCACAGGGAACCCACTAAAATGATTTGTACATGTTTACCTAAAACATATGGTTGTAAAGTCAATTGAAAAAAATCATTCAAAACGAAAACCTTGTGGTTCATTTGCACGAATTAGTGTTAAATAATGAGTCTAAGTGGTTTAATTGCAAAAATTCGAGAAAAATATTAAATTTTAGTGGGAGACTGGAAGTGTATGGGGCGACGTTTGTAAAAATATTATTTAGATGAAATTTGGTAGATTTTTACATTATTTACAAATAAATAATGGAGAACGTCTTTGCTGTCTAGCACATTTATTTATAAATAAAGAAGAAACGTGACTTAGGTTATATATAAATAACCATTCCAATGGGGTTCGCTAAAGTGGTTATATATAAATAACCACTTTTACTAATTTGGTTATTTAATAGATAACCACTTTTTTTAGAGCGCTCTAAATACGCTCTAAATACTAGAACATAACCAGTTCTTATCCTTATGCTCCTGCTTCCGTCGCCAATTCCGCATACGAACGGAGATGCAAGCCATCTGCTTATCATCATAGCAGAGTAACTAGGCTTATCCGCGCCTATCTATAACAGGTTTTTGTTTTCTCTTTTGAAGAACCTCTCCGCTCGTTCGACCAAACCGCCATGTTCACACGTGTTTGGAAACCCGATGGACGATACGCCTTATTAAAGGGTCACGTGATCGCCACAGAACATGGCGTGACGTCAGTTATGGATTGTGTGACATACTGCCTTTCCAGTCGAGGTTGTCGCTCTTTCAACTTTGACTCAATCAAGCGGGTCTGTGAAATGAACGACTGCGTAAGACAAGACCACCCACAAGGGTTCACAGAGAAGACTGGGAACGAGTATTATGAGATCATTGAAGTCATGAGCTCTGTCGTGAGCCCATAAAACAGCATGCTGCAGGAGCCCCTTACCCGGAGCGTCCCATACTACATCTATTATGCAGCCTTTATATAGACCGGGTGTTTTTTGATTGAGTTTCGCTCGAGGTTGGTTTCCGCTAGCCAATCATAAGCGTTTGCGTAATTCTAATTCATATGATTAATGATGTTGCAGCCATGTTGGTTGACCAAACAAGACAAGCTAACGAGGCATCTTTTGTTAACAACATTCTGCGATGAAAGCGATCAAGGAGAAGTGAAATCTAAAAATAACCCGGTCTGTGAAACGCTGCATCACGCATATAGGAGCAGTAAACTAGGTAGAGTAAGGCAATGGAATTATACACTTCGATCAATGCCTTACCAGGTATATATGGCCATATAGGAGCAGTAATCTAGGTAGAGTAAGGCAATGGAATTATACACTTCGATCAATGCCTTACCAGGTATATATGGCCATATAGGAGCAGTAATCTAGGTAGAGTAAGACAATGGCATTATACACTTCGATCAATGCCTTACCAGGTATATATGGCCATATAGGAGCAGTAATCTAGGTAGAGTAAGGCAATGGCATTATACACTTCGATCAATGCCTTACCAGGTATATATGGCCATATACGAGCAGTAATCTAGGTAGAGTAAGGCAATGGCATTATACACTTCGATCAATGCCTTACCAGGTATATATGGCCATATAGGAGCAGTAATCTAGGTAGAGTAAGGCAATGGCATTATACACTTCGATCAATGCCTTACCAGGTATATATGGCCATATAGGAGCAGTAATCTAGGTAGAGTAAGGCAATGGAATTATACACTTCGATCAATGCCTTACCAGGTATATATGGCCATATGCGGCGGATCACCTTTAATGCGTTAGATACTTTCTTAACTATTTTATCAATAGACCCTTTACGTCATAGCGGCCATGTTGGTGTACAGTTAACAATAGATTCTTCGTTAGCTTCTTTTGTTCTGTACACCAACATGGCCGCCATGCCCTTTGTCATTTGAATCTCTAGGGATTGAGTGCAAACCATCTATATGATGGCTCAAGTTAAGCTTATCGTCTATTGTAACACCCAGTAACTCTTTTAATGTTATCGCCAGATATAGTGATAACTGGGTCGTACAATACCCGCCAATCGCGGAGCTGAACCAAGCAGCATATACTAGTGTACTCCGTTTTAGAGGCATTGATATGAAGGCAGTTCTTCGTTCAGCTTGGTTTCAATTTCTTGTGAGGTTGACCCAGTTAATGTTATATTGGTGTCATCAGCATACATATTAGGGGTTGACTGGGAAAGACAGTTTGAAAGTCATTAATATGTAGAATAAACAGGAGCGGCCCAAGTACCGAGCTGTAAGGAACTCCATGGGTTATTAGTCTAGGTTTTGAAATCGCTCCACTAATATAACAATGTTGATAACGATTTGATAGATAAGATTTGAACCACAAGAGAGGAGATCCTCTAACCCCATAACAAGAAGGCTTTATAATCAACATATTATGGTCCACGGTATATAACGCTTTCTTGATGGCCACAAATAAAACACCATTTAACAGACCCTTATCGATGTTTGTAAGCCAGAGGTCTGCAGCTTGAAGCAAGGCTGTTAGTGTGGAATGCATGAGTCTAACGCCAGATTGGTTTGAGATCAGAAGATCATTCTCCGTGATCAAAAACGATCCTCTCAAATATTCTAGAATTGACAGGTAAAATCGAAATTGGTCGATAATTTGAAGGATTGTTGTGTTGATCCGCCTTATCAATAGGGGTTACACGAGCCATTTTCCACTCGCCAGGGAAAATCTTAGTGTAAATAGATTTATTAAAGTTCAAGTTAGAGAACAGGAAATAACAGGTGACGCTATCTTAAGCAGTTTACCCGAAGTTTTAGCTGGTCCAGTTGACTTGAAAATAGCTAATCCACAGAGGAGACGGGGTAAACCCTTGATTCAATACACAAGGGATAGTCACGTGATCTCAAATAGGACAACATCGAGCCAACCTAAAGAGGTTCTAGTACGTTGCATTGCCACTACTTATGGCTTGACTATGATCTGTCCATGCCCAGCTTAGGAGTATTTCAGAAACGTTTTGAAATATGAAGCATACTCTGTGAAACGTAGATAAATAAAATACTACTATATAGTACTAGTAAATAAACACACTAAAAAGAAAGGACTTAACTTGGGGTTTGAATCCCGGCCGCGTCCTTGGGCAGGGACGTTCTAATCAGTATTTGAAGGGGACGTGAAAGAACCTGTTGTACTACTCGAAAAAGAGCAGGGGATGTTCACCCGTTACAGCTAGCAGCTTGGCCATTGCACTAACCACACACTCAACATTGTAAACTGCGTGGCAGCTATTAGCGCCGTAAAGCAGTCCGAAATAATTCACTGACGTGATATGTCAGTAATATGTAAAGCGCTATGAGACTGTGGTGATATGGCGCTATATAAATAAAATATGGCCATAAATATGGCCATTATTTTCCCCTTGAAATATTTACTATTTCAGGCATTAAATTCATGCAGCTTAAGTGATAAAACACTACTAGGCTTTATAATTATGTTTTAAGAGCTCTACTCTATCACAGAGAGCACAAGCTCGATATTTGTGCACATGTACTGATGTAGAGTCCTGCCGGCCAACCAGACTCGAAAGTCAACGCAAGTTGTCAACTTGCGTTTTGTTTGGCCACCCACTTGAATGGACTTGCGACGACTTGCGTTGACTTTGATCGAGTTCCAATTCACACGCAAGACGACGCAAGTTTTTCACCCAACGCAAGTCAACATTGAAACGTTATTGAAACGCATTAACCAATAAAATGCGTGTAATTTCCGTAGGTGAATACATGTAGTTCTAGAACATGTTTGTGTCATACATGGTTTGTGTTAAGGGAGCCAGATATGCGCCATGTTTCAATTCTTGGTGAACCATAAATTTTATATATTTGTTTACATTTATTTTGGCATAAATGGCCGCGCGGGACTTGGACCAAATGATTTTTATTTGCAACTTGCGTCAACTTGCGTGTGGTCGTTTGGCCACCTTAGTTATCAATGATGGCGTTTACTTTGCCTCGTGATTGGTTAAAGTAAAACCAATCGTGAATTACTTCAGTTCGTGATTGGTTCACTGATGTTTTTACTTGCCCCTGTTATTGGCTCACTGGTTTTGATTTTACGACACTCAATTGAACACCGCTCTAGCAAGGCAATGTATTTTCAATATATATATTGTAATGTTTCAGTTTAGTTTTGACCATACTAACCATGGTGTGATTATAAAGAAAATCGTATTTGGGGAAAGTTCTCTCGTCTTCTCCTCTCCGATTGGCTGGATGGTGATTTCTTTCAGTTTTCACTTTTAAGAAATGAAACAGATCTTCCTTGTTTGCACAGGCTCATGCAAACCGAGGAAAACTTGGGGGAATTCCAGAGCAGAACAAACACGAGACCACAGGCCTCCTTGATGTTCTGTTGTGCCCATCTCAGACAGCAAAATCGTAATTGGGAATTTCTCATTGTGAATCATTACTTAATTTATACTAAACAGTAATTTACAGAAATCGTGACCCTGTTGTATCAGAACCACTCTGATTCTGTAAATAGTAAATGTCTCTATGACTGACACGAGCTACTCACCTGTCGAGCCTCAGACCACAGGAAGCCCAAGCTAATAATTTGTACAACGAATGTATGGGAATTTTTAGAAAAATCAGTAACTGTACTAAAATGGTCAATAAAGTCATGAAATATTACCTGTGTGTTGATTGATCTTTGGTTTTCTAACGATTTTAGCCTGATTAGACGATTTTTCTCGAATCCCTCCTTTCTCTCCTATATTTTTTATAGGAGAGAAAGGAGGGATCAGAGAAAATTCGTCTAAACAGGCTAAAATTATTGACCGTTTTAGTATAGTTACTGATTTTTCTAAAACTTCCCATACATTCCTTGTACAAATCATTAGCTTGGGCTGCCTGTGCTCAGACGAGTCGGTCCTTCTCGTTGCCAGGTCTGAGCGAAAGCTGTCGAGCGTGAAGGTCAGGTTTCCAGATTTTGGAAGCCTCACTGTGATTGGTCTGTCTTCGGGAAAGGAATGTTCCGGTCGTTTCAGCAGACGTTTGTTGGGAGGAGTGTGCGACGAGCCACAAGAACGTCTGCAAACAAGGCTAGACAACGACGGGCGGATTCTCAAAAACATATCAGCCCCACAACCGATTGATTACGGCCGTGACGAAAATAGTCATGCGGCGTTCTTTGCTAGCTTATGCGTGCGCATGCAACTTTTCACGCATGCGCGTACTGGCATGCAAACGACAGGTCTGCCAATACTGCGCATGTCCAGTCAGCGGTAGAAATCGCGGGAGCACCTCTAAATACTCCTAAATGGTTTATGTTTAAACAAACTCGAAACATCGCGAAAAAGACCGGGGGTTAAGTGGAAAATCGCAAGAGTTTTATTAGTTTAGTCATGAAGCCAATTAAACTTGGGACTGGTTCATGAAAGGACTTGTACTTTTCTGTAACAATGCTTTGTTCGTGCGTACTAACAGTAACCTGGCTGTGTGCGTACTAATAGCGATAATAATAATAATAATAAAGGTTTATTAGCATTCCTCTGGGTAGCTCTTCTATGCTAATACTACAATAAATATAATACTACATTAATGCTATTGATAACAAGATAAAAGCTAAAACTGTTGAATAGATACTGAAAAAATACATGACACTAAAAATAAATATAATACTACATTAATGCTATTGATAACAAGATAAAAGCTAAAACTGTTGAATAGATACTGAAAAAATACATGACACTAAAATGTACTAATTAATTTATAAATTTAAGGCAAGCGATGTAAAATGTGATTTGCATTTGCGCGTAAATTCTGTTGCGAGGGTACAATCCCTAATGTCTGCTGGCAAGCTATTAAACAATTTAGCTGCGCAATCCTGCAGAGTACCAGTAGTAAGTGGTACTACAAGTTTACGTTGGCTAGATGATCGCAGAACTCTTGCTGGTTTGTGTTCCTCTAACTGAAGATATGCTGGTCAATGTTCGTTGTATAAGGCCTTAAATATTACCTTCGATAGGTGAAAATCTCTACGATAGCTTATAGGGAGCCATCCCAGTTTTAAAACATCTGACAAGTCTGCAAAATGATTAATTACAAAACCAGCAGCAGCGAGCTGGACACGCTGGAGACGCTTAACTAAGTAACAAGGAATAGGATAGCTAACAACATCATTATAGTCAATTTTAGACAAAACAAGGCTTTCAGCTAATTGTTTCCTCACATGAAATGGTTCAAAGTTTTTGAGTTTCTTAATTACAGCCAGGGTGCATCATAGTTCCACTTTAAGTTCTCCTGCACTTCAGTCCCAAGAAGCCTGGTGGTCTTGATCCTCTCAAGCTTGATGCTATTTGTAGTAAGACGTGTTCATCAAGGCGATGTGCACGAGTGAGTTGTGGAGTAGAGAAGAGCATCACTTTGGTCTTTTTAGGATTCAAGCAGAGGTTGCACTCAGACGACCAGGAGGATAGCTTGTCTAGAGCCTGTTTTAACTGCGTTTCACAGTCACTGATGTTGGTTGGTTTACTGTGAGTGTAGATAGTAGTATCGTCAGCATGTGCGGGTGTGCTCTAACTATTTTCTCACAACGGGTCACCATATATTTATGCTATATTTTGTAGCTTTGCTTTCCAGGTGTACACATTCTGAGTAACAAATCATATTGAACTGAAATGATGAGAATTTTTTTCGAAACCATGTGAAGAATAATACGGTGATGCGCAAGCGTGTGAAGTCCTGGGCACTAGGGCTTTTTCAAAAAGAACCCAGGCTGCGTGCAGCCTCTTGTTAATATTATCCTGCGAATCGATTTTCGAATTACACTGTAGCTTACTGATCCATTTCGCACAGCTGGACAGTTATAACCACAATTCATTTCGGTCTGGGAATGACGCTTGTCGTTCACCAGGGACAACCTTTTTGCAATAGCTGTATACGAATGGATATCGATACCTACATCACCCACAACACCAACGCAACAAAAGGAACATCTTACAAAAAGTTGATTGAACATTTATTACCCAACATCAGTCCAAATCACAATTGCATTACAACAACTTTACAAGTTTTAATAAAATTACACGATATACTTCAATAATACAAAGTTACAAAATAAACTTTTTTCATTTTTTTGTGTGCTGGCCTTCCAGAGAAAACCCACTTTAAAACATTTGTAAAACTAAGATTTACGTTTTATAATAACTTTCTTGTCATAATTCTTAATAACATTTAATATGAAAATAGTTAAAAATTATACTTCAAATTTGAAGACAATAAAGCAGAAATGTGAAAAATTTATATGCGAAAAACCCGAGACTGTTTGTCATTCATAGAGCAGCGAATCAAAACGCTGTATGGACTTGTGTACGCACGCGGCTGGTATTCAAAAAGTCGGGGGAAAAGCCAGTTTGGTAACAAGGCTCGAGAAAAGCCATGCAAAATATGAACTTGGATGAAAAATATCCAGTCATAAAAAATATATCTAGGCTTATCCGAATTACATTATAAAGAGAAAACCAAAGAGCTTTGTGCGTCATGAAATTAAGAGCTAAAGAATAACGAAAACAAGTTTCACTTCCTTACGTTTTGTAGCCAATTTCTATTGTTTCTTCTTTAGATAAAACCATGGTCTTACTCAACAAAAATAGTAGCATCACTGTCGGTATTCTATATGTGAATGTACCAGCTCTAGTTCAGTAGAGTGCTCACTTGATTCAACAGCTAGTGGTTTGTGGTTAATATCTTGCTAGTGTTGGTCTTCAACAGAGAGCGGTGAATAAATAATTTGTCGTTCAGCGAGAAATGAAATTTGAAAAAGCTCTTATTCCATAATAGTTTAGGATTGATCAATCTTATCATAAATACGGTAATTACATCAGGTTTTCACATTTTGCATTTACTGGCTTCTATTAAAAACAGAGTTTTTCTCGTTTGCTTTCGCACTCAATAAATGACAAACTTTGTCCTCAAGCGGCTATTGTTGTAAGATTATATATTCACAACATATGCGAAATGATAAAACTAAACAAAAACATTATAATTGAATGACAATTTAAAAAACTCATCTAAGCCGGATGCGTTCGATTCAGTTGACCATATTCCAGGATAAGAATAGATGGAATAGTCTCTGGAAATCACTGGTTCAGGCACATTTTACGCTTGCTGACATATGATATTCGGGATATATTTAGCATCCCAGTGGCTAAAAAATCCAGAAACAAGCGTTTTGCAGTGATCATTCAGTGTTTCTTATTCCGGAATACAATCAACCGAAAGCACCCTAAAACTCTATAGATGGCTTGCACTCAATCCCCAGAGATTCAAATGACAAAGAGCATGGCGGCCATGTTGGTGTACAGAACAAAAGAAGCTAACGAAGAATCTATTGTTAACTGTACACCAACATGGCGGCTATGACGTCATGTGCAAAGGGTCTATTCCTAAAGCTTCCGTTACGAGCTTCCGTTACGACCTTACTATAAAACTAGCTGATATTACAGTGGCGTCTACGAATAGCAGTTGCGGTATTGACCCGAACGTCTCACTTCGATGTCATGAAACGCAATTGAAACCATCATTCTTGCATGATACCAACACCCTCTTAAACAAGCACGACTAATTTAGATAGACAGTCTGAATAGCGCTTCATTACATTGAAGTGAGGCGTTCTGGTCAATACCGCTTAAACTGCTATTCGTAGACACCACTGTAATATCAGCTATTCAGGTGCAAAGTAATCTATAACCCCACTATCTTAACCACAAGCGGACATAATTCTACAAAAAAGCCTTTTCCAGAACAATAAACTGTCAGTAGAAGTTGGTTGTAGATGCAATTCCCGCAAGTGTGTGAAGTTCTCGTTTCTCATGTCATTAAGCATTTAAGCTCTTCGCTTAAAGAAGCATTTCATTTGAGTTTTTGCATCTCTTCTGCTTAATTAATTATTCTTCATCTTCTTTCCGATTAAAGTTTCATTCTATACTGTTATTTGTTTAAAACAACGTAAAAGCATCACTTTATGCGGAAGAATAACAAGAAAAGTAATCCCTTGCAAGGAAGCGGCTTCTTGGCGGAATGAGGATCCGCAATGAAATTTATAAAGTATTGAAAATATTTCTATTTAAGTCCTGCTAATTGACTACCTTTTCAAGTTACTTTAATGTAAAAAGGTATTTTTTCTCACCAAATAACCAAATATTGAAAGTACTTGAAGATTATACCTGATGATAATTACAATCTTAAGCTTTGTAAGGGTAATGAATTAAGGGTGACGACCAGTGAGGCATGTTGATAAAACTGTACAACTAATGCTTAGTAAAAAAAAAACAGGCTTTGAATTTAAGCCGATAAAAAACTCAAAAAACCTGAGATGGCTGACAGAGAATTCCTTTTTGCCATCGATATAGTCTCCCCCGAATTCTTCTTCGTGCCTACTCTATATTTTCCAAACAAATCGTTCAGCATTCGGCCCGCACTAAACACCATCCTTATCCGCACCTTCACATCAACATGCTAACCTCTTACTCTCTCCTCGTACGACTGCAGATGTTGTTATGAAGTTCAGTCAGCAGTTAACGAAAGTGTGCCTCAATCTTAAGTTTAAACCAAGTTCCGTTGGAAACTTGCGTCAGTTTCGTCATGTACAAGTTATTATTCAAATCCAAAAGTTCAAGTCCATAGTCCTATTTATTAATTTCGTAGTCTTCTCGCCCCTGCACCACTGGCTGACCGTTTGACCGTCTTCATGCAAACCTGGCATCGACTGACACGTTCTCTCAGGTTCCCCGCCTTTAGAGTCTCCGGTTTGGGAATCCTAAACTGTTTGTTTTCATCAACCGTTGCCAGCCAGAAACTGTAAGTGCTGCCGTAGTAGTGACACGTTCCACGGCCGTGGCATTCGATGAAGGGATTGGCACGGAAATCTTCGAGGCAAGAGCCAGCTGACGAGAGCAACTGGCCGGATCCATCATTACCAGAGCTTGTGTGCTTTAAATGAAAAACAAAATGAAGAAAATATTAGAAGAAGAGCTAGAGACTAATCAACTTAGCCAATTGTTTAATGTTACTTTCCCCCTTCGAGGGCCATCCCTTCATGTAGGACGACACGAATTGCTACCAAATTGTATTCTATTGTATTGTATTGTGTTGCGTTCTATTGTTGTATTGAATTGTATTGTGTTGTGTTGTATTCTATTGTATTTTTGGTAAAAATTCGTATCGTCCTACATAAAGGGATTGCCCCTTCGAGAGTTCAGCGCCATCAGAGCAGTCGGTTTCTATCAATCAAAACTGTTGATTGGCTTTCGTACAAAAGTTGCTCTGATTGGATGAACAGCTTCAGAACCCAGTCCAGTGTTACCTGATTGAATAAGGCTGGCCACAAAACGGAAGTAAAAGAGAAATCCTTCAAAGCCTAAGGACTATGATAAAACTTTTCTTGTAAAGGAAAATAAAATTTAAAATCATCATGAAAAAAGTCGTAAATTTGTTTTCTCAGATCTGAACTCCACCAAAATTGTTATTTTTCGCGTAAAAGTTTAATATTTTTTAACTTCAAAAACGAAGGTAAATACACATTTACGATGACTAAGTGATTGTGTTTTACTTGGAAAGTTGTTTTGCCACAAGAGCTGCATAAGTGAATGCATAAGTATGCTCGAGTTTCTCTTACCATGAGGAAGCTATATTCCTGCCAGAGTACTTCCCATCCTATTGGACAACGAGGTACCTGGGGGGACTGACTGTGGATGGCCATGACATGGGCGGGTACTTCACACACGGAGCATCTGCTAATGAACGGCTTAACTCTCGCTTGCTGCACTGGCACCATAGGAATAGGCTCAGGAGTGGACAACCAGAAGCTGTAGTCATTCCTCGAAGCTAAGGTACATACATTATTGATGTTACAGAACAAGAAAGGCATCGTACTGAAACGGGAGATGCACGAGCCAGCGCTCCCGAGGTCTTGACCGTGCGCACGCTCGTTTCCTTGAACGTACAATAAACTGTATTCCTCCCAAAGTGGGGGTTGTCCCTCGGGGCATGTAGGGACTGCTACGGTTTGGCTGTGACGGGTCAAGAAAAAGCCAAAGTCTGATACACCAGGCAAACCAGGTTGACCTTCGTGGCCGGGCAGACCAGCTAAACCTGAGCTACCTTTCTCTCCTGTCGGTCCATCGATACCAGCGAACCCTGCGTCACCTACAAAACATACAAAACACTGAGATGGCGTTCACACGTTTACGATTTCGGTTTGTTTTCTGCATTTATATACTGGCAATAACCAATATTGTTTAGGTTACTCGAGTCAAATCTATATGTATTTATTTACATTAATTTATACCGTAAATTAACGGCTCGAATAATCAATCTACTCGATCTTATGAACCACTATACATAATCACTATCATCGTATAAACCCCGGCTATAAATATCATTATCAAATCATTAATAATAATTCATGAAGCAAAAACAAAGGAAATTACTGAGCGATAAGTAATCTGTAAATCTGATACAGATTTTGTCCTGATTTACATAAACTTTGGCTTCGATTTTCTCGGCTAAAAGAAGTCGTATTGGCAAAATAACTAAAAGCATGATTCGATACATCTAGACGTTTGATAAGTCCGTGTCCGTGCTTTATCGGATTTAGAAACTCGCTTTCACCTCGAGTTTGGAAATCCCGGCCACTCATTCTGTATCTATTATACTAACAGCACAGCAAAATAGTGTACGTCGAGAAGCAGCATGTAACCTTGATTTTCTTTTCTTGATTTTCAAGGGTTTCATTTAGGATCGGACTACGAGCTAGCGGTAAAATTTATACTGCCTCGTTAAGCCCTCTTTACTGCCTGTTTTGGGGACAGTATTTTACCGTGCGCTGCATTCTTCATTTCCATATTACCACCATATTTCAGTATCTTACCGCCTCGCAATGCCTCCTGGGTCCAGGTTCTTTGGACCCAGCATGCCGTGCGGGATTGTACTGTAAGGAAAGTGCAGAACATTCTTTTCCGAAGGTCGCTACTTTTGCGGGGGTCGTTTCATGCGGAATTCCACGGTAAATAACACAGAAACAATCACAAGTAGGTACTAGCATTATAAAAAAAAACAGGTATGTCAGTTCTTATACCTTTCACTCCTGGGCGACCATTCTCGCCTAACACTCCTTTATCTCCCTTGGGTCCTGGGGCACCAATAAACCCTCTAACACCAGGCCTACCCGGAGGTCCATTCAGACCAGGGTAGCCACCCGCTCCCTTCTCTCCCTTGGGACCATCTGTACCTTTTCCAAACCCTGGTTCACCCTTTATTCCAAGTCTTCCTTCATCTCCTTTGGGGCCTTTGGGGCCTTCGAGACCTGGGAATCCATCAGTTCCGCGTGGGCCTTCCTCCCCTGGCACTCCTGCAGATCCCTGTGCACCTCTGTCGCCTTTATCGCCGTTGAGACCGGATAATCCCGGGGAGCCTTTATCTCCAGGCGGACCATCAGCACCAAATCGACCTGGGGCTCCCTTGGATCCTGCAGCTCCATCAACGCCTCGACCACCCTTAGAACCCGGCGCGCCATCCTCTCCGGGTCTCCCTGGGGTGCCATTGAGTCCTGGCGGGAGAAGTGCAAGTTTTTACATTCAAACAAGAGATTTGCTATAACAAGGCAGTAATATACGACCTCAGCAACGTAGACTAACAATGGGCAAAAACACGTTGAATCACATGATCTGTATAGCGATGTTACGTGTTTATAAACATTACAATTATTATGCTAATGAACAACCATGGTTTCAAAAGAGCACTTGTTTCAGGAACCAATGTCTGTCTGGTTTTTACATGAGAATTTAGGTTTTGAACTGCAGATTTACCATTTTCCCGGCATAAGAAGTAACGTTTTTAACTAAGAATTAACCTTTTAAAACTGATAAAGTACTCTTTTCACGTTAGAATATACATGTTCAATAGCCCACTTCCGCGATATGCTTTACTAGTCACGCACAAAGGTTTCAATATGAGGCCCCGTGCTAAATTAAATTTATTCTTTTCTCTTTGAAAAGGATAAATTTAATTTAGCACGGGGCCTCGTATTGAAACCTTTGTGCGTGACAAGTAAAGCATATCGCGGAAGTGGGCTATTGAGAAGTAACGTGTTCACCTGAGAAGTAACGTTTTAACTCAGATGTAATGTTTTAAAACCGATAAATTACTGTTTTCAGTTGAGAATTAAGGTTTTCAACTGAGAGATAAATTTGTCTTTTGTTATGAGAAAGTCTATCATTTGGAATTTGACAGTGTCCCTTGAAATAAGGGTTCCAGTATCCTCTATCGAAAACGTTTGAAAAGCATATCAGGACATTCACATGGTATTTCTCTTCTATCTCATGGTGTTATTTTTGTAGTTTTGTTTTAAAGTGCACCTAACCCCTTTTGTAATTTTTATACATGAATCTTTGAAAGGTTTTGAGTACTTCTGCGAATAATTTTTTGGCTTACGGAGTATATTCTATGTTCTATGCTTGTTTGAAATGGTGAAAATTTGACCTTTCCTGAACCATGACCGCGTAAGAAAAAGCCTGGGTCGATTCTGGATCTTACGTCACCTCATTAATGCATTATTCTCCATGGCGCCTTTCTATCATAACAACATCGATATATAGAGAATGTATAGTCTGTGAGTTGTTAGTAAAGAATACAGTTATTTTAGACAAAATGCTAAATATTTATTCAACTTATTGCAAAGTCAAATGAATTAGATGACGTAAGATCCAGAATCGACCCAGGCTTTTTCTTACGCGGTCATGGGTCAGGAAAGGTCAAATTTTCACCATTTCAAACAAGCATAGAACATAGAATATACTCCGGTGTTATTTTTGTAGTTTGTAAAGCATATCAGGACATTCACATGGTATTTCTCTTCTATCTCATGGTGTTATTTTTGTAGTTTGTAAAGCATATCAGGACATTCACATGGTATTTCTCTTCTATCTCATGGTGTTATTTTTGTAGTTTGTAAAGCATATCAGGACATTCACAAGGTATTTCTCTTCTATCTCATGGTGTTATTTGTGTAGTTTGTAAAGCATATCAGGACATTCACATGGTATTTCTCTTCTATCTCATGGTGTTATTGTTGTAGTTTGTAAGGCATATCAGGACATTCACAGGGTATTTCTATTCTATCTCATGGTGTTATTTTTGTAGTTTTGTTTTAAGGTAACTTGAAGGTTCAACTGATTGATGGGTAATATAATGTACACCTGATGACGTCACAAATTTGACTCCTGGTGAAATCACATACAAAGTAGTTGAAGCTCAAACAGTGCGTAAGAGATATGAAAACAATGGCCGTTCTTTCAGGCTAGAGCAGATCTCGTAGGAGTGTGACAAACTACGGCATATCCGTATCAGTGCAGTAACCGTGATGTACCGTATTTCTGTAATTTGATTGGATCAGCAGGACAAAAACAATGGGAAACCATTTCAATGTCACGGCATGCCGTACGGTAACCGTGCTGTAGTCAGTGCTGTAGTCAGTGCTCATACGAAATCTGCTCTAGGGAATAATCAAACGAAAAACTGCAACCATTATAATTTACTCCTTATTTTAATACGAAAACAAAGCATTTCAACTTACGGTTACTTGAACCAATCGGTGTCGAGTACAAGACAACAGTATTTCAACTTATGGTTACTTGAACCAATCGGTGTTGAGTACAAGACAATAGTATTTCAACTCGAGCTTCGATTCGCTAAAAGGCGAATTTAGTCCACAAGTTCTGAAGTCAGTTTTTCGAATGAAGGACATCGCGTGGATATACAGGGATTTATACTTTGGAATGCTTTATTCTCGTTGTGCAATGTGTTTAGTTCTCGTTGTGCAATGTGTTTAGTTCTCGTTGTGCAATGTGTTTAGTTCTCGTTGTGCAATGTGTTTAGTTCTCGTTGTGCAATGTGTTTAGTTCTCGTTGTGCAATGTGTTTAGTTCTCGTTGTGCAATGTGTTTAGTTCTCGTTGTGCAATGTGTTTAGTTCTCGTTGTGCAATGTGTTTAGTTCTCGTTGTGCAATGTGTTTAGTTCTCGTTGTGCAATGTGTTTAGTTCTCGTTCTTCAATGTGTTTAGTTCTCGTTGTGCAATGTGTTTAGTTCTCGTTGTTCAATGTGTTTAGTTCTCGTTGTGCAATGTGTTTAGTTCTCGTTGTGCAATGTGTTTAGTTCTCGTTGTGCAATGTGTTTAGTTCTCGTTGTGCAATGTGTTTAGTTCTCGTTGTGGTGCCAGTTCCAATAGTCGCAATGTAAATACCCTGCGAACAGACACTTCTTCAATTCCACGAAAAGCATTCGTGTTGTTTTCGCCCAAGATTCTGGGCTTGGCAAGCCTGTTAAAACCGGTTTATCAGCGTGCGGCTATTTTTTTTGTTTTCAGCTGATGACCAAACCTGAGCCCACTGCAACAATGGCGGACGAAGATGATTCAGTGCTTAATTTTCGTTTTGTATTGTTGTCTAAGTGGCTCTGGTTTCAGTAGTCGCGCTGTAAAGTCTGCTGCGGAAGACTGAAGCAGTGCCCGAGGAACTTTATCGCCAACTTTCTTAGTTCCTCACTTTACTGTCCTAAAGCAGGCGGATTTGCTTTAATTTTACAGTTGCTATGCCACACACTTACCGGGTGTTCCTTGTCCTCCTTTCGCACCGCGTTCTCCATTCACGCCAGGATTTCCAGAAAATCCTTGATTACCTTTGTCTCCGTCAAGGCCGGGCATTCCTGGTAGACCAGTATCCCCCTTGGCTCCGGGGGTACCGGGTAAACCAGATGTTCACTTCGGACCACTGGGTCCACTCGGCCCACGCTCTCCCGCTACTCCACGAAGGCCATCGATTCCAGGTATTCCGCGCGCACCCTTTCCTCCTAAAACGAAAATTCGGGGGAAAAAACCACGATTATTCTCCTACGAAACGTGTATTGATCGAGGTTCCAATAGTCTGTTCCGTGCCGATGGATATTGTTTTACAGAAGCATTTATTTCAATCTTTAAATAAGCGACATGAGCAAATGTAAAATTTGACTGCCTCCCGTTAGCTTTGCGGTGAAGCGCTGGTCTGTTGCGCGGGAGGTCGCGGGTTCAAAACCTCGGGTCATGGTCTTAAAATCACCGAGTAGGTGCTGCCTTTGTGAAACAATCTCGTTCTCGAACTTCTCGGATAAGGGCATTTAATCGTAGGCCCTCGGAGACTTCCATGGTTGGGACCTAAGTCTGTTGATGTTCGCCGTCCACCTTGGAGTGGTAGAGCGTAAAAATCAACAAAATATACTGCAAAGGTTCGCTTGACAATATAGTACTGAACAAAGAGCTCCACTATAGTATAATACAGTATTACTGAAGTCGACATTATGGTAACACCACGATATTCTACCTGTCTCTCCTGTTGGTCCAGGGGGCCCGCTGTTTCCTGGTCCACCCTGCTCACCCTTGGTGCCAGTCTGTCCGTCAATACCGTCACGCCCGTTAGCACCGGGTGGCCCAGTGGATCCTGTTTCCACGAGTGTTTCCCCCCGTTCACCTTTAGTATCTTTGACTCCTTGATAACCTGTAAAATAACGTGATGTTAACGGAACAGTGCCACGGCAGTGAGCACGCGTAACGCGTGACACGTTTATTTAAACATTATAATATAATTCATTATAATATATGTAATATAAATTTGTAGCAGTTGTAGTAGTTACCCGGAGTAGTTATAGTAATATTTTTTTATATTGATCTCACAGATGTAAAGCTACTTAGTAGAGATGCTGTGATTAAACCATTATTATTATTATATTTTCGTAACTTGAGCTTGGACTGCCTGTGGTTGGACACCGAGCGCCAACCGACACGAGAGCCTCGTTATGGTGAAGACAGCTAACTCGGAGATCTTGTGGCTGAAGTCTTCGGGAGATTTCAGCCTTCTCTCTTTCTTTGGTGGTGAAAACTCCTAAAATTCCAAGAGAAGAAAAACCACAAAGGAAACAACATGGAAGCGAAAAGGTATGTTTATTTATACATTACACACTATTTCAAAGGATTTATAAAACCCCACATATCTTTTCACAGTCATATTTTCACAAACCCGACCGGCTTCAGCCACAGGTAGCCCAATCTAGACATTTTCTAAAGATTCCCAGCACAAAAAACTGCTGTTCTCCCCGGTGAAGTTTCCGGCTGCTATAGGAGAAAATTATTTGCTGCTCACCATCTTGATAACGGAGAGATCTTGCTCTTTGGAAACTGATAGCTATTATCTCCGCCCCAAATTATATATGAAACTATCATGCTCACACGTACGACAAAGCACTCGCGTAAATCAGTCGCTGCAAGGAATGCGAATAACATAAACCCGTCAAAGAATTGCTCCTCCCCTCCCCAGTGGAGACCATTATGGTACCCTGAATTAAGAATACAAACAACCAAGCATATAACCTACACACGTCGGCAATTGGTAGGCTCAGGGAATTTAACGTCATGATTTGCACATTGATGTGTATTTTCCTTAGTACCATATATGTGCAAAGTATCACTATTTTCAGAGATATTCTTTATTTTGTGATCTGTCTCCAAGTTATGTCAAGGTCATGACGTCACAGTTAATCGAATTTACATACTACAAAAACTGAATATCTCTGGAACGAGATGGGTTATTCACAAACGGAATACGCCATCCTTCCTCATTTCGAAAGGACTTTCAACTAAGATCAACTTATTTTTTTAACCCTTTGAGCCCCGTGGGCTTTTAACTGATTTTTGGCTCATTCTAGACTGCAACAAACCCTCCCCCCCTAAGAAAGCTGTAGTCACTGTTACCATGGAATTTTCATCTGACCAACGATACTGGGGGCTCAAAGTTTTTTGTCGGCCATTTTGGATACGTTGACGTCGCATTGCTATGGAGCTGGAGGGAAGTTTGTTTGGGGGAAAACAGAATTTCAGGCTTTTTAAAGCCTTTTTCACCATTTATAGAGTGCTGGAGGACATCATTAAGTCTGATGAGAGCTTCAATCAGCACTTTCTCAAAGAACCGAGTTTGTGCCAGTTTATTGTGACAGAGAAAGAGCCTTATTTCCCACTCGTGAATGGGCCAGGACGTCTTCCGTCACTTTAGCGTGGGCTTTATAAATGGGAGTCTGGAGCCACCTATCATAGCTTTTTTGGAATATTGGAGAATATTTACTTGCCATTGATTGCAATATGAAGCTATTAGGTCTAAATGGCTTTAGAATTAGTCTATATTTTGAAGAATGAAGATGGGGGAAGGGCCATGCCGCTGTTTGGTAGGATTTCCCGGCATGCTTTGCGGTCATTATGGATGGATTTAGCTTGTTGTGAAGTGCTTGTGGACAGAATGGCTTGGTGCTGGGCAAGTTTAGGTGTTGGGAGACAGAAAGTGAGGTTAGTGCAAACATGAAACTCTAAATTTTATGTAAAATATGTATTTTTGTGAGAAAATTTAGAATCTGAGGAGAAATATTTTTTTCTGTAACTGTCATTTTAGTCCCTTTTTCTGAAGTGAAATAATGTCAACTATAGTTAACTTATGCAAAGAAAGGGGGATTTAGATGAAATTATTCATTTTTAATATGCCTAATGCAGTTCAATAGGATCATTGGGCTATACATTAAGGTGTGTGGGAATCTCAAGGCATTGCTCTTTGAACTTAGTCAGATTTATACCCTCAAAGCAAGTAACCAGTAATAGTGCCATATGGCACTCTTGGGGCTTAAAGGGTTAAGCTGCTTATAAATCCTCATACATCGAAAGATAAAATACCCTACAGTATAACAAAAATAGATACACAGTCGAACCTGTATATTACGGTCACCCTCGGGACTTTAGACATTGGCCGCTTAACACAGGTTGGCCGTTTAATACAGGTTCACGAAAATACTTACTGGGCGTGGACAAATGTCAATTTATGCGTGTGTTATGTACAGTACCAACTCATTCAAGCTTACAAAAAGACAATCAAGCGATATCTCTACCTTTAACAAACGAAGGTTGTAAGTGCATATGGAATTCATTAAACAGTCGAGCCGGCCCGTAAACACGATATTGGTGAATGAACTACTCCATGAACTTCATGGCTTTGTAGCGAAGTGTTAATGGTGCAATAAAATCGTAAATTGATATGTGGTTTTAGGTTTCCATTCAAAGGTGGCCGCTTAATACAGGTCAAAATAACAAAGACTGACAAACACGGGACTGCTCAAGGGTGGCCGTGACCGCTTAATAGAGGTGACCGTTTAATACAGGTAGCAAATACAGAGATTGTATGGGAAAAAATCGGGACTTTGAAAACTGGCCGCTTAATAGAGGGTGGCCGCTTAATACAGGGCCGTTATATACAGGTTCGACTGTAGTTAAATGCGCAGTTTTTCTTCTGATCCATGAATGATACCGTATTTCCTCGAACAAGCTCCCTCCCTTGATTAAGCGCCCACCCCGTCCCCCCCCCCCCTCCCCCCACCCCCCTAAAAAATAGATAAACACTGGTTGGTGCATAATGCATCAGTGTCTCTTGCCTCTAATGAAATAGTGTACTGAAAAACGTTGAAAAGTGCAGCAATACAGCTCGGACTGTGGAAAGCGTTATTGTTCTTTTTGATTACTTTTATTTTATCAGCATGGTTGCCACCCATCAGGAAAAAAAAAATCCTGACTTTTCACTGACCAGAAAATAATTTTCACTGTTCAACATTCCCTTGTCCAAAAGTCATTATCAAAACCTGTAGCCTCCCCTCGCAGACACTTTGAGGCACGAGGGGCCGTCGTGACAACCTAAAAATAAAATTCCCTGACTTTTCACTGACCTTGAAAAAAAAAAAAATTCCCTAACTTTTCCCTGACCTATGGCATCTAGGCCTTTCCAGATTGCGCTCCCAAAAAGCTAAAAAGTTGCTCCCAAAAATGCCCAAAAGTTGCTAAAAAGTTGCTCCAAATCCAAAATGTTGCTCAAAAGTTGCTCAAAAATAAAAAAAGTGCTACCATATTTTAAAAAGTTGCTCAACTGTTTTTTATAGACTGGTCTTTATTTTAATAACAGTTGCTTCCCAATTAACATTTGCAACTAAATGACTATAGTTTTAACTGGTTTAAGGCAACTTTCTGTTGAATAAAAGTCACTAATTGGACAAATAATTAATAAACAAACGTACTTTTATTAATGTGTTAAACCAATGTTCATTCCTATAATACCCGTTTCTCTATAATATCTGCTTCTCTGGCTAACATTACTAGAATTCATTCTCGAAATTAAGTAAAGCCTAAGACAGATTATATAAATATAAAATTAATTAATCAATTAATTTATTAATTTATTTATTTATATAATCTGTCTTAGGCTTTACTCAACTTCTAGAATAAATTCTAGTAATGAATTCAAGTAATGTTAATTAATTGATTAATTAATTAAATTCATTACAAAATTTGAATTGAAAAAATATATTGAATTAGTCATTAACTAATTCCACAGGCTACCCAATCACAGTCCACAGGCTACCCAGTCAAAGATGAAATCACCAGTTTTAGTGTAGATGGGAAAGAATTTGTTGCCAAGAGAACTTGAAATTGCTAATATAAAACAAAAAATCCAGTAATTTGCTTCAAAAAGGCTAAAAAATGGCGTGTTTCCCAAAAAGTTGCCAGAAGTTGCTCTGTGGCCAAAAAGTTGCTGTCTGCCAAAAAAGTTGCTCATAAAGCCAAATTGCGCTAAAAAGTTGCCGAGCGCAATCTGGAAAGGCCTAATGGCATCCCTGATCAGTACGGTATTTCACAATTGCGCGTCCAATTCCCGTAAGCGCTCTCGCCCGAATAAGCGCCCATTATGGGAAGCCATATCATTCAAAAGTGGTACGAGTTCACGATTGGTGATCGAGAATGACGATCGCTATGGTCGAAAAAACGATTGGTGATCGAGAATGACGATCGCTATGGTCGAAAAAAACGATTGGTGATCGAGAATGACGATCGCTATGGTCGAAAAAACCGATTGGTGATCGAGAATGACGATCGCTATGGTCGAAAAACGATTGGTGATCGAGAATGACGATCGCTATAGTCGAGAATATCGACTATCGATTGGTGATCGTGAATAACGATCGCTATGGTCGAAAACACGATTGGTGATCGAGAATGACGATCGCTATAGTCGAGAATATCGACTATCGATTGGTGATCGAGAATAACCACAGGGAGACCAAGCTCTGTTTATGTAAATATAATTTATAAGGGTTTTGTATGGGATTTTTTAAATCTGGCTTTTCGATATATATACTGTAATAAAATGAATAAAACTTGCCTGGTGTCTATAATATGTGTCTTGTATTAAGCGAATTTTACATCCCTTACTCTACATACTATTAAAAGAAGAAATGGATGCATATGGTAGGAGACGAACTTCAAATCTCGGCTTCAAAGCCACTCACGTTTGGGTCGATTTTTTTCACGAAAATCGCATCGATTTTACATTTTATCACCATCAGCATACGCAGTGATAAATTTCCAGTCTATCTGTGCCAACCAAACGAAGATATCTGTATTTGCCGAGATACAAGCCACTGTTGAGTCCGTCACTCGAACATCAACAGTATCTATTCCAAGAGCCTCCTGCCATTTAATTGAAATAATCCCCATTTCTCGAGCCTGAGGCGAACACAATTTCAAACAAGTTGACAATGAAACTGGCTGTAGAGCGCGCACTTCGAATCCAACGATTTGATCTTTTCCTCTATTTTAAGCTATTAGAGCCGCCTTCTACACTAAAAACATTGTTTTGTATTGGCTCTCAAGTTCCAACACAGTCATGATTAGAAAGGAATCACGAAGAATAAAATCCTTTTCTGGTTACTTTAATGAACATGTTGTCAACGTTGAAGAGATCACAAGAGCGCTAGAAGGAAAGCCTGCTGCGTAGAAAAGGAAAGCTGGGATATCTCGCTGTTTCCTTTTATTGTTTGTATCAGTTAATTTTCACGGGTCATTTTCAAATGATCGCATGTAAAGTACGTTAATCTATTAAAACTGTAGTGTTCGATACTTTCAAAGGATTTTATGTAATTACGAGGTTAATGATATTCTTTCTCATCATTTCACTATGATATAAATAAATATAAATAAAAATAAAAATCGAGGTCATGACCGTGTTGGAGCTTGAGAGCCAATACAAAACAATGTTTTTAGTGTAGAAGGCGGCTTTAATAGCTTAAAATAGAGGAAGAGATCAAATAAAACTGAGAAAGGAAAAAAATAATAAAAAAAATATTACTGGCTGGTGCGGGAATCGAACTCCAAATCGTTGGATTCGAAGCGCGCGCCCTACACCACTTTAACCACAGAGCCGATTCGCTTGTAGGCCAGTTTCATTGTCAACTTGTTTGAAATTGTGTTCGACTCAGGCTCGAGAAATGGGGATTATTTCAAATAAATGGCAGGAGGCTCTTGGAATAGATACTGTTGATGTTCGAGTGATTGGGATCGAGGATTGAGGGAAAGGGAAAGTCAAGCTACGAACTGCACAACACAACACATATTTACCTTCAAAGCTGTATAGATGACTTTTCAACAACTGTAGAGTCCAAAATAAAGTACATACAGTAAAGATGCGTCAGAGGTCCTTTATTGCGCACCCAGGGTAGCCTTGAGTGCAAGTGGATACTGTCGATAATCCCACTGTGGTACCCCGCTTCGGTAGAATTTATGCTAGTGCCTAGGTCTCTGTCCGCGTGTTGGCGGTTGGCTGTCACTACTTTGGCGAGTCACGGGTATTTTGGCTCGTTCTGGCGAGATTTTGGCGGACTCGATGCTATTTTCTTAAAAAAATCGACCCAAACTCTGAAGCCGAGATTTGAAGTTCGTCTCCTACCTTCCATTTCTTCTTTTAATAGTATGTAGAGTAAGGGATGTAAAATTCGCTTAAACTACGTACAGACACAGCCAAGACACATATTATAGACACCAGGTAAGTTTTATCCATTTTATTAAAGTTTATTTATCGAAAATCCAGATTTAAAAATTCCCATACAAACCCTTATTAATTAAATTTACATAAACAGAGCTTGGGCTTCCTGTGGTTATTCTCGATCACCAATCGATAGTCGTCATTCTCGATCACCAATCGTTTTTTCGACCATAGCGATCGTTATTCTCGATCACCAATCGATAGTCGATATTCTCGACTATAGCGATCGTCATTCTCGATCACCAATCGTTTTTTCGACCATAGCGATCGTTATTCTCGATCACCAATCGATAGTCGATATTCTCGACTATAGCGATCGTCATTCTCGATTACCAATCGTTTTTTTTCGACCATAGCGATCGTCATTCTCGACCACCAATCGTTTTTTCGACCATAGCGATCGTTATTCTCGATCACCAATCGATAGTCGATATTCTCGACTATAGCGATCATCATTTTCGATCACCAATCGTTTTTTTCGACCATAGCGATCGTCATTCTCGATCACAAATCGTTTTTTCGACCATAGCGATCGTCATTCTCGATCACCAATCGGTTTTTTCGACCATAGCGATCGTCATTCTCGATCACCAATCGTTTTTTCGACCATAGCGATCGTCATTCTCGATCACCAATCGTGAACTCGTACCACTTTTGAATGATATGGCTTCCCATAGCCCATCCAAGATTAAGCGCCCCCTTCGGAAAGTGAAATTTAGATTAGGCGCCCTTCGAGGAAATATTGCATTTTTTCCTTGCTATTTTCCCGTTGAATGGACAGTCTTTCTTGTCAATAAAGAGTCCTTCAAAGAAGTTTGCATATCTTGCCTCGAATAAATCAGTAAAGATCACGTTTTTCTTAGTTCGCTCAGATCGTGCCATTAGATAGAAAAGAAGATTTATTAGCTGGATTTAAGGCCCTTTTACGGGCTCTAGTCTTTGTTGTTTGTTTTTGTTTTCTCTGATGACGGATTCGGGATTATACTCACGGCTGGAAACAAGGCAGTGACTACGGGCTCACCGCTGAAACTCATTTTTTTG
Organism: Actinernus sp. WN-2022; assembly: GCA_030867875.1. NCBI lineage: Eukaryota > Metazoa > Cnidaria > Anthozoa > Actiniaria > Actinernidae > Actinernus > Actinernus sp. WN-2022. The sequence goes on along the minus strand of JAOWCC010000853.1, from coordinate 23,578,024 downwards.
CAATACAGTTTTAGGGCAAAATCCGTAGCAGGACCAAACTGGAAATTCGTTTTAGTAAGGAACTTAGTTAAATCATGTTGGATTTCAAATTACATTTAATTATAAGACTTCACGTAATGACGTGTGATCCGATAACCAAGCCTATCTGTGAGCTCGTAACTATAGATGCTTCTTTAGCGCAGTCCGGGTCGGTAGTGCATTGGCACCGAAGCCCGGGTACTGTTTGCTATGCCATAAACACGTTCCAGAAAAGGTCACAATATTCCAAATTGTAAATTATGGTATAATGTTGAGAGTTTACAATAACTTTGACATAATATTGGATTTTTCTTGTACATTCCTACGGTACGACCCAAATATCTCTGAATGTTTTTTTCGGCAGTACGTATTCACTTATCAAATTTAAATTGTGTCATCAACACTATAAGATATGCTTCACAATCATCTGATAAATTCATCAGTTTCTTACCAAAGTAAGATATTCTGTGGATTATATTTCGGTTCAGTCCTAGCATTGTACCACTAGGAACTTTTTAAAGTATTATTTTTGTGAATCACTAAACTTCAAACCACATGTTTTTAAAACACAGTATTCTCCAACTCGGTTTATCAGACTTATATACCTGCGTGTTTGGTAATTACCAAACTCAGCCCTGCGTGTTCAGTATTTACCAGACTCAGTCCTGTGTGTTCGGTAATTACCAGACTCGGTCCTGTGTGTTTGGTAATTACCAGACTCAGTCCTGTGTGTTCGGTAATTACCAAACTCAGCCCTGCGTGTTCAGTATTTACCAGACTCAGTCCTGTGTGTTTGGTAATTACCAGACTCAGACCTGTGTTTAGTAATTACCAAACTCAGTCCTGCGTGTTCGGTAATTACCAGACTCAGTCCTGCGTGTTTGGTAATTACCAGACTCAGACCTGTGTGTCTGGTAATTACCAGACTCAGTCCTGCGTGTTTGGTAATTACCAGACTCAGTCCTGCGTTTTCGGTAATTACCAGACTCAGTCCTGCGTGTTTGGTAATTATCAGACTCAGTCCTGCGTGTTTGGTAATACCAGACTCAGTCCTGCGTGTTTGGTAATTACCAGACTCAGTCCTGCGTGTTTTCGGTAATTACCAAACTCAGACTTGTGACAAAGTTTTGACTGTATACGAACAATCACTTTGCTAATTATAACGCTACTTCAAATTTCTGTTGCACTCACAACATGACTTGGATTCAGACATTTCTGCTGCACTCACAGGAAGACCAAATTGATGCATTGATATTTGATATATTAGGTGAGGGGATGAAAACTGAAAACATTGTCTGAAAATTACCACAGACAACGCAGGCTTTCGATAAGTTTTATCAATATTAATTTTCAGGAGACATAATCCGATATCCTAGGCTATGGTTAGGAGGGAAAGTTTTAACAGTCCTAACCTACAACTGAACCCAGAGGTGCTAGCAGAAATTAAGTCTCTCCGTCTTGGTTTACTACTAAGACAGAGAGAGACCTCCCCGGAGACCCCTCCCTGTCTTGGCTAGCAGGGAAATTTAAGCTGCTCTACAAGTAAATCAAATGTCATGAAATGCTAGCTAACATTCGACTCACGATTCAACATTTTTCACGAAGAAAGTACGTGAAAAGCAGGCAAACAATCGCATCGAGAAACGTCAGGATTTAGTTGAATATTTAAAAACAAAATTTCACTCCAGTCTTGTACCTTGAGTTATATATATATATATATTCGGAACTACAATATACTACGTACTTTATATTGGTCATAAACAATCATGATCGGTACTCGAAATATATCGTCAGACTTCAGTTGCTTTTGCTTGCTTTCTTGTAGATAACCGTTGATTATACGAATGAAATGACTCACACCACAGTTCAGTGACCTTACACCGCGTTACAGTTGAACTAAATTATACCGCTTTCCTCTAAGTAATTTGCAACCTCAAATCTCTGTCATAGGGCAAAAACTACGAAAACTTACCTTCAATGTGTGTATGCAATCTGACGAATCCAATGAAGACCAAGGTTTATAAGAAGCAAATGGCGATCAGAAAATGCCGCCATGAACCTGAAGTTATATTCACGTTAGATCTGTCTTTTGTTAGTATTCAAATTTTGCGCGCTTTCAATAACACTAGTCCGTGATCCGATTGGTTAAAGTTGACAGTTCGCATCAGCGGATATTAAATTTCGGCTGTGAGGTGTTTTCACATCAACATGTGACGTTCTGGAGCCATCGGGCAAACTGTGGATATTCAAATTGTATTCAAGAAGGCAACCTATGCTTCTAAACCTCCCCGGACCCTGTACAACCGAAAGCAATATTTATCAGATGGCCAGAGAACAATAATGCGAAACAGTATTCCAGGGAATGATGTTTCTGTGGACTTAGAGCGTGACTCTCCTGCTGATCTCCCAGCCGTCTACGTGACTCCCCATGCATTTGCCCAGCCGCCGATCCGACTTCGTCTTTAACACGCCGCTTTACAACTAAAGGTTTAAACATGGCCAGAGAAAAATAACGCGAAAACGTATTCCTGGGAATGATGTTTCTGTCGGGTCTTAGAGCGTGACACCCCTTCGTCTTTAATACGCCGCTTTACAACTAGAGGTACACGCTTACTAAAGCCAACCAGAGTTGGCTACTCTGAGCCAACGGACAGAACAGATGTTTGATCATGTTTCTACGACAAATTCTACCGGTAAATCACGTATCAGTGAGATATTGTGAAGATTCCTGCGATATGTTGTATTGAGTGCCAGCGCCAACTGTCAAAGTTAATTCGAAGGAACATTATTACTGAACAACCAAAACAATAACCGCGAGTGTAACCGTACAGTCCCATGAGTTACAAGATCATGTATTACAAGACTGAGCGAGAAGTTGATTCATCAAGAGTAAAGGAAAACCTTTCGGAGTCCAACCTTTCTTCATAATTCATATACCACAGACCACAGAGATTACAAACGTCCAGCAATTTTACTGCTTTCATTCAGAAGCTTCAACAACTTTTCGACCACTTAAATCAATAATTCGCCATTACCTCATTGCAAATTGTTTGGTACTTTACCAAAACACAGGTCCGAGTTTGATAATTACCGAACACACAGGTCTGAGTCTGGTAATTACCGAACATGCAAGACTGAGTTTGGTAATTACCGAACACACATGACTGAGGTCTGAGTCTGGTAATTACCGAACACACAGCTCTGAGTCTGGTAATTACCGAACACGCAGGACTGAGGTCTGAGTCTAGCTGGTAATTACCGAACACGCAGGGAAAGAAGGATGATGGTGGAATAATAGATGAAAATCTGAGGAAAGCAAAAAAAATATGTTACATGCCACTTGATTCCATTGTAGTATTACTAGTAGTGAAGGATAGAAGTAAACGTCGCTGGAAAGCACAAAATACTACTGAATTTAATCTATGTGTGTAAAAAGTTGGCTGTTTTAAAACCATTTGTCCCAAATATTTAAACTTTGGAATATCGCACTCTATTTTGGAACGTGTTCATACTGATGAGTTCTAATAAGAACGAAACAGCTGTCTATGGCTGCAATCTAGTCCGAGCGCTTTTCGTGTCAGGCCTAGCTAACCGTAGAATGTTATGTTGTATATCAGCTTTGCTGTAGTCTTCGGACTTTTCATTCTTAATTGTATTCAGGTTACATTCTCCTTTGTTTTATCTGAACTGACTCCCTGCCGATTAGGTTCACCAAATGTACCTAATCGGCAGGGAGTCCACTTTTTGAGTCGAGCACTGAGCTTGTCATGTTATTGCCCCATTTCAGATCATTTATGACGTTAACGCATGATCATTCATATGGAAAGCATCTGGCTCGATTGAGGCAAAATAAAAGGGTTTATTTGGAAATCGTCATGGCAACTAGAACTGAACAAGCGCGAAAGTTTCACTTGTTTCGGTTGGTGTTGAAGAGATGTGTTTTTACCTTTCTCGACACGAGCTATGTATGTTTGTAGTAAATGTTTGTCGGATACAAAACATATGTACGATTGGCTGTAAAGACACTTGCGACTGATATAATAATGCCTCACTTATTACACACAAAGATAGTAATGTGTCGTGAATATAATTTACAACTTCGTCTCGCTTCGTAATTTGTTTAGTTTACTATCAAAAAATTATCGCATGAACCGTTAGCCTCGCTCTATTCTTGGGGATACTAAGTTAAGTTGCCTTTTGTATGCGGACGATTTAGTGCTTTTGTCTGAGTCACAAGTAGGATTGCAATGTGGTCTCAAGAAACTTGAGTCGTACACTCGGAAATGGAAATTAAGGGTTAATCTGAAAAAATCCAAAATCTTGATAATTTGGGTTGTGTTGATGAATACACATATCTTGGGATAACTTTACATTTCGGTGGGAATTTTAAAATTGCTTTGAAAGTATTATATAATAAGGCGTTACGAGCATATCATGGTTTATTGAAAAAAATGTCTAATGTGGAGAATGTGCCTGTTAAGGTATTGCTAAAACTATTTTCTTCGTTAGTAGTCCCGGTTCTGTTATACGGGTGTGAGGTTTGGGGAGTGTTTTTGTTGGGTAAAACTTCCTCGTTTAAAATGTTTAAACAAAAATTCTTCAAAGTAGTCAGCGATTTAGAAAGGTTACAGCTTAAATTTTACAAACGTATTTTGGGGGTTCATAATAAAACTACAAATTTGGCAGTTTATGGTGAGCTGGGTAGAAGTCCTTTAATCGTGCAAATTTCTTCCCTGATAGTAAAATATTGGGTTCGAATAACTGATAGTTCTTACGACGATACTCTTGTGGGCAAAGCTGCAAGAGCGTGCATCCAAAATAAGTACCAGGCGGTATCGTTTACGAATTATGTGTTAGAATGGTGTGAGTTCAAATCACTAGTTGATATTCATGTACCGCTTAAACAGTTGAAAAGTTTAGGTAGCTTCGTAAAAACAAAATTATATGAATTGTTCTCTTCCTTCTGGAAAGACCAGGTTCAACAGGGTCGTAATTGTGGCAAACTTCGAACGTTTAGTCAAATAAAGACAAATTTTAGGATTGAACGATATCTGTCAGAAATTCAGAATGTGAAGCATAGACAGGCTGTTTCAAGGCTGCGTATGTCAGCTCACAAGTTACCTGTTGAATCTGGCCGATACAGTCATACTCCATACGAGGAAAGGAAGTGTAATTTTTGCAATTTGAATGTAATTGGCGATGAGTACCATTATTTGATGAAATGCTCTAGTAAGGAATTTGAAGAACGGAGGGTCATATTTTTAAGAAGTTTATTTGATTATAACGAATCTTTCCGTTTATTTAATTCAAATAATATTTTTATATATATTATGAATATGGGTGATGTTTCTATTCTACGTCTAGTCGCAGAATATTGTTATAGTGTCCTAGAAATGTTTAGTTTTAGAAATTCTTGAGGCATAAGTCTATTTTAGTGTAAGAGAAATATATGCATTTCTATTTTGTGATTTGACATTTTGTGTTATCTGCATTAGTATTGTATTTTATGTTTGTATTTCTAAGGTACCATTTATTGGTGTGAAAGGAATAAAGATTATTATTATTATTATTCTTTAATCTCTTGCTATGTTGTAACAGTTTTCAAATTTCACTCGCGTAAATTAAGATTCGTGCAATACCGAATATATTTTTTTGCAAAAACATACATGTCCATTTTTTAATAGGATGCATGCTATTTCCATACTAATGACTGTCCCTATAAAACAACTGATAATCGGCTTCTTGTTCAAATTCACGTGTTTGACACGAAGCGTCACTCAGTCATAGATGGCCTACCTCAAAGTGTTGTGCTTTGCAAATCTGTTTGCTGCCTCATTCGCTGGCTATGCAAGACAACTCCGCTACGATTCTGATGAGGTAAATTAGATGTTAAATTAGCTTGGTGTATAACAACAGACTTGAGTGGGGCTCCGTTCGGCCCGCGAATAGAGGCGGCTGTTTTCGCAGGCTGAATATCATTGTACGTATTCACTTGAACGGAAGCTTTTCCAAACCATCGCGTAGCCGATTTAAGGTATCAGGAGCCCTTCAAGAGCGCTTCCCGAAAACTTTTAATTGCGCGCGTTAAATTCAAGAAAACTCCTACAAAGTATATATTTTCTGAAAGCTTAATAAACATAGATTGTAGAAAACAGCTTGATATTCCTTATTATTAAATAGTCTTTTATTTATTGTGATTTTAATCCAATTTCACCATACCTAAAACCTGGAGCTCCTGTCCCTCGGGAATTGGACGGAATCTGCAACTTCTACCCACTCATTATCTTGGTTATAATATGAGCCAACCAAGATCGCTTTCTGTCAGCGGCGACTTTCGTTTCTTCGCGGAAGAAAACGGACATAAGCCCTCCCTTATATAAATCAATTCGTTATTTGAAGCTGCCAAATTACTATTAAACTAGATTTTAGATATGATTTCTGTGTGAAACGTAAATGAATATTTGCCACTCAACGGCTTCAAGACGAGCTAGACGAGTGAGCGTGTTTCGTGTTTATTTATAAAAGATTCACGTGTTATTTCGCAGTTTCCATGACACTACTGGAAATAAAACATATGAAACCCATATGACAGACATATGAAAAACATATGAGATTTCATTTGTTTGTAATAGGTTTGTCATATCCCAGCTGTTATATGTTTGTCATATGTTTGGGTGAAATCACCAACATTTCATATGCCAAGAGGGCTAAAGTGAGAGATGAGAGATGAGAGATGAGAGATCAACTTTATTTAAACACACGCAGCACCCTCACAACTAGAAGCTGATTTCCAGAAGGGGCGTGCACTACTCGTATAAATAAAATAATGTTCTAAGCTAAAAACTAACCTAATACATGTCAATCTATGATAAATACTACTATAAATACTATTATATATAAACTGCTAACTACTATAGTTAGATACTAATGCATATAATTACGCTAATAGGCCGGGGGAAATCTTTGAGCGAAACTGGGCTAATGACTCAGAGGTTCTTAATTCAATAGGTAATTCATTCCATATTTTGGCTCCATTGTAACTAAGGCTCTTTTTTAGGAATTCAGTTTTAGGAAGAGGAACAGAAACTTTTTTACGTGTATTCCGCAGGTCGTAGTTGCAATTGACTGCATACGAGTCACTGAAGATGCTAGAGAGCCGTTGAGGTGCCAAATTGTTGATTATTTTGAACATGAGTCCAGCCTTAATTTTAGCTCTCCGCTCCTCAAGTGTGATCCAACCCAATGAGCGGAGAGCTATTTCAGATTGCCCACGGCTTCGTTCGGACGCTTCATAATCACCCTAGCGCACCTGTTCTGAAGTTTCTGCAGACGCTGTGATAGTATGCTTCCCAATGTGTCCCACACCTCGCAACAATAGTCGAAGTGGGGTTGCACAAGGGCATTATAAACGCATACTAGCGTATCACGGTCTACAAATTCCCTGAGCTTTTTTATTGCCCCAATTCCCGATGAGACTTTCTTGGCTATGTCATCGATGTGTTTATCCCATGTTAGAAATTCGTCTATGTGTACACCGAGTATCTTGCAATCATTGAATCGTTTAACTGGGTCAACGCCGGTCAATAAGAACATTAGGTTCCCCCCCCCCCCCCCCCCCCCCCCACCAGCTTTAGTTCCGTTAGGACTGGTAACAAGTGATGGCATGCGGTCAAAACAAAATGGCGTCGGGTTTACGCTCGTGAAGAACTATCGATGTTATTGTTGGCCATCATTGTTGCAAGAACACTAAAGTGTTGTGAAACTATCTTTAGAAGCTTTGAAGTGTTCTTATATGGTATTTTATTTCAACTGGACCTAGTGAAGAGATGACAAACACGTAATTTTCGAGTTCGCAAGTTACCGACCACTTACCAACCACTTACCGACACAGTTTTACCGACCACTTACCAACCACTTACCGACCACTTACCGACAGCTTACCGACAGCTTACCAACCACTTACCGACCACTTACCAACCACTTACCGACCACTTACCGACCACTTACCGACCACTTACCAACCACTTACCGACCACTTACCGACCACTTACCGACCACTTTTTTTCGGTGCAGATTGTTCACTTTAGCCTGCCAAGAGGCACAAACAAAAACATATGACCAACATATGACACATATGAAAAACATGAAAACAAAGGCTAGCAAATATCATATGATTGGAATATATGATTTTGTCAATTTCATATGTTTGAAAACATATGACTGAATTGATCATATGTTTTGAAAGCATGTGACTGAATTAGGTCATATGTTTTGAAAGCATATGACTGAATTGGTCATGTGTTCAAAACATATGACAACTGATATGGTGTTATGTGGGGTACATATGACAAACATATGAAAACAGAGAAATTAAAGACTGAGATTAACATACACAATAAAACAGGATTTATTAGATATATTTTTTATGACTTGAACTGATCATTAAGCAAATGCTACAAGGTACATGGCCAGAAATGCCATTTGCGGTATAAAAATTTAGTCTGATTCACAAATAGTCCAACTGAAACTAACCACAATTTGATTTGTAATAATATTGACTTTAACTTTTGTTTTTGGATGTTTCAATAACATTGGACTCAGCTGCATAATAGTTCCTCGTCTTGCTCTCCATGGAATCAGCATTCTTCAGTTTCATCTGTTTAATTTATTGTTCTACAAGAAACAAATGTTTTTACCACAACTGCCGGTAATCTCGCGATCTGATTGGTCGATGTGCGGTGGTAAATGAGAGTCCAGACAACGGTGCTGACGCGAGAAAGTTATAGACAACGCTGGCTCTTTCGAAGCTGTCACGCTTTGTAACGAAACTTCCTTGTACGTTTTCTAATATCGTTGTAAAAAACAAATTACCTCTGGTTTTCCGTGGTGTGGACTCTTATTTACCACGATTTACGTCATCACATGGTTAAAATTTGTTGTGGACTCACTCGGCTGTGCCTTGTGAGTCCACAACAAATTTTGACCATGTGATGACGTAAATCGTGGTAAATAAGAGTCCACACCACGGAAAACCAGAGGAAATTTGCTAAATACTCTATAGATTACCAACCAGGCATGGGTTTCAATTGATAAGTGCATTATATATATTTTATACACTAGAAAATAACCGGTCACTTTGTGCTTGAATTCATCAATACAAAAAAAATTACATGGTTCAAATTGTATTGAAAAACTAAAACCATACCATTGTCTTGCAACTGATTTCAGTATGACATGCATAGATATAGATAATAATAATTATTATTATTTGACATACTGATTCGACACAATCATTCTGAGAAAAATTATGCTTCTGTTCTGCAACGCAATATGTTGGCAGTCTGTAAGATACTTGGAATAAAAATAAGAAACTAAATAATTTGATTTGGTACCTAAAAACCATCATAAACCAGTGAGCCTGGTTACAAAGCATGTTGAATGGTTGTGTCGAATGAGTGCATATCTATGTTGAATGATTCCAGCCCGGGAGGTCGCGGGTTCAAAACCTCGGGTCATGGTCTTAAAATCACCGAGTAGGTGCTGCCTTTGTGAAACAATCTCGTTCTCGAACTTCTCGGATAAGGGCATTTAATCGTAGGCCCTCGGAGACTTCCATGGTTGGGACCTAAGTCTGTTGATGTTCGCCGTCCACCTTGGAGTGGTAGAGCGTACAAAATCAACAAAATATACTGCAAAGGTTCGCTTGACAATATAGTACTGAACAAAGAGCTCCACTATAGTATAATACAGTACTACTGAAGTCGACATTATGGTAACACCACGATATTCTACCTGTCTCTCCTGTTGGTCCAGGGGGGCCGCTGTTTCCTGGTCCACCCTGCTCACCCTTGGTGCCAGTCTGTCCGTCAATACCGTCACGCCCGTTAGCACCGGGTGGCCCAGTGGATCCTGTTTCCACTAGTGTTTCCCCCCGTTCACCTTTAGTACCTTTGACTCCTTGATAACCTGTAAAATAACGTGATGTTAAAGGAACAGTGCCACGGCAGTGAGCAAGCGTAACACGTGACACGTTTATTTAAACATTATAATATAATTAATTATAATATATGTAATATATTATAATATAATATAATTGATTATAATATATGTAATATAAATTTGTAGCAGTTGTAGTAGTTATAGTAATATTTTTTTATTGATCTCACAGATGTAAAGCTACTTAGTAGAGATGCTGTGATTAAACCATTATTATTATTATATTTTCGTAACTTGAGCTTGGACTGCCTGTGGTTGGACACCGAGCGCCAACCGACACGAGAGCCTCGTTATGGTGAAGACAACTAACTCGGAGATCTTGTGGCTGAAGTCTTCGGGAGATTTCAGCCTTCTCTCTTTCTTTGGTGGTGAAAACTCCTAAAATTCCAAGAGAAGAAAAACCACAAAGGAAACAACATGGAAGCGAAAAGGTATGTTTATTTATACATTACACACTATTTCAAAGGATTTATAAAACCCCACATATCTTTTCACAGTCATATTTTTACAAACCCGACCGGCTTCAGCCACAGGTAGCCCAATCTAGACATTTTCTAAAGATTCCCAGCACAAAAAACTGCTGTTCTCCCCGGTGAAGTTTCCGGCTGCTATAGGAGAAAATTATTTGCTGCTCACCATCTTGATAACGGAGAGATCTTGCTCTTTGGAAACTGATAGCCATTATCTCCGCCCCAAATTATATATGAAACTATCATGTTCACACGTACGACAAAGCACTCGCGTAAATCAGTCGCTGCAAGGAATGCGAATAACATAAACCCGTCAAAGAATTGCTCCTCCCCTCCCCAGTGGAGACCATTATGGTACCCTGAATTAAGAATACAAACAACCAAGCATATAACCTAGACACGTCGGGAATTGGTAGGCTCAGGGAATTTAACGGGAAAGCGTTGTAAGGTTGGGAGAAAATGAAAATCAATCGGGACTACTTTTGAGAAAACACACCACAGCTCAAACAGGCTTCAGTCGCACTATAGCTCAAGAAACTACAAAATATATATTCATCTAACACCTTGGCATTTTTATCACCCAGTAATATATTTTTCCTGCCAAAGAGATACTGTAGGTTTTCTTCTAATACACTCCTTAATTGAGCGGCAGCATTCACTACCTACAGCGTGATCATGAATGTGCCGTTGTGGTTTACCTATCTGTCAACAAATTTAACTGGTAATTGAACTTTTATATAATTGTAATAAGAGTTTGTTAATGCATTACCAGAGGACAGGAAAAAGCATTTCAGCGGCAAATTGATCTCATTTGAGACGAGATGTATAATCTCCCGCTCCAGCTTCGCTCCCATGCAGCTAAAAAGCACTGGTTTGCCCTCCCTACTCAGTCAACCTTTCTTTCGGTTTCTTTAACAACATAAATCTCTAACATGAGTAGTAATCCGTTGGTGCTTAGTAGTTCCGAAAATATGCAAGAGAATACAGGGAATTCGAATGTGAACGATCTGCTCGTGGTCCAGGAGGATATTCAAACATCAGAAAAAGGAGCGGTACACTTATTCGTCGTGGAAGAACAATGCCGTTTCGATCACTGGTTAAAGGCATTACAAATAAGGTACTGGCTCGATTTTGGAAACCAAGAGTCTTTTAAAGTCGACTGGTTACGCAAGACAGATAGTCCAGGAAACGTAGTTGAGCTTGTCGTTCAACTCTACCAACTCCGAGATGAAGGAAAGTCTAGCGCACTGTTATTTACAATAACTGTATACTTGTCCAAACGCAAATTTATGATTCAAGGGAAGTTCAGAGATTTCTGGCGTGACACCGAGTTCGGTAAACTGGGGTCTTTCGTAGATGGTTTATGTGGAGACAAGGCTTTGGACAATTGTCAGGTCAGTGCCTTATATTCAGATATTTTTCAAGGTGATAAAATTCTTGATTTGGTCGGCATCTCTCTTGATCCCTTATCAGAAGAAAGTGATGAAGAAGAAGTGGAAGAAACGGACGGTGAAGTAGACGATAACGTGAGAGTATTTCCAAAAGCTAAGAGTCGCTCCCCTAGCTCGTCGTAAGAATAGTTCCAAAAGCAAATCGCCTTCTTACTTAGCTGTTTATCAGTCGCCATTGTCTCGTAAGTCATTTCCGGTCAGAAAGAAATTGCAGATTACGTCTCCTAAACTGGCCAAGGAAAAGTCCTCTAAGCAATGTCTAAGGCTAGCTGCGATATTAATGCTACTATGGATCAGATACAAACAATAAACAACAAGTTACGCCAAGTCCAAGACATAGTCGCTAACTGAAATTAGAAAACCAAGTCGCGAACAAGGACTTTGATCAGCTACAGCGTTATAACATTATGTTGGGGGATTTTGACACGTTCAAAGTAGAGTTGTCAAACTCACTACAGGATCGGATTAAGAACGAATTGATAGTCCTCAAGAAAACCCAGGACAACATCACACATGAGGTAGAGCAGCGTATGCTGAAGGCTGAAGGGGAAATGAAGAAACTACAAGGACGTGTCGGCTCACTCGTTGAAGAAAAAGGAAACCTCGTCAAAAGAATTCAAAGCCTAGAAGAAACGTGTGTCTTATTAAATGACACAAACCACAAGCTCAGTGAAGAAATATCTTTGTCGAGTAAGGAATGCGAGTGTCGTATGTCATCATTACGAAACCAGCTTGATATAGAAAACGTAAAAGAACTAGAAGTCAATCAATCCGTAGAAGTTGAACAAATAGAAAATCATGTTAATGTTGCCCCAGTCGTTGAGGTACCACATACAAAGGAGCCGTCAATTAACCCGGAAACACTTAACGAATCAAGTACGTCTCGCCAAAACCAGAACAATAACATCACTGAACATGAGTACGACTATGTTTTCTTGTGTGATTCCAACAGACGATTTATCGATTTGAATAAATTATGTCCACGGTATATTTCCAAGTTAATCCCGTGTGGTAACACAGATACGACCGTAAAAATATTAACCACGCCAAGATTTTTGGTGAAGAAAGGCATTATTATCAATACTGGCGTGAACGACGTTGAATCTCATTCCGTAGAAGAAACAGTGCTCAAACAAGTTGATATGGTATCTATTGCTCTGCGAGCCTTTCCTGACAAGCAGATTATCTTGTCAAGCCTTACGCCTAGGTGTGATGAGTTTGACGAGGCTGTGTTTCTGGTGAACGCTTCCGTCCATGATAAAGTTAAGAATTTCCCAAATGTTACACATATCGACAATCGCAACCTAAGTCAGGAACGATGTTTTTTCGACAGTAAACATTTGAATAGAAATAGAGGTGTCCCATTGTTTGCCAGGAACCTAAAAAATGGCATCAGAGTCTCTCTTGGCCTCAAGAGTTGGCGTCATCAACGGTCGCAGGTCACAGTCGAGCATCTACCACAGCAAAGCCCCGTACCCAGACAAAGACACTTCGTAGTGGATGATGAACAAGTCGATTATCAACAAAGCGCCCCCATGTTCAGATAGAGACCGCACACCCTTGTGGGTGATCAGCCAGTTAATAACAATCAGGATTCCTCAGTTCAGGTAGATAGTAACAATGGTATCAACTCAATCAACTCACAATTAACTAGTCTATCGGATATGCTAAAGAACTTTATTCAAGTCGTTAGTGGCAACAACCAATCTCAACATCAGCCAGCTCCGGTATATCAAAGGGTCGTTCTTCCGCCGCCGCCTCCACCGGGTCTAGCGTTCTGTAATCCACAGGTTAGCTATCCACCAATGAACATGCTCTCACGGCAGTTAGATACTCAAGTAAGACCGGTATAACACTACTTACTACAATCATTTATTTCAGTTTCATTCCATATATTTCTACACTGATATTTTAGAGAAGTTTATATACTTATGTTTTTCATTTCTGTTGTGAAAGTTTCCAGGGTTTAGTGTTTCGGCTGCTAATGGGAGGTGGTGTCAGTTCATAGTATTTTTATCTTTGTTTGTGCTTTCCAAGCATGAAAATCCCGGTCAGAAATTTTCTGAGTTTCTGTAGTTGGAACATTGAAGGTCTTTCGGGGAAATTGATTGCATATAAAGATTTCATTACAGAAATAGCAAAATTCGATTTTGCTTCACTCGTCGAAACTTGGTTACCTTACGGTGAAGACTTAAACATAGACGGCTTTTATGCTTTTTCAAAATGTAGAAAGAACCATCCAAATTCTCGTAGGAACTCTGGAGGCATTACTGTGTTAGTCAAATCATCATTACGAAAAGGAGTTAAATTTCTCGATAAGGAGAGTTGTGAGGAGTTTGTTTGGTGGAAATTAGAAAAAGATTTCTTCCATTTGAAACATGACGTTTTCATTTGTACTGTTTACATCCCACCTCTAAACTCCCCAAGAGAGAAGAGATTGGACAAAGACCATTTTGACATTCTACAAGAAAATATTTACAATTTTTCTAAAAAAGGCGAAATAATGTTATGCGGTGATTTTAATGCAAGAATGGGAAACTTAGAAGATTACGTCAATGACGTTTCTTTCAATCTTGCGGGTTTTAATTCTGAAATAATGGAGCCAAGAAACTCTAGAGATATTCACATAAATAAATATGGCAGATCACTTTCTGAATTATGTATTGCCTATTGGTAATAACCTAGTAACTCTAAATGGTAGGTGTAAGGGCGATTTTCTAGGTCAGTTTACCTGTCATACTTATAATGGCGCGAGTGTGGTCGATTACGCTATTGTTTCTCAAAATCTGTTTCGCTCTGTCAACCTATTCACGGTCTCCAGTGTAACGGAGTTCTCGCACCACTGTTTTCTGTCATTCGTCATGGAGGCAAAAGTTCCAAATATGTTAGAAAAAAGTGTGCCTATGGAGTCACATCCAATGACTTTTCTTTGGAACGACGATTTGAAAAGTGAATTTGTTAATATGATTAATTCAGATAAGGTTCACAATAAATTAGGCTCCTTGTTTGATTCAATACACGTAGACAAAGAGGGAACTAACATAGATATGTTGGTAAAGGAGTTTACAGACACCATAGTCAGTACAGCCAAAAAGGTGTTACCTACTAAGAGTAAAATAGGTCAAAGTAAAAGTAAAAAAAAGGTCATCCAGAAACAAAAATGGTTTGATAAAAATTGTTACGAGTTCAAAAAGGAAGTACAAAATTTGGGTTATTTGGTTTCAAAATATCCAAGTGATCCTTACTTGAGACATAAGTTTTTCTCTACCAAGAAGAAATACAAGCAGTTGATTAAAAAGACAAAAATTCAATTAAAGAATGAGTTACTAGACAAAATTGGTAACTTAGAAAGTAATAATCCAAAAGAGTTTTGGAAGCTCGTTAACGTCATTAAGTCAAATGGGAAAAACAATGATATTTCTAATGATATATCTCCTACAGACTGGTATGATTATTTCAAAGAATTAAATAGAATACATTTTACAACACACTGTCAAAGTAACGAAGCTCAAATTGTTACTGATTTTCATATTTGGGCTTCAGGCAACAACAAAATTCTTGACGATCCCATTACAATTCACGAAATAAGGGAGGTTTCAAAAAGAATTAAGAATAAAAAGGCAAGCGCGAGAGATTCAATATGTAACGAAATCATCAAATCTTCATTAGACAGCTTAGCACCTCAGTTTGTTAAATTGATCAATGTAATTCTCTCTCATGGACATTTTCCACTAGCGTGGTCAGAAGGTTTGATAGTACCTCTTCATAAGTCTGGAGATAGGTTAGATCTCAATAACTATAGAGGCATTTGTATCAGTAGTTGTTTGGGAAATTTTTTTACCCTTATATTGAATACTCGTTTCAACTTATTTTTTTTTAAAATAAAAGTCAAATCGGATTCAGGAAAGGTTTCAGAACATCTGATCATATATTGGTGTTAAAAACTTTAATTGATTTTTATAAATCAAAGAACAAACCTCTTTTCGCTTGCTTTATTGATTTTAGAAAAGCATACGATAGCGTCTGGAGAGAGGGTTTATTCTTTAAACTCATTAAGTATGGGTGTAGTAGAAACTTTTTACGTATTTTACTTAGTATGTATTCCTCCGTCAAATCCGCAGTGAAAGTAAATCAAGGCGTTGTCTTTTTTTCAGTCAGAAATTGGAGTCAAACAGGGATGTAACCTTAGTCCAACACTTTTCAATCTTTTTATAAATGACATACCAGAAGTATTTGATAACAGGTGTTACCCAGTAAACCTGAATGGAAGTAATTTAAATTGTCTACTTTATGCTGACGACTTAGTCCTTTTGTCTCAATCTCAATCCGGGTTACAATCGTGTCTTCGGGAACTTAATTCTTACACTAAAAAATGGAAGTTACAAGTAAACCTGAAAAAATCAAAACCCCAGCGATATAAGTTAACGAAATGTCAATGGTACTTCGGAACTGATGCCTTAGAATACGTGGAAGAATATACATATTTAGGTATTACATTCCATTTTGCAGGTAATTTTAAGATAGCTCAAAAGCTACTGTATAACAAAGCTTTACGGGCCTATCATAGTTTATTCAAGTGTTTTTCGACTTTAGAAAACGCGCCTGTAAAAGTACTATTGAAACTTTTCAATTCCGTAGTGACTCCCGTGTTACTATATGGTTGTGAAATTTGGGGAGTCTACTGTTTGGGAAAATTATCGAGTTTTGATAGTTTTAAACTAAAAATATTTACAGCGGTAAATTGTGTAGAAAAGCTTCATCTAAATGTTTGCAAGCGTGTTTTGGGGGTCCACCGCAAAGTAACAAACCTGGCAGTATATGCTGAGTTAGGAAGAGTACCTTTAATTGTACAGATTTCAACTTTGGTCTTGAAATATTGGTTACGTTTAAGTGATCCTAACTATAATGATACCCTTGTCGGCAAAGCCTCGAATTTATGTCTGAAATTAAATTCCCAGGGCGTAATATTCACCAACTATTTACTACAATGTTGTGATCTTGGCAAATTTTCAAATCTATGTGTACCTTCCTAAACATATAGGTGCATTCATTAATTTTTTTAGGGCAAAACTTTTCGATCGTTACATTAAATTCTGGCAAATTCAAGTTAAGAAAAATAGAAGTGACTCACACGTACATAATGGTGGTAAATTACGTACGTACACTTCAGTTAAATCAAACATATACTTTGAAAAATATCTAAAATACGTCACAAATAGTAAACATCGTCAGGCAGTGTCTAAAATTAGAATATCAGCACATAAGATGCCAATAGAAACTGGACGATACAATAATACCCCAGTTGAAAAACGCATTTGTCCCATTTGTAACTCAAATCAAGTGGGAGACGAATACCATTATGTGATGATCTGTGAGAATAATGATTTTATGAGTATAAGAGAAGAATTCATCAACAAATTACATGTAATTAATAATAATTTTAAATCATTTGATAGAAAGTCTTTATTTCTGTACTTACTATCCATGAATGATGAGTCAATCATGAAGATATCTGCTAAATATTTTTACGATATTACTGTATTAGTTGGTAAAACCGTTAGTTTGTACTTAATTACTGTAAAAAATCCAATGTACTATTGTTGTATAAGGATGAATAAAATTATTATTATTATTATTAGTAATGTACGTGGAGAAGAGTGTTTGAATTTCTGAAGAATACGTCTTTTGAATATCTCCAGGACGAAATTCGCTCTGTGAATGCGGCGTATTGGTGGCGGAAAAATGGGGAGTGTGTACCCGAAGACTGGATTCGGGCAAAAACTTCGCGCTGTCCAGAACCTTGTTTGGCCTCACTGGAGCTAGGAGAATTCAGTGCTGAAGCAATAGTTGCATTGGTCAATAATTACGATCCGTGAAATTACCAAGCTTTAGTGAGCCATCCAGGGCAGGACGACGCCAAAGACCAAGAGAATTCTTCTTCTTCTTCTTATTTATACTTATTATTCTACCGCGGGAGAAATTACGTATGAGCTATTCAAGCATCAGCCGCCAAACGCCCCCTAGCTAACACCCCAGGAATAGGCCTGTGACAAACAAAATATGATCGAGTCTCGGAGATTTTTTCGGCTAATAGCCTAAAATATCTCCGAGACTCGATTACTCAATCGTTTATAGCGGGAACCATGCAGGAGCAGCAGGGGACGAAGGGCTTCTATAAGGCACTAGTATTATATAATATAGAGTCTTAGTTTACATAGAAAGCAGCATCGCACTGGGGCATTGACTTGCCTGTGTCTTAAGCTGCTTATAAATTTAATAGGAAGGCCGGGCCTGTAGTATTTTAAGTCACATGTTTTATTTAGTCTAGAGTACATATAGAGAGCAGCATTTCACTGGGGCACTGACTTGCCTGTGTCTTAACTCCCCGGGCTGCTTATAAATTAGGAAGGGCCTCTAGTATTTTAAGTCACATGTTTTATTTAGTCTTAGTGTACATATAGAGAGCAGCATCGCACTGTGGCATTGACTTGCCTGTGTCTTAAGCTGCTTATAAATTAGAAAGGGCCTCTAGTATTTTAAGTCGCATATTGTTTTATTTACTAGTCTTAGTGTACATATAGAGAGCAGCATCGCACTGGGGCATTGACTTGCCTGTGTCTTAAGCTGCTTATAAATTAATTAGGAAGGGCCTCTAGCAGTTTAAGTCGCATATTGTCTTATTTAGTCTTAGTGTACATATAGAGAGTAGCATCGCACTGGGGCATTGACTTGCCTGTGTCTTAAGCTGCTTATAAATTAGGAAGGGCCTCTAGTATTTTAAGTCGCATATTGTTTCATTTACTAGTCTTAGTGTAAGTATAGAGAGTAGCATCGCACTGGGGCATTGACTTGCCTGTGGAAGGGCCTCTAGTATTTTAAGTCAGACACATGTTTTCATTTTGTCTTAGTGTACATACAGAGAGCAGCATCACTGGGGCATTGACAAGATAAAATACCCTACAGTATAACAAAAATAGATATAGTTAAATGCGCAGTTTTTCTTCTGATCCATGAATGATACCGTATTTCCTCGAACAAGCTCCCTCCCTTGATTAAGCGCCCACCCCGTCCTCCCCCCCCTCCCCCCCTCCCCCCCCCCCCCCAAAAAAAAGAAAATAGATAAACACTGGTTGGTGCATAATGCATCAGTGTCTCTTGCCTCTAATGAAATAGTGTACTGAAAAACGTCGAAAAGTGCAGCAATACAGCTCGGACTGTGGAAAACGTTATTGTTCTTTTTGATTACTTTTATTTTATCAGCATGGTTGCCACCCATCAGGAAAAAAAAAATCCCTGACTTTTCACTGACCAGAAAATAATTTTCACTGTTCGACATTCCCTTGTCCAAAACAAAAGTCATTATCAAAACCTGTAGCCTCCCCTCGCAGACACTTTGAGGCATGAGGGGCCGTCGTGGCAACCTAAACATAAAATTCTCTGACTTTTCCCTGACCTTGAAAAAAAACATTTTCCCTGACTTTTCCGTGACCTATGGCAACCCTGATCAGTACGGTATTTCACAATTGCGCGTCCAATTCCCGTAAGGCGCTCTCAATCGAATAAGCGCCCAACCAAGATTAAGCGCCCCCTTCGGAAAGTGAAATTTAGATTAGGCGCCCTTCGAGGAAATATTGCATTTTTTCCTTGCTATTTTCCCGTTGAATGGACAGTCTTTTTCTTGTCAATAAAGAGTCCTTCAAAGAAGTTTGCATATCTTGCCTCGAATAAATCGGTAAAGATCACGTTTTTCTTAGTTCGCTCAGATCGTGCCATTAGATAGAAAAGAAGATTTATTAGCTGGATTTAAGGCCCTTTTACGGGCTCTAGTCTTTGTTGTTTGTTTTTGTTTTCTCTGATGACGGATTCGGGATTATACTATACAATACAATACAATACAATATAGCTTTATTGGCACTTTGAGACAAAAGTACATCAGTGTACATCCAATAAGCATAAGCGGAGGAAAAAATAAATAAAATAAAGTAATAATAAAAAGTAAATATGTAATAGGCTAATTTGCAATTTCATCGTATAAATCTATAACTTGTTTTATATAGATGCTGCTTAGCTTTATAATATTCTGATCTTTCATTGAGATCACATAGTAAAATAGCGAAGAAAGATCGAATGAAGAGAAGGAAGGATTTTGGTCGTATAATTTGTTCAAGAATAAGGTCCGAGCTTGTGCTATATTGTGATTTCCGCATTTGAGAAGATAGTGGAATTCATCGCCAACATCATTCGAATCACAAACCGTACAAATCCTTTTACTCTTGGTATGCGTAAATAACGACCACGTTCAATTGGAAAATGATGAGCCGATAATCTCAATTTAGTCACAGCTCTACGGGTTTCAAAATCATGTATTTTATTCAGATAACTCTCAAAAAAGTAATCACTTTTGACTTCTGCATGTAGTACCAATTTCGAGTTTTTATGACCATGGATTATTTCCTCTCTCTCTTCATTCCATCTATCTTTATATATTTGTTTTATTTTTCGGTTAACCATCTTACATATTGATTTGAAATCTAAATTTGGTATAATGACAAGATTGTTGTTTAATTTGAAATCACCTAATTTCAGTAAGTATGAAACAAGACTAAAACAAGACTAAAACAAGACTAAAACAAGACTAAAACAAGACTAAAACAAGACTAAAACAAGACTAAAACAAGACTAAAACAAGACTAAAACAAGACTAAAACAAGACTAAAACTCACGCTGTGGAAACAAGGCAGTGACTACGGGCTCACCGCTGAAACTCATTTTTTTGCAATACAGTTTTAGGGCAAAATCCGTAGCAGGACCAAACTGGAAATTCGTTTTAGTAAGGAACTTAGTTAAATCATGTTGGATTTCAAATTACATTTAATTATAAGACTTCACGTAATGACGTGTGACCCGATAACCAAGCCTATCTGTGAGCTCGTAACTATAGATGCTTCTTTAGCGCAGTCCGGGTCGGTAGTGCATTGGCACCGAAGCCCGGGTACTGTTTGCTATGCCATACTGATGAGTTCTAATAAGAACGAAACAGCTGTCTATGGCTGCAATCTAGTCCGAGCGCTTTTCGTGTCAGGCCTAGCTAACCGTAGAATGTTATGTTGTATATCAGCTTTGCTGTAGTCTTCGGACTTTTCATTCTTAATTGTATTCAGGTTACATTCTCCTTTGTTTTATCTGAACTGACTCCCTGCCGATTAGGTTCACCAAATGTACCTAATCGGCAGGGAGTCCACTTTTTGAGTCGAGCACTGAGCTTGTCATGTTATTGCCCCATTTCAGATCATTTATGACGTTAACGCATGATCATTCATATGGAAAGCATCTGGCTCGATTGAGGCAAAATAAAAGGGTTTATTTGGAAATCGTCATGGCAACTAGAACTAAAACAAGCGCGAAAGTTTCACCTGTTTCGGTTGGTGGTGAAGAGATTTGTTTTTACCTTTCTCGACACGAGCTATGTATGTTTGTAGTAAATGTTTGTCGGATACAAAACATATGTACGATTGGCTGTAAAGCCACTTGCGACTGATATAATAATGCTTCACTTATTACACACAAAGATAGTAATGTTCGTGAATATAATTTACAACTTCGTCTCGCTTCGTAATTTGTTTAGTTTACTATCAAAAAATGATCTCATGAACCGTTAGCCTCGCTCTATTCTTTATTCTCTTACTACGTCGTAAATGTTTTCAAATTTCACTCGCGTAAATTAAGATTCGTGCAATACCGAAATTTTTTTTGTTGCAAAAACATACATGTCCATTGTTCCTGATTGAGCACTTTTAAAAATCGTATGCATGCTATTTCCATACTAATGACTGTCCCTATAAAACAACTGATAATCGGCTTCTTGTTCAAATTCACGTATTTGACACGAAGCGTCACTTCATAGATGGCCTACCTCAAAGTGTTGTGCTTTGCAAATCTGTTTGCTGCCTCATTCGCTGGCTATCCAAGACAACTCCGCTACGATTCTGATGAGGTAAATTAGATGTTAAATTAGTTTGGTGTATAACAACAGACTTGAGTGGGGCTCCGTTCGGCCCGCGAATCGGAGGCGGCTGTTTTCGCAGGCTGAATATCATTGTACGTATTCAGTTGAACGGAAGCTTTTCCAAACCATCGCGGAGCCGATTTAAGGTATCAGGAGCCCTTCAAGAGCGCTTCCCGAAAACTTTTAATTGCGCGCGTTAAATTCAAGAAAACTCCTACAAAGTATATATTTTCTGAAAGCTTAATAAACATAGATTGTAGAAAACAGCTTGATTTTCCTTATTATTAAATACTCTTTTATTCATTGTGATTTTAATCCAATTTCACCATACCTTATACCTGGAGCTCCTGTCCCTCGGAAATTGGACGGAAATCAACGCTGAAACGACCTTCATAAAGTAGAGATATCGATCTAAAAGGAGGTGTCTCAGTTTTCTGATATCTTATTCCGTCGCGAAAATAATCAACTGCAAAGATCTGGAACAACTTTTTTAGGGGTTGAAGAAAGAAACACAAAAGTATCTCAAGAACAAAACAACACATTAAAAAACTGAGACACCTTTTTTTGTCAACATATTGATCTAGCCATATGCCAATTTTCAATCCGATCTATTAAAATCTAGAGGGACAGGAGCTTCGAATACATGCTGCAAAACTTGCATTTATAACGCCGTGAAAAATGGTTTCAAAGTTTCCTGGCATCCCACTGAGGTTTGTTGACACAATTAACTTATCTGTCATTAAGAATGTCATTTTTCCAGTATTTGATGTTGAGCAGTAGGTATAATGGTATTTCACAGAAATCATGAGTGCACAGAGTCGGGGGTAGAAGCGGAATATTGAATATTGAATATCGATGTTGAAAACTGAGGAATATTGAATATTTGCCTGAAAAATATACTGAATACGGAATATTTCAATAAAGCGCATGACACTTTCGAAAATTAAAAAGAATAAGGAATATCCAAAAACAAATTAGTAGGGAATGGGAATATTTACCTCAGGAGAGCAGAGGAATACGGAATTTTTAGAGTGAAAATATTCCGCTTCTACCCCCGAACAGAGAAGGCAAAGACAAAGAAAGTGTAAAGAAACATACCAAACCAGTTCTTCGTCTTCGGCTATCGAAGGCGAATCTACAGTCGAAACTTCGTGGCGAAGTTTATGGGCACTTGCACTCTTTCAACTTGGAATTGACTTTGCAGAATCTGCAACTTCTACCCACTGATTATCTTGGTTAAAGTATGAGCCAACCAAGATCGCTTTCCGTCAGCGGCGACTTTCGTTTCTTCGCGGAAGAAAACGGACATAAGCCCTCCCTTATATAGATCAATTCGTTATTTGAAGCTGCCAAATTAGTATTAAACTAGATTTTAGATATGATTTCTGTGTGAAACGTAAATGAATATTTGCCATTCAACGGATTGAAGACGAGCTAGACGAGTGAGCGTGTTTCGTGTTTATTTATAAAAGATTCACGTGTTATTTCGCGGTTTCCATGACACTACTGGAAATAAAACATACAATACAATACAATATGTTTTTATTGGCACTTTGATACAATTTATGTACATCAGTGTAAATCCAATAATTGAAATAGACTTAAAGAAAACAAGAAAAACCGTAACAAGCGAGGAAAAAAATAGATATATATATACATACATAGATACGATGTAAATGAAGATGTATAAGTACTAAGTTAAAATTTCGTCGTATAGATCCATGATTTGTTTTATATACACACTACTAGCTTTAAAAATATTTTCGTCTTTCATGGAAATAATGTCATAAAATAGACTAGTAGGATCAAACACAGAGAATGATGGATTTGTAATATATAACTTTTCTATAAATAGAGAACGAGCTTCTATCATCCTACGATGTCCACACTGAAAAAGGTAATGAAATTCATTACCAATCTCATTTGAGGGACAGATGGTACAAACTCTTTGATCCCTTTGAATTTGTTTGTAGCGACCTCGTGAATTGGGAACGTGTGAGCTGATAGCCTTAATTTGGATACAGCTCTACGGGTTTTGAAATCATGAACTTTATTTAAATAACTCTCGAAACCGTGATCTCGCTTAACTGTTAAAAACAATTCCAATTTTGATCCTTTATCTCCCTTTATTATTTCATTTCTCTCTGCATTCCATCTTTCTATATATACCTGTTTTAATTTTTCCGTCACTATCCCAATGATTGATTTATGATTTAACCCTGACAAAATAGTAAGATTATTAGGTTTGATATCCCCTAATTTTAGTAAATATGATACTATAGTAAACCATGATATAGCTGCCATCTTATTCAAATTACGAGATACTTCTAAGGCTCTAGCCAAAAAAGGCGGATTATCATTATGTTCAAGTAAATGAAATAAGTATTTAAGTAAGTAACGTATTATATATCGGAATATGCATAGGGAGAGTGCCAAGTTCAGATCTTACAGCTGAATTGGTAGACTTCGAATTAACCCCTAATAACATTTTATACATTTTGGAATTTAGTTTTTCGCATAATAAATCGGAATGGAACATCTTTTCTTTGAATTGTGAAAAAGAACTATTACGTTTTGAGTATGCGCCCCATATTTCACAATTATACATCAAAATAGGACGAAGTAAAGCATTATACAATTTTAAGAAAATCTTCAATGAAGTACCAAATTGTGGATGAAAGTCTTTCAATAGGCTAAATAAGACCCTTATTCCCTTATTATATAAGTTTGTCTGATTTACATTAAAAGAACCGGATGGTGTCAAGACAGTGCCAAGATATGTATAGGAAGTGGTCGTGGCTAGGTTTGTTCCACCCAAAGTACATGTAATATTTATTTTACGCCCTGACTTATTAAAGACCATAACCTTTGTTTTACTTAAATTCACGCGAAGTTTCCAGGTATCAGAGTAAGAATGCAGATTATCTAAACAACGCTGTAAACCATGTTCACTGTCTGATAATATAAGTAGATCATCTGCGTATAACAGGCAATTCAACTTTAAATTTCCCAAAGATACTGGCTCACAATCTTTAGAAAAAATATCAGGTATATCATTAACAAAAATATTAAAAAGATTTGGACTTAAATTACATCCTTGTTTCACTCCCACAAATGATTGAAAATAATCAGTTAAACCAACATCAGTTTTGACGCACGCTTCGATACGTCGATACATATCAATAATGATAGCCAGGAATTTCTTGCTTATTCCAATTTTAATTAATTTATAGAATAAACCATTTCTCCAAACTGAATCATATGCCTTTCTAAAGTCAACAAAACATGCATAAACTTTTTTACCCTGTTGAAAGTATGAATCTAAAATAGTTTTTAGGACAAAAATGTGATCCGCTGTTCTATAAGATTTCCGAAAACCAATTTGGTATGGTTTAATGATTCCATTTTGTTCTAGATCAGTATTGGGTAGGTCGCGAGTTTAAGGCCAGGGTAAAAAAAATACCTAAACAGCTATTAACTGTAATACCCCGGTAGTTGTTAGGGTCATCAACAGTGCCAGATTTAAAGATTGGGGAAATACAACCACCATTCCAACACTGTGGAAAACAATTCGATTGGAATACCAAATTAAACAATTGAACAAAACATTCCGGATGAATGTTAATACAGCACTTGAGCATTTCATTATTGATGGAATCTAGTCCTGATGCTTTGTTGTTTTTTAACTTCCGACTTAGTTTTATTAACTCATCCGCAGTAAAGGGTTTGTCTAGTATCTCATTGGACTGAGACGCAAAAGCTTCCATATGGGTAACAAATATATCCACACCGCAGTCAAAAGGATTATCATGCACCAACGCATATGACAGACATATGAAAAACATATGAGATTTCATTTGTTTGTAATAGGTTTGTCATATCCCAGTTATATGTTTGTCATATGTTTGGGTGAAATCACCAACATATGAAATTGTCAATGTCATATGTCAAGAGGCACAAACGAAAACATATGACCAACATATGACACATATGAAAAACATATGAAAACAAAGGCTAGCAAATATCATATGTTTGGAATATATGATTTTGTCAATTTCATATGTTTGAAAACATATGACTGAATTGATCATATGTTTGACAACATATGACTGAATTGGTCATATGTTTTGAAAGCATGTGACTGAATTGGGTCATATGTTTTTAAAGCATATGACTGAATTGGTCATATGTTCAAAACATATGACAACTGATATGGTGTTATGTGGGGTGCATATGACAAACATATGAAAACAGAGAAATTAAAGACTGAGATTAACATACACAATAAAACAGGATTTATTAGATATATTTTTTATTACTTGAACTGATCATTAAGCAAATGCTACAAGGTACATGGCCAGAAATGCCATTTGCGGTATGAAAATTTAGTCTGATTCACAAATAGTCCAACTGAAACTAACCACAATTTGATTTGTAATAATATTGACTTTAACTTTTGTTTTTGGATGTTTCAATAACATTGGACTCAGCTGCATAATAGTTCCTCGTCTTGCTCTCCATGGAATCAGCATTCTTCAGTTTCATCTGTTTGCTTTATTGTTCTACAAGAAACAAATGTTTTTACCACAACTGCCGGTAATCTCGCGATCTGATTGGTCGATGTGCGGTGGTAAATGAGAGTCCAGACAACGGTGCTGACGCGACGGTGCTGACGCTGGCTCTTTCAAAGCTGTCACGCTTTGTAACGAAACTTCCTTGTACGTTTTGTAATATCGTTGTAAAAAACAAATTACCTCTGGTTTTCCGTGGTGTGGACTCCACAACAAATTTTGACCATGTGATGACAGACGTAAATCGTGGTAAATAAGAGTCCACACCACGGAAAACCAGAGGAAAATTGCTAAATACTCTATAGATTACCAACCAGGCATGGGTTTCAATTGATTAGTGCATTATATATATATTATACACTAGAAAATAACCGGTCACTTTGTGCTTGAATTCATCAATACAAAAAAAATAACATGGTTCAAATTGTATTGAAAAACTAAACCATACCATTGTCTTGCAACTGATTTCAGTATGACACTGCATAGATATAGATAATAATAATAATTATTATTTGACATACTGATTCGACACAATCATTCTGAGAAAAATTATGCTTCTGTTCTGCAACGCAATATGTTGGCAGTCTGTAAGATACTTGGAATAAAAATAAGAAACTAAATAATTTGATTTGGTACCTAAAAACCATCATAAACCAGTGAGCCTGGTTACAAAGCATGTTGAATGGTTGTGTCGAATGAGTACATATCTATGTTGAATGATTCCAGCCCTATACATGTAATGCGGATATCAGCGGCCATCCCGAGGGGGCGGCTCCCGGGCAACCCACGGGCAACCCAGGGGCTTAGCAGGGGATTTGTAGCAAAAACATGCCCCACACGCGGGGCATTAGAGCGCTTTTGCGTTTTCGTCAAAATACCCCAGGGACATACCCACGGGGTTTGCACGTAATCTGCTGTCTCAACGTTCAGCGGTTTTCGCCACAGGACTCGCTCCATCGATCGACGTTCTTCGATTTCTTTGTCCTTGAGGTAAGTCATATCATTATCATTCAAATTAAGAGATTAAATTAAGCCATCCACTGTTGGAAGACATAACAAAGAAATAAAGGATAATATTTGTATAAAACTATTAAGATTTTGTGCACTTCTAAAACGTTTAGCTTCTAATACTTATAATATGTTGCCCAGGTTGCCCCAGGGGTGGGGTTTTTTGTCACAATTTTCTGCCCCACCCGAGGGGTTTTAGCATGTATTTGTCTTGGCTGCTGTGACAAATGCCCCTGGGTGCCTGGGGGCCGCCCCCTCGGGATGGCCGCTGATACCCGCATAATGGCTAAACTGCAGAACACAATGCCACTTCAGTGCCACTTAAAAAGATGACTTGAAAACTTTGTTAAATTCCCATTATAGTTTAGGTTTATTTACACTCGTTATATGAACGATTTTAGGTTTAAAATGGTTAGGTTTTTTTATTTGGCCATGGGGGTTAGGTTTTTAGAACTAACTATACAAGTGGTGTTGTATTTGCTAGTTGCTCCCTAATTTGAAAAAGCTAAATAAACATGTAATGTATCTAGTTTGCCATGGTGTTATTGTATGTATGGTAGGCCTACATGTATGTGTTTCTAAGTGGCAGTAAAAATCAATCAGATCGAGTGCAGATCAGATTTGAGGTAAAAATAATACGGCTCCGAAATTTCTTTTAATCAACTGCATGATGACACAAAATTATATATAAATTAAGTGCGTGTGTATATCACTACATGGTACATCATGGTACATGTACTTAATCCAAGGCAACTGATCGAGACTAACTCGTGATCACAGATCAGAGGTACAACTAGGCGATGAACATGTACCAGAAATTATGATGTAAAAATTACCAAAGTCCAAAGGTTTTGCTCTACATCCATGATCACAAAACACAATTAATTCACAAGCAATTTACCTTAAATCTGCGAGTAATATCCTGAGGATTCCAATAAAGAACAAGAACGCACGTCTGATGTGGTTGCGGGTATTTGTTGAACATATCCCTCCTGAGCAAAGACCGTTGGAAATTTACTGAGTGCAACTAACCCCTTTTGCAATTTTTATACATATGAATCTTTGAAAGGTTTTGAGTACTTCTGCGAAGACATTTTTGGCTTACAGAGAATACTCTATGTTCTAGGCTTGTTTGAAATGGTGAAAATTTGACCTTTCCTGACCCATGACCGCGCAAGAAAAAGTCTGGGTCGATTCTTGATCTTACGTCACCTCATTAATGCATTATTCTCCATGGCGCCTTTCCATCACAACAACATCGATATATAGAGAATATACACAGTCTGTGAGTTGTTAGTAAAGAATTTCTTCGCAGAAGTACTCAAAACCTTTTAAAGATTCATATGTATAAAAATTGCAAAAGGGGTTAGTTGCACTACGACTTCACATTTTGAGCGCCAGAACTGTTCCGGTAATCTGACTGGTTATGATGCTGACATTCCAACAATACTCGGTGTTCAATTTCATTAGATCAGGGTCGGATGCATCTTTGAGCCACCTTTGAACGGTTTCCTTGATTTAAAAAGGTCGGGAAAGCACTCCTCTTTTCCTAAATGCCTGCTTATCCAGAAAGGAAAAGGTTTGGATGGCACGAGAATAAGAAGAACTAGTCATCAAATGGTTTAAATTCAAGACGCCAGTACGCTACGTTTCGGGTCCGCCATCTTGTTTTGATGTGGTTACTGCTGACCAACCGTTGAAACATGCGGGCACATCCAATTTTACAAACATATTGAGGAACTGTTGGACATATCAACGAGCTTGTACAACGAAGTAATCACCATCCGGAGACTTTAATGTTGATTTATAAGCGGTAAAAAAGACAAACAGATTCTCTACATCATTTCGGGATATTGGAATGGAACAGATTGTATCTACCTCTACTCCTACCCGTGTCTCCAGGCTTCGTGAACGCTATTAGAGATGCAAGATCATGTGTATACAACAACAACAACAACAACAACAACAACAACAACATCGTTATTGTACCCTTTAAAATTACAATAGAGAAATATAAACATAAGGAAATTGAAAATAATATAGGGTACTGGCTTCCAGAAATAACTTAAAAGCTAAAAATGCCTGGAAGCCAGATTTCAAGTAAGAAAATTACATTATTAGGTCGGGTACAATTCACACACAGGCACAAAACACACAAACTTAGGCACAAATAAAAATAAAAACCCTAATATTCTATTTTAACGCACAATTGAAGTAATGTATTTACTTAGTTTAATTGATTTTGTATAAAAGGAAAAGAGAAAGGAGAAAAGAGAAAACAGTCATATTATCTTGAGAAATAGGCAGGGTCAGTATTTACATAAAAAAATGTTTTTTAATCTTGTTTTAAATTGTCTCAGTGAGGTTAATAATTTTATTTGTTCTTCAATTGAATTCCAATTTTTTGGTCCCTGAAATCTAATATTAAATTGGCCGTAGTTTGTTCTAGCTCTTGGTAGATAATAGGACTGTTTTGCTGCAGATCGTGTGTTATAATTATGAATTTCATTGACAGGAGTAAATAGAAAATTAAAGACTGAAGGCAAAAGCTGATTGTGGAATTTAAACATAAATACTGAGATATGGATTGAAGCAAGATCAGATAACTTAATAATATTCAATTTCTTAAATAGAGGGCTTGAAGGCTAATCAAATTTTGAAAATGTTATAATGCGCATGGCTTTTTTTTGCAAAATATAAAGAGGTTGGAGAGTAGTTGGGTATGTGCTACCCCAAATAATTATACCATATATTAAAAATGGGTAAATCAATGCATAATAGAGGTTGATAAGAATTGA
This sequence comes from Actinernus sp. WN-2022, assembly GCA_030867875.1. Taxonomy (NCBI): domain Eukaryota; kingdom Metazoa; phylum Cnidaria; class Anthozoa; order Actiniaria; family Actinernidae; genus Actinernus; species Actinernus sp. WN-2022. The sequence goes on along the minus strand of JAOWCC010000853.1, from coordinate 23,547,706 downwards.
AATGTCAACATAATATCGTATTTTAGACAAAATACCTATGCTTCTCTTTATTTTTTTAGTAATGTAGTCAAGTTGAGGTTTCCAGCTTAAATTAGAGTCAATGTGAATTCCAAGGTATTTTATGCATGTGTCTTGTCGAAGAGGCTTATCATTTATAAAAAGTTCAACATTGTAGGTTATTTTCTTTTGGGGTGGGTGAAAAATTACAAAATTAGATTTTTCTACATTAAGTGACAACTTATTTGCACACAGCCAGACATGAATGTTGTTTAACTCGATATTGATATTGGTTTGCAAAGTAGAAAGATTTTTGTGTCGATAAAATAAATTAGCATCATCAGCAAATAGGTGGAAATCAAAGAGGTCAGAACACAGATGAAAGTCATTAATGTAGAGCAAGAATAGTAGTGGTCCAAGGACAGACCCATGGGGAACACCGCATGAAACATCAGTTGGATTTGAGGTTGTATTATTTATGGTTACAGTTTGCTGGCGGTTACTGAGGTATGATACAAACCAGTTTTTAGCGATACCCCTAATACCATAATATTCAAGTTTTTTTATTAATATTGTATGATTTACGGTATCGAATGCTTTACTAAAGTCTAGAAATATTCCACATGAAAAATCACGTTCATCAATTGCTCTTTGAATTTTATCGATAATGCTAAGAATTGCATGGTCAGTGGAATGTTTGGCTCGAAAGCCAAATTGTTTATCAAAAAAATATTTTTTTCTTTTCAAGGAAGTCCAGCAATCTGTTACACATTAGCTTCTCTAAGAGTTTATTAAAAACAGAAAGAAGAGAGATTGGGCGGTAATTTGAGAGGCAAGTTTGTGAATCTTTTTTGTACACAGGTATTACATTTGAAAATTTGAAATTGCTTGGGACTATACCTGCTGAAAAAGAAGCATTAAATAAAGTTTCTAAGGGCTTAGAGATTACTGTTTTTAGAATTTTTAAGATATTAATTGGAATACTAAAAGGACCATTAGCTTTGCCAGTTTTGAGATTGGAGATTTCTGTTTCAATTTCAGAGGCAGTAGTGGGAAAAATACAAAAGCTGTTACACGATGGGGACTTTAAATAGTCCATGGGCGATTTTTGAAAATCTGGTATTAGACTAGCTAAATTTTTGCCTACATTAGAAAAATAGTTATTAAATGCATTAGCAATCATTAATGGATCAGTCATCTCAAGATTATCTTCAACAATTTTATAAATTTTCTGACTGGCTTTTGGTTTGGAGTGAATAATTTGTTTGATTCCATTCCAGATTCTCTTACTATCATTGATATTTTCCAAAAAATAGTGATTGTAATACTGCCTTTTGCTGATTTTCAAAAGGTGATTCAGTTTGTTTCTATAATATTTAAATTTACAATGACAGTAAGATGATTTTGTTTTTAGAAATTTCTTATATAGTTTATTCTTAACACATATTGATCTTTTAATTGCAGGAGTTATCCATGGTTTTGACCGGAGTTTAACTTCTCTTTTAGAGAGCTGTTTAACAGGAATATGCTTGTCTATTATATCTGATATTCTAGAATAAAATAAATCAAACATGCAAGAAGGATCAACTGTGGATGTAAATACTGTTTCCCAATTGATGGATTGAATTTCATTGGTTAATGTATCCTCATTCAATTTTGAAAAATCTCTTTTATATATTTTAACATTAGGTGGAAGAGAGGAAAACTTATTAATAATTACAAAATTGGGTAAATGATCTGTCAAATCGTATACCAAGTTACCACTGATAATAAAATGTTCAATAGAATTAAAGAAAATGTTATCAATTAGTGTAGAAGAGTGATCAGTAATTCTAGTTGGCTGTAAGATTTGAGGTTGGAAAAAGAAAGAACCAAGAGAGTTGAGGAAATTTTCAGAGGCAGGATGTGATTCAATTTTCATCAGGTCTATGTTCATGTCCCCCATAAATAAGCAGAGTTTATTTTCCTGGTGAATTTTTTCTATGGTTAAATTAATATAGTCTATAAAATTTTCTAAGTTTCCATTAGGATGTCTATATATAACTCCGCATATTATATTAGGTTGGCCAACAAACTGGGTTTCTATCCAAAAAGTTTCAAAATCCATATTAGAGGTTGTCAATTCTGACCGAATAGTAAGATTCAAATTATTTTTAACATAAAAACCAACCCCCCCTGCATTTGAAAGACTGGGTTGAGAGATTAAATTATATCCTGGTATGTTGACATTTAACAATATATTCTTATCAACTCTAAATTTAGTTTCAGTAAGTCCAATTAATGAAAATGAGAAGTTTAAATCAGAAAGCATATGCAGCAAATTATCATGGTTAGCTGCTAAACTTCTAATGTTACAATTTAAAGCCGAGAATGATTTAGGATCTGATGAGCATTCATTAATATCAGAGTCACTGTGAAAGTCATGGGTGGTATAATATCTAAAATTTTGATCTAGGGGCATATTCAAGTCAACATCTAAATCGGTCAAATTAAATGGGGAATATTTGAAACAGGGGAAGTTATATTAAGCCAAGGCAAATTACTAAACTCGGTTATTCTATATGAGATTTCAGATATATCAAGAGAATTGCCCAAACAAATAGAGCAATCTATAAACGACACAAACAAGACGAATAATTCAAACTTTAGTGCCGGTATATGGATTAAGCGATCACTACCCAGTCTGCTTCGTCCATACGTTTGGCGGTACCAAGACCCCTAAGTCTCACCATAACACCATCACCTACCGCAACTTTAAGAACTTTGATCGGAACAGTTTTATTTATGATCTAGAGACAGCTCCATTGTCCAGCACTGCTTGATGTGTTTCAAGATGTAAATGAAAGCTAGACACTTGGGAATTGATCTTCAATCATGTTATGAACCAGCATTTGCCTATTGTTGTGAGAAGAGTGAAGCATAAGCAATTGCCACCTTGGATGAATGACAAAGGCTTAATACCTTTGGCGATGTCCCATCAATAGCTATCAATGGGACTGCTATAAAACAAGTACCCGTTTCAAAATATTTGGGTGTCCATATCGACGAAAATCTGTCTTGAACGATCATATTGAATCTATGTCCAAGAAAATCGCCTCCGGCATTGGAGCCCTGAAGCGCATTCGATCTTTTGTACCTCGCAAAACGCTGCAATTTTATTTAACTCTTTAGTTCAACCACATTTTGATTATTTCAGTGTTGTGTGGGGGAATTGTAATAAAACCTTATCTGTCAAACTGCAGAAATTACAAAATCGCGCATCAAAAGTATTAACCTTTTGAACGCTAATGCCGATTGTCTTTTCGAGGAACTTGGCTGGCAAAAACTTGAAACACAACGCCAAATCCACAAAGCTGTCATGGTTTATAAATATATTAACGGTTTGTCCCTGATTATCTACGTACGAAATTTGTCGACCGAAGCAGCGTTTCAAATTATTCTTTAAGAGGGCAAACTTGCTGTTCCTTTTCCGCGCACTAATTGTTTGAAAAACAGTTTTAGCTATAGTGGTGCAGTGATATGGAATAGCTGGGCTCCCTGTAGAATTGCGGCAAGCTAGAACTCTAAGCAATTTTCGTTCTGCCTGCAGCAGTTACTTTTCTGACATCAATTAGATTATTAAGTAGAAGCACGGCACTCGTGTAAAGCAGGTCCTTTTGTTGATGTTTGTAGACATATAGAGTTAATTATAAATTAGAATTAAAGTTCAATATTAGTAGTTTAATAGTTCTTACAATATTTTAATCGCTTATAGTCAGTATATAAGCTTATAGTCTAGTTAGTAGTAGTATTTTTATTGTAGTTTTGTTTTCTTACGTTATTTATTATTACTCGGGCCAGCGTAGGCTGGGCCCGAGTCAAGTTTCGCAAGTGTTTGTTATTATTATTTTCTGTGTCGACTTCCGGGCCCATCAACCAATCAGAATCGATTCCCCACGGGATAAACACGCGGAACAGGTTTCTCTCTGAAAAATCCAAGATGGCGGCTACAAAGGACTTATGCCTTGTTATGGCAAATCACCTAGTTATTGGGCCATTTTTGCTGAAACCAAAGGCTTCTTGGACTGAAATACCAAGATGTTCAGTTTTTCTAGGGCCGACAGGAGTTTTACGGGCCGTTTGCATGGAAAATTCTCACATTTTTATATACGAAAGGAGGCTGAGAATGAGATTGCGTCCGCGTCCAAATTTATGTATCCGACATATTTGTAGCCTGGGAAACCAGCCTTGGGAATTTTTAGAAAAATCTGAAACACGTCTGGGAAGTGAGGCAGAAAATGCCATACTGATGACGTGCAGATAGCCGTTTCACGATGCATAAATTAGTTGCAATTCTCAGAAGCCGAATGCGAACAACAGAGTTATTTTCAAGGAATATAACTACCGAGGCTACTCGTTTGCTTGGCAGTGGATCACCGTCACGAACAACCATGAAATTCAAGCCTATATATTTAGCGTGTGTTGGTAGCTCGCTTGCTTCGTTCTTTCAGCGGCTCGGCCCGGTCAAGAGAATTTGTCCTACGACTGTCAAAACAATAGTTGTTTATAATTTCAAAACCTACACACAGCACAGCAGGCCACTTTTCAAGCCAACTCTTTTGTCAGGCACCTCTGTCAGGTCAGTAGCTGAAGAGGTTAGCTACAGAATGCAGCGGTTATTTTCAGGTATACTACCGAGGCTGCCCGTTTGCTTGGGTGATTGATTCATGTCACACTTGGTTCGTGATTCATAGCACACTTACATGTAATTATGTTTATTCATAGCCTGAATTTCAGCCGTCTCCTCTTGTTCGTTCCTCCCGGGAGGAACGAACCCAGAGGAGACGGCTGAAATTCAGGCTAGTTTATTCATAGCCCAGATTCACTGTCTGAACGATTTATCCGCCGCAACAACAACTCATCCAGTGTTTTGTGATAGCTCAGTGTATGTAGGTTTACTGATATGAAATTATAAACAACTATGACAGTAGTCAGTACCTTTCTTGTAAATGTTTTGACAGTACAACATTTCGCTTTTACTAATACTAGCCGCTGAAAGAACTCAGTCTGCAAAGGAGCCAACAACAGCACCGGCACACGCTAAATAGGCTTGAATTTCATGAGTTGTTCGTGACGGTGATCAACTGCCAAGCAAACGAGCAGCCACGGTAGTTATATTCCTTGAAAAGAACTCTGTTGTTTGCATTCGGCTTCTGAGAATTGCAACTAATTTATGCATCATGAAACGGCTATCTGCTACGTCATCAGTATGGCATTTTCTGCCTCGCTTCCCAGACGTCGGCTGGTTTCCCAAGCTAACATATTTGGTAAGTAAACACAAATGTTTAATACCAGGTTGCAGTGTTGATATTTATTATTTCCTCTTAAAGTTTAAATGGCTTCTAATAGACTAGAAAATGGGCTCCAGAAATTGGCCCAATTTATCAGTTCTTTCGGTAAAATAGGAATACGGATCCGAAGATCTACAACTGCAATTAATTATTTGGTGTGAAGACAGATGACTCCAATAATCCAAAAACCGAGTGGAAATCGCATGTTTATTTCTGAAATGGACTCATGCAGTCTATAATTTATTTGAGAACTAATAATTACTCGGGCTGCCTGTGGCAGCGACGAGTCTTAAAATGCAAGTCGTTATTATTATTATTTATATTTTATTTCATGTAGCACGCGGTCTGCGCATGCGTTAAAGGTCAAATTCACACCAATCCGATTGCACTGTGCTGGTCACGCAACAATCGCCAGGTTAATTTATTTACATAATTGAATACAGTAAAATCAAGATGGCGGAAGACCCGCGAGGAACTTTCTCTCTAATTTGGAGTCTCATCTCTCAAATGTAAGCCAGTTTAATGTTTTATTTAACTTCACTCGTGCGAAAGCCTTCCAACAGGCTCAGGATATTTCAACTGGCGCTATTGACGGAGCCGAAGGACCGCGTTTTTTACCCAGATGGCCAGTGATTTTATATACGACACGTACGACGACCTGAAGCCAGTGAACTGGGGCCAGGATCCGGAAAGCTAAAATTCGAAGAAATAGATATTGGAATCTATAAGCCATCGGCTCGCTGTGCTGCATTTAAAACATCCGAGGAAAACATATTATTTTGGGTGAAGGCACTTCAAGACCAATATTACGAGTCTCTTAAAAACTGTCAGAGATTTAAATTTACCGTAAGTTGGATCAGAGAGTATTGAGATCAAGTTATTTCGTTCCAGCGAGGATATTGACCTAGCGGAAACGGTACAAGCTGTCGAAGGATTTTACTTATAATCATCCACGTCTACTTAACAACAGGAATAGTTATGTGCCAAGGCATGGGCAAAGATTGAGTTTCCCAGATTACAGATGAAAGTAGAGAACTTAATGAATGAAGAAACAGAGGTCACGCGCGACATGCTTGAGAACATGAACATGTTCAACACTTTATATTATACTAAGAAAACAAAACAAATTACAGAGCCTGCAAGTTCACAAGTCAATGAAAAACCCTAAGAGCCTGTAGTTTTGGATCAACATATCCTTGAAACTCCAAAAGCAACATACACATGAGTCAAATTCAAACCGGAAGAGACGGAATTCTTTAGATTATTCACGAGGATAAATTTGTTAGCCCGCAATAAGAACTCTCTCGCTGCTTTAAAGTGCCCCTACGATCAAATTTTGACATATCAATTTTTTCTCATATTCGTAAAGTAGAGTGGCTATATTATTACCAGTTCAAACGTTTTTCGATACGACGACGGGAAGTCTTATTTTTTGAACTCCGAATCTTGAATTTTACATCCGCCATTACGCGAACCCGCTCCTGTGGGCGAGGAATGCCTGGTCATTTTTTAGCGTACGTGACGTCATACACTTAAGGTTATCGTATACCTTCAGGGTACTGTTCCGGATAAAATTAAGTAGCGTCTCGAATATTCGTCGTATTTAGATAAATTATACCTCATTTAAAGCCTATAAAATTGGCTACAATGATATACCTAAGGTTTGTAATTTTGATAAAAGTTCGATTTTTAAATAAACTTCTTTTCCGAACAAGCGAGTTGGTTTCCAAGAGCTCCAACTCCACGGCAATTTAATGAATTTAAGATCTGTTTGCTTTTCTGGACTCCCACAGACCTTGTTTACGAAACTGTGTCGGCGATTGTGGAAATTCGAAGCCGTTCTGAAGATATTTTGGTCTTCGTGAAACTGCTAACGCGAATCCAAATATAGATGCGGGAATCGCTCTCAGCGCCTCTCTTTTAAAAATTAAAAAAATCGCAGACACAGGTTTTCAAGCTGATATCAATTGCGAACAATCTGTGAAAATTTGAAGTAATTCGCACAAATTCGCGTCGAGTTGGAGCTTTTTTCAAACTATGTTTAGAACGAAAATAGAAAGTCAAGAAAACGCTCTGAAATTAGCCGGCCGGCGAGACTGATTCTTTCAACCAGTGACTGGGAAATGTCACAGTCAAAACTTCCCACAACAACACGTGTGGCTACTTTTCCCATACAAACCTTCACGCGAACTAACATATGTAGTAAGAAAGTGTACCATTTTCCCGCTTTGAAAAGCAAACAAAACGTTTTGAATAGGGTTTGTGCATTGTACAGGACTGTAGCAATTTAACGAACCACAAAGCTGGCATTTCGCCCCATTTCGCTAAATGAATAATTCAAGCCTTTAGTCGAGTACCAAGAATACGGTTTGTAATTCTCTTCAAGGCTTATGCAAGGTGGTTTGTGTACGTTTTGAAGACAGAAGCTTCTCCATAATTGTTTGTATCACATGGAAATTAGCCGGTAAGACCGTACTAGTATAGATTGACAGAAAAATAAGCGGCTACGTTTGCTGAGAACATACATGTAGTTTATCATAAATAACTCATATTGCTGTTTCCTATAAACAGATAAACATATCGATGTAGTATGCCTTTTAATTTACTGCTAATTTTATTTTCAAGACAATAAACCACAGAAGAAACCACCAATATTATTTCATGAAGTACCTTGTTTCAGTTGTTTGTGTGTCAAACAGAAAGTTTGGTTCTGTGATAGCCACTGTAAAAGCTGCAGATCAGTCAGTTTCAATACATTGTTTTAGTCTCTAGTAAATTCTTATCATTCACGATTTCATGTTAGACAAGAGAGCGATTTAATTTTATAGCAATTACATTGTATTTTAGAATGTAGATTCGCCGGAAAATCTATTGCCGGGACACAGATAATTCTCGATCTCTCTCATTTACGAACTAGCAATTATCCGGGTTTCACTGTAAACCCGGCTGTAAACAATGAACAAACTTAGGACTTATAAACTGCTGATCATTACCTTAGTGATTTCTCCGCTGAATTCTCCCTGTAGCCCGGATCCAGTAACAGCACAACCTGAAAGCCGAACCAGGGAAAATACCCTGGGGGAAAATTACCCCCAAAAGATAAGAAACCTCTGCTAGCTAGCACTACTTACTGGCAGGCCACTTCCCAAGCGATTTTAGCGACTATTCATCGTCCAGCTTTCAACTCGGTCGCCAGCGGCTCTATTTCCCCCTAAATCATCAACATCCGGCAATAAATTTAAACAGAAAGACACATTACTATGTTCTGAAGAATCTGAGGCAGATTTTAGGTCGTTATTTACTAAACCACAGCAAAATTCGCAGTGTGAGTTTGTCGACAACATAAGAAGAAATGTATGGGTTCGAAGCAACTTGAGAACGATGCGTTAAGTGTATGACGTCACATACGCTAAAAAATGACTAGGCATTCCTCGCCCACGGGAACGGATTCGAGTAATGGCGGACGTGATTTTGACGGTAAACTCTCTTTAAAATGTGTGGTCTAATTGGCCCCATTCAAAAAAAATTCACTGATTTGGATATTTCTGCCACTGTTTGTTCTTATGGAATACAAAAAAGTGGCAAAAGAAATGGTCAAATTTCGTCGTAGTGGCACTTTAATGACCTTGATTTGTAAAATGAAGGCTGACCTAACTGATATGCGTAATGAATTCTTACTCTCGTCACATCAAAACGAAACTCAGTCATTTGGAAGACAAATTAGTGCAGCAAGATAATACATACAAGACCGAAATCAAGATGCTGTCATCGCGTATTATTGACATAGAAGTTTAAAATGGCGAGTTGAAAGCGGATATAATAAAGCTGAGATCCCACTTTCAAACTTTAAAAACAAAATCAAGAATACAAAAAAGAAGACAATGAAAGACCAAGGTCTCCAGTGTTCCGAGACTACCCAACCTACTGAAGCTTATCAGTTTGTTCAAGAGCCATCTTTCTTACATGACAACCCGATCCCTATTCATCAGAATACATTTTCTGTGCTAAATGACGAGAGTTTACAATCAGCTGACCGACAACTCACTACTAAAGAAAGGGACCATGAAGTACGGTAGTACGGTTAATTCTCGGGTTCAAAACAATGAATATATGCCTACTCAAATGCAGTGTGTTAAACGAGTAAGTAGTGTTTAAATTAAAAGGTCAACATACGAGAAAAACAAAACTATTAAATTACATATATACTAGAGGAGCAGAGAATGAAAGTCACCGCGCTACCGGCCACTAAAGACTGCTAAATTCAGCTAATAATTCTTCCCTTTGGTTATTACTAAGAGCATTTCAAATGAAAGTGTATTACATCTTCAATCTCATGTGGCCCGAGTGAAAGCCCAGATGGGCTCTTGTGTATCCTAAATTTCAAAGTTACATCATCTATTTAACAAATCGCACACATTTTGCCATTGTCTGTACTCGTATTGATCATAGAAATGACGCCATAAAATGTTCAAAACTCAAGTGGGACAACGAGCGTAGCGAGTTGTTTCACTGCAAAGTTTTGGACATTTTATGGCGTCATTTCTATGATCAATACGAGTGCAGACAATGGCAAAATGTGTGCGATTTGTTTTTTACAACGACGAAGCACTTATAGCTTCAAATGAGTGCGTAATAAACTGCTCTCGAGTCGAAAAAGGCCATTGAAAGTCAAAACGTAAACACTTCTAATTACCGTTGCCGAGAGAAAGCTTTCTTAGACAAATGGCTATTTGGTTCACCGATTAACTTCTGTAATTGATGGAATCATCATCATCATCATCATCAAACTTTATTTCGACACGGAATCCCGTTCATTACATGATGCTCTTCCAGAGAGCCGTGTATATCATTTACTAATAGGACACTTATATATAACCTAATCTATCAAAATAAATACTATTAAAATATATATACTAACTACCTAAAATTAAAGGAAAACTAAACTTATATATAAATACATTTGATTGTATTAAAAATTATTTAAAAATTGAACAATGGTAGTATTGTAGGCACTAGGCGGCACATTATTCCATAGCATTGAACCCCTGTACGAGAAACTCTTTTTGAGGGCTTCACTCTTTGGCCTTGGTAGGAAGCAGCTGTTATTAGATCGTCTTAAATTATGTTGGTGAATTGTGTTTGTGGGAGTGAATAAATCCGTCAGGTATTTAGGTACCTTTTTATGCATGGTTTTATACATAATACTCGCTAACTGGCGATTTCGTCGCTGTTCCAAATTTTGCCAACCGAGAGAAGCCAAGATGTCACTCGAGCGGGTTTCATAGCTTGAACCAGTGATAATTCTAGCTGCTCTGTTTTGAAGTTTTTGCAGTTGATCCGAAAGACCCTTGCCTAGACTACCCCAAACTGCACTACAATAATCAAAGTGGGAGGCAATCAGGGAATTATAGACAGAAATTAGTAAATTTTGAGGTAGGAATGGCTTAAGTCTTCTAAGCACTCCGAGGCCTTTAGCAATTTTCTTTGAAACGTTTACTATGTGAATGCATGTGAAATCCTTTCAGTTGTTTTATTTCTGGATCAGAAAAGTTATTGTTATATAATTAAAAACTTCTGAGCTCTGAGAGAACTACCCTGGATACCAGAGGCTCAAAATCGTCGGGGCGAGCGAAGCGAGACCAGCTGAAATCAAGCCGCAGTGACGAGCCTCTGGCCGCCCGAGTAGAGATTTTCGTTTCTTCCGGTACAGAATCTGTACCTCGTCCCCGATTGGTTGATTGAGTTGTGGCCATGGAAACTGAGGCATTCGGATCAAAGGAACAGTTTGATTGGCTTTCATCTTGAGATCGTGTTACAAACCGGTTCACGAGTCTTGACAGATTATACACAAACGCTAATGTTTCACAGTGCTGTACAATTTAGCCTCGAAATAAACGAGTTGAAGTCTGTTCATGTTCTTGAAGCGGCGTGATGTCTTCTCAGTACGGCCTACTGGCTAAGGAAAATCGCTGATTGGAGCAACTACAGAATTGATTTTCCAACTCATACCTGGTATTTGCTTCTTCCTTCACGTTCGCTGATTATCCAAAACGAGCAATTGTACTGGTGGTTTGCCCTCTATATGCCGTGATTTACTCCCACACAGAGCTAGAACAACGAGGAATCAAAGCATGCTCATTGGGAGATCCAAACATCAAACCCGACGAAGTAAATTGAGGAGAATTTTCCTTTATCTTCGCAAATCCAGACGACAGCATGTTTTATGAATCACACACTACTGCACCATGTGAAAGTGACATGCAAATTACCGCCGAGTCGAAACCAGTTTGACTGGACTTGTAAACATAAAAGCGAGGCTATGGGCACGAGATTGAGGCTGGCTATTCGAGCGGCCAGAGGGGCTCAACGGTCCTCGCGCAAAACAAAACTCCTTCGGGGAATCAACTCTTTCGATCGCGGCACATTACAGTATATTCGTACCTGAGCCCCTCTGGAACCAGGGTATGAGAGAACTAGTCTAGTCACAAAGTCTGACTACAATTACAAATTCGCCGAAACTTTCTCCACTCAAGAGAAAACTCTCATTTTGCCAAATGGCGCACTACAAAGAAGTTTGACTCACCGATTGACTTCTCCTAGTAATAAAATGCTTGCAAAATCCTCACTTTCTTGTTTTTGGAAGCGAAGTTAACATCCATCTCGCCATGAAAGCACTTTGCAAAGCTACCACGGCTTGCGAGTGACGTCATTTCATTGTATGTACTTATTTTGCATATAGCGGAGAGCCAATCAGAACGCGAGAAAATTGGATGTTGTTGTAAAAATGTATTTATAATTTCATTACAATTGGATTAATTTTATCTGAACTAAGTTTGGGCCTATAACAGAAAGATGGTAGCCTCCAGTTTGCTTAAACTGCATTCCAGTAAGCTCAGTGGTTAAGTGTCAGTCTGTTGTGCAGGAGGTAGTGGGTTCAAATCCTGGTGGGACCTTCAAATAAGTGGGAGAACTGGTACTGCCTTTGCTCTGACATCTGCAAATGGTTAGACCTTCATGTCTTCTTGGATCAGAATGTTAAATTGTAGGCCGACACTGAGAATGCAACCAAATCTCTGGTAGTGACCACCCTCAAGTGTGGTGGATATAGTTGTATACATAGAGTAAATGAGTTTGTCCCCAAGTAGCAATACCATGATGCTAAATACATTGACATTCTCCTCTGTTAGTAGTAGTAGTACTAGTTCCCTTGTTGCCACTATGTACATTTTATATATTAATATTCAGGCTAAATATAGTAGATTACATACATAATCATGACTGCTGCCTTAAATTCTTTTGTTGTTGTTGTAAATGGATGGGTAAATAATGCATGTATTAGCAACTTCCCCCAGGGGTGGATCCATGGGAACCTGTCAGAATTAATTGTTTGTTGCCCATCGGTGAGGGGGAAAAGCTCACTTTGGTTCATAGATCAGGAACCTTGTATGAATTTTTACTAATTGCTGTGTTCCATACCAGGGGATTTGATTCGAGTTTGATTTTGTATTTGTGCAAATCCCCAGGGTACCTGGGGGTTGACCCCTGGTGCAGTAGCTGCCAGTAAATATGCAAAGCTACTGATACAGTGCAAAACTGAATGCTAAATCACTGGGAGGAAGTTCAAAGAAACATTGCATGTGTTATTTTAAAGACTTGTTGTTGAGGTTTTACTTGGCCTCTTGTATAGGCAAATCCTCGTTTACGTTTTTTCCTTATTAGCATACATCAAACTTCAAGCAACATAGATATAAACAAACAGAGTCCATAAATCGAAAGAGATTGACACACTTGATAATGACCGAAAATTTTAGAATGATAAAATAAATTTATTTTGAGGAACAAGTATTTAAAAATAGCAAAATTTACAAATAATGTATGGCTGTCAGCAACTTTTGCCCCCCAGCCCATTTTACAGTTTTGAAAAGTCAATTTCTCTGTAAATATTTAACATATCAATCTTACATTTTTGGTGATTACTAAGTTTAAAATTCTCTTTCAACTGATGTACTCTGTTTGTTTGTAGCTTGAAGTTTAATTTATGCTAATGAGCAAAAATGTAAACAATGACGTCAGCAAGGATTCGCCTATTCTTCCCTGAAAACCAAGCGAAACCATGTGAAATCAAACTTGTTTGATAAAGAGTTGTTAGCAGAGCAGGACAGAATTAACCATTCGTGTTCACTATATTATCACTGGTCTTGTGTTGCTACATATATATTGTCTCAAACATATGTAGCTACTGTTATAAACATGGCTGCAATTTGTTTTCTGTTTTCCATGGCAGTTATCATCCCAGGCACTCTAAAATAGGATTATTTTTACATAACTAATATAATATTTTTATTATATGGCTTCTCTGGAGACAGAATCACAATTCTTCTTAAAAATAATTTATATATGTAACTCTTGTAAAAATAATTCAAAATAATTTATTATTCTCCCAAAGGCTAAAACAATTGCAAGTGTAAAATACTTTTTTAATCAAACCTGCAAAGAATACCAACTACTCCTTGTTGAAATTCCATATGGCCCGAGTAAAGGCTGGTACAGCCTCTTGTTATTATTATTATGCAGACATTTTAGATCATATGCGTCAAAGAGAACAGTTTAAGGCACATGCAAAACAAACATGCTCGCTTGTAAAATGTATAAAACGCTTAGGAACCAGCTTGTTAAAATGATCACCAATGCTAAGTCAGCTCACATGAAAGACGAAATCATGAAAAGCATGAACAATCCTAAAAGGCTGTGGAAAACATTCAAGCGTGTAGTACCCACAAAGCCAATCTCGTCGGCACCTCCATTCATTGTAGTAGATATCAACAAGTTACTGACCCCGTCGCAATGGCCAACGCTTTTAATGAACATGTAACATTTCACGCACATACAATCCTCCATTACAGCCGATACTCCTCCTAATGAACACATTCAAGCCGATATAAACAAACGCCTGTCGGACTTTATCAACTCCCGCATTGATGACTCCATACAATTTGACATTCCGCCGATCACTATTCACCATGTCGAAGAAGATTTGAAACACATAGCAGTCAATAAAGCTACTGGCTCAGACGGGATCGGAATTAACGTGTTAAAGGATGCACTTCCGGCGATAGCCCAAAGCCTGACTCACATCTATAACGCTAGCATTGCAAATGGTATCTTCCCAAACAACTTCAAAAAAGCAAAATTATCACCTGTCTACAAAAAAAAATCCTCCCATGACAGAAATAATTATAGGCCAATTTCAGTCCTGATTATTATTTCAAAACCTATGGAAAGGCATGTTGCACCCTCTTACCTCAACTACCTGTGTTCCCACGGCCGGGACTCATATACAGTAACCAGTCTGCATACCGCCCTCACCATTCCTGTGAAACAGCTCTTTTAATCCTTACGGACAATTGGCTCAAGGCTATGGACAATAGTAACTTAGTAAGAAGTCTTATCTCTGTCATCATTCACAGAGATGCTCCATCTTTGGGTCGTTATCTGACCCATTAACACTGTCCCAAGGCATCCCACAGCGTTCAATCCTAGATCCCGTCCTTTTCTCTCTCTACATGAACGATCTACCCCTGTGCCTACCCAGTACTAACGTTGAGATATACGCTGATGACACGACACTGTGGACGGCTGATGGTAGCACCGATATCATCCAACGTGACCTACAAGTGAGCCTTGATAGTGCGAGCAGCTGGTTTGCGTTAAATAAGATGACCCCCAACACAAAGAAGACGAAGCAAATACTCATTGCTACCAGACAAAAACTGCAGCACATAAACAAATCCCATCTCGATCTGTACCTTAATGGAAAACTAATAAAGGAAGTTGATGATGAAAAACTCTTAGGTGTTAAGATTGGCAAGCACCTTAGTTGGGTCAATCATACGGACTATGTAATTCACAAGTTGAACTCTACCTTACTCACTCCTGCAGAAAATTGCTATTCAATGCAATTGTTAAGCCCATATTTGAATATTGTTGTACAGTTTGGGGCAACACCTCTAATGAACAATTATTAAGAATACCAAGAATACAAAAACGTTGCGTTAGACTGATTCTAGATGCAAGCTTTAATGATAGGTCAGTAGAACTTTTTAACAAGTTGCACTGGATTCCTGTTGACGATCTCGTGCGCGTGAAGAAGCTGTGTATGATGTTTAAGATTGTTAGTGGAAAGTTACCGGAGTACTTTAATAACTATGTAAATTATTTAAAAGACACTCGCAATCACTGCACTAGAGCGTCGTCTAACCTTGGGTTAGTCGTACCTATAAAATGCCGAACGAATTCAGGGCTTCGCACATTTCATGCGAGCGGCACTCGATTATGGAATGCCATTAGTAGCGATGCGAAAAACATGTCCCAACTAAGTAATTTTAAGAAACATTTATTCAACAACATTTTATCTAATAACTTCAAACATAAACATTTTAACATCACAAGAACATTTTATTTCAGTATTTAGTCTACTTTTAGGACAAATTGCAAATTACAAATTCTCTTTTACAATTAAGTTTCTATATTGTAATTCTTATCTAGTTTCTATATTGTAATTCTTATCTAGTTTTAGTTTTTATAATGGGCCGCAACGTAAACTACTGGGTCGCCAGTAATTGTGTTTCTTACCCAATAAAGACTATTAAACCTGGCTGTTCAACCGGTTGTGCCCTACGTTCGTCTAAACCCTAGGTTTTATTCCCTATCAGAATAAACCAACTAGTGGACTATTAAAAATCCTGCATTCTGATTGGCTACTCTACTATAGGTCTATTTGTGATAGCCCATGATAGAGAAAAACAGCACGCATTTTCAAGAAATAATAAAAAAAATTCAACTTCAATTGATTTTTTTCTATTATTTTCTACTGTCCGACTAGTTTAGTTAGTTTTTTCTAAAATAATTAGACCTCTCGCCCTCATGGGCTACGAGTTAAATAGCCCATTCGGCTGCGCCTCTATTGATTCGTAGCCCATTCGGGCTGCGGGTCTAATTGTTAAATGTCCTATTTGGGTCTATTCCCTAATGTCCTATTCGGGTCTATTCCCTAATGCCTATTCGCTCGTGTCCTATTCCCTAATGTCCTATGCGAGCCTAATGTCCTATTCGGGCCTATCCTTTTACATCCTATTCCCTATGATCTGATGTCCTATTTCCTATGATGTCCTATACCTAATGTCCTATTCCCTAATATCCTATTCAATAATGTCCTATTCCCTATTTATTTTATATGTCCTATTCCTTTATTTATAATAATAATAATAGTTTATTTCACCACATTCGCAGTCAGGGCCTGAATTACAGTGGTATTCAGCAGACATATAAGAACATTACGATAATATACGAGGTTCCCACATTCGAGCGTCGACACCCCTATATTAAACTATTTAAATCTAACAGTCACAAAGTCATTATATCTATTGGTCCATCTAACCACTTTATGATATGAATACGTATCACTCGAACGTAAAATATATAGCCATGATGGACTTCGGTTAGCATACTAATATAACAATAAAAACATGTACTATAGAGAGGAAAACAGAAATAAAGTATCTAGGTGTTTTTATTGATGAGCATCTAAAATGGGGTGCTCAGCTAAAGCATATTGGCAATAAAATGACCAAAAATATAGGAATAATATCTAAACTCAGACATTTTGTATCTATACATATGTTGAAACAGCTTTATTACACACTGATATATCCTAATTTAAATTATGGTGTAATGAGTTGGGGTTCTGCCTGCCAGTCTAGACTGAAACAAATTAAAGTGAAGCAAAACAAGTGCCTTCGCTCAATTTTTTTTGCTAATAGAATAGAAAATGCCACCCCTTATTTTCGACTTCTAGAAATCTTAAAACTTGAGAATATTTTTAACCTCAAAATATCATCCCTTGTTCATAAAATAATACATGTCAAAATAGGAATTCCTGCTGCCCTCTCTGATTTAATTCTTTCTGCATCTGAAGTTCATTATCACAACACTAGATATGCTTCTAAACGAAACCTATACAGACCAGCTTCCAGAACAAATTATGGCTTAACTAGATTCAAAGTAGTGGCATCAAAGATATGGGAAGTAGTACCAACAATGATTAAATCTTTACCTCACAATGGTTTCAAAAAACAGTATAAGCTCTTCCTTCTTGACAATCAGTTATGATAGAACAACAACTACATGTAATATACTGCTATTCTTGTTATATATCCCTGTTACTGAACAGTATAAATAACACAGTATTATGTAAATTTCATTAAGCTTATAATATGTAATTACGTAATACCAGTATTACATAAACATGTAAAACATATCTTATTATGCAATGTAAATATTATCCCACACTTCCTCTATTTCTCTCTCTCCACTTTTCTAATTCCTATACCACACTTGCACTATAGATAAGACTCTAAACTACTACTCTCTCTATTACTCTTTCTCTCTCCACTTTCCTAATTTCTATACTCACACACGCACTATAAGACTCTAAACTATTACTTATCTTTCTCCCTCATTAACTTCATAATGGTAGCTAGTGGCCAACTCGAAAGCTTCTGCTCCTTTGGCCACTACACACTCTTCTACTAAAAATCTACTTATACCTAACTCCATCTTTTCTATTTTATATTATTTGCTATAGTGATATTTACTTTTTACAAAATAGAAATAAGTGTGAATAAAATGAACTTGAACTTGAACTTGAACATACTTGTCCAATACTATGACAAATTTATGCATAGCATTGTTTTGTATTTTATTGTATTGCTTCGTTCTACTATTGTATTGTATTGTATTGTATTGTTAAGCTATTGTTATGTCGATATAATACAATGCTATGCATAAATTTGTCAGAGTATTGGACAACCCTCTCGGTTAGGGGAGCAAGGCAGAACTTTAAAGGCGTGATCTTACAGGACCTATGAATGAATTTCACGCATCCTCGTCCCGCCGTCCATATAGCTTAGCAATACCAGCCTGACAAAGGGCATCATGGTACTCTGAATTTGGAAATATAATAATGTATATCCTATTCCCTAATGTCATATTTCCTAATTACATATTCCCTAATATTCTATTCCCTAATTTCCTATTGCCTAATGTCCTATTCGGGCCTATTCCCTAATATCCTATTCAATAACTTTCAATAATGGATGGTGGTGGTGGTTTTATTTAGTGGTGGGTGGTGGTGGTGGTTAGTGGTGGGTGGTGGTGGTAGTTAGTAGTGGGTGGTGGTGGTAGTTAGTAGTGGGTGGTGGTGGTAGTTAGTAGTGGGTGGTGGTGGTAGGTAGTAGTAGGTGGTGGTGGTATTAGTAGTAGGTAGTAGTTAGTAGTAGTAGTCGATAGCAGTATAGAAGTAGTAGTAATGTATAGTAGTATAGCAGTAGTATTGAGCAGCAGCAGTAGCAGTAGTACTGAGCTGCAGTAGTGGTAGTAGTAATATCATTATTATCGTAAAACGGGCGAGCCTTGCTGTCCCAGTAGAACAGTAGAAATTATATATTATACAAATAGCTATATATTTTGTCACCCAGCTTGATTAGCTTTTAAGTTATTTTGGGTGGCAATTACCGTATATCTGTTTTGTGTTGTTCATTCTTATAATTATTGTAATTTATAATCCAAGGTAATGAAGTTGTTGTTGTTGTTGTAGAATGTCAGAAACTCTAAAAGCATAATGGCTGAAACAACAAATGTGTTTTAGATACATTTAGATAAGTATTTTTGACTCTTTAAGGATCTCAAAGAACACTTTACATTGGATGGCTTGGACGCAGTAAGGGAATTCGCTTCTCAGTACACAGACCTGAACAAACCAGCTGTCAAGTTCGCCATTTTCAAGATTGAAAGTAAATCAGGAAGAGATGTTGTTGTACCGGACATGGTCAGCGGTAAGATCGAAACCGAAACCAAGGAACAGGACAAGAAGTGGTACGAGAGAATGCTCACTAATCTTACTGATACCGAACCTCGTTATTTTGTTTTCAAGACCAGTATGATTAAAGTGGGTTATCCTTTCAAGTTCCTCTCCGTTACCAACTGGTAAGTGAAAAAGATATTCAAGTTAACGGGTAGTTTCTGTAAACGTTAGTGTAGGTCTGCTACGACGGATAAGTTACTCACGGAATTTATCAACTAAGTCTAAGAGTCAGATAGAGTTGGCTAACCGCATACGCTAAGCGCACCGCATGGGAAGCGAGTTGCAGCCGACGTCTTTCGCACTTTCCTGGCGATTAAGAATCGGAGATATTTTATGCACCATTAAGAGAGTACCAACTTTCTGGGTTAGCCATCTCTGGATGGGCGAAAGTAGGATTTGGTTGACAACTGACTCACGACAGTCGCTGAGTTCTGGCGTTTGTAAGCGCACCGCGGGTTTCAAGAGAAGTCAGTCTTCTAATTTCATTTAGTAGAGCCGGCGATCGATTCCACGTCGTTGTTTTGTCTTCAAAAACACTTATAAGAACAATATTTTTCGATCCAAATGGTTCTGCACTTTGTCGGATAAGGTTTTATCCTTTATGTAGACGTTTTCTGTTTGTGGAACTATGGAAAAAAGTGTGATTCAGGCCGCCTAATTAAGTAAAATTATTATAGTCAAAGTGAAGAGTAATACCGACTGTAAATGTTTTTAAGTTTAGAGTTTTAGAATTCATGTTACGTGTATCTTTAATAATAAGTTAGAAGAGCTAATACTTCACACTGAAACATTCCTATGACTAATATTGTATCTTCCAAATAGGTTATTTTTCACTTTAATTTGCTGCTGAATAAACATTCGCGCCAACTCGTATTTACCGCCCTACCCAGTAACCATAGCAACGTAGGTCTCCACCGATCAGAACGATGGTATCACTGTTATGCCTGTTATTGACTCTTTTATTATATTTTTTTCAAGGTTGCCATTAACTGCATGCAACATTGTTAGGGATCGGTATGACAGAAACTGGGACGAATTCAAGAAGATCTTCAGAGAAAAGATCGACGTCGTTCTGATTTACATCGCAAAAGATCGCGAAGACATGGCTTATGAGTGAGACCAAGAAATACTGAAGTGACGCAACGGCGGGGAAAAGGAAAATGAAAATATTAACTGGTATCCCGCAGAGAAAACGCAAGTCATTTTCGCAAGTCATTTATAAATACCAATTAAAAGACATAAGGATAAGCGCTACTTCCGAGACTAATATATTACAAGATATTAATTATATCAACTGGGACAGAATTCTAAATCAAGGCAAGGATCTAAATGAGAAGACAGCTGAAGCAATAAATACCATAATCAGAATTGTTGACAATCATGCACCTTTTAAAGGTAATCCCTCGAAGCAAAATGAAACAGATATTAACTAAACCCTGGATAACTAATGGAATGCTGAAGTCCATAAAAAAAAGAAAAAAAAGCTGTACAGAACTCAATTTCTCAGCAATGAA
Source organism: Actinernus sp. WN-2022 (assembly GCA_030867875.1). Taxonomy (NCBI): domain Eukaryota; kingdom Metazoa; phylum Cnidaria; class Anthozoa; order Actiniaria; family Actinernidae; genus Actinernus; species Actinernus sp. WN-2022. Next base: position 23,526,944 of record JAOWCC010000853.1, on the reverse strand, counting down.
TCAGTGGAAATTAACCAATACAAACAGTATACCAATGTATTAAATCAGATTAAAAAATACAACTAAGAAAGAAATCAATATTACAGTAAACACTTTTTGTTGTGTAAAAACAATCTAAAGACAACATGGAAACTTATTGGCACATTGATTAAAAGGAAAACTAAGGGCCAAACTTATCCCACAAGACTTATAAGAAATGGTAATAGCTATACAAATCAAATTGATATAGCTGAACAGTTCAACAATTTCTTTACTACCGTGGGCCCAAACTTGGCTGATCAAATTACTGAACATCAGAACATTAACCCAGCTCAGCTCATTAATAATGTGCCACCAACTAGTTTATTTCTAGCTCCAGTGACAGAAGCTCAAGTCTACTCACTCTTCTCTAGTCTAAATGACGGCAAAGCCTCAATTGACATCCCAAATAAATTGATAAAAATTGCCAGTCAACCTCTCTCTATTCCTTTGACACAAATTTATAATGAATCAATTGAAACGGGTATTGTACCTGATATCTTTAAACTGTCTAGGAGAACTCCAATTTACAAAAGTGGTGTGACAACAGACCCAGGTAACTACAGACCTATTGCTATACTTTCTCCCTTTAGTAAAATCTTTCGAAAATCTTAGAAAAACTTGTTTATAATTAATTTTATTTTTTTTCTTGAAAAACATAATATATTATTTCAGTATCAATTTGGTTTTAGAAAAGGATATTCCACTGAACAAGCCATTCTTGAAATTACTGACAGTTTAAGACAGCAATAGATAATAAGCAAATTACTTGTGACATATTCCTGGATTTCTCAAAAGCTTTTGATACTGTCAATCACAACATTCTTCTATCAAATTAAATAAATATGGAATTCGAAACTCACTTTTTTTTCTACCCTTATTTTCTTCTCCATTATTTACTTGTAACTCATGCTTTGTAAATATATCCTGTAAATAGTGTGAAATAAAAAAAAAGGTAAATGGTACTGAACCAGTTGAAACGTCGAACCTTTCGTGAGCCGAACCTAAGTTACTGCAACACAGTATGGTCCTCAACTTATGTTACAAACCTGAACAGGATATTTCTTTTGCAGAAACGCGCTGTGCGGGCCCTGACCAATTTTGAATTTCGGGCGCATACTGCTCCTTTATTCGCCCATTTGAATATACTTGACATCTTCAAACTTAACTCATTTCAAATCGGTAAATTTATGTTCTCATACCACCATCAACTGTTGCCGCAGTCTTTTCACCATTTATATACAACAAATGATCAAGTGCACAACTATAACACCAGATTGGCATCTAATTATCGACCTCATGCATGTCGTACCAATATTAAGCAATTTACTATTTTATACCAAGGTCCAAAAGTATGGAACTCGCTGCCCTCTTCTGTCACAAATTCCACTACCCTAATTTGCTTCAAAAAAGGACTGTTCAATTTTCTACAAAGATTGTTATTTTTTTCTCCTGTTGTTACATACTGAATCGGTCATGACGCGCCTACGCTGTCCTTTTATTTTCATTCTATCTCGAGGAGGCCACCTCCTCGCCACTATATCAATTGTATCATGTATTCATGAACTTCAATTATTTATATATATATATTGTTATGTATGTATTCTATGTGTGGCAAAGCGCAAATTTAAAAAAAGTTTCTTTTTGGTTCGACCGTTTCCTCGGGCTACGGTTCGGACGAATTTTATCCGGTAAAAAACAATTCCGCAACAGTTGTTTTTACACGATCTGTACCGGGATAATTCAACACCAGCACAGGTACGGAACTAGACGAGGTGGTCTAAAACTAGTCCGGTAGAGTACGGACTACGGTCATGGGACACTGTTTTGGGATGCACCGTCACACGCCAATCACTCCAACTGCACAAAAGGTCTGCACAGATAATAATGGACGTTGCATGGGATACTCCTTCAGCAGGACTATCGAGCATCTCAACATTACTCCATTCAATATTTATTGAAAGCAATATTTAAACATTCCAGTTCAGCAAAGCTGGTTTGAATTGAGTCCTATGTAAATACAAATTAATGCATTACATACGTGTCAACTTAATCTTAGGCTAGTTTTCAAGGTTTTTCGATAAGAAGCCAAATATATAGACCAGTTTACAGTCCATGCGCAGTAACCCGTCAAATAAACAAAGGATTTGTACTACTGTGCGCATGCATGAACCGTAAACTGGTCTATTGACATTACTCTGAGGAAAACAAATGTAAATTAGCAATTCTCTTGCCGGAGTAGATCATTAAAGGCTGGGTTGCACTAGCGACGGAAACAGAAGAGTAAGCGGAAGCACAAGGAGCCTTACGTGAAAATCAAGAAACGGAGATGTAAGCAGAAGGGTAAGCTCGACGGACGCATAAGCAGAAGGAACGGAAGGATTCCTACTTCTTACGTCTCCGCTTCAGTCAGCTTTCGTAGCTTCTGTTCCAGTGAAAACTTGTTAAACGTAAACAAAAGCGGAAGCAGAATAATTTAGCCAATCAGAATGCTCATTCCCAGGCCCTTAGCAATGTAAATATAGGATGTAAGCGAGGTTTTCGCTTCTGAACGAGGCTCCTGCTTCCATCGTGTTGATTTTCACTAGAACATAAGTTTCTTATGCTTATGCTTATGCTTATGCTTAGCTTCCGTTTCTGTTTCCGTAGCTAGTGAAACCCAGCCGGGCTTAATGTTTAACCAAAGGTTGGTGAAATGCTGCCATAATGCCATAACAGTTGAGGCCTCAAGAGACAGGTGACTGAAAATAGGTATTAAAAACACATTTTTCAAGAGTATGAGCTAGAACCTTTACCAAACTATGTGCAACGTAGTACATCAATAGGGGTACTCTAGGGAGCTATGCTCATTCCACACACACTCCTTACTACATTCATATATTCTCTGCACTCAACGCTCAACCCACATCTTGATTTTTGGAGGAAGGAAAACCAAAGAACCTGGAGAAAAACCCTGAGATGTTGGGTGAGAATCAACATACAACGATCTACATACAAACATATTTATTTGATAAAGCGTTTGAAAATGAGATTGGCAGCATAATTCTGATGTGGACCTGCTAGAAGTAAAATCTAATACAATATATTATTTACAATAACTAAACGTAAGAGTGATCTAATTACTAGTTACAATCCTAGGATAGCCATAAGTAATAACACAATTGTATGTGCAATTGTAAAATTCATTAATAATTCATTGCTTACCCAAACGCAGCATTCGAGTCACATGGTACCTCTGTATATCCCCATACTGTCTCAGTAAGTAAAAGCACGGGGAGGGTTTGAATAGACAGCAGGGAAAGGCTGGGGTTCATGAATAGGACGTTTGCATGATGGCGTCACATACTACAACTACCAGAACTCTTTGCGCGGATTCTTTTGTTCCTCTAATTTGGACCTTTGTCTTGGAATTCTCAAAGGAGTTGATAAATTTGAATGAGAAAAAGAATTTGAAAAGGATTCTGATAGTTGTAGTAAAATGACGCCATCAGAAAATGTCCTATTAATACATAACTGTAATTAGCTTAATTAGTATTCTGTAATTTAACCTGATTACAATTCGGTAACAATTTGATTTAAGTATTTCAAGTTTAATTTCTATTATATTTATTTTACAGTATTTAATACAGCAACAGCGAATGTTCGTGTAAACAGTATTTTTAAGGCGAGAACATCTTCTTAGAATCAACCATAAAATCAATAGTGCAATTTTTAAACACTGAAATTTGGCATTGGTAGGTTTGCTAAAACGTCGTCTGACAAATCCAATAAATCTGAAAAAATATCATCGACAGTAGGTAATCCCTGCGCTCTTTTTACTTCTGCGGAGTAACTACAGAATACTCTGCATGCCACTTCAGGATGTATACTAATGATAATTATTTTCCATTTGCTTTCCATTGTTTCCTTACGAAGCTTACCCAACCATTTTAACAAACCTTAACCACACATTCCTGAAGTGGCAGGGTATTCTGCAGTTAAGCCCACTCCAACCGTCCACTTGAAAGTGCTAATTATTAATGATTTGTACAAACCGTTACCACCTCTCGTGGCTAATGAAAACTAACTGCATTCATATCGGTGTCAATGACTGAGTAAGAACAAAAGTTAAGATTTCCCTTGAGAACTGAAATGGCTTATTATTCATTTAACCGCCAACTGAATATTCTTCTGGAAAATGTAACTAACTGCATTCATATCGTTGCCGATCAATTAAAGAAAGAACAATTTGTTAAGGGGGGGGGGGGGGGGGGCTTACAGTTGAATGCGCTTTTTTGCCACGTTTGCGTAGTTTTCACGCTATTTCTCATTGGGATTGTATTATTTTAAATTCGCTTCATTTAAGTTGCAGTTGAAGGTTCGCTTAGTTTATTAGAATTTCTCTGGATTTTTTCATGGCTTTCATAAGGAAAAATTGGGGGAAGGTTTTGATTTATAACATCTACGATATAACGCGCGCTCTGATTGGTTGCCTAGCCATGAGGAAAAAACGGATTGTGCTGATTGTGCACGCTCTGACGGCACAACCTGGGGATTTTTATTCACAATTTTTACCAAAACTTTGAGCTCTTTGAAAAATACACGAGCGTATTGTATATACGTTTGATACGAATGCGACGTGACCTTCCGATATCCCTCTCAAAATTTGAGGGATGTAGTTGTGCTGGGAAGAGTGTGTTTTCAGTTTTCTGAGCACTTCCGTTGACGGGCTTACGTGTGTACAAAGTTTCGTAAATACAGAAGAGGAATTAATTGTTTAGCCTGATAGGATAAGGTTAAGTGTTGCTACATATGGGCGAAACTCTCCTGTCATTCAAATTGGCTATCAGCCGACTAGTACGCTACTTAGAATTTAACTGATTGTGCGTGTGTATAAAACCGTGATCTGACTGTGTGCGTAATAATAGCGATGGACAGTCATCTAGTTTTGAACCAGAGTAAAACCAAGGGTTTGCTCTTTGGAACAAGACAGAAATTAGACAACACCGCAGATTTCGTTCTTCAACTTCAAGGCAAAAGAATTGAAAAGAATGTGATATAAAGTGGTAAGCTGTAGTGCTAAGTGTTCAGAATTGAAAGACTATCCAAGTTTAATTACCTAGGTGTTATACTTGATGAACAGCTTGTATGGAAAGAACATACTGACATTATTTGCTCTAAAGTAAATAAGTGCTTGGGCCTGTTATCACGCATGCGATCTTGTCTTACTGTCCGCCGGCTGTAGCAACAACATGCAGCGGTTGCAAAACCGAGCTGCCCGTATCATTCTTAGGCGTAATTCATCTAGAGACGCTTTTAATATTTTACATTGGGCTAACTTAGAAACAAATCGTAAAATACACAAATGTGTTCTTGTTTTTAAATGTTTACATAACCAAGTTTCACCACACTTAGGTAATTATTTCACTAGAAATTCCGGCTTTCGTACTTACAATACAAGAAGAAAATCTGACCTCCATCTACCTACACCGAAACTTAGCCTTGGAAAACGTACGTTTAGATTTTCTGGATCAATACTTTTTAACTCACTTCCTGTTAATATTAAGGGCCCATTGACATATTTCGTTGCTATGCAACACCGTTGCTATGCTCGCAGCAGCAGATGCGATTTTGACTTCCGGTTTTTGCTAGCCTGAGAAAACCACAGGGAGTCCCTAACCGATACTCGGAATATTGGAAGATTGGATCGAAACATTAGTTTTGATGCGTGTGGGTTACCTGTGGTTTCTTTGCCGCGCGAGAGTGGTAGTGAATTTATCGTTGTCTGTTTGTTTTTATCCCAAAATTGTTCATTCGCAGCCTAAAATTTGGAGAATAAAGTTATCTGGCTGCAAAATGAACCAGCTAAATGTGTAGCTTATTTATTATTCTGTAGTTTGCATTAGTTTTAAGACACCAGATAATGTTTTGAGCGAGATTTAAGCGTTTGAGTTCACCGATAGCTGTTTGCTGATTTTCGCTATTGATCCAAAAATTGTACTTTCTCATCCAAAAAATGGACAATGAAGTTATCTAGCTGTAAAACAAGCCCGCTGAATGTGTAGCTATTATTCTGTAGCCTGTATTAGTTTGAAGACATTGGAGAATGTTTTGAACGATATTTAAGCGTTTGAGTTCACGGACACCTGTTCGCTCATTTTCACTACTCGGTATACATGCATCAGGAGTTCCGGACTTCCGGTTGGATCACACTACATTCTGGGTAGGTAGGCTCAGAAAAGTGGGCATCAACTTCTAGATCGGCCATATAATATTGGATTTGAGTGCAGTCCATTTTTGCTCCTTGGCAAGTTCAAAAACTTACTACCTAATACACGGAATATCTTACCTTTACAGATTCTTCAGTTGGGAGTTCTAAGTCGATGTTTAAGCTTTAGAACGGGATTAATAAAGTTTCCAAGTTGACTGCGCTCAAATCCAATATAGCCGCTCTGGAAGTACCCAGAATGCAGTGTGATCCTACCGGAAGTCCGGAACTCCTGATGCATGTATAAGTGACATATGTTTTATACAATAGTCAAGGGCACCCAACGAAGTTTTCGGTTAAAAAGCTGTTCGGGAGAGTAAGTTAGCCTAAAACTTTCGGATTTGAAAAAATTGTCCCTAGTAAATTGTTTTCTGAAATACTGGCTTGAAAATTTGTTTTCAATCCATAGAAAATTATAGAAGAAAAGGGAGAACAAGAGGTTTCCCCTAAAATATTCGTACGTATTCGTCTGATCAATAGAGTCGGAACGATCCGGAGAAAAACATTGGTTAGAATTTTAAAAAAAACATTATCACAAATCATTTAGTGAAGCGGCCACCTAAAGTTTTCGAGAACACATTTTCATTCCCTAAGAAATTCTGACATCTAAAAACCGAAGGAATAAACCTTTAGCAAATGGAGGTCACCGAAAAGAATTGCCTAAAGGAAAAAAGAACCCCTACAAAATTCGTCCCTCCACAAAACTTTTCAACATGAAGTTACTTGGGCTAAAAAATTCTTGTTTATGTTCTAGACTACTAACAAATTCGTAGGCCGGGAATATTTTGCCATAGAATTTTCGGTTGACGCGATTTCCACCTAGAAAATCCGGCGAACAGCTAATAGCTTTCTAGAATACGTCAAAAGACATAGTAGGCGCCTTAAAATGGCTAGATAAGCTGCACACAACTGGTTTCAAACGAATTTCAAAAAGTACTCGTTGGGTGCCCTTGAATAGTAACTGACACATAAAAGGAAATTACGAAATAGGTTTGAAAAGATTGTGCAGATACGAATAACAGCCGACAATAAAGGTCAAACGATGAAATAGAATGAATAGAATGAATAGACGTGATGAAATGTAATTTCACCGTTTGACCTTTATTGTCGGTAGCCTGCTTGCCGGCTCTCCTGTAATTTTTTTCGGTCGTTTCTTTTCGGATTGGGTCGGATTGGGTCACCTGTGGCATGCGGTCAAAATGGGGCGAGGACAAAAATGAAGGGAGGGGGAGGGGAAGGGGAAAGGAGGGGAAGAAAGGAGAGCCTGCACGAATGCCATTGTTTTCGGAATGCCATTGTTTACCGTTCGTCCACGAACGGAAAATTCCCATTGGCTAGAATGTGACAGGTGTCAAGTTTGACATTAAGCACACACAAAACCGAATCCCGTGTGACATATGTAGTTACATCGGTCGTAACACAAATGGAGACATTTCCATTCGGCTGAAGTATTACTACTTTCACACTGGTCTCCTTCGTTTCTGTAACAACATCAATATTTAAATGTTGAGTGACCACTTCATCGGCACTTTACTCCTGTTGAACTTGAAACAAATACTTTCTCGACGACCGCGAAGAAGTCGTTTTTAATTGGTAAATATTCAGACCGTGGTTGTTTTCTTGCCAATGGGCTTCGATCGGGTGTCAAAACTGTTGTTGGTAGCTGGCGTTTGCTACGAATGGCTTCAGGACTAGGACTACTGCAGCTTTCTCCAGCTTCACTTTATTTACAAAGTTTTTCACGTAAAAGTACAAATCATTGAGAATTCTAATCTTCCTCCCACAGGGGTTACAAACTCGACTCGATAAACCAGGAGAATTGACAACACGGCTTCCTTCACGTTTGCATTTGGAAGGAATTAAAAGATTATCCTTAGAAATAACTCCAGAACAACCTGGATCAACACTTGCAAAGGCGACAAAAATCATCCACGGATATTTCGACCTCTCTTACTGGTAATTACTTTCTTTGGGGTTTCTTCTTGGTCCACATGCACCTTTCCCCTCCCCCTCCCTTCATTTTTGTCCTCGCCCCATTTTGACCGTGTGCCACAGGTGACCCAATCCGAAAAGAAACGACCGAAAAAAAATACAGGAGAGCCGGCAAGCAGGCTATATTGTCGGCTGTTATTCGTATCTGCACAATCTTTTCAAACCTATTTCGTAATTTCCTTTTATGTGTTACTATTGTATAAAACATATGTCATCGATTTTGTAATTTCCGCTCATAGTTACGTAATTAACAATTTATATAAGCCTTGTATCCATTTGTGACCTCCACTGTAAAATAAACCTGAAGAAGGCTGGTACTGGCCAGCCAAAATATCGCATTAATCTCGACAAGCGTTGTATTTGATCAGCATTGCAGCAGTCTTCGGATACTTTATCATTATAAGGTAGGGGCTCGTTTTGAAAATTCGTCATATACAAATTTGCATCGTATTTTCCCGCCTAATTTTTCGCAACCGTGGTTTCTATGGAAACGGTATCTCTCGTAGGTTTAAGCAACCAGTTTCTACAATTCTGTAAGTTTTATGATTTTTACTTGAAAGGTGGTTAAGAAAACACGAAGAAATGATTTTGCCTCGTTTTCATGTTCAAACCGAGCCTTAATACACTTGAGAAAGATAAAAACACTAAAAATAACTGATAGAATCAAGGGAAATCAGTGCAAAAGGTTTAGAAGAAAAAAGAAGATAACGGAAAATGAAAAAAGAGAAACAAATTATCATCAGCAGGTTTTATCAGTGCGCGCGCAGGTAAGCCCTTTTTCAGGCACGTCGCTCGCCGCGCGCGCGCTTTTCATCCAAACTTTATGGTTCTCCGCTCGCGCGGGCCGAAGGGAGAGCTTCGCTAGAAGCTAGAACCGCCTTCTGCAAAATGCGCGCGAACGACGGACCGAATACGATTTGGCGGGGCCAAATACGTTTGCTACCGTGCTTCTTATTGGCTAAGAGCTCTTCCAATAAATTGGTAATTATTGTTCTTGTTGTATTTTATCTTGTAGTTACTTCTGTATGTTCGAAGATACTAGTATCATAATGCTAATCTCAAATTCGAACTGAAATAAAGTCTATGTACGTATACATGTATGTAGATTTCTCTATGATGTCTTCCCCAGAAGCCATTTATCTCAACGCGTATTTTTCGCGAGTCACCAGTTTTCAGTCGTCTGAAGTTTTTGTTAATTCTAAAAATAGATGTTTGAGCGGGTCGTACTCTTTTGGAACTATTGTGACTCTTTCTATTCCTGTGTAGGAATAACAAAATACGCGCAATAGAGCGTCAGTTTCCCGAGTAAACCACAGTTCTGTTTATTCTATTCATTCTGCTATCGGGAGAAGACTTAAAAGAATGATATGCCATTGTTCCAAAAGAACATGATTATTAGGCTATTCCGGAATAGTTTATTATAAAACTCTGTCTCGTTCCCAGGCATCTGTCATATGTCGTTATGGCGGCAGGTCACGTTTCTTGAGTGCTCTGCCAAATTCGGCGCTAAGGAGCCAATATGGCTACTATAGAACAGGTAAAGGATCTTTTACAGAAGGAACTAGCTCCAATTAATGTTAAACTAGAGAGGCTAACCTCAACATTTAATGATTTGATGGCAACTGTCAAATTTTTGTCTGACAAATACGATGACATATTAGCGCAAGTGCAATCGACGAACGAAAAAATCCTTCGTCACAACGTGGACTTAGCCAACTTTAGAAAGACCTTAAAGAGTCTGACAAACGAGCTGTGGATGCTAAATTTCAAGCCGAGGAGCTGGCCCAGTATCTAAGGAGAGATTGTTTAGAAATTTCGGGAATTAAAGCAACAAACGAGTGTCCTTCAGAAGCCAGAGTGGAGTCGGTTGGCAAGGCAATCGGTGTGACAGTTGGTGAAGCAGACATCTCCATCGCACATCCTATCCCATCCTATAATGCCGACGCTCCACCGGAAATAATCGTGAAGTTTACACGCCGAAATGTGAGAAATAAATTTTATTCCAACCGAAGGAAACTGGCGAAGAAGAAGGCCAAAGATCTCCCGGACCTCGATCTAACCTCGTGTGCGGATGTCTATGTCTCCGAATCCCTTACGCCCTTCAGGAAGAAACTTTTTGGTGAGATTAACAAAGTCAAGAAACGCTTGAAATGGAAGTTCATTTGGACTTATAATGGAAGGATCTTCTTAAAACAAGCTGAGAGTACACCAACATACGCCTTCGACACCGAAGAAGACCTATTCAAGTTTCAAAATGAGCGCCTGCACACTTAATAGAAAAATGCTAATAGTCCACACATCTGGGCATACATTCACTATTTAGAGAAACTATACAACAAGTAAGGTCATTGATCAATTTTATACCGTATAACTTCAACATTAACTATATTTTGTTATTTCTCACATGGGTTGCCAATTCAAAAATGACTCTTAATCAAATCTACTAACCATTCCATAACTTAGATCGCCAGGAGTTCCTTAAGACAACTGGGGGGTGGGTCCACTCATCATCTAATTCTCTACTTGAGTCCAAAGATCTATTCCAAGATGTTATCAAAAGTCCAGAAAGAGAAACTGACTTGCAGGAGAATACACATGAGAAATATATTCATTCGAAATATTATACTATCAAACAATCTGGGAATATTTTCCATAAGGCAACTAAGCAACGTGGATTTTCACTGATGCATTGCAACATGCGCAGCTTATCAAAAAAGCAATCTACGTTGGAAGATATAATTTCCACGGTGAAAGCTCCGCCAGAGGTTATTGCCATTTCTGAAACGAAATTGAGAGAGAACAATGCGTGTACATTAGCATACCAGGATATATGTTTTTGAATACTAATTCTAAAACTTCGGATGGAGGTGTTGGCCTTTATCTTTCAAAAGAATTGGACTTCATTAGAAGATCTGATGTGGAACTATCTGCTGATGTATTGAATCATGCTGGATCGAAATTACACGATGCAAACAAAAGAATATTGTTATTGGCTGTATTTATCGACACCCATTTAATGACCGTGGCCATTTTCTTGAAATCCTCAAGGAACAGTTAGAAAGTTTAAACAATAAGAGAAAAGAGGTTTTTGTTTTAGGTGACATTAACGTAAACTTCCTAAACTACGATACAGATAACCAAACATCTGACTATCTCGATATGCTGCTAGCTTTGGGCTTTATGCCATTGATCACTAAAGCCACGCGCATCACTGATCATACCTCAACGTTAATTGACCATATCTACACTAACGTACCACAAAAAGTCATAAAAGCAGGGATCTGTTTAGCTCAAATTTCAGACCATCTACCCATATTTTGTAGTGTAGCAAGCAGGCTACCTGTGCTCAATGACACAAAATATTTCCGAGATTTTTCTCAGTTTGATAATGAGTTGTTCTTGAGAGATATAGAAGCTGTTGATTTCAATGGTCTCATTAGTGAAAATGTCAACGAAAGTATGAATAATGTAGTTATTACGCTCCAATCAATTTCTGATAAACACGCGCCGTTGCGTAGATTATCTAACAAACGAATGAAACAATCAAACAAACCTTGGATTTCCAACGCCATTATTAACTCACTTCCTTAGTAAGGATCCTAACAAAGTTAAACTATATAAAGCCTATAATACTAAATAAAATAAAATTAAAGAAGCAGCCAAAAAGAACTATTTTAGAGAACAATTTAACTTAAATAGCGAGAACAGAAAGAAGAATTACACGCAAACAAAAATTACGAAAATATGGTATAAAATTAAATGCTACACCGATAAATCTGATATTGCACAACAACTAAATACACATTTCATCAACGTCGGGCGAGACCTCGCCTAGAAACTTCCACAAAGTGATACTAATCCTAATAAATACATTAAACGAGATTTCCAAAATAGTTTTATGCTCCGTGGCATTTATGTTCATGAAGTCCATGACGCAATAATGGGAATAAAATTAAACAAATCACAATCGGAGTCCCCGCAAAGTGTATTAAGCTCGCGTGTAATCATATAAGTGAAACATTAACGCTAATTTTTAACCAATCCTTGCTTCAGGGCGTTGTCCCGGATATACTAAAAATCTCTAGGATAACACCCGCTGACAAAGGTGGGGAAACTATTGACCCCACCAACTACCGTCCGATCTCAACCTTATCAATCCTCACCCAAATATTCGAAAAACTGATACATAAACAACTTTTAAATTACATTGAAAAACAAGACATTTCATTTCAATTTGGTTTCCGAAAAGGTCGCTCAACTGCTCAAGCTATAATAGAAATTACGGACAGCCTTAGAAAAGCAATAGATAGTAACTTGTATACCTGTGGTGTTTTTTTAGACTTTTCCAAAGCCTTCGACAGTGTGAATCATGGTATATTGCTTAAAACGTTAGAAAGTTATGGAATTCGAGGGCTCCCTTTAAAATGGTTTGATAGCTACCTCTCAAATATGTTTCATTGGAAATGTTGAGTCTCCAAAGCAAACAATGATATGTGGAATTCCTCAAGGAAGTACGCTAGGCCCTCTGTTATTTTTAATTTATATAAACGACTTACCAAACTGTTCCGAAAAGTTAAATTTCAATTGTTTTGCCGATGACACAAATGTGTTTGCTTCTGCAAGTAACTTGAAAACTCTGGAGAATTTAATGAAGTCTGAACTAACTAAGGTCAAGGAATGGTGTGATATTAATAAATTATCTATAAATATGTCAAAAACTAATTTTATGATTGTCAAGTCTGCAAGAAAAGGGATACGCCCATTGCCATACAAATCAGGAGCAAAGATGGATCGTGCCACTCCTTCGATCGAAAGAAATGTATTAAATATTTAGGAGTAATGATCGATGACTCCATATCCTGGAAGTATCATATTTCGTACATCTGCTCGCGAATATCTCGAAATACTGGTTATCCAAATTAAGGCACTATCTTTCTATCCTACAACTTAAACAAATTTACTATAACTTAATCTATCCGTATATATCTTCTGCCATCTTAGCATGGGGTAGCGCCTACAAATCTCATATTCAAAAAGTTCAAGTTAAACAAAATAATTTAGCCAGATTAATATTCTTTGCAATTCCCCATGGAAAAGATACGGAAAGTGCTCAACCCTTGCTAAATCTATTAGATATTCTTACAGTATATAACGTCTACTGCTTACATGCTTTAAAATTTACTTATCTTGGCACAAAGGACTGTTACCAAGCATGTTTGACAACATGTTTAAATATGCCAGCAGTGTTCATAACTATAATACCAGATACGCAGCCCAAACAAAACCTCTATAAATCAGAAGTAAGAACAAATACAGGCTAACAAATGATCTCTTTTATCTTTGGAAAGACTTCCCGACTACTAACATAAAGGATTTAAGTGCATTCGCCTTTTCAAAACAGCTGAACTAGAAAAACCCAGCGGTTAACTTAGCCCTCAGGCTCACACATTTCTTATTATTTATTATATTACTCTTAGTCTATCTCCGTTCTCTGTCTGTATTTTATAATTATTGTATAAAAATAAATTGGAGCAAAATAAGTTGAAAAAAAACATTTTGTCTGTCTGAAACAGCGGCGAGCGCAACGAGCCTGGAGAGGGCTCGGTTTCACAATGGGCAGACCAGAATATTGACGAACCTGAGAGTTTTTAACATTCTAGAACAAGAGGGTACATTGTTCACGTGAGCTTTCTTTCTAAAAACAAGAGAGCCTGGATCATCATTTTCGCACAGTTTACCGTGAGCTGAAGCAGCATAGGTAGCCTAATCAACAACAACAACAACTTTATTCGTACCATACGTTACCTGTGAAGGTTACGGTGATTAATTTACATAAATAAAAGTACGGGTATCCTAGAATAACCAAAAAACTAATCAAGTCATGTTCAGTGCAAAATGCTAAATCAAGTGAACGATTAATCACATGTGGAATTCAACAGGGTACTATATTAGGCCCTTTGTTATTCCTCATTTATATAAATGATTTGCCAAAATTGCTTGAAATCATCGACACCATGCCTATTCGCTGATGACACAAATTTGACAGTTAGTGCTCAAATCTAGTTGATGTTGAATCAAGAGCAAACCGTTGAACTCAGAAACATCAGCCATTGGCTCAGAGCAAACAAGTTACATTTAAAGGTTGCAAAAACTGAGTTTATCATGATTGGCTCGAGCCAACGCATATCTAATTTAGGCGAAACACCTATATTAAGAATTGGAATGAGTTAGTAAAAAGAGTGCAACAAAGCAAAACAATTGGTGTCATTTTAGATGAAAATCTAAAATGGAATGAACATACAAGTCACATCACAAAAAAGATTGTTTCTGGCCTAGGGGCTCTAAAAGGGCTAGACCATTTGTATCCCAAACCATACTTATGAAAATTTACGACTCTTTAATTCAAACACACTTTGATTATTGTTGTGAAGTTTGGGATACACTTGGTAAAGTGCAATCAGACAAATTACAAATTCTCCAAAACAGAGCCGCTAGAATAATACTCGGCGCAGATTATAATACCAGTTCTAGTAAGTGTTACCAATTCTAGGGCTGGGATAAACTCGATGAGCGAAGGCAAAAAGGAGAGCGATAATTATGCATAAAATAATAAATAATCTAGCACCTGTTACCCTTTCTGAGCTGTATACAACGGTTGGAAGTTCAACGCGTTATAATCTAAGAGGCGCCGATACCAAACTTCGTCTCCCACAACCCCAAACCGAATATTTAAAGAAAAGCATTTCATACGACGGCGCGAAGCTGTGGAACGAATTACCACCACAACTTCGCGAAATGAAGTCTCTTGTTTCATTTAAGAAACAAATTGCACAAACCACCATGCTTGGTGACCGCTGAACGATAATCAAAATAATTTTAATTGGATTTTATTATAAATTTTAGCATTTAATATCACACAATTGTATTTATATTTAGATTAGCATTAGATTAGATTAGCATATTTTAATTAGGCACGGCTCTTATTGAAATCAGTTTTATTAATGTTACTGTTAAGATTCCGTGGATAAATAATAAAGATTGATTGATTGAGTTAGGGTACCAAATATAAGTAAAGGTGCAAAAATGTACGGATAAAGTGCAAGTGAAGATGACCAGGTACATGAACAGGTACACACAAACATAAATAGGGATATAAAAATAAATAGTAGTTATTGATATGTGTGAAGAAGGCAGAACCGATATAGTATGTATGTTAGTATGATGGAGAGGGTGGACAGAAGTATAGGTATAGGATTGATATATAGCCAGATTAATATTTAAGTAGGAGTTCATTTTTCAATTTTCTTTTCAGGGCGTTTATTCTTAGTGTTTATTGCTATAATCAATAGTATTCCAAACTTTAACTCCTACATATCTGATATTAAGATATCGTAGTTAGTGCGAGCTTTGGGAAGATAGTAATTGTGTCGGGAAGCAAGTCTGGTATTGTAGGAATGTTTAGTGGTGAGAAGTTCATAAAAGTTATCAAATATGTTGGTACTGCTCTTAATATAGCAGTGTGAATAAATGATAAATCGTGAATTTTAAGTATTTGCAGCTGTTTAAAAATGGGCGACGAATGAGCGTCGTACTTTGAGAATGTTATTGATGCGAAGCGCTCTCTTCTGCAGAATAAGTATAGGATGGAGAGTTGACTATATTAGTGTTACCCCAGATAAGAATTCCATAGGTTAAATAGGGATAAATCAAGGAGTAATACAGTTGAGTCAAAATACTAATATTGACAAAGTTTCGGATTTTTGAAAGAACACCTATGCTCCGTTTAATTTTTTTACAGATTTCACGAGTGTGACATTTCCAGTTTAATTTGGAATCTATTAATACTCCAAGGTATTTAACTGAGCACTCCTGTTTAATAGGTTTTATTATTGATAGTTAAATTTACCGAGGAAGTGATCTTTTTTGACAGGGATGAAATAGGACAAAATTTGTTTTATCAATATTTAGAGAAAGTTTATTGGCACAGAACCAGTCATAAACAAGTTTTAGTTCACTATTGAAGGTCCTTTCTAATTTAAGCAGATTATTGTCTGTGTAAAAAAGATTAGAGTCGTCAGCCAAATATATTAAAATTGAGAATTGAGGAACAGTTGCTAAAATCATTGATATAAAGAAGAAAAAGGACTGGCCCAAGCACGGACCGCTGTAGAACTCCACAAGAAATGCTGTTCTGATCAGATGAAGTGCTGCCGATGATTGTATATTGCTTTCTGTTGGTAAGATATGACTTGAACCAATTAAGAGCAATTCTCCGGATACCATAGTGCTCAAGTTTTTCAATAAAATTGCGTGGTTGACAGTATCGAAAGCTTTGCTAAGGTCGAGATCTATGGGTTTGTGAAATATGACTGTGAGAAGATATGTATGGGGTTTTATATATCCTTCAAATTGTGTATAATGTATAAATAAACATACCTTTTCGCTTCTGTTCTTTTCTTTGTATTTTTTCTTCTCTTGGAACCATTTTAGGATGTTTTTAGAAGTTTTTCATCCTCCTCGGCTAAGAAAATTGGAGAGAAGCTGGAGTCTCCCGAAAACTTCTGCCACAACCACGTACAATCTTCACCTCCCAAAATCTCACTTCTCGTCATCAAAATGTCACGAAACTCCCTGCCGGTCCTAGAATGATAATGAACTAAGCCCTGCCTGAATTTCAGGATCCAGCGATCCCTCATTCTAGAAAAAATCGAATACTATTTCGTGACTTTCGACTAACTTCAAGGCTCCTACTAACGTAGTTGGACCACAGGCAGCCCAAGCTCAAGTTACGAAAATATAACTTTATAAGGGTTTGTATGGGAGCGTAACGAACTCCGTTTACTATCCAGAAATACTGTAAATTTGTTGAGAGAAACATGACAGAAGACATCACAGTGGCAAGGTAAGTCATTTTTATTCAAACAAATTTACAGTTATTTCTGGCTAGTAAACGGAGTTCGTTACGCTCCCATACAAAACCCTTATCAAGTTATATTTTCGAAAATTGAGCTTGGGCTGCCTGTGATTGGACACCGAGCGCCAACCGACACGAGAGCCTCGTTATGGTGAAGACAACTAACTCGGAGATCTTGTGGCTCTAGATTCCAGCCTTCTCTCTTCCTTTGGTGGGTGAAAAACTCCTAAAAACACCCTAAAATGGTTCCAAGAGAAGAAAAACCACAAAGGAAACAACATAGAAGCGAAAAGGTATGTTTATTTACACATTGTACGGCAATGTTAAAGGATGAATAAAACCCCATACATATCTTCTCACAGTCATATTTTCACAAACCCATAGATTGGGTTGCCTGTGGCTGAAGCCGGCCGTGACTATCGATCTGTGTGAAACTAAGACGGCTGCACGGCGAAGAAACTCCTATATGCCTTCAACAATTCTCTGATATTCGATCCAGACAGGTACATCATGAATATTTCATTTATTCTGAGATGTCTTTGT
The DNA here is from genome assembly GCA_030867875.1 of Actinernus sp. WN-2022. Classification (NCBI taxonomy): domain Eukaryota; kingdom Metazoa; phylum Cnidaria; class Anthozoa; order Actiniaria; family Actinernidae; genus Actinernus; species Actinernus sp. WN-2022. The sequence goes on along the minus strand of JAOWCC010000853.1, from coordinate 23,509,230 downwards.
CGAATGAATATTACGCTTATAGAATGTCTGCTGGACATGTCATTCTGTCAGCATCGAAATATACAGAGCACAGTTCTCGCTAAATGGTGATGGTCTGAACTGAAATATTTACCTAACTGTTCTACATAGCAAAACAAACTATTTCTGTCCACTTCGAATAAAAAGAAACGAATTTACAGCGATATTTATAGCTGTTTCTAGAAACCGAAGTTTTTGTCAAGAAACCTTTCTTCTCGCTTCCCATGATTCCTCACGCTCCGCACTAGCTCCCAGGGTATGGTGGGTGGATAGTGTCAAAAATTACCTTGTCCAGATTGAATGGCAGATTACTGTAACGAATGGGTGAATACCTGATTGAATGGCATTACATACTTAGCGAGGTCTCGGCTCGAATGCATGGTCTCGGATCAAATGGTTCGTCTCGGATCGAATGGTTGGTCTCGGATCGAATGCATTGGTTTCGGATCGGATCGAATGGCTCGCCTCGATAGAACTCTGGGATGGACTTCTTTCCAGGCTTCCGTTGGCATTTCCGTACTACTCTTCGGACTTGTGGAGTCGTCGAGAGCTGTCGCCGGTGTTGGTGTGGTTTCGTGCGTTCGTTTATTTGCCAAATAACATGTCTTTCGTCGATGAAAGTAAGAAAGATCCGCAAGAAATCTTACGAGAATGATTAGTCTCACTAAGGTATTTAGTTGCCCATCTGTGCATTGTGACATGGCTGACCTCACAGAAAACCACACTCACGGAAGCGTCGCGCGCTGGATGGTACTCTTTGAAATACTAAATCCTGAATACTAAGATCATAAAATAGAATGGACTCTAACTGCTCACGCTTAACATCAAATTTTGGCCTCCCTGGACGGCCTCTGAGGTGAACTGGTGGATTATACATGGTTGAACACAGCATATTTTCACATCTTGTAAGTCGTGACATACCCTGGGTCCCAGAGGTTCTACTGCTCTCTCTAAGCTCTCTCTAAGTACGCCAAGTGACGGCATATTTGTTTGTAGTAGAAATACGGTACACTCAATCAAATAATTAGAACAATGACTGAAGCTGTCGTACCACATCTAGCAATGAATTTCTCAACTGAATCTTGAATAGAAGTATCCGCGGCCATGTTGGATTTCCTCTATGCTCCGAGAGAGACTGGAAGGAAGCCATCCCATAGCTCTATTCGAGGCGAGCCATGCATTCGATCCGATCCGAGACCATGCATTCGATCCGAAACCAACCATTCGATCCGAGACCATGCACTCGAGCCGAGACCATGCATTCGATGCGAGACCTCGCAAAGTATGTAATGCATTCAATTAGGTAGTCACCCATTCGTTACGGTAATCTGCCATTCAATCTGGACAAGGTAATTTTGACACTATCCACCCACCATACCCAGGCGCTTGGCTTCGCGGCGCACACAGGACATTGACAGACAGGCGTCTGTTTGTGCCAAGCGTGCGGGGACTGGGATCGAATCAACACTGAGGCAGTATAACACTGAAATACAATAAACTTTCGTGCATTCCCATACAGACATAAAGTCTTGTAAAGTGAAAATGTTAATCAGCATACTTGGTCAATTTCCAGATGTTGTTCTTGAAAGTTCTGCGAAATTAAGACCGGTTTACACGATTTAGTTTGTCGTTGTAATGACGCACAATATTATAATAACCCGGCTTAGTTCGACGAGGTAATTATATATGTCAATCACCGACAGAAGAAATGCCGGCTTACCCTGCAGCCAAAGTCTACAAATTCTTGGTAAATTAAGCATCGGAGACGTTTGCTCACGGAATCGTTTTAACCACATAAACTACCATGTACCTTGTAATCTTTGCTACAAAAATAATGCTGGAATAAAACGGACGTAATATCCACTTTCGCTGCAAAGCCGGCGACTTACAGAACCGGAATTCAAAACCCGGGAGACCACATCTGGGACACTCGGCAGTCCAATGATTTGGGACATACGCATGTAAGACACTGAATACAATATGTTCTACCAAATATAGCGATATTTGGCACAAGCCTGCCGACTACTTTTAACTTTGTCAAACGATTTCTGTATCCCAACACTTTTCTTCTGAATATGAATCAGAAAATTGTGTTCGATTCGATTTCGTCACGCTGCTCTGATCTCGTCTTGAACCAGAAAAAGCTTCTTGCCTTCTAGTGAGTGAAGCCCGGGTGATTAGAAGCTATGAGATCTAGTATAAAATTAAAATTCCACTCACAAACTTTGTAAAAGAAAACATCTACTGCAACAAAGAGTAAGTTCTGAAATAAATATGGTCTGCGAAGTTAGGAGGTTTACAACGTGAAAAACTCAGTCTGTGGCCAGCCTCGCTTTTAATTTCTCTCATGATTCAACTATAGTACTGGCCGACTTTGTTACTTTGTAAGTAGTCAAGTTTTTTTCCTATTTCCTTGCGTCGAGTTGTATTGAATGAGGTCCAAGTTTATTCGACTCCTTTCCTCCTCAATGCAAATCCGAATAGTTTGCGTGCAAAAGAGCTCTCCCGAACAAAGAACATCATTATGCATGGCATCAGATATTCCCGAAGGAAATGTGCTGCACCTACGTGCGCATTATATAGGTGTGAATGATTTTGGAAGGAATTAAATCAGGAGGGGTGGGGGGGGGGGGGGGGGGGGGGGGGGGGGGGGGTCACATTGGCTATCACTCCTCCCCCCTTAGTCCTCTGTTATTCCATTCAAATTACGCCGTGACATCAATCAGAAGAAGTCGAATTAGTCTGCTTTTTATTAGGAAGAGCAATTCTTCTTGATATTTTATGCCTATGCGACCACTTTATCCGAGCAACATGTCTCGTAGTTCAGTTCCGACGCAAAGAGGTTCAGTACAGAAACCACGATTTATTGTGTCATTAACTGGCGGCAAAAATGAAAAGAAGTTCACGTTTATTACCATGGACTGTAATAAATTTACCGCCACTCTAATCCAGAGAAAAGGTGATTTGCGCTCGATAATGAAAAGAGTATGAATTATTGTCGTACGTACGTATTTCCAATAAAAAGCTGTGTTAATAGAGACACGAAAAACGATAACGAGAATAACCCTCATTGATATATGTAGTGCAACTCGTTCATTTCAGATCACGAAGAGCCTTTTATGTGAACAGAATACAGCACATAGAGACAAACATACAAATGTAAGTTTATCAGCTTTGTCAATAGTTTATGGCGGTTAAAACAAATGAATATCAAATAATCATCAATCTCCATGACAACAAGACTTTCTTCCGGCTATTAAATGAAAATGAAATATTTTTGTCTAGAATCGTTGTCTCATTTCCTTAAGATAATAACAGGAGATAGGGGATTTGGGGAGGGAAATGCAGTATGAAATGTTCGGTTTTTTCTAAGACAAAAATGCTGTTGGCTATTCCTAGCCTAGGGCTAATCAGAAGACAAATGAGTTTCTTGTGATGAATTAGGACCGTTTCGGGCAACACGAAGCAAAGAATAATAAAAAAATTGAACTAAATTGTAGAACATAATGCAGAACTTTCTAACCGAGTGGTGTGATCGGTTGTCAATGCAAGCCGCGGGCGAATTTTTTTTATTGGCTGTCGTCTTCTCCGTTTCAACGATATCTTGATAATTTTTAGAGTTTTATGAATTGAAGCCGGGGATAAGAGCTACACTTCCTCTCTAGAGTTGTCGTATAATGTACTGATAATGCTGCTAGCTATATAAAGTCTCCGGCATTGCATTCAAACGAAGACTAGATAAATTGCTGTTTTAGCATTAGGTAGGTATTCTCTCAAATTTTAAAAGTCTGTGTAAGGATTCGTTGGCGAATAGTTTCATATATTGGAATCAACTTAAGGTCCTTGAATAGACTTAGGGGTGGAGTAGAGTATGATCCTAGCAGCACGTTTTTGGGCTAGTAGCAGTTGGTCTTGGCATTCAGTGGAACAGTTTCCCCACACACTGCAGCAATATTCTAGTGTTGGTTTGGCGATGCTGTTATGGAGCAGTAGTATTTCCTTTGATGGAAGATAGGGTTTGACTCTTCTAAGCACTTCAAGTTTGGTAACTGCTGCGATGTGGTCATTCCAGGTAAGTGATGCATCAAGGAGCTTTTCACAGGTAGAATGAGCAATAGTGAGTCCATTGAAAGAAACGTCTAGGAGTTCAGAGTTAGTAGCAAGTTTCTTCTGGGTGCCAATGAGCATGACTTTGGTCTTGCCAGGGTGGATGGCCATTTATTCTGAACAGCCCAGATTTTCAAGTTAGCAGTTCCACATTGCAGAGATGAGTTGATGGAGCGTATTGATTGACCCGATCTGGTTAACGTAGTGTCATCACATATATGTCCTACATTCCTTATTTATTAGGGGAATATCGTTAATGAATAAAACTAGGGATGAACCTGTGGGACTCCGCTACGTACTGGAAGTACATCAGAAGAGAACTGACCAATGGACACTGTTTGTCTTCTTCCTGTAACTGGTAAGACGTAAACCAGCAAAGTGCAGGAGTCTCTGATTCCATAAATGGAGAGCTTTTTGATCAAAAGATCATTGTCTACTAGATCAGAAGCTTTCCTAAAGTCAGGAGAAGCCCTGTAAGTTCGCCGTTATCCATAGTATTAAGCCACTTGTCCGTAAGATATAATAATAGTGACTCGCACGAGTGACGTGGGCGCGATCCAAACTGGGAGTCGTTAAGAAGACGGTGTTCATGAAGGAAGTCAAGCAGGTGGACCACAATGGCGTTCTAAAATCTTTGACAACACAGATAATACAGATATTGGGCGATAGTTGTCTTTGTCTTGCCTAGAACCCTTTTTGTGGATTGGAGTAATTTTGATGATTTTCCATTGATCTGGAAAAAATCCAGATCTTATCATTGACTCATGTTGTAGATATAAAGAAGAGATGGAAGGACTTCGTGGCGGCCGATTTTAAGAAGTTTAACGTTGATGGAATCGATTCCTTTAGCTTTGTGGCAGGATAAATTCTGAATTTCCTTTAATAGAAAGTCAGCAGACATCCGCGGAATAGAAAAGTGCTGATCTTCTGGTAGACGATCGGCCACAAATTGATAAAGTGCATTAGTGTTAAGGTGTTGATTGGTTGAGTCCTTTATGATGGAATCAGCGATTTGAGAAAAATGTGAGTTAAAAACATTGGTAATGTTTGGTAAGTTCGCGATAGACCTGTCATTGTGATGAATACTAGTTGGAGTTGTGCCTTTAGATCTTGCATTGACGGTGCATTTTAGTACCTTCCACAATTTCTTTGAATCATTTCTATTCTCTGAAATCTGATTGTGTATAGTAGTTCTTCTTAGCCGATTTAATATTGTAAGTGACATTATTTCTGAATTGTCTGTATAGTTCCCAGGGTACGGTGGCTTGACTAGCTTTAGACTTGAGTTGATAGTCAGATAGAATATCGGATGACATCCATTGGGAAAGCTGAAGTGACTTAACACGTTTAGTTCGAAGAGGTGCATGGCGGTTAACAATGTTTTTAAAGAGGTCATACCAAGTTGCAAGGGCATCAGATGGATCAACAAACGACTCGATCACAGACCAGCTGGCAGCGCGCAAGTCTTCGCGAAACTTATATTCATCAAATTCGACGAGGCATGTGTGGCTCTATTTTGAAAATATCTCCGATCCTTACAACATTCCCCGAAAAGAATAACTCAGAATTCAAGACATTTTTTTCTGGAAATTTACGCCAAAAAGCATAAGGCATTCAAGGAATAGAGGACTTGAACTGGGTGTTTTTGTCGCTGAATGTACATGTTGAACAGATTTTTTAGTTGAATGAACTGTTATTTTCGCCAAAATGGAATTGAAAGATCTGGTTGTAACCTTCCTTCCAGTGAGATGAGGCTTAGAGTGCAAGGTAAGAGGGAAAAGCTCGCTTTTGACATTTTGTTCTGTGAAAAATCAACAAGTTTGGTTTTGTTGCACAACTTCACAACTGTCGCACGTGAGTTTGCAAAACTGAATCTGATTTTCTTTTGTCTTTGACGAAGGAGAAAGCTAAAAACATTATCTGAATTACCTAGGACCAGGTTGGGTGAATGATAACAATTGGCCGTATAAGGATTTATGTTATTTATTGAGCTTGAAAAGCTTACATTTTATAGTTTGAGGTACGATTAAAAAAGACTAGTCTAGCTAGATTCCTCACTCTATTCGTCCATCAGGAGGATTGTCCATCAGGAGACTTGTTAGCCGTTTAGGGAGCGGTCATTAATTACTGGGAGTTGGGGGGGGGGGGGGAGGGAGGGGGAGGGCCGGTAAATTTAGGGGGAGGGCTAAGATGTTTTGGGCTAAGATTTGGGGAGGGTCACAAATTTTTGGCCGCCTGTTTTAACAATGAAACTTTTACAATATTTTTAGGCTACTTAAATCGACCATTCAGCTCCACTTTGGAAATGTCCCTTAACCAGCAATCAGCGCGTGCTGGATGCTGCTAATGTGCAACGTTCGAGACCTCAAACATTCTGCTTGGTAACGAGGTTTTCAGGAATAAAACTAAAGAAATGCTTTCCTCTTTTGTTAAAAAAAAAAGACGTCATTTTTTTGATGTTTTGGGGAGGGCCAACATTTTGGGGTCCTCGTTTTAGATATTTTACCGGCCTTCCCCCCCCCCCCCCCCCCCCAGTAGTTAATGACCGCTCCCTTGTGTGTTTTACGTACAAAATAACTAATTTAAAAGAAAAGTGGTTTAGTTCCTTGAATCCGCGAATAAAATAATAACAATAATAAATTATTTCTATAGCGCCATAATCCACTAAGTGCCCTATGGCGCTTTACAGTGAATACTGGTAAAGAAAAATGTATAAGAATATGATATTAAAATATCATATAATTACTCGGGCTGCCTGTGGCAGCACCGAGTCTTATAATGCAAGCGTTTTTTTTGTTTTGTTGGGTGCACCAAAATGTGACTTTTGACCCATGTATTAAATTTCAAGTTCAGCAGCAATCAGATCGCACTGTGCTGGTCACGTAACACTCTCCAGGTTAATTTCTGTACATAATTTAATACAGTAAATAAAAATGGTCGACCCGCGAGCAAATTTCTCTCAAATTTGGAGTCCCATCTCTCAAATGTAAGCAGTTTAATGTTTTATTTAACTTCACCGTGCGAAAGCCTTCCAACAGGCTCAGGATATTTCAACTGGCGCTCTTGTCGGAGCCGAAGGATCGCGTTTTTTACCCAGATGGCCAGTGATTTTATATACGACACTCGACGCCGGACATGAAGGACTCAAAGCCAGGATCCAGCTAATCCACACATATCGAATTGGAATTTAGCGTGTTGCTTTGCTGCTGAAACCAAGGCTTCTTCGATAGAAATGGCAAGATGTTGTGTTATTCTAGGAGGACAAAATATTTCTCGTTTAAGCTTCTCTTTCGCCACGGCTTTGTTATTTGAATCTCTGTGGATTGGTATACTCAAATATAATGCACAATACCATACAACTGAATAAGAAGTCTTTAACAAAGCCGAACTCAACTTCAACTCAAGAGCAAAGCTGAGAGGGAAAGTGAAACTGAACAGGTCATGAATTAAGGTACGGTGAGGTTGAAATCATTGCGTGTTTATATCTGCATTTCTTTGTCGATTTGTTGACCTCGTGGCGCTGATAGATTTTGCCATCGGACGGTATTCTTGTTTGATGTACGTTTCGTAGGTTTTATGCCACATTTCATTTTACTCTCGGTCATAATACATACCAGCGCAAACACCGTGATCTGTAGGCCAACACTAAAATAATTTTGAGCGTGTTTTTGGCTGTCAGAAATACCCCGGAGAAATAAACACTCGCACAGAATAATTTATGATGAGCGAAGCAATATTCAACTCTCAAGGTAAACTTAAACAAGAATCCTCTCACGGCCGAGGTTTTGGTTCGAGAAATTAAAGGCTTCCAACAGTTCCCTTTATAGTTCTGTTATATATAATGAGCAGACCAGTTTTGGGAAGGAGGGTATTATAACCAACAGGAATTTCAGTTAATAAAGTACCAATATGGACGCGAGCTGCGATAAAGAGCCGCAGGGTAGAATTATAGTGATAGCTCCATCATAGGTGGACAGGATACAACTTATGATATGGGACAAATATAAACATACATTTGAGACACTCATCTATTAGTACTCTGAACCTGGAGAACAGCAGACTAAATTGTAAGCGTGTGTCAACTTCTTTAACTTACATACACGAGAAAAACAAAAATATTAAATTACATATATATATACTAGGGGAGCAGAGAATGAATGTCACCGCGCTACCGGCCACTCCTAAAGACTGCTAAATTCAGCTAATAATTATTTCCTTCGGTTATTACTAAAAATATTTCAAATGAAAGTGTATTTCATCATCAATCTCATGTGGCCCGAGTGAAAGCCCAGATGGGCTCTTGTTGATATTTTAAAAGCTATCTAGTATGTATACTACTAGAACTACTGCAACAACTAAAAACTACTATAAAAATAATTAATTATAAGCACAATTAAAAAGATATGTCTTTAACGTAGATTTAAAACTGCTAATACACTGGCTCATTCTAATCTTAGCTGGTAAACATATTACAGTGAACTTCTACCCCCAAAAGTTAAGAAAAAAACGTGAAAGTTAAGCTTTTTATTTTCACAGTCGACGAAAAATTGAACAAACTTCAAACTGTGAGTTTACCAATTTTTTTCGTAATTTACCAAAAAAGTTCTCAAGGTTTGAAAACGGGTGTGTGAACAGTGACGGCCGCCGGCTCACTTTGAATTGTTGTTTTGGAATATGTTGTTGTTGCAAGACTTTTGACGCATGCGCAGACGTTTGACCGCTGTGTGGCTGCTCTCTGCAATTTTAAAGTGACCGACTGACAACGGGGGCGTTCATGACGTAAAAATATGTTATAGATTGCGTAATTATAATCGATAACGTAAAAATATGTTATAGATTGTGTAATCGATAACGTAAAAATACGTTATGGATTCATGACACTGATACGAATATTTAGATAATACTCACTATGGTTACTGATAGAAATATTTAGGTACTACTTTGTGTATTTATACACGACTTTCATAATGGCCGCCTCCTAATTTGCATATGTGATTTCCCGTTTCGGTAGTTTATCCACATGTATACAAAATATAAACATTGCCATGTGAAATAGCATGTCGACATTAGTGAACTTGTGAAAGTTGAGTGCTGTAGCTTAAAAAGCAATGAAGTTACAGCCAGTTGAAATTAGAGAGATTTGTATGAGAAAAACAACGGAAGCCTTACTAGCCTCGCTTTCATGTTTTTCTGCATTAGAAATGCTCATAGCTCAACAGCAATTTTCCACATTGCTCTAAAACTCAAAACTATTACTAGTTTCAATGTGATCTTTCATGTGGTAGGATTAGTTTTCCTCTACAGATTGGTCTTCCAAATTATGCAAATTAGGAGGCGGCCATTATGAAAGTCGTGTATGGCTGGTATTTTGTCATTAACGGCGCCCCATTTTCCTGTGGCACAGGAAACCAAATATAAAATGCATGCGTTGGAGGCTAGCTATGTTTTAAAAAATGTCTCAAGTTAAAAGTATCCGCACGGTTGAGTGCACATTCTGAGATCTACCACTTATAATTTTATCTTTACGCGGTCTCTTAGGACTCTTAGCCCATCTATGGCATCCAAAAATCTGAATTTTTCAGGATCAATAAAGTTATAGATAATGCTGCACCTGTCTGGCTCTTTGACTTGTCGAGTTCGCCAACTCCCATGCCTAAAACACCCGTTTGAAATGGTTGAAAATTCATTGAACATTGCAAGAAGACTGGATTGTGTCTTTAATAAGAAGTCACGATTCATCATTTCGTTCGTGAACAATAAAACAATGTTATATCGCTCATTGCTGCTCGCTACTGAATGGAAATGATGACAGAACAAGATAGGCAACACTTTGAGCATAACCACTTTCTCTAGTATAAATTAAAACAACACAATTTAACTACTTCAAAACCTATTTAAAATTCACTCTTTCATCTTATCATGAAACCGCAGCTGGGTAGAAGAACACTTTAAATCAACTAAAGGTTTCCTACACCACTTTTCTCCTATAACAATCACTGATTATTTTTTATTACAATGTGAAAATGAGCATAAAATATTTAACCATGCGACAAAAAGAAGAAGATACAAAGAGAAACATGCAAACCTCTTCAGGGAAGAGGTCAGAACAATGGATTTCGAATGGGACCCAATTTTGTCAGGGGAGGAGGTGGGTGGCGGGTAATACCCCTACCCCTTTTTTCGAGGGTGATTTTCTCGCGTTGTAAAATAGGGATACCTGATTTTAATGCAGACACACGTTCTTCTCTGCCTGTAGAAACTAGAAATGTAGTTACTTCTTCGATAAGTATTTTATTCCAGAAGATATTTGTGGTAAAAAAATCTACGGAATTTGCCAAAATAGGTGGTGGGTTCCGGTGTCACAGCGATTTCGCCCCCCGGCCAGTGAATTCGCCCCCCCCAGTGAATTCGGCCCCCCGGGCGAATTGAATTGAATGCCTTACACATTACTGATAGCTTTTGGCATTACTATTCTCTATACGTCCAATACATTACAGTAATAATAAGAAGGAAAACATATGTATTTATAACCTTTTAAAAGGTTGGAGGGGAGGGGGGCGAAATCGCTAGAGGGGGGCGAGGAAGGGGGGGGGGGGGGGGGGGCGAATTCACTAGCGATTTCGCACCCCCGGGAGCGAATTCACGGGGGGGCGAAATCGCTGCTACACCGGGTACAACCCCCTTCCATCAAAATTGGGTCCCGCCAGAGTACCATTGTTTTGACCACTTTCCTTATAGATCACAATATATACTGAAATACAGTTCTTAAAGCACCATTATTAAATTTAGCTTAGGAGCATGATAGCTGGCTACTAAAATGGAGGGAAATATCTTCTTGAGGACAAAATAAGACTGCATGCAAACTGCTTTTGGTATAAAACTCTTGAGATATCAGTTTGCGAACTACGAAGAAAAACGAGATATCAAAATTGAAATATAATACTCAAGAAAAAGAACCTAATTATCATAGAAAAACAAGTTTAAAGAGCCGTTTATTTGCTGCAATACAACGCAAATTTCACACAAAATTTCCTTCACTGAGTGTTGATATAGCAGCCCAAGCATTTCCTCTATTATAAAGGGACATACACCCACTAGTGGATGTGAGCTATATCGAGTTTTCTGATTGGTCCCCTACTACTAGTATAGCATATCAGCTCATAACCGCTATAATATAGAGAAAGTTTGGCCAAAATGAATACAAAAGCGCGGGCTCTGGGGACGAGATTGATATGGCTGGACGAAAACTGCTCGCGTCGAAAGTTGCAGGCTAGGAGCTCATATACAATTCTAGTTCGCGAAATAATTGTTAAATATAGTTCCAAATATAGTTCCAAAACTTGAAATAGGACTAATGTTGAAATAATGATATATAGAGAGAGTGCAAGAACTTTAATTTACCTTTCTGGGTTGTATATCTCTTGCATTCTCCACTCCCTTTATACATATTCTGTTTTGTGTGGATTAAACGAACCTTTGAAACCTGATGATGCCAATCATTGATGACGATGAATGATGATGATGACTGTCTGAATTAATGAATATTTGCTGAATAAGTACTATTTACAATATGAGCGACTGAATCAGTAAAATGGAGAGCCGTAAGGTGAGCCATCGTATAGCAAATACAATTCGAACGCTCATGTTGTAATTTAAATGAACTAAATAAAATTGATTTTTTTTCCCCATGAAATTTTGATGAAAAGCGTTAAAATAAGAGTTCGTCGCGCTATAGTTTGCGTCATGGCATAATGATAAGACGGTCTGTTTGCATCAAGACAGGAGTTTTATATTACCCCGGGATATGCGTTAGTAAGGGAGGTCTGACTTCTCCTGTGTAGTTAGTGTTCTGTATCAGTATTACATACATAATCAGTCTAATCAGTTGTCTAATCAGAAGTTATGGCCGACTTCTGGTACATGGTCTAATAGAAATAAGTGTGACTAAAATGAACTTGAACTTATTCTAACTTATTCATATACTTGTGAACCCGGCCTGAAGAAGGTTGGCCGTGCCAACCGAAATATCGGTAGTAAGTAAGAGTTAAATACCTCGAACGTCGGCAATAAGCCATATACATCCCGACGTTCGAGGTATTTAAGTGTCTTATTTCATACTTGACGAGGTTTTCGAAAAATTTTCATTGATGTAGCTCTTTTTAGGTAGATTTTGGGCGAGTACCAAGACGGAGAAAAGGTTCTAAATCATTATAGGGATATTTAGTAAGTTTGGCTGAAGCCAAGGTGAATGAATTCCTTGGAGAAAATAATAAGCTATAGAAACAACAAAGAAAGGGATGTATGAGAAAAGGAACTTTTCTCATACATCCCTTGTATTTATAATGGGTATCAGTATGGAAAATAAAGCCTCATGAATAACAAAGAAAACCGTGTAAAGTATGAAATAATTATATATATTTCCCAGTATCCGTACAATCAGCCTTTCATCTTGCCTTGTTATTCTAACTACAATTTTGTATCGGGTTCGCAGGGATATTTTTGAATGATAATGATTTTATATTTTAAGGTCGGAAACACCGCCTTGTGATCTTAAGCTTTTTTGCTTTTTATACCGTCACAAGCCAGTTGTGTACTGTATCAAATGGTTGAACTTTTAACCTATTCCAGGATTTCGAGCTCTAAACTAAACGGCCAATCATTTTCTGTCTTTCTCAGTTTTTTTTTCATTTCCGGCAATTCAATTCAATTTGATTGTGACCTCTCTTTAACAACTGCCGATCGAGGGACTATCGGCTGAGAGTTGCCCGCGGAAATTTGATGTTCTAAAAACAAATATATATTATCCCGAGAACGAACCCTTATATATGCTAGTCTTAAGAACGACAATTTTCCAAGGGAAACGTACTATCCGATGATGGCCCGAGACAAAAACATGTTATTTGTCGTTATTGTTCGATACTAAATTTTCTTCGCCGGACACAGTCGCCTACTCCGCAGTGTTCATCCGCGGACGACTCGACTATCACCATGCCTATCATCAGTTTCTGATCCAATCAGAATCGGAGAGAACTTATTGGGGAGCTATCAGCCATAGAAACTGAACCGGTTAGTTAGTGGAAACCAGTCGTTTTTTTGTGTATATATTTTTGACGGGTTGGTCTCACCGGACTTTCGCTATAACTAGCTAGTGAGTAGTTTAGCCAATCATATTGTAGGATTCGTCTTAGAATCCTAATAAAGTCTATTCAGGAGCCAATACAATGTACGGTAGGTGCGAGGGGTCACCGGGTCGTGATGTGCGGAGTGGGGTGGGGTGGGGCTGTGCGGTGCGCGGGTCCTTAATTCATTAAATGTTGAGATTGTTCTTTTCCTATACTCGTTTAAATTTGTAGATTCCAACAACAACTTTATTGTCTTTATCTCATCTGAGATATCAGCAAAACAAAAAATAAGTGTTGCAATGATGAATATTAACATTTGCAGCTAAGTTTCAAGCAACAGTACTAGTGATCGAAGATTGAAATGGCTGGTTCCCTGTTGAATAATGGATGACTACTTGAAAGGGCAATCTCGATCTCTCTTTTATTCAGTTCCGTACATTTTTTTGATCCGCTCTGTTTCAACTGCATTTTTAGTAAAATGACAGTAATTTTCATCCCAAACTGATCTTTTTGTCTGCATATAGAAAATATCGTGATGTTCCTCTTCGTGAATAATTACACTTATTTAGGATATTTTGAGTTGATTTCGGAAATACAGCTCAAGATAAATATGTTGTTAATCCACGGCTCAAGTAGTATTTATTTTGTCAAATCGAGGAAACGACAAACAGAGATCAATTAGGTAGTGGAAAAAGCGGAGACTTCAAGAACAAGACTTAATTCCAGGCACAGAGGATGAAAAAAAATGAATTAGAGTGGCAATATTCATTCCAGGTGTACTCGAAGTAAAATAATTATGATTTGTAAGTATATATATCGAGCGAACTCGTGGGCAGATACTGATAAAGTATTAGCTAAGACAGATATACACTTTGTCCGCTGGATAAAATTCAGTCGTTTGCTTCCCTCACCTGTTCTAAAAATATCGAGCGAACGCTGATCTGAAAGAGTGGGTGGCTGATGTTCATAATTCTCATTTTCAGAAAACTACGCATATATCAATACCTAGCAAATAACTACTCCCTTCTATGGTAAACTTTGATAGTCTCTTATATTCACTATAATTATTCTTTAAAAGAGGAGTTCCTATCGATCTCTGAATTACGTTATCTGTTAATCAGGCTTAATTATATTGTGACCTGACATCCATTCAAATTCTAACCTTAATGTTTTGAAGGACGTAAACAACGATGTAGAAAGAAGCACTCAGTTATAATCGTGTGTGTTATTCAATGATTTCGAGTGGGAAATAACAGAGCATACACTCTTACTTGACTTGATATTACAAAGCAAAAGAGCAAGTTGCTGCTATAAATATGCTATTATTACTATTATTGTCACGCACTCTTGGCATGCGTTATTATTGATGTTTGTCATGTCAGGGGGGATGCTTTGAATTTGAGTGGCGTACGAAGCTACGTGTTAGTGTGTACATGGTAAGCCGTAAGCTAAGGTGTCTTCGTTTACTGTTACTGATCGATCAGGCTGGACTTAGATTCACCAGGGAATACCTTGCACCGCTATAACACAAAGCACAAGCTGTACCCCTTTCTAAATAGCAACCTTCTAAAGGCTCTCTATCGATCGGGTGGGGGCGGCTATAATCACACCGTAATGCGTAGATACGCAGCGAATTCCTCCTTTCTTCATCGGCAGCGGATGTAGCAAGCTGAAAATTTGTGAGCAGCATCTTCTACTCTTCTATGGTTTGAAGAAAGGTCTCTCGGCTAAGCGTCACGACGAAGTCGTATGGTGATTATATTCCTTTCAAGAGTGCATATGTTCGTAATTTCCGTTGAAGTTACTTTGTCCGAAAGTTCTCTCTCAATGAAGTGGATTTCATATGCCGCTTACACTTGGAGCGAGAAATTCACTCAAATGGAATAGCCGCTTGGTATCGCCTAGAGTTTCTTCGAGGCGTAGGAAATCGCGTGGTTTGCAACTGGGGGCTTCAACTTGCTCGATAGTTTGCTTAATACTGTTCATCACCATGATTCTTTGCTGCTTTGCAAGTGGTTCGGATCCTATAATAGACAAGTGCGAGATTTCGAGCGAGCTATCGACATCTCAATTGTGCCGCTGTTTGAGTCGCTGTAAAAGCAGAGAACTGGTTCCTGACTACATAAAGAGGTGTAACTTAACGTTCTGTGGTATGATCCGCATTCAGGAGGCGCTAAGTGTTTTGATGAACGCCACTCTGTGTTCTGCAAGGTTGGAAGAGATTTTTCGCGTCGATCAGACGGCTTTGCAAGACTTCGAGAAATTTCAGGAGATCATTCGCCGCATAGACTGCGAGCAGAATTACTCCGTTAAATGGAAATGTGAAGACTGCGAGGTAAGAACACTTGATAAATTTATAATTTCTTATTTATAGTCTAGCTTTGTGAAGAACATTTTTAGGAAGAACATTTCTTTCATATATTAGAGCCATTTTAGGATCGACACAGATGGTCTTGTCTTGAAAAGGACAGTGTTCAAAGTTAAATCTCGTAAAACCTATCATAGAATTAGAAGAATAAAGGGTTTCTTTAATAAACCGGCTTCGATGAAGTCTAATAGGACCTCAACCGGAGACAATTTATTTCAGAACTCTCGCAAACTGTGGTACTCTTTTGTTTTCTTCATTACTCTGTGGTTTAAGTTAATAAATTAAGCTGTCTTCCTGGAGCATTTTGCTCATGTATAGTTTTTGAGGCTGTTACTAATATCGTTGGCCGCGAAGGTTTCGCCTTTCTAAACTTTGTTTACGTACTGAATAAACCATAACTATTAGATTTAGACGTCATTTAGATTACCCGGGCTATTTATGTGGAACTAACTGGCAAAATATCAGATTTTGAAGTTAAAATCAGCGAGCCGAACCAAAATATGAAACGCCGTACCAGAACCGGGTACTCGAGGAGTATTTTCAAATCAATGGTCATTCGCTTTTTTGACAGGCTTGATCATTTCATTGTACAATTACGGCAGTTTTACCCCTTGTCTTGGCAGGTGGAGGAGTAATCAATGTAGGTTATTCAGTTTGATGCAAGGGCAAGAAATCTAGCCTCTAGAAAATTTAATTTCTGAATCTAAAAAAAAACTTTCACCGACATACATGTATCAGCAATAATCGACATAATTTTCCCTTCGTCTTCTGGCTTCGCTTCGGTTCTCAGTGTTATTTGAAAAATCTAGCATAAATTTGATTGAGTCAGCCACTTTTTATGTGGTGAGACTTGTGTCTATAAGGTAGTTGTAAAAATCGCTTTAATTTGAACAGATTTGTAGAGAAAGCAGCTCTGCAAGTTTACTCTTCTCGACAGTATTTGACATTCAAGCGGACATCGCAAAGCTCGAATGAGCTGTCGAGTCAATAGATATTTATACTCTCAGTAAATAAAGAATAGCATTATTCATTAGTGACTAACTTCTCCCCTGGGTCTTTTATTTAGCCGTATGTATTTCTCGTTCATTTTACGAAACCACGGCAAATGTTCGTTGGTCTGTGGGTTACTGTGAACATGACAGAAGTGAAGCGACCTTCGCATACTTATTTTTGACGAATGAGTATAGTTTTGAAGATGTTTGAATGGTATTTAATTTCATACTTAGAATGTCTAACTTCGTGGGATGCCGCTTTTGTCCCCCAAAATCGGCTGATGTTTTTTCAACAAATAACGAATTATTTTAGGCCTTTTCTGGGCACCTTCACTCGGTAGTAAGAAAGAAGAAACGTGGAAACAACATATATAATAATTAATCGCTTTTTTACTTCTCGTTCGGGAATAGCTTTGACCCGATCGAGCCCATTGTAAAGATCTCTTAGTGTGAGAGCTTTCGTTCGACCAACGTAAATTATACACAAAGGAAAGCCATTTGTCGAAGCGGGGCTGTTTGTTTCCTTCATATGAGGACATTGTTCCATTGAATTAATTTGATAAACAAAGGTAATCTATTGTAATATTCTAAACGCGAGTCATGCTTGTGGCTGGGAGGGATATAAGTGTAAATATTGAAATAAAAAACACAGCGTACAAATAGAGCAAAATCTATGGCATGAACTGAATGTCTTGCTGTGTTGTTGAAATATTTTAAAAGTCCGAAATAAACACAATTAAAATTATGGGCCTTAATCATATCATAACATTTTTGGGGCAATAATTCGTCATTTTTTAATGAACAATTTGCATGAACTTTGGAATATCTTCGGGGTATCTTTTCGCAGAACAATCGATCGTGTCAGCCGACTCTTTATGTACGTATAATCTCGATTTGCTAAAATCTTGGAATATTGACGTAGCGATTTGAAGTGCATTTTACGTTTGACTCGATAAAGGTTCCATTTAATGGGTTTTGAGCATATGTATTATGGTACGGTAGTCATTACTTTTTGTTATTCGAGTTTTTCAATTCCGGTTGTTCACCAAGGATAGATGAGACAAAATTAATTATCTAGCTTGTCTTTTCAAAACTGTCATTTACTGTTTTGAATAAATCCTTTCCCGATCGATTGACGAATTCTTCACTATTTGGAATTAAATTCTTCAGCGTTCGAGGTATGATAATTTGGTCTTTCATCTCGTTTTGTCTCAGCATTAGTAGCAGTAATGAGTTGAGCAGCTGGTTGAGCTAGAAAATAATATAATGCAGATATTGTAATGAGCTGAGAATATGCTCACGTATGAATATTTTTTAAAGTACGACATTACGCCAAATCTCCGAGATAAAAACAATCTAAAAACCTTTCAAATACCAATATTATACCAGCCATTAAAAGCCCTTATTCATAAAAACACTGAAGCGTATAAAGTACTAGCTGAAAACAGTTTACTGATGTGCCTAACCAGATTAAGTTGCCTTACGTTTGCTTTTAAAATATCATGTACTGTATATAGTTATGGGAATTCTAACTTCCAAATGCTTATAAATATGCTTACACTTCAAGTCAAATTGAATTGACAGTTTCTTCAAAACAAAACTACAAAAATAACACCCTGAGGCAGAAGAGAAACCATGTGAATGTCTTTGATATGCTTCTCAAACTTTTTAGATAGAGGATGGAAAAAATTAAAGTGGATTACAAAAGCTTATTCTAGAAACTTGATTTTGGTTTACAGTGAACCAATTTCAAGTTGCTCTAAATTTCAGGGTTGACATACATTGTAGCCTAGCTTTGACAAAACAAACTAACTGCATACAGTCAAATATACAGTAATTACCTTGTTTCTTTTCTGTGTTTCTTAAAATAAAGGTAACATATATATTGTCTTAGAGACTTGAAGATTTAAACTCTATGTAAAACAAACTTTTTTGAATGTTTTGTTCTGGCTTAATGCAAATTTCACACATTCACTTTATTCCATTGTCTTTTGAAATAAAGCCAAAATAAACAGTTATAGTAATTACAACTCAAATATTTGGACATTGCAATTAAATGCATTAGGGTTGAGACTTATAAAACAGCTTAAGTATTCTGTTTGTCTGTGAACAAGATTGGTTGTGCCCTATTTCTTGACCTCTTTTTCAATGTGATACTTATAACAACATCAACTATTATTTTAACATGATACCTGTCCTAAAACTTTAATTTGTGCTAGCTTAATTGTTTATAGTTCTTTTGTGAAGTAAGAAAGAGGTGTTATATAAATTTCAAGAGTTCTTATTGTCGTTAGACCTATCTGGTTTGGGGGGGGGAGTGTTTTGCAGAATGCTGAATGCAAATTAAAAATTCACATACTCTGTGAAAATATGGTTTGCTGGCAAGGACTCGAACCTCAGTCTCTCGATTTCAAGGTAGATGTAACGACCACTACACCATTGGAGATGGTATTTCTGCTGACCGGATTTTCTAATTTGCATTCTGCAAAACACCCCGCTGGGTTTTAAGTGGCCATGATTGCAAGATGGGGAAGTCTTTTGTGTCCTGGTAATGCTTTGCAAGAATTTGTTGACTTTAACCCATAAAAATGCAGTTTATGAGTAATCTGTGAGGAAAATATTATTTGCTGTGACTGTCAATTTATTAAGTTAATATGTCATTTGCTAGACATACTATATGTCCTTTCTTTTAACATGTTAAGAAAAAAATTGGTACTAGCTAGCACAATGCAACATGGATGCCAGAAATGGAAATAGTGACCAAACATTAGTAAACAATGTTAGGTTCATATCTTTCAAACTGAAGGAATTTATTCCCGCTCAAAATATAATTTATTACAAGGCTGGTTAGCATAGCTCGCTGGAAATTGTTACATGGAAAGTTGTACATGTATAATAAGGATAGATGAGGCAATTATATTCTTTTGAGTCAGAAAGGCGAGAAAGAATAAAATTGATGAGTAAAAATATCCAGTCATATTATAACACAAACTACCTGTGTAATAAATTATTTATTTTTCAATCTTCAACAAATTAATATAAGAAATGTTTTTATTTGAGTTGCAGCTCTGATCAAAGATTGCAAGGATATGCCTTTGAGATTTCAGTTCAAGAAACCATTGACTCGACTGTGCACATGCAAAAAAAAGGTTTTTGGCATTAAAAACTGGAGACAAACACAACAGCAGACTTTAAGGCATGCATAACAAACACTTGAGAACAAACATTGTTTTCCAGCCGTCAGGTTCCCTTTAAAAAAAATCTCATATTTCCAACCAATTGGATAGAATGGTAAAAATAGTCCAACTAATTTATGCAAGGCTAGAAATAAATTGGCACAGGCTATCATGGGGAGAGAGTCCAATATGGGAGATTGGATCTCTTTGGTGATGGTGTCTTGGTGGAAAGTATTTAAAAGGGAACAAAATATTAATATTCATCTTAATGTTTTTGACCCCAAAACAAATGATTTCACTAGACAACCACAATGCCTCCTGGGCTGGGAATGGTGTTTGTTTGCTGTCCAGGACAACCTTCTTGAAATAGCTGTATTTGTTGTGGTTGGATTTTTTTTAACCAGTTCAACATTTTCAAACTGGTTCATTTTTCTTAACCCTCTAAACCCTGAGTTTTTGAAACTGATTTTTAGCTATTTCTACACTGTAAAGAACCTCCCCTCTAAAAAGACTGTAGTCATTGTTACCATGGAATTTTCAACTGACCTATAATACTGGGGGCTCAAAGTTTTCATTCAGCCATTTTGGATAACAAGTAGTTGGATTGCTGTGGAATTGGCACAAAGTTTGTTTGGGGAATACAGAGAATTTAATGCTTTTTAAAATTTGATTATTTTCGAATATTTAATTAGATTCAAATCATCACAAGTTGCCCTCTCGTGACTCCGTTGCTTGCTCAAAAAACATAGAGGGCAATGTGTGGCAAATCTATCAATAATCATGTGAACTAATCTATACCCTAACCCAATATTTAAAAAACCCAAACATCAGTTAACATAACTTCCCTTTTAGAATCTAAAAAAAAAAAAATTTTAAATGAACTGGTTAAAAAAATTAACTAGTTTTTAAAAAATGAACTGGTTTAAGAAAAATGAACAAGTTTTAAAAATTTTGAACTGGTGCCAAAAACGTTTTTGAACCAACATAATTATATACTGATCGTTGATATTCCACATTTCCCATCAAACCCTATGACATACAGCGACTCAACAGAGCTCAAATTTAATTTCAGGGAACAGTTTACACATTCATCAAAACTGGAGAGACTGATCGGCAAACAATTTGTGAGTACCCTGCGAGCAGAGCCTTCTTCGTCTCCCCACCTAACCCTAACCAAAAGGTTTTTGTGGGGAGTTGAAGAAGTCTCTGCTTGCAGGGTATTTGCTGAGAAACGATTAACAGAGAAAGAAGCCACACTTTGAGAAAATATTATGGAATATCAATGGCATATCAATGGTATATAAATTTGATGGAAACTGAAGAACATAACCAAAGTCTTTGAATCCTGCACTGCGCTACAAGAAATTTCTATAACAATTATTATTATTCTGTCTAGTGAAAATGGTTGCAAGGCTTCCTGTATTTAATGCATTACTAGTGTATGTTTTGTAGTATACATGTACTGCATACATTACATACAGGTGCCTTGCATACATGTACTTCTTAACAATGCAATGAGGTGTATTAAGCATACATGTATATTTCAGCCTTCGTTAGTATTTATGAGCTCTAATAATCAAGTACCGGTATGTTTGTGTGTGTGCATGCATGTGTAATTATTATACATGTATTTAAGAACAGAAAATGGATTATTTTAAAATGAATGTCATTTATATGCATTTTAAGAAGATTGTTAGTGCTCTAAATATCCAAAATACCTTGAGGGACTTGGAGTTAGTATCTGTACCTGGAATACATGTACAGTATGTGCATTAGTGAAGTGAAGAAAATTAATGTATTTTTATAGATAAACAAAGCAAAAGCCTTAGATAATAAAATATTCCAAGACAAATTGACAACTACATGATTAACATGAATGAAACATAGAAAAAGGTTATAATTGTTCATTATGATGTCCATAGACATGACTTACATGTATCTTGTGCATCATTCTTGTGAATATTGATCTAATGAAAGGAAATTTGTCAATGCTGTTATCTTCCTTCGAGATATTTAAGTGTCATAGGCAAATCCTAAGGATGGATTTCCAAGATGCAGTTTATAGATTAACTGAAACAGAGAATAAATAGACTGTCATAACCAGATGATGCAAAGGCTTCCCAAACTCGACGTATATTTACTGCTTATTAGTCTGTTGGGTTACCTGTGGTATATTGATCTGTTTAGTTTCAGTGAGCGAGTGAGAAGCGATCTCAGAAGAGTTTATATAATTGCTCTTTAAAAATATAAGATTGACACTTAATTAAGTTGTGTGAGTGGGTTTTGGGTGATTTTGGGCCTTCTAAAGCTGTTTATTAGGCCTCAAAGTTTTGATGGTTGGCAGCGACTGTACTAATAGATACAAATATACACAAGGTATGCAGCTTTCAGGTGCTTTCGCTCGATGTGGCCTCGATGTGGGATTGATTTTTCAGACCATTTTCACGTCGTTTGGCCTGAAACATGGATGAGAAGTGCTTGCACACATCTCTGGATTTGTGTGCTGAAAGCAGAGGTGAAATCGATTTGAATTTCTTGTCGAATTTTGGCATCAAGTGAGGTCACATCGAGAGAAAGCACCTGAAAGCTGCATGCCTTGTGTATAATTATTAGTGTATCTATTAGTACACATGCGGCCAACCATCAACACTTTGAGGCCTAATAAACTGCTTCAGAAGGCTCAAACTAACCCCAAAACCACTCACACAACTTCACTAATAAGTATCAATCTTTTATTTTTGAAGATTTACAAATGTATTTCGTAGGAATCGGAAAAGGGAATTCACAAGGAGCAATTATATAAACTCTTCTGAGATTGCTTATGAAACTAAACAGATTGATATACCACAGGTAACCCAACAGACTAACAAGTGGTAAATATACATTGAGTCTGGGCAGCCTGTGGTATGAGGTAACAGTTGGCTCTCCCAACACAATCATACTAAAGCCGTGATTAAGTTACAAACAGCATGTTATCTGAGATGTGCTTCCTCAAATAATATGAGTCTCAGACCAAAAATAATGAGTCCAAAAACCAAAACCCATGAGTTCCATACATCGTAACAAGAGTCAAGGCAAAATTAATTAAATATTTAGCACTAAGTTATGATTTCTCCTTTTATCGTTGGTGTAATTTACGTGTAATGGTATTAGATACATGTACACATGTATTCAGTTTGACACATCTCACCTGGCTTTGCTTTGATCAATATTATTGAGTGTCTTGATGTTGAGTGTGACTAAAAGTACAATTTCTGCCTTGGTAATAATGGTCTTAACTTTTTTCCAGAGGCTTTGTCAAATGACTTAATCTCACGCCCAGATCCAGGATGAGGGAGGGAAGGAGAGATCAGGTAAAACCCGACTCTAGAGCATGCGCAGTTGTGTCGGGTATGCATATTCTGTACTTGGCATTTAGTGCGCATGTCAGCAAAGCCAATAACTTTGTGATACTTTCTCTTTGCGCAATCAGTTTATTAAGAAACTTTGCTTGTAAAATCTTGGCATGGCTTTGAGAACAATGTTATACAGTCATAACGAATTTGAAGAGGTCTTAAGTTATGCTGGAAACTGGTGGTTTTTGCACCTGAGTTCAGACTGAAGGCAAAACAGCAAGAGGCTTTGCTAGAAATAATCATCAACTCTCGAGTTTGTATTGTTATCTTGCCCACAGGATATGGAAAGTCTCTAGTTTACCAGCTGCTATATAATGGACATTTTCGACTATTTAAGGTGTTGAAACAAAAGATCAGTGGATGAGAAGTCAATGATTGTTGTAATTTCGCCACTTGATCGTTAATCAATCACGAAGCAAATAGAATCAGGTTTTACCAGATCTCTCCTTCTCCCTCATTTTTTTAGAGACTTATGATTCAATCTTGGTGCTAAAGACCATTTGTAACAAAACTGCCTTAACTATGTGCATGCTTTGCTGGCCATGTTGAATCATGGTCATGTTTGCTGGCCATGTTGAATCATGGTCATGTTTCCCATAGCTCTGACACTTCACAGAAAGAAAGAAAATGCAGGCATTAGCAAACACAGTAAAAGTTGCTTGAAAACATAATGAGCATAAAAAAAAAAAATATATTCATCAAGGGTTTCATTTGGGCAGATTGTTTTTCCCAATGATACTGATTTCTTGAATTTACCATTAAATTTTATTACATTGGACATAAATGGGATAAAAAACGAGCTGTAGGTTTTGTGTGGCAGAAATTTATCAGCTACCATGATAACACATTTCTTACTTTCATGTCGAATTTAAAGAAATTTATGCAGGTTACTATTAAAATGAAATTACATTATAAACAATACTCCATTAAATACATGTTTGAAATAAAGCATGTGATCATATCGATAAAGCAATATATTCATGTATGTTTTTGATTGGCAGAATTTTGAACTCTCTAGGATAAATATTTCCAAAGTTATTAATACTTAAAATTTTCTATGATGTCTGCATTTTTGCTGACATCATGTGTATGATATAAATCATGCTTGCTACCTTTAAAATACATATAAAATACCATATATATTGTGGCTTCCTATTGTCTTAGAATTAGTATATTTCTTTAATACATGTATATACATGTAACTCCCAAAATACTCACATACGTATGACATGGGCCGCGTCAGGCAAAAAGGGCCCGGACGGCATAACATGTAAATGTCTTTTGAAATTGTACCATGTTTTGTGTACTTGTGGTGCGATTACAATATGCATCACGAGTGCCACATTGTGCTACTAGCAAGTAATGTTGATTTCATGAAATCGACAAGTGAAATTGAAGACGAAATTTACGATATTTTTACACAAGGGTTTGATTACAATTTTAGCAGGCGCAAATCATTCCCTATCATCAGACGATTGTTTCAAGGTGTAACTTGTACTATTGCTAAAACATATTATGAGCTATGGGGAGCAGAATGACTTCAGAAAAGACATTTTTGGGCCAAAAAGTTATCATCTTGTTCATCTCATTTATTTTTTTACTCTTTAATACCAGCAGGTGTAAATGAACGTCATACATCAAAATCATCCCCTCTGACAAGATTCCTAATTTTTGTGGTCATATTCGTAATCGGGCCCTTGCATCAAAATCACGTAAAATTTCACCCCTGATTTTTGTTGTAAATTTCTCGAAACTGACATTTATTGTTAGGAATGAAATGTAGCGCTTCTCGTCAAGAATACAATACAATCTTCAACCTGTTATTAGGAACACCGTTGTAGGAATTATTTAACTTGAATGTTGTCCGGGCCCTTTTTGCCTGACGCGGCCCCATATCATAATGACATTTAAAATAATGCATTAATTTTTAATAATTTTTTTTATGTCTGCCATTATGCAAATCCATTCCTGTGACAGAGCTAATTTTCAACAGAAGTGACGTTATTTTACTCAACACAACAACATGCAGGGCTACATTTCACACACACCTTCATGCAAACTTATAAGTAAAGTACATTATTTTATTATTTTTCCACAAAAGAAAGAAAACAACAAAGTTTTGAATAGAAATATGCCTTTAAAAAAGCGATGTGTTGAGAGAATGATGTCACAACAGCAAACTGTTGGATGAAAGTTGCAAACTATTTGGACCGCATTTCAGTAATGGTGGGCGAGATTTTGATGGTAAACTCCACAAAATGCATAGTCTAATTTGGTCCTTTGGCAAAAAAAATCAATGATAATTTGATATTTTGACCGCTGTTTGTCCTTTTGGAAGACAAAAAAAGTGCCAAAAGAAATGGTTGAATTTTGTCGAAGTGGCACTTTTAATTCATTTTTATTGAACAATGCTTCACTTCTAGAAATCTTGTGAAGATTTAAAAAAATGAAAGGCCAGTCAATACATTGTACATGACTGTATGATTGTATGTTTTGCCTTTTTCTGAGTAAATGTAATTTTAGGCTGATAATGATTTATTGACACTATTTTATAACTGCACTACTTTTCAAGTGGTCTGGCTGCTTCTTTAGGTGCACTCATTCTCCAGGCAACCAACCATGCATTAATGATAGACTTCTACATTTTAATAAGCCTCACAACAAAATGGTTTAGAATTACACAATGTACCTCAATAGGGGTACTGTAGCAACACTCCTGCAAATATCATACAAATAAGAATAAAGAAACATTTGATATAGTATAACACAAATAATAATATGTCTATTACTAATGATAAATTACATACCAATAGTTACAATAATTATTATGATAAAAGGACAATCTGATTAAAAACAAAAAATCTACATACATGTACAATACTTACATCGGCAATAATTAATTATACAATATTTAAAAAGCTAAATTATATTTAAAAATACACCTACATGTATTTCTAAAACTATTTTTGAAATGTTATGTATTTTATAATCCTTGGTCATAAGCTTTCTTGTCTCTTGTTTCTTTCTTGTCAAATATCCGTATTTCATTTATATTTTATAAAAGCATTCTTACAAACTGGGCAGTAGTATTCATTATGAACTCTTGAAATGATCCTCTTGTTTTAGATCAATAATTATCTTTTGAAACAATAAGTACCACGGTTCGAAATTCATGCTCGCTGATTTGGTACTTGCATTTGCCGAGTTGGTGAGTGCAAACTTTGAATCCCTGCATTGGTTTATCATCTTTGATACTGATAATGGCTAAAATAATTTAAAAGTATCTGAAAATCCATTTAAACATTCTTTTCAAAATTATTGTTCTTCTTTTTAGAAAGCGTACAAGAATTGGTTGTGCTATGAAAAGGTGTTGCCTGTGGTGTCACCAAAGAAACTGAAGCCTTGTGTGAGTCTGTGCCGCAGAGTATTGCAGAGGTGCCCATATTTCCTGCCAGGACAGGATTATCAGTGGAGTGGGCAATCGGCTTTTGAGTGTGACGATGGTAAGCATCACTTTGAAAAGCTCAAAATCATGTTCAAACTAAGAGAACAAATAATGGTTTTATTAGAAGATACTTCATAAGTGAAGTGAAAGTTATACTGTATGTAGCAGGACTCGAAATTTAAAAAAAGTTATAGTCACAATTTACAACTATAGTTGTAAATTATTTCGTCACTAAAAACGTAAAAATGGCCATATTTATATGATATAAAAAACATAATTCAGCAGTCTTACGACAAAAAGCTGCATCAATGATATATTTTACAAAGAGACTGCTTTAAAATGGCATCTGAGTGAAGGTTTGTGTCACTTCAATGGTTAAAGAGTAATAAAAAGGAGACTGCATGAGTTTTCTGAATTGTTTTAACGTACATCTCGATGAAGCATAACACACTGTTGGACTTTAACTAAAAAAAAATTGTTGCCGTTGCTAGAAAGCATAATGAGGCAAAATGCTCATAGCCGAGTACTTTTCAGAAAAAAAATTGGCTAAAACTATTATTTTTGCTGCATATTTAATAAACTATGAAATTGTGCCTGATAAGTCAGGTGCTATAGGCTATCACTTTGTTGAATATGGTTGCAACTTTCCTCACCATTTCTTTTGCTTTTTTTGACTTGCTAGATTTGTAAATTTCACAAGCCCTCTTCTGTTTTTATCCACCTATATCCATAAACATTTTCAAGGATCCTTATTTCCTGTAAGTGCAAGAGAGACATTTTTTTCTTCACGCAGCACATAGTGTATAATTATACACAAGTCCTCCATCTTCAGTTTTCGTCTGCTGGAAGCTTGCAATACATCCTTAAAATCCAGCGGCCTTTATAAAAATGCTGTACCCGTGATGCATGATTCAAAACCGCTGCAATGGCATCATTCGGCACTGGAAAGTACCTGTAGCTTGATTTCACCCATATTTCTTAAAGGAACAGTGCCACGGTAATGCGCACGCATAACACGTGATTACTAATAATGAGAAAGACAATGGAAAATCACGCTGTTAATGACACGTCACATCAAAACTCAACTGATCTGGAACAACCTTTGGAATTTTCGCTAGCACGAAATCTAGAGTTAATAGTTTTGTAATTTTCATCAGTCGAGAAGTTCAGGACTTAGAATCGTATAAACTTCCCACTGGATCATGAGATAGTGTTTCGAAGATCTACATGTATGGTATTCGGGATAATAGTTTAGAAACCACTCGGCAATGCCGACTCATAAACAAACAACAACTTCTGTGTGAATTATAATATTTCATTCTACTGCAGTTTCGCGAAGTGAAAGCGGAACTACGGGGAAACTAACGTTCTGACTTCATAGCTTTGGGGCTTTGTGATTTTAGGATGAGTTATTGTACAATTATAAGAGCGCTTCCACTACAAAATCGGGTAAGAAAAGAGTTCGATTTTGCTAAATAGCGATGCCTTGAACTGTACCGAACGAAGGCCGTGTTGACACTTCAATAAACACACGCGAATCATATTCAGCGACTTACAAGCAGAGTAAATGTCTCCCCTACATTCTCACTGTCTCCAAGTTTCCTAAGCTGTTCATTGTCTCCCTCTCAAATGCTTTGGACGAAACTACCAGGAGACGGAAGCTTTCTTCTGTAGCCATTAAAACCTCCGCTCGACGAACCGTCCAAGGGCACTGAATTCAGAGTCAAAAATACTCGCAAAAATTACGGAGACGAACGAAATACCATCTTAAATCCTAGGATATGAAACTAAATTACTATTCTAAATAGGTATAAGGTCAAATGAAACTTAGGCAAAGCCGATGGAAGAGGATTTCTTTCACGTATCAAATCTCCCCCCATCTTTTTATTTCTGGACAACCCAACCAAAATTCAAACATTCGCACATGCGCACTAAGGATGGCACTGTTCCTTTAAGAAGAAAACACAATAAAGACTAGTTCAAAATTGGCACTCAAGATTTTTTTTTTTTTTACCCTGTATACTCCTTGTTATTGACAGTTATTAATGTTTTTTTGAAGGTTATTTCATGGTTTCCTATAGAATACGGGCAAATATTTCATGAGAAATTTATGTTATTTGGTATACAATGAGTAGAATACCAAAACATAAAATAATTTAGAGTAAAATGTTCACCCCTGATTTCCATTTAAAAAAACATGAAATAGACATCCCATAAATAAGAAAGAGTGGAGTGCAGATTTGAAGCCATTATGAAAACCTTTCTTTGGAATTTTCCTTTAGTTGCATTTTGAGACTCAAATATCTAGATTCTGTGTTCAAATATCTAGATTCTGTGTTCAAATATCTAGATTCTGTGTTCAAATATATAGATTCTGTGTTCAAATATAAAGATTCTGATTGGCTGAAAAAGAAAAGCATTTTGATTGGCACATTAAAGCACAATAATTTGGAAATTAAGAAACCATGCTGAACAAGGAACCCCTGATACCAATGAATATTATATTTCAGCCAATCAGAGCTCATCATTTCTATAAAATATAGAGCAGTATACCATTGGCTAGATGAAGCCAGTAGTACTAAATAATGTTTCATATACATGTACAAGTCACAGACTGTATTGTATTGTATTTTTAAAATCTGCATGAAATTTGAAATGCTGAGGCTGCAGGCTGGAAGCTTTGAAATTATCACTAGTATTTTGAAAACACAATAAAATTCTGCATGACAATATGTGAAAGTCTTATATTTGCTATATGTACTCAGTTATTACTAGGCCTACAACGTTACATCAGTGCATTGGTGAATCATGATATTCCACAATATGAATACGATATTCCGATTTGCCTCCTCATTGACTG
The DNA here is from genome assembly GCA_030867875.1 of Actinernus sp. WN-2022. Taxonomy (NCBI): domain Eukaryota; kingdom Metazoa; phylum Cnidaria; class Anthozoa; order Actiniaria; family Actinernidae; genus Actinernus; species Actinernus sp. WN-2022. The sequence continues at coordinate 23,479,747 of JAOWCC010000853.1, read as the reverse complement.
GGATTATTTGTTTGTTTAGTTTAAACACGGCATGTATAAATAGGTGCTATTATTAGTAGTAGTAGTATTATCCCCAAAAAGATACAAATTGATGTGATATTTGCAATACGCTTACATGCATGTACATGTCAACGAACATGGGAAGTCACTGTCTTCTATTAGTTCTTACTGTTTTCGCACTTTTTATATGCACAATGATTTTCAGAACAAACCTATGAAAAAAAGCAATGTTAAGTAGTGTTTTGCATCAAATTTATATTCAAGATAGCAGACATGATGTGCATGTGTGCTACCATGAACTATACAGAGTTCTGAGCCCAGCAAGACATGTATTGTATTATACATCCTATCATGACAACTGTATCTGGATATGTTTTGTATTGTATTGTGCAAAAGTGTATCGTTGCAGGGCTAACTGTTATTATTACATGTGTGTTTTAATTTTCTTTTGCATGCACTGTGTGTAATGCTCGGTCGTAGGAATTTGATGGTATGGCACATCATTGGTATAAATTGAGAGATCTGATTGGTGTTAATACTCCTGCATAATTCATGAGCAGTTTAACCATCTATAAGTGGTGTTTACAATATTTGTGTCGATGTTGTATCTGATTTACAATCTCGAGCTGGATAAACTGTAAAATGGTGAAATTAAACTATAAATTTAAAAATAATAATATGAAATCTGATGGAAAATGTAACATTACATTTCAGCGCCATAGTTTAGGTACATCACGGTCCTGTGCAGTGTGTACAAAAGCATGTCCCACATTGATAAGACAATCTGTATGCATCAAGACAGGTAGAGGAGGTCAGTGAGCAGCTGTGAGACCTCTCTCATACAATCTGATTATTAAAACATTGGCATCTACATGTATATCATTGATACAGGAGTATCAGTGATACAGACATTGATGTTTAATTAATCAGTGTTGTATATTTGACACAACACTGCTGTTTTATTAATCAGTGTTGTATCAGATTGTAACTGATACCGTAACTAATACTGTATGGGGCTTTACGGAGGTACAGTGTGACTCGAATACTGTGTTTGGATTGGTTAGCCTCTTTTAAATTATTAATGAATTTTATAATATTAATATTATTAATATATTTTATTAATATTTTATTAGTTGGATATGACCAAATGCTGGAATCTAAAGATGAAGAAGAGTGTTTTAATGTGACTTCTTCAAGCATTCTGAGTACATCTTGTCCTAGTCTTACCTCTGCTAATGAGCCAGCTCAACAATTAGTAAATACAAGAAAAAGTGGCAGTCATCAATCCACACAGGCTGAAAAGGACTCTATATCAACCAGCTAGCACTGGGGTTGGAGCTTATAAATGTGATGTAATTTTAATATTGTAATGATGATGATAATTGTGGATTAATTCTAGATTATTTTACGTATCAACTATCAGTATTATTATTATTATTATTTCTATGTATATATAAAAACAAATTGACTATGAACAAGTAGTTTTGCAGTGCCATCACTCCAAATAGAATGATTATTATATTAGAGCTAAATCTAAATTGGTTAATTATAAGACATTTAGTCCAGGCTAAAAACAGGTGGCACAACACTTGTTAAAATAACAGCTGTGTATGGAGCAATAATTAGCTTAAGTTCCTACTAAAAGAACGCAGTCACATCAGCACGTGACATTTCAAGTTTGGTGACGTTGACTAAATTAGTACTAAATTTGGTTAAGTCTAAACCATCAACACTGACGTTAGAGCGATTATGAAACAAAATGGAATCCAAATTATTGAATGTATTAGTGGGATATGTTTGTTCCTTGGTAATATATGGCCGGTAGTTCTTTTATATGATGGGGAAATATATATGGGTGCCAAATCATGTAATAACATGTATCCCATCGGGACTCATGAATTGGATTGACTGAGAGTAAAAGAGATATTTCCACATTACAGCCAGAAGTTGAAAACCTGAAGCAAAAAGTTTTGAATAGCACAAATACATGTGTGTAGCGGAAATCGCATGAACTGCTTGTGCTATACAGGATTTATGGGTACTGAGTGATCTTTTGAAAGTTATGATAATTGCACGAGGCGAGAACTTTCAAAATAACTCAATATCATAAATCAAGTATAGCATGAGCAGTTCATGCGATGTTTTTTTTATATACTGAGCAAACATTTGCTGAGTGCATGCAACAGTGTACACTATAACATTTTTATGCACTCATTATTGACCAATCAGAATTCAGATATTTTGTTCACTATAAAGTGGATGAATATTATTGACAGGTAATCAATAGTTTGAAATAGCTACTCCTCAATATTCATTTTGATGCTCTTGTGAAGTCTGTTTTGGCTCTTCCACTTATGTGGGGGTGGGGGTGGGGAGGGAGTATGGGGGAGGGTGGGTAGGTAGGGTGGGGTGTAAACCAAAATGGTCTTCTGAATTTAACTGTGTGGAAAATAATTGATGTTTACCAAGTGGACTCACTGGCAATCTGGTTATGAAGTAATCATTTTTATATTGTAAAAAACGAGGAGCTCTTGTTGAAGCGATTTCTAAACACTGCGAGTGACAGTGAGACGTGGTTGTAAACTAAGGCGAAGGCTGCCGAACTCGATTTCTAAAGATGTTTAAGGCATCCTAACACTCTTATATGTATTTGCTGCCGCAGCGAGCGAGCCTGAAGCGAGCGAGCAAGGCACCAGTTCTAATCTGTAAGCGGGTCCAAATGTCGATTTCTTTTTTTTCCACAACGCATCACTTCTATTGTCTTTTTTTACCACACTGCTTTGCACGGATCTGATCGTCACGCGACATTACACGAGGTGGAATCTGCATTGTTTGAGCTAACTACGTTCAACCGTTCTTTAATGCATTTCTGTGTATGCAATCCTTGTGTAATCATGAATTTGTTGAAGTGTAGGCGAACTCTTTCTAACTCTGTGTGAACTATCAGTTTCCAAAGAGCAAGATCTCTCCTGTTATGAAGACGGTGAGCAGCAAATAATTTTCTTCTATTGGCTTCGATAAACTGCCGTCAAGCAGCCGGTTCAAAATACAATTAGCATTTACAGTTACATTCTCAATTACAGTTGATTTCCGGTGTTTAAACTTCACCGGGGAGAACAGCAGTTCGTTGTGCCGACAACTTTTGAGTTACACACCACAGCTCAAACAGGATTCAGTCGCACGATAGCCCCAAAACTACAAAATATATTCATCTAACACCTTGGCATTTTTATCACCCAGTAATCTATTTTTCCTGCCAAAGTACTACTGTAGGTTCTCTTCTAATTCCTTAACTGAGAGGGGCAGCATTCACTACCTGTTAGGTATACTAGTATGTTACCTATGACTGTTATACTAACTTCAAATTGAGTGTAAATAAAGAAGTTGCTGTTGTTAAATCCAAGATTTTTCAACTCCTCGCTGTATTTAGAAATTCGCTTCTAAAACAAGCTCCGAGTGTTTACATAGCTTCTCAAATTCCAATTTGATTTTAAAATGAACGATCTGAAAGTCTTGAAACACGAGCTGTAGTTGGAAAATAATTTCTTAATACTTGTGATGGTCATTATTTCTATTGTGCTAACACTGCAAGTGTTAAATGTTTAATGTTTTTCAGGGGAATCAAGTATTCGGACTACAGTTTACATGCACAAGTATTTTTTATGGAAAATATTACTACGTTGTATGTACACATATATCCATTTGAGTATTGTTCTTAGTACGAGTGTTGGCACTGTATTATGCGCAAGAAAAATAGTGACCATGAATTGAGTAGTCGCTTATCAAAGCTCGCAAATGTTAGAAATGATCTCAAACACCTTCAAAGGCCATTTTCACACTTGACAACTTGAGCACCATAAACGTTGTATTAATGACAGTTGGGATGACAGTTCTAAAACACGAAGTTCCGGCTCCTCTTTTCACGCATGACGAACTCGAAATTTAAATTGGTGAGCAGTAGAAAGCAAGCGAGCATATCAGCCTCTCCTTTAAAGTGTTAGGTTTTTAAGGTTTAAAATTAAACAAGCCATAAAAAAGTGACTACAGTGAAGACAACTAGTTGTGCGAACTCTGTAGTCCTAACTCTGAAGTTAAACAGTTTTATGTTTCATTTGAATTTCGCGCGATAAGCAATCAGTAGGGATCAGCACTCAAGCGGAGCATCACGCAGATGTTCACTCTACAAAGGCTGAGAGACAACTGAAGGGTGACAAACCCCTGGGCTCCCCTTTTTATACCATCCTCGGAGACCCAGGGACAGTTAGTGAACGACGGGCAGAAAACGGACGGAGGGGGTCGTTCACTAACTGCCCCTTGGTCTCGGAGGATGCTTTTTATATCGGAACTTCGTGTTTTTCACAATGAAGCGATATAAGCACAAGCAACATACGATGATGCAATGCGGCATTTATCATTAGCGGTAGTTCTACTCACAGATGTGAGATAACAACAAGCGCCGCTAATGATTAATGCATTACTGAGTCTGCGTTTGACTTTCTCACAAAATATCATCTAAACCCTGAGGACAAGCATTCTGGGCACGGAACTCCAAAAAGACGGGCCGAGACTACCTTTTCACAAGGTCTCAGAACCCTTGATTTTCGGGCACGTGCATATTTCCATTTACAGTGGAACCTCTCCGTACGGACACCTCTATAATACGGACACCTCCATGTTACGGACAGATCTCTATAGGTCTCGGCAAAATCCCCATATATTCTTTGTTTAAAAAAAACTATATTATGGACATGAGATTAGGTGTCCGTTGTCCTAAAAAGGGAGAATTATATCCAAAAACGATTTGGAAAGGAAAAAATAGCAACTTTACGTTACAAATACGCAAAAAACATCGTTATCTCAAAATGTGATCGTTTGGGCACAATAACACTCAAGCAAGTACCGTGCATTGATAAATCATGCATTATTTTACATTGTTATGAGCTTTGGACAATGCTTTGAATCTTCTCTGAAATCACTATATTTGTAATAAAAAATTGGCCTTTATTCTATTCATTAATAGGACCTCCTTCTGTTACGCTTCAATGATTATAACCCTAGCCAGAAATCGTGAGTTGGGTGCAGTGAACATTAGGTCGTAATATTAACCCTTGAAATGACGTCATTTAACTCATTATGTTAATGAGTTGAACATGAACTGAGTCATAACATTGAATTTATTTTTGGGTTTATTTTTTTCAGTTGTTTTTCAGGCGTCGGACATATGATGCTCATTCTTAGAGGAGGATCTTTAATAACCGACAGGAGCTGGCAAAATCAGACCAAAAGGAACTAGACTTGGCTTTTGACTTAAATGACGTCATTGAAATTTGATTCATTAAAGAAACGTCGGCTGAAAAACAATGTTTGTTCTCAAGTGTTTGTTATGCATGCCGAAGTCAGCTGTTGTGTTTGTGTCCAGTAAACTGTACACTAGATGTCATTTATGCATCAATATTCCTGTCGATAAAACTCATTTGAATTTCCTGCGCGCCGCCATCTTGGATCTCATGACGTCACAGTGTTGTTCCTATTGCTACACAACAAAAGAGCTATTGTTTTTTGACAACAGGGGCAACACTGTGACGTCATAAAATCCAAGACGGCAGCGTGCCGTTTTATCGACGGGAATATCGGTACATAAATGACATCTAGTGTACAATTTACTGGAGACAAACACAGAAACAGACTTAGACATGCATAACAACCAGTTGAGAGCAAACAGTTTTCCAGCCGAGAAAACGCACAAAGGTTTCAGTACGAGGCTCCGGGGTAAATTAAATTTATTCTATTATCTGAGAAAAGAATTTACCCCAATGATGCGTGTTGGTCATTTTGTTTTCTAGTTTGACCAATGAATCATTGATAACCGGCTAGGGTTCATATGCACTTCAAAGGAGATTGAACTTGTGAAACATTTTCTTAGTATTGTTGGAAAGGTTTGAGGTACGGAAATGCATTTACTAATATAAGGTGGATTTTCATGTTAATTTATGCAGGTTTGAAGGAAATAAAGTATAACATTCTGAGAACTTCGTTGCATTTATTTAAATGTCTTTCCCGTAAACGTTCTTTATATTACGTTAATGTGGCACTGAAAATCTTCACTTGGCCGGTCAAGTAGATCTTCTCTCCGATTTACCCAACGTTATCAGTTATAAACACGGTTAGCTCAGTTGGTAGAGGGGCGGGAGGTCGGGGGTTCGAATCCCGGCCGCACCCTTGGTTAGGGACCGTATATAAGGCTATTTCTAATCGGTATTTGAAGGGAACGTGAAAGAACCTGCTGAGCGTAACTTCACTGACAGGATGTCTGTAATTTGTAACGTGCCAAGAGACTTATTATTGCTGCCGCAGCGAGCGAGCAAAGCAGCAGTACTAATTTGTGTGGTGGAGCCGTTTTTTTTGGCGCATTGCCAGAGCAGTGCATTGTAGTCGTGCGCAAGGACACAGAAACGATATGCGCAGCCTTCCGCATGTGGCTTTCATTTCGTTTGGGCGTGAAGGTGTGTATATTTTTACTGTTGTTCACGTGAATGTGGCCATTATTAATATTCGTACTTAGAATCTGTTGTTATTGCCATCTTACAGAGTATAAATAAATTGTGATCGCCTTCGTTTGTATTTGTACCACCATTCCTTCAGTGATCCTTACTGATTAGTCTGCAGTTTTCTAACCCACAAAATGTGTTTTGTAGCTCGAGGATCATGTTAAGATACAGTAGTCACATACAGTAGTTACAATTGTGACAGCGGGGTTCAAAACCACATTAGCATATCTCAATTACAGTTGATTCCCGGTGTTTAAACTTCATCGGAATCCAATATATGTAAATAAAGGTAATCTAACTATCCCCAAAGCTACACAATAGATTCATCTAACACACATTACACCTTGGCATGTTTATCACCCAGTAATATATTTTTCATGCCAAAGTGCTACTGTAGGTTCTCTTCTAATACACTTCCTTAACCCTTTCAGCCCTGAGTCTTTGGAAGTGATTTTTAGCTATTTCTAGACCAAACAGAACCCTTCCCCCCTAAGTAAACTGTAGTCATTGTTACCATGGAATTTTCAACTGATCTATAATACTGGGGGCTCAAAGTTTTTAGAAGTTTGTTTGGAGGGATAGAGAGAATTTCAGGCTTTTCAAAGCCTTTTTCACCATTTATAGAGTGCTGGAGGACATCATTAAGTCTGATGAGAGCTTCAATCAGCACTTTCTCAAAGAACCGAGTCTGTGCCAGTGTAATTGTGACAGAGAACGAGCTTCATTTGCCACTCGTGAATGGGCTAGGACTTCTTGTGTCACTTTAGCGTGGGCTTTATAAATGGGGGTCTGGAGCCACCTATCATAGCTTTTTTGGAATATTGGAGAATATTTACTTGCCATTGATTGCAATATGAAGCTATTAGGTCTAAATGGCTTTAGACTTAGTCTCTATTTTGAAGAATGAAGATGGGGGAAGGGCCATGTCGCTGTTTGGTAGGATTTCCCGGCATGCTTTGCGGTCATTATGGATGGATTTAGCTTGCTCTGAAGTGCTTATGGAATGGTGGCTTGATGCTGGGCAAGTTTGAGTGTTCAGGGACAGAATGTGAGGTTAGTGAAAACTCGAAAGCCTATATTTGATGTGAAACATGCATTTTTGTAAGAAAATTTAGAATCTGAGGAGAACTCTTTTTTTCTGTCAGTGTGATTTTAGTCTTTTTTCTGAAATGACCTAATGTCGACTGTAGTTAACCTCTGCAAAGAAAGGAGGATTTAGATGAAGTGATTCCATTTTAATATGCCTAAATGCAGTTCAGTAGGATCATTTGTCTATACATTATGTTGTGTGTCAATCTCAGGGCCTTGCTCCTTCAACTTAGCCAGACTGAAATCCTCAAAGCAAGTAACCAGTCAAACACAACAAATGTCGTGTTTGGGTCTGAAAAGGGTTAACTGAGCGAAGCAGCATTCACTACCTGTTAGGTATACTAGTATATCATGGGCGTATATCATATACTAGTATATCATGAGCGTAGCTCGGCCTTTAAGCCAGTAAGCCCGGGCTTACAAACTTTCTGGACATGTCTATTATCCGAACATTTTCGCCGTTGAACTAGTTGAACGAAGTTTGGAACGGGCTAAGAAACCAAAAATGGCTAGCTACGCCCCTGCCTTTGACTGTTATACTAACTTCAAATTGAGTGTAAATAAAGAAGTTGCTGTTGTTAAATCCAAGGTTTTTCAACTCCTCGCTGTATTTAGAAATTCGCTTCTAAAACAAGCTCCGAGTGTTTACATAGCTTCTCAAATTCCAATTTGATTTTAAAATGAACGATCTGAAAGTCTTGAAACACGAGCTGTATTTGGAAAATAATTTCTTAATACTTGTGATGGTCATTATTTCTGTTGTGCTAACACTGCAAGTGTTAAATGTTTAATGTGTTTCAGGGGAATCAAGTATTCGGACTACAGTTTACATGCACAAGTATTTTTTATGGAAAATATTACTACGTTGTATGTACACATATATCCATTTGAGTATTGTTCTTAGTACGAGTGTTGGCACTGTATTATGCGCAAGAAAAATAGTGACCATGAATTGAGTAGTCGCTTATCAAAGCTCGCAAATGTTAGAAATGATCTCAAACACCTTCAAAGGACATTTTCACACTTGACAACTTGAGCACCATAAACGTTATATTAATGACAGTTGGGATGACAGTTCTAAAACACGAAGTTCCGGCTCCTCTTTTCACGCATGACGAACTCGAGATCAAAATTGCTGAGCAGTAGAAAGCAAGCGAGCATATCAGCCTCTCCTTTAAAGTGTTAGGTTTTTAAGGTTTAAAATTAAACAAGCCATAAAAAAGTGACTGCAGTGAAGACAACTAGTTGTGCGAACTCTGTAGTCCTAACTCTGAAGTTAAACAGTTTTATGTTTCATTTGAATTTCGCGCGATAAGCAATCAGTAGGGATCAGCACTCAAGCGGAGCATCACGCAGATGTTCACTCTACAAAGGCTGAGAGACAACTGAAGGGTGACAAACCCCTGGGCTCCCCTTTTTATACCATCCTCGGAGACCCAGGGACAGTTAGTGAACGACGGGCAGAAAACGGACGGAGGGGGTCGTTCACTAACTGCCCCTTGGTCTCGGAGGATGCTTTTTATATCGGAACTTCGTGTTTTTCACAATGAAGCGATATAAGCACAAGCAACATACGATGATGCAATGCGGCATTTATCATTAGCGGTAGTTCTACTCACAGATGTGAGATAACAACAAGCGCCGCTAATGATTAATGCATTACTGAGTCTGCGTTTGACTTTCTCACAAAATATCATCTAAACCCTGAGGACAAGCATTCTGGGCACGGAACTCCAAAAAGACGGGCCGAGACTACCTTTTCACAAGGTCTCAGAACCCTTGATTTTCGGGCACGTGCATATTTCCATTTACAGTGGAACCTCTCCGTACGGACACCTCTATAATACGGACACCTCCATGTTACGGACAGATCTCTATAGGTCTCGGCAAAATCCCCATATATTCTTTGTTTAAAAAAAACTATATTATGGACATGAGATTAGGTGTCCGTTGTCCTAAAAAGGGAGAATTATATCCAAAAACGATTTGGAAAGGAAAAAATAGCAACTTTACGTTACAAATACGCAAAAAACATCGTTATCTCAAAATGTGATCGTTTGGGCACAATAACACTCAAGCAAGTACCGTGCATTGATAAATCATGCATTATTTTACATTGTTATGAGCTTGGGACAATGCTTTGAATCTTCTCTGAAATCACTATATTTGTAATAAAAAATTGGCCTTTATTCTATTCATTAATAGGACCTCCTTCTGTTACGCTTCAATGATTATAACCCTAGCCAGAAATCGTGAGTTGGGTGCAGTGAACATTAGGTCGTAATATTAACCCTTGCAATGACGTCATTTAAGTCATTATGTTAATGAGTTGAACATGAACTGAGTCATAACATTGAATTTATTTTTGAGTTTATTTTTTTGAGTTGTTTTTCAGGCGTCGGACATATGATCCTCATTCTTAGAGGAGGATCTTTAATAACCGACAGGAGCTGGCAAAATCAGACCAAAAGGAACTAGACTTGGCTTTTGACTTAAATGACGTCATTGAAATTTGATTCATTAAAGAAACGTCGGCTGAAAAACAATGTTTGTTCTCAAGTGTTTGTTATGCATGCCGAAGTCAGCTGTTGTGTTTGTGTCCAGTAAACTGTACACTAGATGTCATTTATGCATCAATATTCCTGTCGATAAAACTCATTTGAATTTCCTGCGCGCCGCCATCTTGGATCTCATGACGTCACAGTGTTGTTCCTATTGCTACACAACAAAAGAGCTATTGTTTTTTGACAACAGGGGCAACACTGTGACGTCATAAAATCCAAGACGGCAGCGTGCCGTTTTATCGACGGGAATATCGGTACATAAATGACATCTAGTGTACAATTTACTGGAGACAAACACAGAAACAGACTTAGACATGCATAACAACCAGTTGAGAGCAAACAGTTTTCCAGCCGAGAAAACGCACAAAGGTTTCAGTACGAGGCTCCGGGGTAAATTAAATTTATTCTATTATCTGAGAAAAGAATTTACCCCAATGATGCGTGTTGGTCATTTTGTTTTCTAGTTTGACCATTGAATCATTGATAACCGGCTAGGGTTCATATGCACTTCAAAGGAGATTGAACTTGTGAAACATTTTCTTAGTATTGTTGGAAAGGTTTGAGGTAAGAAGTTTCTATACGGAAATGCATTTACTAAGATAAGGTGGATTTTCATGTTAATTTATGCAGGTTTGAAGGAAATAAAGTATAACATTCTGAGAACTTTGTTGCATTAAATGTCTTTCCCGTAAACGTTCTTTATATTACGTTAATGTGGCACTGAAAATCTTCACTTGGCCGGTCAAGTAGATCTTCCCTCCGATTTACCCAACGTTATCAGTTATAAACATGGTTAGCTCAGTTGGTAGAGTGCGAGAGGTCGGGGGTTCGAATCCCGGCCGCATCCTTGGTTAGGGACGTATATAAGCCTATTTCTAATCGGTATTTGAAGGGGACGTGAAAGAACCTGCTGAGTGTAACTTCACTGACAGGATGTCTGTAATTTGTAACGTGCCAAGATACTTATTATTGCTGCCGCAGCGAGCGAGCAAAGCAGCAGTACTAATTTGTGTGGTCGAGCCGTTTATTTGGCGCATTGCCAGAGCAGTGCATTGTGGTCGTGCGCAAGGACACAGAAACAATATGCGCAGCCTTCCGCACGTGGCTTTCATTTCATTTGGGCGTGAAGGTGTGTATATTTGTACTGTTTTTCACGTGAATGTGGCCATTATTAATATTCGTACTTAGAATATGTTGTTATTGCCATCTTACAGAGTATAAATAAATTGTGATCGCCTTCGTTTGTATTTGTACCACCTTTCCTTCAGTGCTCCTTGCTGATTAGTCTGAAGTTTACTAACCCACAAAATGTGTTTTGTAGCTCGAGGATCATGTTAAGATACAGTAGTCACATACAGTAGTTACAATTGTGACAGCGGGGTTCAAAACCACATTAGCATATCTCAATTACAGTTGATTCCCGGTGTTTAAACTTCATCGGAATCCAATATATGTAAATAAAGGTAATCTAACTATCCCCAAAGCTACACAATAGATTCATCTAACACACATTACACCTTGGCATTTTTATCACCCAGTAATATATTTTTCATGCCAAAGTGCTACTGTAGGTTCTCTTCTAATACACTTCCTTAACCCTTTCAGCCCTGAGTCTTTGGAAGTGATTTTTAGCTATTTCTAGACCAAACAGAACCCTTCCCCCCTAAGTAAACTGTAGTCATTGTTTCCATGGAATTTTCAACTGATCTATAATACTGGGGGCTCAAAGTTTTTAGACGGCCATTTTGAAAGCAGTTGTGGATTACTTGACGGAACTGGCGGGAAGTTTGTTTGGAGGGATAGAGAGAATTTCAGGCTTTTCAAAGCCTTTTTCACCATTTATAGAGTGCTGGAGGACATCATTAAGTCTGATGAGAGCTTCAATCAGCACTTTCTCAAAGAACCGAGTCTGTGCCAGTGTAATTGTGACAGAGAACGAGCTTCATTTGCCACTCGTGAATGGGCTAGGACTTCTTGTGTCACTTTAGCGTGGGCTTTATAAATGGGGGTCTGGAGCCACCTATCATAGGTTTTTTGGAATATTGGAGAATATTTACTTGCCATTGATTGCAATATGAAGCTATTAGGTCTAAATGGCTTTAGACTTAGTCTCTATTTTGAAGAATGAAGATGGGGGAAGGGCCATGTCGCTGTTTGGTAGGATTTCCCGGCATGCTTTGCGGTCATTATGGATGGATTTAGCTTGCTCTGAAGTGCTTATGGAATGGTGGCTTGATGCTGGGCAAGTTTGAGTGTTCAGGGACAGAATGTGAGGTTAGTGAAAACTCGAAAGCCTATATTTGATGTGAAACATGCATTTTTGTAAGAAAATTTAGAATCTGAGGAGAAGTCTTTTTTTCTGTCAGTGTGATTTTAGTCTTTTTTCTGAAATGACCTAATGTCGACTGTAGTTAACTTCTGCAAAGAAAGGAGGATTTAGATGAAGTGATTCCATTTTAATATGCCTAAATGCAGTTCAGTAGGATCATTTGTCTATACATTATGTTGTGTGTCAATCTCAGGGCCTTGCTCCTTCAACTTAGCCAGACTGAAATCCTCAAAGCAAGTAACCAGTCAAACACAACAAATGTCGTGTTTGGGTCTGAAAAGGGTTAACTGAGCGGAGCAGCATTCACTACCTGTTAGGTATACTAGTATATCATGGGCGTATATCATATACTAGTATATCATGAGCGTAGCTGCCTTTAAGCCAGTAAGCCCGGGCTTACAAACTTTCTGGACATGTCTATTATCCGAACATTTTCGCCGTTGAACTAGTTGAACGAAATTTGGAACGGGCTTAGAAACCAAAAATGGCTAGCTACGCCCCTGCCTATGACTGTTATACTAACTTCAAATTGAGTGTAAATAAAGAAGTTGCTGTTGTTAAATCCAAGGTTTTTCAACTCCTCGCTGTATTTAGAAATTCGCTTCTAAAACATGCTCCGAGTGTTTACATAGCTTCTCAAATTCCAATTTGATTTTAAAATGAACGATCTGAAAGTCTTGAAACACGAGCTGTATTTGGAAAATAATTTCTTAATACTTGTGATGGTCATTATTTCTATTGTGCTAACACTGCAAGTGTTAAATGTTTAATGTTTTTCAGGGGAATCAAGTATTCGGACTACAGTTTACATGCACAAGTATTTGTTATGGAAAATATTACTACGTTGTATGTACACATATATCCATTTGAGTATTGTTCTTAGTACGAGTGTTGGCACTGCATGTATTATGCGCAAGAAAAATAGTGACCATGAATTGAGTAGTCGCTTATCAAAGCTCGCAAATGTTAGAAATGATCTCAAACACCTTCAAAGGACATTTTCACACTTGACAACTTGAGCACCATAAACGTTGTATTAATGACAGTTGGGATGACAGTTCTAAAACACGAAGTTCCGGCTCCTCTTTTCACGCATGACGAACTCGAGATTTAAATTGCTGAGCAGTAGAAAGCAAGCGAGCATATCAGCCTCTCCTTTAAAGTGTTAGGTTTTTAAGGTTTAAAATGAAACAAGCCATAAAAAAGTGACTACAGTGAAGACAACTAGTTGTGCGAACTCTGTAGTCCTAACTCTGAAGTTAAACAGTTTTATGTTTCATTTGAATTTCGCGCGATAAGCAATCAGTAGGGATCAGCACTCAAGCGGAGCATCACGCAGATGTTCACTCTACAAAGGCTGAGAGACAACTGAAGGGTGACAAACCCCTGGGCTCCCCTTTTTATACCATCCTCGGAGACCCAGGGACAGTTAGTGAACGACGGGCAGAAAACGGACGGAGGGGGTCGTTCACTAACTGCCCCTTGGTCTCGGAGGATGCTTTTTATATCGGAACTTCGTGTTTTTCACAATGAAGCGATATAAGCACAAGCAACATACGATGATGCAATGCGGCATTTATCATTAGCGGTAGTTCTACTCACAGATGTGAGATAACAACAAGCGCCGCTAATGATTAATGCATTACTGAGTCTGCGTTTGACTTTCTCACAAAATATCATCTAAACCCTGAGGACAAGCATTCTGGGCACGGAACTCCAAAAAGACGGGCCGAGACTACCTTTTCACAAGGTCTCAGAACCCTTGATTTTCGGGCACGTGCATATTTCCATTTACAGTGGAACCTCTCCGTACGGACACCTCTATAATACGGACACCTCCATGTTACGGACAGATCTCTATAGGTCTCGGCAAAATCCCCATATATTCTTTGTTTAAAAAAAACTATATTATGGACATGAGATTAGGTGTCCGTTGTCCTAAAAAGGGAGAATTATATCCAAAAACGATTTGGAAAGGAAAAAATAGCAACTTTACGTTACAAATACGCAAAAAACATCGTTATCTCAAAATGTGATCGTTTGGGCACAATAACACTCAAGCAAGTACCGTGCATTGATAAATCATGCATTATTTTACATTGTTATGAGCTTTGGACAATGCTTTGAATCTTCTCTGAAATCACTATATTTGTAATAAAAAATTGGCCTTTATTCTATTCATTAATAGGACCTCCTTCTGTTACGCTTCAATGATTATAACCCTAGCCAGAAATCGTGAGTTGGGTGCAGTGAACATTAGGTCGTAATATTAACCCTTGCAATGACGTCATTTAACTCATTATGTTAATGAGTTGAACATGAACTGAGTCATAACATTGAATTTATTTTTGAGTTTATTTTTTTCAGTTGTTTTTCAGGCGTCGGACATATGATCCTCATTCTTAGAGGAGGATCTTTAATAACCGACAGGAGCTGGCAAAATCAGACCAAAAGGAACTAGACTTGGCTTATGACAATTTGATTCATTAAAGAAACGTCGGCTGAAAAACAATGTTTGTTCTCAAGTGTTTGTTATGCATGCCGAAGTCAGCTGTTGTGTTTGTGTCCAGTAAACTGTACACTAGATGTCATTTATGCATCAATATTCCTGTCGATAAAACTCATTTGAATTTCCTGCGCGCCGCCATCTTGGATCTCATGACGTCACAGTGTTGTTCCTATTGCTACACAACAAAAGAGGTATTGTTTTTTGACAACAGGGGCAACACTGTGACGTCATAAAATCCAAGACGGCAGCGTGCCGTTTTATCGACGGGAATATCGGTACATAAATGACATCTAGTGTACAATTTACTGGAGACAAACACAGAAACAGACTTAGACATGCATAACAACCAGTTGAGAGCAAACAGTTTTCCAGCCGAGAAAACGCACAAAGGTTTCAGTACGAGGCTCCGGGGTAAATTAAATTTATTCTATTATCTGAGAAAAGAATTTACCCCAATGATGCGTGTTGGTCATTTTGTTTTCTAGTTTGACCATTGAATCATTGATAACCGGCTAGGGTTCATATGCACTTCAAAGGAGATTGAACTTGTGAAACATTTTCTTAGTATTGTTGGAAAGGTTTGAGGTACGGAAATGCATTTACTAATATAAGGTGGATTTTCATGTTAATTTATGCAGGTTTGAAGGAAATAAAGTATAACATTCTGAGAACTTCGTTGCATTTATTTAAATGTCTTTCCCGTAAACGTTCTTTATATTACGTTAATGTGGCACTGAAAATCTTCACTTGGCCGGTCAAGTAGATCTTCTCTCCGATTTACCCAACGTTATCAGTTATAAACACGGTTAGCTCAGTTGGTAGAGGGGCGGGAGGTCGGGGGTTCGAATCCCGGCCGCACCCTTGGTTAGGGACCGTATATAAGGCTATTTCTAATCGGTATTTGAAGGGAACGTGAAAGAACCTGCTGAGCGTAACTTCACTGACAGGATGTCTGTAATTTGTAACGTGCCAAGAGACTTATTATTGCTGCCGCAGCGAGCGAGCAAAGCAGCAGTACTAATTTGTGTGGTGGAGCCGTTTTTTTTGGCGCATTGCCAGAGCAGTGCATTGTAGTCGTGCGCAAGGACACAGAAACGATATGCGCAGCCTTCCGCATGTGGCTTTCATTTCGTTTGGGCGTGAAGGTGTGTATATTTTTACTGTTGTTCACGTGAATGTGGCCATTATTAATATTCGTACTTAGAATCTGTTGTTATTGCCATCTTACAGAGTATAAATAAATTGTGATCGCCTTCGTTTGTATTTGTACCACCATTCCTTCAGTGATCCTTACTGATTAGTCTGCAGTTTTCTAACCCACAAAATGTGTTTTGTAGCTCGAGGATCATGTTAAGATACAGTAGTCACATACAGTAGTTACAATTGTGACAGCGGGGTTCAAAACCACATTAGCATATCTCAATTACAGTTGATTCCCGGTGTTTAAACTTCATCGGAATCCAATATATGTAAATAAAGGTAATCTAACTATCCCCAAAGCTACACAATAGATTCATCTAACACACATTACACCTTGGCATGTTTATCACCCAGTAATATATTTTTCATGCCAAAGTGCTACTGTAGGTTCTCTTCTAATACACTTCCTTAACCCTTTCAGCCCTGAGTCTTTGGAAGTGATTTTTAGCTATTTCTAGACCAAACAGAACCCTTCCCCCCTAAGTAAACTGTAGTCATTGTTACCATGGAATTTTCAACTGATCTATAATACTGGGGGCTCAAAGTTTTTAGACGGCCATTTTGAAAGCAGTTGTGGATTACTTGACGGAACTGGCGGGAAGTTTGTTTGGAGGGATAGAGAGAATTTCAGGCTTTTCAAAGCCTTTTTCACCATTTATAGAGTGCTGGAGGACATCATTAAGTCTGATGAGAGCTTCAATCAGCACTTTCTCAAAGAAGCGAGTCTGTGCCAGTGTAATTGTGACAGAGAACGAGCTTCATTTGCCACTCGTGAATGGGCTAGGACTTCTTGTGTCACTTTAGCGTGGGCTTTATAAATGGGGGTCTGGAGCCACCTATGATAGCTTTTTTGGAATATTGGAGAATATTTACTTGCCATTGATTGCAATATGAAGCTATTAGGTCTAAATGGCTTTAGACTTAGTCTCTATTTTGAAGAATGAAGATGGGGGAAGGGCCATGTCGCTGTTTGGTAGGATTTCCCGGCATGCTTTGCGGTCATTATGGATGAATTGAGCTTGCTCTGAAGTGCTTATGGAATGGTGGCTTGATGCTGGGCAAGTTTGAGTGTTCAGGGACAGAATGTGAGGTTAGTGAAAACTCGAAAGCCTATATTTGATGTGAAACATGCATTTTTGTAATAAAATTTAGAATCTGAGGAGAAGTCTTTTTTTCTGTCAGTGTGATTTTAGTCTTTTTTCTGAAATGACCTAATGTCGACTGTAGTTAACTTCTGCAAAGAAAGGAGGATTTAGATGAAGTGATTCCATTTATATATGCCTAAATGCAGTTCAGTAGGATCATTTGTCTATACATTATGTTGTGTGTCAATCTCAGGGCCTTGCTCCTTCAACTTAGCCAGACTGAAATTCTCAAAGCAAGTAACCAGTCGAACACAACAAATGTCGTGTTTGGGTCTGAAAAGGGTTAACCGAGCGGAGCAGCATTCACTACCTGTTAGGTATACTAGTATATCATGGGCGTATATCATATACTAGTATATCGTGAGCGTAGCTGCCTTTAAGCCAGTAAGCCCGGGCTTACAAACTTTCTGGACATGTCTATTATCCGAACATTTTCGCCGTTGAACTAGTTGAACGAAGTTTGGAACGGGCTAAGAAACCAAAAATGGCTAGCTACGCCCCTGCCTATGACTGTTATACTAACTTCAAATTGAGTGTAAATAAAGAAGTTGCTGTTGTTAAATCCAAGGTTTTTCAACCCCTCGCTGTATTTAGAAATTCGCTGCTAAAACAAGCTCCGAGTGTTTACATAGCTTCTCAAATTCCAATTTTATTTTAAAATGAACGATCTGAAAGTCTTGAAACACGAGCTGTATTTGGAAAATAATTTCTTAATACTTGTGATGGTCATTATTTCTATTGTGCTAACACTGCAAGTGTTAAATGTTTAATGTTTTTCAGGGGAATCAAGTATTCGGACTACAGTTTACATGCACAAGTATTTGTTATGGAAAATATTACTACGTTGTATGTACACATATATCCATTTGAGTATTGTTCTTAGTACGAGTGTTGGCACTGTATTGTGCGCAAGAAAAACAGTGACCATGAATTGAGTAGTCGCTTATCAAAGCTCACAAATGTTAGAAATGATCTCAAACACCTTCAAAGGACATTTTCACACTTGACAACTTGAGCACCATAAACGTTATATTAATGACAGTTGGGATGACAGTTCTAAAACACGAAGTTCCGGCTCCTCTTTTCACGCATGACGAACTCGAAATTAAAATGTAGAAAGCAAGCGAACATATCAGCCTGTCCTTTAAAGTGTTAGGTTTTTAAGGTTTAAAATTAAACAAGCCATAAAAAAGTGACTAGAGTGAGGTTGTGCGAACTCTGTAGCCCTAACTCTGAAGTTAAACAGTTTAATGTTTCGTTTGAATTTCGCGCGATAAGCAATCAGTAGGGAGCACTCAAGCGGAGCATCACGCAGATGTTCACTCTACAAAGGCTGAGAGACAACTGAAGGGTGACAAACCCCTGGGCTCCCCTTTTTATACCATCCGCGGAGACCCAGGGACAGTGAGTGAACGACGGGCAGAAAACGGACGGAGGGGGGAGGGGGTCGTTCACTAACTGCCCCTTGGTCTCCGAGGATACTTTCTATATCGGAACTTCGTGTTTTTCACAATTAAGCGATATAAGCACAAGCAACATACGATGATGCAATGCGGTATTTATCATTAGCGGTAGTTCTACTCACAGATGTGAGAAAGTCAAAGTTCTACTCACAGATGTGAGATAACAACAAGCGCCGCTAATGATTAATGCATTACTGAGTCTGCGTTTGACTTTCTCACAAAATATCATCTAAACCCTGAGGACAAGCATTCTGGGCACGGAACTCCAAAAAGACGGGCCGAGACTACCTTTTCACAAGGTCTCAGAACCCTTGATTTTCGGGCACGTGCATATTTCCATTTACAGTGGAACCTCTCCGTACGGACACCTCTATAATACGGACACCTCCATGTTACGGACAGATCTCTATAGGTCTCGGCAAAATCCCCATATATTCTTTGTTTAAAAAAAACTATATTATGGACATGAGATTAGGTGTCCGTTGTCCTAAAAAGGGAGAATTATATCCAAAAACGATTTGGAAAGGAAAAAATAGCAACTTTACGTTACAAATACGCAAAAAACATCGTTATCTCAAAATGTGATCGTTTGGGCACAATAACACTCAAGCAAGTACCGTGCATTGATAAATCATGCATTATTTTACATTGTTATGAGCTTGGGACAATGCTTTGAATCTTCTCTGAAATCACTATATTTGTAATAAAAAATTGGCCTTTATTCTATTCATTAATAGGACCTCCTTCTGTTACGCTTCAATGATTATAACCCTAGCCAGAAATCGTGAGTTGGGTGCAGTGAACATTAGGTCGTAATATTAACCCTTGCAATGACGTCATTTAACTCATTATGTTAATGAGTTGAACATGAACTGAGTCATAACATTGAATTTATTTTTGAGTTTATTTTTTTCAGTTGTTTTTCAGGCGTCGGACATATGATCCTCATTCTTAGAGGAGGATCTTTAATAACCGACAGGAGCTGGCAAAATCAGACCAAAAGGAACTAGACTTGGCTTTTGACTTAAATGACGTCATTGAAATTTGATTCATTAAAGAAACGTCGGCTGAAAAACAATGTTTGTTCTCAAGTGTTTGTTATGCATGCCGAAGTCAGCTGTTGTGTTTGTGTCCAGTAAACTGTACACTAGATGTCATTTATGCATCAATATTCCTGTCGATAAAACTCATTTGAATTTCCTGCGCGCCGCCATCTTGGATCTCATGACGTCACAGTGTTGTTCCTATTGCTACACAACAAAAGAGCTATTGTTTTTTGACAACAGGGGCAACACTGTGACGTCATAAAATCCAAGACGGCAGCGTGCCGTTTTATCGACGGGAATATCGGTACATAAATGACATCTAGTGTACAATTTACTGGAGACAAACACAGAAACAGACTTAGACATGCATAACAACCAGTTGAGAGCAAACAGTTTTCCAGCCGAGAAAACGCACAAAGGTTTCAGTACGAGGCTCCGGGGTAAATTAAATTTATTCTATTATCTGAGAAAAGAATTTACCCCAATGATGCGTGTTGGTCATTTTGTTTTCTAGTTTGACCATTGAATCATTGATAACCGGCTAGGATTCATATGCACTTCAAAGGAGATTGAACTTGTGAAACATTTTCTTAGTATTGTTGGAAAGGTTTGAGGTACGGAAATGCATTTACTAAGATAAGGTGGATTTTCATGTTAATTTATGCAGGTTTGAAGGAAATAAAGTATAACATTCTGAGAACTTCGTTGCATTTATTTAAATGTCTTCCCCGTAAACGTTTTTTTATATTACGTTAATGTGGCACTTAAAATCTTCACTTGGCCGGTCAAGTAGATCTTCTCTCCGATTTACCCAACGTTATCAGTTATAAACACGGTTAGCTCAGTTGGTAGAGGGGCAGAAGGTCGGGGGTTCGAATCCCGGCCGCACCCTTGGTTAGGGACCGTATATAAGCCTATTTCTAATCGGTATTTGAAGGGAACGTGAAAGAACCTGCTGAGCGTAACTTCACTGACAGGATGTCTGTAATTTGTAACGTGCCAAGAGACTTATTATTGCTGTCGCAGCGAGCGAGCAAAGCAGCAGTACTAATTTGTGTGGTGGAGCCGTTTTTTTGGCGCATTGCCAGAGCAGTGCATTGTAGTCGTGCGCAAGGACACAGAAACGATATGCGCAGCCTTCCGCATGTGGCTTTCATTTCGTTTGGGCGTGAAGGTGTGTATATTTTTACTGTTGTTCACGTGAATGTGGCCATTATTAATATTCGTACTTAGAATCTGTTGTTATTGCCATCTTACAGAGTATAAATAAATTGTGATCGCCTTCGTTTGTATTTGTACCACCATTCCTTCAGCGATCCTTACTGATTAGTCTGCAGTTTACTAACCCACAAAATGTGTTTTGTAGCTCGAGGGTCATGTTTAGATACAGTAGTCACATACAGTAGTTACAATTGTGACAGCGGGGTTCAAAACCACATTAGCATATCTCAATTACAGTTGATTCCCGGTGTTTAAACTTCATCGGAATCCAATATATGTAAATAAAGGTAATCTAACTATCCCCAAAGCTACACAATAGATTCATCTAACACACATTACACCTTGGCATTTTTATCACCCAGTAATATATGTTTCATGCCAAAGTGCTACTGTAGGTTTTCTTCTAATATATGTCCTTAACTGAGCGGCAGCATTCACTACCTATAGACCCTTTGCATAGCCGCCATGTTGGTGTACAGGTAACAATAGATTCCTCGTTAGCTTCTTTTGTTCTGTACACCAACATGGCCGCCATGCCCTTTTTCATTTGAATCTCTGGGGATTGAGTGCAAACCATCTATTAGCGTGAGGCATACTATGATAGTGCACCTAACCTTTGCTGCAATGTTATACCTATGAACCTCCGAAAAGTTTTGATTGGGTCGATTCCCCCTGGGAGTTTTTGTATACCAATAAATCTCTGAATGTTGTGGAGTACCTCTGTGAAAAACGTTTTTCTATGCTTCTTCAAAGTCGCTCAAAAGTAACCTTTCCTGACCCAACGCCGCGCAATCAAGGGTCCTTAAAGTACGTCTTACCAAGAATTATATGCCCTTTACTGGGTTTATAATTGATTAATTCAATTGGTTTTTTCGCAGGTTCATTAATTAGGACTCGGAAGAACTGTTTTAATCCAAATTGTGTGTACTAAAGCCGAGGTTCGATATATTTTCACACAAAAGGTATTCAAATGGAACAATTATTTGACGTTTTGAAAAAGTAAACCCTTGGCAGGTTTGTAAATTAAACAAAGCACTGATTAAGACTTTTTTCGAATCATACAATGCGGCATTGGTTAATCGATAAAATATTGCGTAACTCTCGAGACGAATTTAAAGTTTACGAATTAAGTGTTCAGAATGGTCGGAGCGGGTACATGCACGGGTGAATGCAGTCCACTCTGCTACAATACAATACAATACTTTATTTAATCACGTGTCACCTAGGAGCTGATACAACTCGTTTAAACGTGAACGTGAACAAAAAGTTGGCAAATAAAAATACCTACATATTTATAGCTTTAAAAAGTTTAGATACACTTGATGTTTAAGAGTATTAAAGTCTTAAATATTACGAAGTCTTGAAATATTAAAAATAGATATTAAACTATGCATATATACTCATTATAATAAATTTATATTAGAAATTTCGAGGTAATTATTTATGACGATAACATGAGATCGTAAAGCGCTTTTAAAAGATTGACCCTGCATTCAAGAGCTTCCCACTTGTGATCCAAGGCTTCCTTCGGTTTCATGAATATTTCACAATACGGAGGGTGTTATCCGAACTTGGAGGCTTAAGAACGTCAGTACCTCTCCCAAGTGAAACAACTTTCAACCAAACGGCAAATTCCTATGACAAAGCTGCGTTCGAGAATTTATGCACTGAGTTTGGGCTATCTCACACACCAGACTTTCGGTGGAAGGGTGGCCGAAACCATGGTCTGGGTGACATTTTCGTGTTAGCCCCTTCGGGATATGAGAATGTCCACAAAGATTGCCCATATGACAGGAGTGCGAATGAGTATCCGAGCTCAATTGGCCAGCGGTTCTCTGATGAGGGTGGAAAGTCGAACATGGGCGACCTCGTGTCGTTCGTTTGCAATGATACCGCAGGGAGTGGGCAAGACGACCGGTTTGTAACAGCTGTAGGAGAGGGCCTCACGAAGCCATCTACTTGATCGTTCCGTTGAGGCCTTTGTCTATTCAGTTCTCGGGGCTCAAGTTAACATGCGTTCGCCCATTGCAGGCAACAGTGGGATGGCTCAGACCACCCAGATGCTTGAGGAGATGATTATAGAGAATGACCCCTCAAAGGGTGTATCGAATTACCAGTGGGCTTTAGAAAAGGCCAAGGTGAGGCTGAACTTAGCCGTGGCCCCGGGGGTATTGCTGATACCATCCGAGCTAGTGATCAACACAGAAAGCATAGTGGGATACAACAACGAGCTGAAAATAGCGACAAGTGGCATGAGCTTCGGTGTCAATAACATTAACGAAGCCACCAAAAAAGTGGGGACTGCTTATATGCAAGGCCCGCCTACGAGGAAGAATTTACCACATAGCATCGCAGGAACGACCTCGGCGGCAGCGCGTAAAAAAGAGGTTCCTCCCCCTCCTCCCACCACCCCAACGAAGCCAACGGTCTCCATCCACGAGACCAACCTGGCAGTGGAAACCATCGCCGCCGCAATGACCTCATGGTGGTGGTTTCGTTAGTTCTTCTTGCGCTTGAGCTGCTCCACGAGGAAGACCACTACACCAACGATCAAGAGCCAGGCATTCTTTGCTAAGAAGCCCACAACTTCGCCTGCAGCGCGAAAGACGAAGCTGGCAATAGCCCCAATCATCCCTGGAAGGAGCTGGCCCAGTTTTTCCCAATCGCCTTCAACCCATTGCCAACTCTCTTGGCGACACTAGCAAGCCCTCACTGCAGCGCGGAAACCACAACACCAATAACGGTGCCCACCGCGGTTAGTACACCGAGCATAGTGAAGCCATATTTTTTTTAGTACAGCCTTCACTCTCTCCCGGAGTCCCAGGCGCTCCTCTATAGCCTCATTCTCACGTTCTGCCGTGTCGAGGGCATCTCGACTCTGGCCTATCTGATGCTACGCCGCCTCCAGCTGGGTATCGGTGCTGTTGTGGTCTTGTTGTACGTCTTTAGCAGCGGCGATCTTTTTGTTTTCTTGTGAGATCGTGGCCTCGTTCTCCTCCACGATTTCTTGGGCGGTCGGGCCGAGTTTATTTTTGAGCTCTTGTGATATATTTTTATTAACGTTCCCAGCTTGTGTGAATAGGTTCCGCCATGTTTTGTTCTTACCTTCCCAGGGCCGAACCACCACCCTCCCACCGGCATCGACTCCAATCTGGACCCCATTAGCCTTTGGGAAGCGCTTGAACACATCCTCCTTAGCATCATCCAGCAACGCTTTGCTGATTTGGTTTCTGGTGCGTGGGTTGGTAGTGGTCTCTCCCCAGCTAAAGGTAGTCTCGCTCGTCTTGGGTCGTGCGCCCATCTGGTTATAGTCGAGATCGTGCATGGGGATTTCCTCACTACCGCCGACGGCCCCACCTGGTACAGCAGGGAAGGTTCCCGCGGTTTCGTCATCGCCGCCCCCACCGTGCGGTATAATTAAGCGGAGTCTCATCAGTTGGGTCTACCTCAACATCCATATTGAAGCTTATCGTCTCAGGCGTATTACTCCAACATGATTTCATCGAAGCTCGATCCAACACGTACACCACGGGCGATTCGCGCCCTCAAGGCAAAGCGCATGTTGTACGGCAGGAATTTCAACCCTTGAAGCACGGAGCCTGGCGAAAACGCTCCGCATCGAGGTTCCGACGCTAGGGAAAGATATCGTACTGGTTCGGGTAGCCTAGCGCTCTGGAGCACCCTAGGGCTGTCCGGGGGTCACGCTAAGAACCGCGTTGTTAACAATGTTGGTCGTGCTTTGGTATCGCGTAGAGTCACTAAAATAGGCTCAGAGGTGCTCGAAGACGTCACTCGGCCCGACCTTCTTCAAGTCTATGCCGATCTGTACCTCACCTCCAATGAACGCGAGGCCCGTGTGCGACCGGGTATTCAGTCTAATAACGTGAACAAGTGCCGCTCGGGGGCTGGCGATAAAGACACCTCGAACACAGCTGACAACGCGCTTCTAACCGCGTATGGAACAAAGTACCGAATACCACTTGACTTCGAGGTGGTCACGAAACACGGTATCCTGTACCCCTATGCCCTGGAGGACATCCTCTCCTTCGAACTGACGCTATCACCCGCAAAGGATGCCGTGGTGAGCTCCGACCCCACGAAGGTGGGCACGTATAAGCTTACCGACATCCAGCTGGAATATGAGGTCATCGAAGACGAAACTCTTGCTGCGGAGTCCTTGAATGCTTACTCCACAGGCACTGCCTTCTTGTATAATCACGCCACCCACTTCAAGTCCGTTACGATAAATCGAGCAACAGACACGCTGATCTCAGAGACCATCCACGTCCAGCGCCGCTCCTTTACTGGGAATCTGCTCCTATTCATTGAACCCTACGCCGCAGGTGCACGTGACAGTAAGAAATTCACCAATCCTGGAATTACTAAGATCGAGCTTGATGTTAACGGTGTTGTCAACTGCTTGTTCCAAGCTGGCCAGCTATCGCATGACTTCTGGGAGACTGCAAGGGGGTGGTTCGGTGGTGGTGGTGCTGCCGGGACAGATATGACCCCAAAGAAGTTCTATGAAAACAGGTTCGCTGTCCTTGTCGACTGTCGTACTGCAAAAGACTCCACGGCGATGGGTTGGCTCAAGTGGGTGGCGGGAAAGATATCCAGCCTCGAGTACATCGAAGTGGGGGTTCTGGCAACGTAAACATGCATATCTACTTCCTGGCGGATGCACAGTTAATGATATTGAATAGAAGTCTGCAAAGCGTAGCATACTAATGGATGCCCTAGTGGAACACATACGCTTCACCGCTTTGATCGTTGGCCCCACGAACTGCGGAAAAACAGCATTTTTGGTCGCCCAGTTGCGGGAGCCGTTCCGTGGTAAGTTCCATTACATAGTTTTGATTTGCCCCACGTACCCCTATAACAAAACCTACAGAGGTTTTGCTGTGGGAGACCCTCACTTCTATATCGTCCAACCCCCGCAAAAATATATTGATGCTGCACTACACTTACGTGCCACCTTTTGGGCTGGAGGGCGGTAGTGAAGCACCCAGTCTCTACCACCCAAAGGCTTCTGGCAGATGTGACAATCAGCTGCTGTGTTGAAAGCCCCCCAGTTTTCCCGCGACATATGCAGCGGCTTAGCCTTTTGGGCTCTGATCTTTGTCTCCTCCTCTTGGATGCATTGTAGGAAGCGCTTGATTGTATCCGTGCCTCGGTGAAGCACAAGTGGCTCGCTGTGACCGTCACAACGTACAACGATGTAGGAGAATCCGCAGGGAATGTGCTCCTCTGTCTTTTGCGTGCTGCTCTTTTCAGGGTCAAGGGCGAGCCCTTAGATCTGGGTGGTAAAAGCCTCGAGTTCAGCGTAATTGATGTAGGGAACTTTGAGCTACTTGTGAAAGTTCTGGAATTATAGTTTATTGTTCTCTTCGGTAGGCATGTCAATGCGAATGGCCCGGTCGTTGACGCCATTGCACTCTGGAATGTGCCTCTCAAGGAGGTGTAGTGGTGTATCCATGTAGACACCGCTCGCAGAAGTGCTTCCTGTGTTCGTACTTTGTCTGATTGAATAGGAGGCGGTTGAAATCCTTGATCCAGCAGTAGTGTTGTAGACCACTCTTTGGACACTCTACAAGCTAGAGGTTAACACGCTTCGGAAAGTCTTCCTTCGAGATGTGGAGGACTGTTAAGCAGTGTTCATGCGTATCCCAACCATATACGTTGATAGAGATGATGTTTTGCTCCTCCACGCGTGTTATTTGTGAGATTGGTGTTGGCGCGTCCACCCCATCGAAGTTCAACCCATCATCTTCTCTGTACTTCGATGTCCTCTGGGGGTCTCTCGCGACTGGGAACAACGCCGCGCGCAGCGACCAAAGGAAGCAGTCTTTGTTTTTCACATTGATCACGGCTTTCTTCCTTGCGACTTCCGTAGATAGTGGTATATACGAACCCCCACGGAGTGGTTGGTAGCGAGCTATGTTCAACCATAGAATGTTGACTCTATCCACAACCCAGTTCGAACCTCAAGATATCCACTTCTCAATAGCGTTGTGGTTTGCGCATGTGCCTCGACTAGTTCCTTGTGAATCTCGCTGCTGGCGGTTAGAACGGCTTGCGAGCTCCGGAACGTGGCTATCTCGTGTACCGGCCCCTCGGGTTTGTCAAGCCGGAGCGTGGTGTTCAAAGCCGTTTTGGTTTTGGAGCTCTTCCTTGAGCTTTTCGATGATCTGCTTTTGCACCTGCTGCGGGGTCTGCCTCTAGGGGTTGTCCTGGGGAACTTCCATCTTCCAACCGCGTAGAAAGTCCCCAATGGCCCAGGGCGTTTGGACGAATTTAAGACTTTCTGGCTCCTTCTGGTAATCCTGAACTGCTCTGACTTTCTTCAGGTGGGAGGCCGGCACAGGCCTCTCCCTTATAGCTTTTGGGCTCATCCGGCGTGGAGCTGACACGGACCTCTCCCTTATAGCCTTCGGGGGCTCAACCGGCGTGGAGCTGGCACGGGCCTCTCCCTTATAGCCTTTTGGGGGCTGTTCCGGCGTGGAGCCTTGTGGGGCCTTGTCCAGAGTAAAGCCAGCTTTGGCCATGTCCTCTGACGCGTCGTGGGGACTGTTTTAGTCTCTTGCTTCCTACAGTTGGGGTGGTGGCTGCGGGGTCTGTGGGCCCATTTAGGACCTTTAGGGCGGTATCCAGTGCCTCATCACTGATGCGCCCAGATTCGTGGAGGGATAGTAGGCGATCTAGACGATCCATCTCTACCGGTATACCTAATGTCAGACGTTTCTCTAAATAGTCGTTTGGACCCTCAACAATTATCTATGCACGCCGTTCCTTGTATAGCAGCTTCCCATGGACTTTACCGTTCCCACATGATCGACAAAGTATATATGGTCTCCGACCGTGTCCCGACGATACAACCTCTACAGGGCCTTGGAATCGTCCCACCTTTGCTAATAGGATAGTTATGCAGTTTGCAGAACTTACCAACACAGTTTCGGCCACAAGTATGTAGCTCACCAATCATTAACCAGGTACAACTGTTATAGTCACACATTTTCAACCGGTATACCTAATGTTAAACGTTTCTCTAAATGGAGACCTCTATGCGTATATATACGTGGGTCTTGATAAAAATGGACAACGCGTTGTTCACTTTTGCTGTCGGCTTTATCCCACGGGTCTTGGTAGAAATGGACAACGCGTTGTCCACTTTTGCTGTCGGCTCTATCCCAGCACGGGTCTTGGTAGAAATGGACAACGCGTTGTCCACTTTTGCTGTCGGCTTTATCCCACGGGTCTTGGTAGAAATGGACAACGCGTTGTCCACTTTTGCTGTCGGCTTTATCCCACGGGTCTTGGTAGAAATGGACAACGCGTTGTCCACTTTTGCCGTCGGCTCTATCCCACGGGTCTTGGTAGAACGCACCGTGAGGTAGATTAACAATTGGCAATTATTCATCTACGCGAACGCTTATGTGCTTGCTCAACTCGCGAAAACCAACTGGGGAGCTCGGCGGAGCCGGCGGCGCCCCCCCCCCCCCCCCCCCAGGACCTTCTCTGCGCTAGCACCTGGGAGAAGGGGTTGGGAGACTCGACGAGTGCTAGTGCTGGCGAGCTACCTAAGGGTCCCCCTGGGGGAGACCGCGTGGGAGCAGACGCTGCGCCAGAACCGCTACTTTATATACTACTTTACTTGTAGTTTATCAGTATATAAGTATATGAATTAATACCAAGGTTCGAGGTATTTAACAGACTTATTTCATTGTTATTCGATAACCTTTAATTTCAGTGAATTATTTTGTATGGATTTTCCAAGGCATTTGATTCAGTAAGGCATCATATTTTATCTGATAAGCTTAAAGTCATGTCTTTTAGTCCTACTATAATTAACTGGTACCATAGTTTTTTTATTTAATCGGAAGCAGCGGGTAGTCTAGTCTCGTATGGCCATGTATGTGATTGGATATTAGTCAACCAGGGTACCACGCAACGTAGTGTAAGTGGCCCTTACCTTTTTAGTATTTTTATGAATGACTTAGATGTAAACAAGGATTTATCTATAATTAAGTACGCAGATGATACGACTTTAATCTCTCCA
The DNA here is from genome assembly GCA_030867875.1 of Actinernus sp. WN-2022. NCBI lineage: Eukaryota > Metazoa > Cnidaria > Anthozoa > Actiniaria > Actinernidae > Actinernus > Actinernus sp. WN-2022. The sequence goes on along the minus strand of JAOWCC010000853.1, from coordinate 23,450,577 downwards.
GTCTGTAGTAGCAGTAGCGCGACTATGGTGGCCCGGCTAGCTGTATGGTTTTTTTCGGGCCCTCCAACTCAGTTTATATCTTAATATCTTATACTTGTAATTGTATGAGTAAATAAATGTTTTTGTTGATAATAGTAGCGAGAATATAGAGCTTGATGAATTGGTCATCGCATAATATGATAAGCAATCCCGCACAGTGTAAAGAGATACTATTTCTGAAAGGGAATTGTATATAGAAGAACCTTATGAACCTGTTTTTGGTATTCCTCAATGAGAAGCTTTAGATATTGGGAGTCATTTTGCAGTCAAATAGTCGCTTCAGTGAGCGTTTAAAGGCCATTCCACGCAGTGCCAACCAATCACTATACGTAATAAGAACTTTACGGAAAGAAGGATACAGCCAAGATGAGGTGGACCATTTATTTGAAGCTATTGTGCTATCTAAAGTTAGATATGGACTGTCTGTTTATGGGGCATCAACTCCCGAACTTACTACTATACAATGTTTTTTTAGATAGATGTGTTAAAAGGAAGTATTTTTCAAGACAGATTAATATTGATGAGCTACTTAAATTAAGCGGTAAACAAATCGTAAATAAGATCAACAATATACCAGGACATGCGTTAGAAATCTTTGTACCCAAGATTAAACCTGGATCTAATAGACTACGGAGAAGTTGCTTACGACCAAAAGTAAACAGAGAGATTTAAGAATGCTTTTGTAAATAGATTAATTTTTAAATATGGGTTAGCTTTTTAAATGTTTTTAAATATTTTTTTATATACCACTTGTATATGCATATTTAAAAAATATATACCCTTAGCTGTAGATTTGTTTGTAACACTTGATTTGTTTTTAATTAAGTGAAATGGACATTATTATTAATATAAAAACCCGATTAGGTATTGAAGAGCTTTATATAGCTCATTATATATTGAAGGTATTTAATAAGTCGTTGAATATCTAATGAGCAATATATTGAAATTCACTGGGATCTTAGTGAAATAAAGGTTATCGAGTAACAATAAAAAATGTATCAAAAATGAAATTAGGAATATTTAGTCCTTGGGTTAGAAACTGCATCAAAACTAGTGCGTTTGTAACTAGTGTTTCATTGGGTGTCAAGATGCATCCACCTGACGAAGCTTCGAACAAGGGTTTGACCAGTGTCAAGACCCATACACGCCACGTAGAATACAGTTCAATGATGGACTAAAATTCTTATTAATTATTCAGGATTAGAGGTGACAAGACATTGGACTAGCAGTCACTCCTAACGCCGATTTTCATTTCCATCTTTTCCTTCAGTTCTCTTCGTGTAAAGTGCCAGAGGAAGATCACAGTGATTTGGATCACATTTCCAAATCACTAGAGATTTTCATTGGGTACCTAGATTCATCCACCAGATCAAAGCCCGCAATACACGTGACAGAATACAGTTCAATGATTGACTAAAAATCTAATGAGTTTGAGAATAGATAAATGTTCATTCAAATGTAAGAGAAGACCCGATAACGTTCACGTTCAGTAAACTTTATTGTCAAAGGAATAAGTACAATTTATATAATAACATTTAACTATTCAACCAATAAGTGGTGATACAACGGTAAGAAACTACCGTTAGTCGTCAATTGATAATAAAATACCGATAGCTAGCATCCTCGGAAAGGGAGAAAAAAAAAGGTAATTAAAACGAATGGACTCATTTTAGATCAGTTTTTTATTACTTCTGGGAGGTTTTGCCAAACGCATGAACGACAGGACCAAAAATTTAAACTGAATATCACGTAAAACATGAAACGCACTGTATATCAAGTTTGCGGCCTTTCTAGTTCAGATCCTACACCAAATAAGTGACTTCCAAGAATGTTAGCTATTGCATCCGCCATAATTATTAACACACCCCAATATCTGCTAACTTACAAAATGACAATAACAATCAATAAAATATAAACAATAAAATATTTAGAATGTTTTGAAGAAACTTTAAGGCAAAATATTATGAAATTTTCTTAGACAATATGGAAAGAATAAACTACGAAATGACATTTTCCTAAGACTAAACGTCCAGAAAACATTACTTTAATCAACCAATGTAATATAAAATTCTTTTATGAAAATAATCACTATTAAAATGCATTTTTTTTTGTCGCTTTTTCATATTTTTCTTTCTTTTAGGCCTTGAAAATAAATTGTTCATAACCATATAGGAATCCCACTTTTCATTTTTAGCTAAAAATATAATTAAGAAGCCTCAGGTCTTGTGTTTGGCGCGTTTCCCGTGGTTTTAAAGAGGAACTCAACCCTAAAATCAACCCAATGTCTATACAAACACGTATTCGAAATAAATAGTTTCTGCTATTTTATTTTTCTGTGTTGCGCTTCTAGCAAGAGAAAATCCGAAAACCTTCCTCACAACGTCCGCTATGTACACACGGCTCAAGTCTTGTAATTTGTGACGTCAGATACGGGGAATAAATTAGTTTTGCCATGCTGTCCCCGACATTGAATAGCGGGACTAACGGCTTCTAATTGCGGACCATTGTTTTCTTTGTGCTGGAGGTGTGATCTTTTTCCTTGGTATGTGTGACGTACGTTATGGGAAATTTGCACTGAATTGAGCCGCCACACAATATAGATTTTTCAGCGGAAAAGCGAACTTGGAGACTGACGTTGGGTTGATTTTAGGATTGAGTTCCCCTTTAAGGTGGCTCGCCTGGATTTTCCAGGGACGCACCATACCCACTTTGAACGGCTGATACTCCACTGTCAGAGTTCGGTCGGGCTAACCACTTCACCCATTTGCTAGAAATAGAATAAACTTTCCAAAAATGTAGGTTTGTTTGACATCGGTGTTACCATAGCAACACAGCGTTGACGTCATGTATTTTACATATCATCAATTTTCTCGAAATCTAGACCTAAACTTTTAAAACGACCTAGTGTCCCTTGTAGTCTAACTGTAGGCCTTCAAGACTGCAAAGTTTAAAAAAATTGTATGAGAGCGTTTTCGAGAAAAATTGGGTTGAATATTTTCGTTAAAATAATTAACAATTCGCCTTACTTCCTGTTTAGTCGTCGAGAACTGTGTTTTCCGGACCGATTCAAGCGATATTTTAAACATATTTCATACCTGTGGCATAGGACTACTTCCCATGAAAATTTCATTCCATTTGCTTTATTCGATTTCGGTTTATGGAATCATAAGTAATGTCATAAATATGCTCATTTTACTCAAAATAGTAACGTATTTGCTAAGGAAGCTGTAATTCGAAAACTAGTCGATAAATAGTTTTTTAAATCTTTTCACCTGAAATTCAACATGTACTACCCTGGCCCTGTAAATTCCAAGAGGATTGAATCATTTTAAGGGCGCGGAATAAAAACAAAAACATGGGGAACTTTTACATTCATCCACGCAAGCTTCATTGCTGTATCATTTTGTTGATAGCTTGTGTCTTTCCGAAATTTCTCTTTTGTCTAGATTGTACATACTTGTGTGCTTTTGAACTAACAAGTTTACCGTACACGCTTGCTACGCTTCGCTACTGCCGGACCGCTCGTGCAAATTATTTTCTTAGTACAATTACATGCAATTATCATTGTCACGCTGCCAGTTGTAACGCTGTTATAATATAACTTATAATATTTATTTACAAAGCCTTTTATAATATCACTAATACAAAATCTCGTTTTTAATTAATATTTAGAAAATGTGGTTTAGACGTCACTTTTTCCCGATCTGGTTACTAAAAACACACTTATTCAACATTATCATCCCGCACTGCCTAGCTTCATGGTTTAACTAATTTGCATGTCATTGTACTAAGAACAAAATTTGCACGAGCGTTCGAAGCATAGCAAGCGTCCATGGTAAACTTGTTAGTTGAAAAGCACACAAGTATGTAGAATCTAGACAAAAGAGAAATTTCGGAAAGACACAAGCTATCAACAAAATGATACAGCAATGAAGCTTGCGTGGATGCATGTAAAAGTTCCCTATGTTTTTGTTTTTATTTCGCGCCCTTAAAATGATTCAATGCTCTTGAAATTTACAGGACCAGGGTAGTACATGTTGAATTTCAGGTGAAAAGATTTAAAAAAAAAATTATCGAGTAGTTTTTGAATTACAGCTTCCTTAGCAAATACGTTACTATTTTGAGTAAAATGAGCATATTTATGACATTACTTATGATTCCATAAACCGAAATCGAATAAAGCAAATGGAATGAAATTTTCATGGGACGTAGTCCTATGCCACAGGTATGAAATATGCTAAAAACATCGCTTGAATCGGTCCGAAAAATACAGTTCTCGACGACTAAACAGGAAGTAAGGCGAATTGTTAATTATTTTAACGAAAATATTCAACCCAATTTTTTCGAAAACGCTCTCATACAATTTTTTTAAACTTTCCAGTCTTGAAGGCCTACACTTAGACTACAAGGGGCACTAGGTCGTTTTAAAAGTTTAGGTCTAGATTTCGAGAAAATCGATGATATGTAAAATGCATGACGTCAACGCTGTGTTGCTATGGTAATACCGATGTCAAACAAACCTACATTTTTGGAAATTTTATTCAATTTCTAGTAAATGGATGAAGTGGCTTGCCCGACCAAGCTCTGACAGTGGAGTATCAGCCGTTCAAAGTGGGTATGGTGCGTCCCTGGAAAATCCAGGCGAGCCACCTTAAATGAGTAATAAAGCTTCACTAGTTTCTCGTCACGGCTCTTTGTGAAACGGCCAATATGACAACACGCGGTTTACGCTAGAGGGACCTAGAGCAGCGTTTTGATTGGTTACACCCAATTAACCGTCAAAGACTCCCTTGCGCTTGCGCTTGCGCTGTATTCCGTTTCAACGAGCACAACGCGAACGCAAGCATGTTCCCACTGTGAAATAAGGACTCGTGTGCTTCCGCCGATAGTGGAAACAAGGCTTAAGTTTTATTGTGCAGTTACAAACCGGGGCGCGAGTTCTGGAGGAAAAGAATCATGCCGACAGGTCATGTACCGCTCTCAAATAACGGCAGGGACAAGTTAATAGCAGCAAAATTATTTACCATTTATAAAATCAGCAACGACCTTTTCTGCAAAAATACTTTAACCATTTTTAACCAAGAGAAAAACCTCCCGGTTTACACCATTGACTGCTGTGTACACGAAGCTCGTGAAGAAATTCAGTTGTTCAGCTGCCCAGGGTTCCTTAGGAAATATCTATAGAAATGCGCCGAGGCTAAATGTTTTCATCGCCATTAAAAAAAGCTACCTAAAGATGGCAAAAGAGCTGTCGTAGACAAATGAGTTTCACAGGTAAAATTCGAACTAAAAGGATAGATTACATACAGAGAATAACAGGGAACATGGAAAGCTAGCTAACCCATGTTGTTCTTATTTAGGAATGTAATCCGTTCACTTTGGACAGGTTTGGTCCTCAAAACAGCTGTCTAGTAGAACATTAGACAAATTAGTTGTTGGCGCGGTGTAGGGTTATGAGCGGCCTTGCTGTATGGCTTGTCTCGCCGAGTTCGCGTGCTGGTTTTGATCCACGGGGGCTGATACGCTGAGTCGGTTGGCTTGAGGTGCATGGGGGAATCGCTGAGCAGCTTGTCGTTTCCTTTTCGCTGAGGCTCGTATACAAACTTGGCAGCGACTGACACGGCTAAGGTGGTTGCCAGCTTTGAGAGTCGCCGGCGGATTACTGGTGAATTGCCCGGTGACAGTGGCGAGCCAGAAGCTGTACTTATTGGCGAAGTAATGACAGGTGCCACGACCGTGACATTCAATGAAGGGATTGGGACGGAATGATTCGAGGCAAGAGCCGGAGGAACCAAGGGACTGGCCACTTCCGCTACCACCCGCACCAGTGTGCTGCAGAAAATAAAATACGCTTGTTATATAAGGACTGTGTATGGTAAGTTATACCCGATGAAATCAATTATCAAGGTGACTTGGCCACCGATCACTGTGAAGCATTGGGCACTGAAGTAACCAGCCACCGCCTACCCTTCCTACTAAGCACCGCCTACAGCACCATTAACAAATAAAGAAGCTTTAGCCATGTCATAAAACACAACGAGCACTTGAGAATACAAGAGACATGTTGAAATCCTAAGCCGAAGGCGCGTGTTTAACATTTCTCGAGTGTTCTCAAATGACTGGAGTGTTTATATGATAGTATAGGGGTTTTTACTTGCTTTATGATAGATCTTGAAGTGCGCGATGAAAGTAATGGGCTCCTTGCAGGAATGCAATCACGTGGTTGTAACTGCATGACAACAAAATCTTAATTCATATATTTAAAGGTACTTGTACGAGATCGGTAGTGTTATTAACAAAACCTGTTTGTAAATACTATTTTCCACCTCCTAACGATTGTCGATCTTTCTAAACAGCGCCGGTTTTGAAGCAGTAAAGCCTTTCCCATGGGATCATGAACTCAATTCATTTAAGAAATGAAACATATCTTCCGTGTTTGCACAGGCTCATGCAAACCGAGGTAAGTTTGGGAGAATTCGACCTAATAATCTTACTGAAGAAAGGCTTTATTTTCGAGACCTTACTCTGTCAATAAGAAGAAAACATGCAGCGAGCCATTCAGTGGGTATGTCAAAAACCCAAGGTTTTTCAATTTGGAAAATATTTGCAACGGATTCGAAGTGAGCATTTCAATTCATATGCAAACCACTGGAATCAGGTTAGTCATTTTCGAATGAAAGAAACTATCAAAGAAAGTAGGCTGTCTATGAGTTAAGCCGGCTGAAAACGTCATATTGGAATACGTGTACTGGTTCGCAAAATAGCTTCACTTTAAAGGTTTGTCTTCTTTCCATCCACTTCACTCACCAAACGCCGAAAGTATATGTTTTTTGCAAAGTTATTCTTCTTAGTTAGAATGATATAAGAATTCCTGTTCTATTCATTGTCTATTGAAATGACATTTCTTTGTGGAGATATTATTTTAAACAGCCTGAATCTTTGATTTCTGTTTGAATTGGTGATTTCAGTTTGAACGCACTGCTGTGAGCTCAGTTTGAATATTAAAAGTTAGAGACTTAATGTCTCGATAAAGGTTCGACATGTCATTTCGGGGGAAAACGCTCTTGCAACGTCGGAATTAAAGCCACATAGACGTACTATATACCGTTTTAAAGGTCTTGAATCGAAGAAAGTATATATTTAATCCGTTTTGCACAAAAGTTAAAAGCGTAGATGTTGTATATATTTCTACGCGAAATGACTCCGTCCGCCAGAAGGAGTTCAGCCCTTCAGGATTTGAAACAATTTTTTTCTTAATTAGCCCTTTCGAATCCCAACTAAATTGACTCAAATACTGTGTCGGGCATTTTTGATATATTGCGTTTTACAGATTTTATCCCTTTTCAAAGTTGAAAAAAGTAGTTTTACATCCCATTTTGATACAAACCAGGTCATAAAATCTGAACGAAAAACAATTTCAAAATTCCCCGACACAGTATTTGAGAAACGGCTGTTTTCTACGACTCGTGAAAAATTTAGGAAAATTGGACAAAACGCTAAAAGGCTGGACTTCAACAAAGTTCTGTTTTTGGCCGAAAAAAAGGGCCGAGAAACAGCCCGATTCATTTCACGATTGACTATAAAGTCCCGCCTCCAAGGGTAATCTCATTAATATTATCAGAGCGATTCATGTTGAGTTCAGACGAGCCGCAGAACAGAGAAAGCTATACAGTTCACCGATGCTCGATACTTCTACAGAAACTAGTTATCTATAGTGTCGATTCCAGCTTAATTTCAAGAAGAAACACTCTTTTAGCAGTACAAAATGGCACCACAGTATGCAAACAATTAATATCATGCAGGGGAAACCACTGAAGCGCAGCTCGATCGGCACCATGTACACGGTAGACTGTTTATGTCATTCTAAAAAAAATTCATCGCGCTGAAACAAAACCGACAAACCTTATCTTCCTGCATTGAATTATCTTTAAATTTTTGGCCGATTGAAGATAACAAAACTTTATTGCTTCATTCTTTGTGGACTTTCAGTCTTCCATGATTCTAACTTCTTGGACCTTGAGTATAATCCCTCCAGCCATTGTTTGTCCTAAGAACTTTACACCGGCTTCCAAATATACTCGCAAACTAAATTATTACAAACTAAATTGTGGTTTTTTTCTTCTTCTTTTTTGAATACGGCATCAAGAAATATCTACTTTTACACTTTTGGGCATTGCATTATAAACGTAGGAAATCTTTACGAACGAAAAGTAGCGCAGAAAATCCCAGGATAGCGAGAATGAAATAACATGCCCAGTGAATGACAGCAGCTGTCAATCATTTTACGCGCCTTTTTTAGCGGGAAATCAGAAAGTCGCATTTTCAAGGCTTTAAATATTTTTTTGGAGTTTGAGTTTTTTGTGATACTTGATTACGGCTTTGAGATTTAGAATTTGCGAAAAAACGCATTTTCGAAACTTTTCCAGTTTGAACCTTTATCAAGACCTAATGTTAGTTTTATTGACAAATTACAGGCAGTGCCTGTACGATGAACTTAAAATTTCTTCACACTGCATTCGGCCTCACGCAGTATTCATTATTCTTTGTTCATCGTACAGTCAGCGCGTGCCTGTATTTGCCGATAAAGAACGCACATCAATCAAGCACGTTGAGCAGCCAATGAAATCACGCGTTCTTAGGAACTCCCGTAACTTATAATAAATTAAAGCGTATTGTAAAAGTCATTAATAATTCATAAGGGTGCTTGCCTATCCAAAAGCACAGTTCAGGTCATATGAATACCCCTGTAAACCATTACAAACTAGTGGTTGTATCAGTAGAATATACATGTTTGAGCCAGCTGGCATTAGAAATGAGGGCGATATGGGCATGTACTTAAAATCACGTGACCGAGAACGTCATCGTTAACGTCATCACCACTAAGTGTTCGATAGGGACCAGTGTCTGGCATTAGAACGGTACCATCAATACATATTCTCCAGCATGACCAAATTGGACGCGTACATGAACGTCCGTCAATATATCTTCGGAAAATCAAAGGTCATTCGGAAAGTCGTCGAGTCACAAAAAAAGATGATGAATAAATTACCCGTATCGACATGCATAAATCCAATAACTCGTTGTGCGCTTGCGCGCATCCACGAGTTAAAAAGGAAAGAAAAGAAAGCTTAAACATATTTGTACGATAGCTAGATAATAATTAATCACTAAAATAATACTACAAGTAAATAAACAGTGATAATTTATATTAACATTGTATCTATTATAAATAAATAAATATTTATATATACATTGAACATACATTAAAGGTGATTATATTACTGAAAACTATCTAACTAGCTATAATATTGACACAAGTGGAGAGACAATAAATATTGACTATAAAAGAGCATTGACAGTATGAAGGCAGCCCAGACTCGACATATATTTCCCGCTTTTTGGGTTACCCGTGGTACGTTTCATAAGCGATCACGGAAGAGTTTATATAATTGCTCCTTGCGAATTCTCTTTTCCGATTCCTACGAAATAAATCTTCAATAATAAAAGATTGATACTTAATGAAGTTGTGTGAGTGATTTTGGGGCGATTTTGGGACTTCTAAAGCAGTTTATTAGGCCTCGAAGTTTTGACGGTTGGCCGCGTGTCTACCCATCCGACACAAATATACACAAGGTATGCAGTTTCGAGGCGCTTTAAATCGATGTGACCTCACTCGCCACCGAAATAATTCGATAAGAAATTCAAATCAATTTCGCCTCTGCTTTCGGCACACAAATCCAGAGATGTGTAGGCACTTCTCATCCACGTTTCAGACCAAACGACGTGAAAACGGCCTGGAAAATAAATTCCGAATTCAAAATATTTCTCTCGGTATACGATCTGCAGATTGATCTTGATTGATTGATTGTACTTCAAGCAGAACGGAGATGCATAACAATTCTCATTAGTGGGGAGGGGTATTTTCAAAATGTTTCAGTTGCCATGCCCACGCATCTTGAAAGCACCGCCTGCGATATCTACCGCTGATTTGTGGACCGATCAATCTGCAGATCGTATACCGAGAGAAATATTTTAAATTCGAAACTTATTTTCCAGGCCGTTTTCACGTCGTTTGGCCTGAAACGTGGATGAGAAGTGCTTACACATCTCTGGATTTGTGTGCCGAAAGCCGAGGCGAAATCGATTTGAATTTCTTGTCGAATTTCGGCGTCGAGTGAGGTCACAAAGGTAGGAAATCTTTACGAACGAAAAGTAGCGCAGAAAATCACAGGATAGCGAGAATGAAATAACATGCCCAGTGAATGACAGCAGCTGTCAATCATTTAACGCGCCTTTTTTAGCGGGAAATCAGAAAGTCGCATTTTCAAGGCTTTAAATGATTTTTTTGAGTTTGAGTTTTTTTGTGATACTTGATTACGGCTTTGAGATTTAGAATTTGCGAAAATACGCATTTTCGAAACTTTTCCATTTTTAACCTTTATCGAGACCTTAATGTTTGTGTTTTATTGACAAATTACAGGAAGTGCCTGTACGATGAACTTAAAATTTCTTCACACTGCATTCGGCCTCACGCAGTATTCATTATTCTTTGTTCATCGTACAGTCAGCGCGTGCCTGTATTTGCCGATAAAGAACGCACATCAATCAAGCACGCTGAACAGCCAATGAAATCACGCGTTCTTAGGTACTCCTGTAACTTATAATAAATTAAAGCGTATTGTAAAAGTCATTAATAATTCATAAGGGTGCTTGCCTATCCAAAAGCACAGTTCAGGTCATATGAATACCCCTGTAAACCATTACAAACTAGTGGTTGTATCAGTAGAATATACAATCACTACTGGTTGTAACTAATTATTATATTCATAAACCCAGTTTCTCTAAAGTTAGAACAAAAATGCAATAATATACACCAGCAACAACTGAAACTTAAATTCCATTCCGCAAAGATGTATTCATTCATTCATTTCAAGTTAACATAAATACGGTGTGTTGTACAATGACATCACATTGTTTTGCTTTTGTGCGATGCAAAGCCTCTAAGCATCCCAATGGATTTTAGTTATCTATTCATTCCACAAGTAGTTTACAACATTCGCGTGGGTGTTATTATATCTGGGCGCACTCGAAATTGGAAAGGCTGATACGACACTCCCGCTCATGTTGTAAACACTACATAAATATCTCAATGCTACTTTTTTCTTTCCAAAAAATATTCTAATCCTTTCAGCCCTAAAGTAACATCTAAATTATCCTTACTGATCGTCATACAAGTTAAGAGAATTTCGTGTCAAATCAAGACATCCCCCCCCCCCCCCAGATGATCAACTCACATATTCTCATGACCTGCCTTGCTTTACTTTGTTCTGATATGTTAAAGAGAAGATACATGTTGATCACCCTTAGGACTTCAAGGGTTAACTCACCATAAGAAAGCTGTAGCCGCTCCAGAGAGAGTTCCACCCACGAGGACACTCTGGTAACAGAGTGGTTTGACTGTGTACGGCTAGGACCGGACCACGTGATTCACAGACCGTACATCTACTAATGTACGGCTCCACTGCAGACGCTTCCACAGGCATCATGGGAATCTGAATGTTAGTAGAGAGCCAGTAGCTGTAATCATTCCTGGAGGCGTAATTACACTTGCCAAAGACTGTACAGTACAGGAAAGGCATGGTCGTAAAGCGCTTTAAGCACGAGCCAGCGGAACCAAGGTCCTGCCCGTGAGATACATCGTGTCCCTGAACATACAGCAGACTGTAGCCATCCCACAGCTTTCTGTAAAACGGCGGACAGGTTGGGGGTGTCGTACTTTGGCTGTGCCTCACGATATAGAAGCCCACTTGTTCAATTCCTTCTCCTTGCAGACCGCGTCGTCCTGGGGGACCTGCGACTCCGTTGTCACCTTTCCCTCCAAGATCTCCCTTTCTGCCAGGGTGGCCGGGTTCTCCGGGGGGTCCCCTCACCGTGGATGGGAGCCCAGGGGAACCGTGAACACCACTGTCACCTTTCACTACGCCAGGAGGCCCTGTGAACAATAACAGTGTTCTATTTACCATGTACTTTATCATCATACAATCAATTGGTGTATGCATAGGTTTAAACAGTTTGTGAGGAAATATGACCGGGGGCTTATAACCGGGATAAACATGTTACAGTAATTTCATGGTGAGTGTTTTTTTTGGGGGCGGGGGGATCCTGAGATTGAATTATAAGCTCGCTGGTTTGTCAGGATGAAGTCAACCAACAGAGCTGCGTAACTGACTTTCTCAAGTTTTAAATTATAGACGGGCATTGAAAAGCTTGCTTTTTCCAATACGACAAGAGTGAGAGAATATTGTTAATACGGTTTATTATACACATCCACTGGGCATGAGGTATAAAAAAATACTATATTAACTGAGTCACTTATTCTACTAAAAGGATATCAGCTGATAGTACTAGGGAACCAATCAGAAAGTCATATCCAGTGGGAAGGTATAGCATCAATCACATACGCATTTCTCATTTTACTAAGCTAACCACGATACGGGTTAAGAAGGCACGTTAACCGCCTGTCCTTACCAGTGGCACCGCGCTCTCCAGAGGAGCCTGAGGTACCAGGATATCCCGCCAGTCCTTCCCCACCCTTGGACCCCTTTGCGCCAGCCAGGATGGAATCTTCTCCACGTCGACCCTGATTTCCTTCAACACCTATGTCTCCACTGCTCCCTCTCACACCGATCTGGCCACCTTTACCTAATAAATACGACAAGTGTAGTACTCAATGAAATGAACTCCTGAGGACTACGCTGCTGCAAACGAAACGGAAACTCTGATTTTAACGGAACCTGTAAAGCCAGGAGCAGGCGAAACTCTGGACTGGCTTTGAAATAAGTGTTGGATTTTGTGGCGGGAGAAACCACGAAGAACTTGGAGGAAAATGCTCGGAACAAAGGCAAGATACAAACAAACTCAAGTAATATTATACCGCATTCGGGAATCGAACCTCCAGGTCACACGGTGATGCCACACGTTCTTGCCGCTCTGCTATCGAGCCGTCTATCAACCGACACAGACTTCGAAAATAAGCTACTGTACAGAAGATGCAGCACTTTGTGGCATGCCGAGTTCCTGGGGACACGTTCGCTCTCTTCCTATCTATAGTCATTGCGTGTGTTTTAGATGCAGTATCTATTCAGCAGTGGTCTAAATTTCTTCCAGTAACTTTTTCTTACTTGATTTTGTGTCATTTAAGAGTACGGTATAGACTGTGAGTGTAAATAAAGAAGTCCTGTGTATAACGGTCTTTAATTGTGACGCGGGACATGCAAATTAGGGTTATTTTAAACCGTTTTTTTGTCTGTCTCAAGTGCTTTAGAGTTTTATTTTGGTAAAGTTTTGCTTAACAAATTACTTTAACTAATGTTCTGCCAAACCAAGTTTACTTTTAAATGATGGCCTCAATATTTTGACGAGGGCGAAAGAGAAAAGCCATTACCCCAATTTCTACACCAGCTCATTGCATCAACTCGCTGGCCTAGTTATCTTGCTTTTACGAATTCTAAGCACAAAATAAATAACGACTTACCTGTCTGTCCCTTCGGTCCAGGAATACCACCAACTCCAGGTTTGCCAGGTATTCCAGGATACCCCTTGGCTCCATTTGGCCCATTACCTCCAGGGGGTCCACGGCGGCCAATACGGCCATTTGGTCCATTTTCTCCAACGGACCCTGAACGTCCTTGAGCACCATTGCTACCGGAAGGACCACCTCGACCCGGACGTCCTTGTATGCCAGGGAATCCATCTAGGCCTGGAAAAAAGGCACTGGATCTTAAGTTATCGTAACCAGAGCGGAGAGGTATCGGGAATGTGACGTGAAAGACCGCTGTTGCTTTTAAACAGGCACCTGCACTATAAAGGGCCTCTACCAGGCACGCTCACACGTTCAGTTGTCACTCAGCCTTTGTCAAGTGAACATCTCTATTGAAGACCTCTGCATACAACATGTGATGCTCCGACTGAACGATCTCTGACTTTTGCTATCGTTCGAAATTGAAATCAAACACTTGAATGTTTAATGTATAAAATAATACTAAAGAGTTTGTAAACGCTTCTAAAACGCTATCGACAGGCATAACTGAGCAACGAGCTTCCTGCTGTTTACTTCTCTTGACTTATTTTAATTTTCAGCGGCAGCAATTTAGTATTCTAACAGGAGAAAACTGATAGCATGTTTACTTGCTTTCCTGTTCTGAATTTGAAATTCTAATTTCGAATCCCAAAGGGAGAGGAGCATTCCCTTTTATAGTGCAGGTCCTTGTTTAATGTGTTAAAATAGTAAAGGTATATATCTGGGCAAACAATAGTGAGTTTCAGATACGAGTACGAGTTTTACTACGACTTTTGGACTCGATATATCTCACTCGCAAGTAAAGTAAAGATCTTCCAATTCTGCGAAACAATGTTAATGGTTAATATTCCTCAAAGTAAATTCGAGCCCTGCATTGCCGATGTTACTTCGCTAACCTCGTACTCCAGGGACGCCTAATGGACCCGTAGGGCCGACTGTACCAGGGGAACCGGACGCGCCTACATCTCCAGTACGTCCCCTTCGACCATCTTGACCGTGTAATCCAGATAAACCCAGGGAGCCTTTGGGTCCAGCTGCTCCATCCGGTTGTGCCGGACCTTGTTCTCCAGTCGGTCCCCTAGCTCCTGTTGTTCCCTTGGGACCGTTCTGCCCTATTGTGCCATCTTCTCCACGCACACCTTAATAGAAACAACCCACGTTAGAGCAGATTCCGTATGAGGGAGACAAACTACGGCACTGACTATACGGTACGGTTACTGTACGTTGAAATGGTTTCACCATTCTGTTTGTCTTCCTGATCCAATGAAATTACAGGGTTTAATACGGGACAGTACGTTACAGTACGGTTCCGGTAAGACAACGGACAAGCCGTAGTCTGTCCCACTCATACGAAATCTGCCCTAATGCTACAATCAGAACTACAACGGATTTATAGTTAATTGGAGCTGATCCTAGTATCAAGAGTGATATTATAAGAATTTTAACGAGGACACACCAAGCTCTCTATATCAGGTTTCAATTCCACCTTTGCAACTCTCTTTCTTCGTACTGCAAATTCCATTAAACTCTTTAAAGTGCCTATGAACAATATATTTTTTATTTTAGATCTTAATTCTACATCAAGTGAATAGTAGAATGGTACAATATATACTGGTTTGAATGCTGTGCCAATGACTTAGAGAGGTTTTAATTTCCTAATGCTAATTACACGACGTCAAGGGAGGCACAATTATTTGTACAAAAAAATGTTGTTACAATATTTTTTTTTTCAAATTATCAGTGGTGAAATTATCAGTGGTGAAATTATCAGTGGTGAAATTATCAGTGGTGAAATTATCAGTGGTGAAATTATCAGTGGTGAAATTATCAGTGGTGAAATTATCAGTGGTGAAATTATCAGTGGTGAAATTATCAGTCGTGAAATTACCAGTGGTGAAATTATCAGTGGTGAAATAAAATGTTAGAAATTTGTTTTCCTATATCAGCAGAAACGCCCATTCACAACCACTAAGAAATGATTGCAAACATCTCCCCTGACGTCATGTAATTAGCACTTTGGATATTAAAACCTCCTTAACTCAGCGACACAGCATTCAAAGCAACACAATTTTTACCATTCTACTATTCACTTGATTTAGAATTGATATCTAAAATAAAGAAATAAGGTTCATGGGCACTAAGTCTGGTCTATTTCAAATTAACTTACAGAATATTATAGACCAGAGCCACTAGTATGACTAGTGTAAACCGCTGATCATATCCTGTGCCTGATATCCCATAGGGAGTTTGCACAGTTAGCTATTTAGATTAACTATTTATAGATAAGACTAGACTATAGACGAGAGCCACTAGTATGACTAGTGTAAACCGCTGATCATATCCTGTGCCTGATATCCCATAGGGAGTTTGCACAGTTAGCTATTTAGATTAACTATTTATAGATAAGACTAGACTATAGATGAGAGCCACTAGTATGACTAGTGTAAACCGCTGATCATATTCTGTGCCTGATATCCCATAGGGAGTTTGCACAGTTAGCTATTTAGATTAACTATTTATAGATAAGACTAGACTATAGACGAGAGCCACTAGTATGCCTAGTGTAAACCGCTGATCATATCCTGTGCCTGATATCCCATAGGGGAGTTTGCACAGTTAGCTATTTAGATTAACTATTTATAGAAAAGACTAGACTATAGACGAGAGCCACTAGTATGACTAGTGTAAACCGCTGATCATATCCTGTGCTTGATATCCCATAGGGGAGTTTGCACAATTAGCTATTTAGATTAACTATTTATAGATAAGACCGCTAGATTATAGACCAGAGCCACTATTATGACTAGTGTAAACCGCTGATCATATCCTGTGCCTGATATCCAATAGGGGAGTTTGCACAATTAGCTATTTAGATTAACTATTTATAGATAAGACTAGACTATAGACGAGAGCCACTAGTATGACAAGTGTAAACGCTGATCATATCCTGTGCCTGATATCCCATAGGGGGGTTTGCACAATTAGCTATTTAGATGTACCCACCACGTGAGCCACGCCGTCCCCTTGCACCTCCTTCTCCAGTACTTCCCTTCTCGCCAGAAGCGCCATTTAAGCCAGGCATTCCGCTTGTACCATCCTTACCAGGTTCTCCCTTTTTCCCAGGAGGAAGAGGAATGGATCCATCGTATTGCGCACGGCTACCCTTCTGACCTTTGAGACCAATGGCACCTGAGAAATGGAAGAAAGAAGGAAATCTCCAGTACCAGTAATGGTGAAGCAAATAAATCAGACTGACTAATTCCCTGACTTTTCCCTGACTCAACTTCAATTTTCGCTGCCCAAATACACGAAGAAATCACATATAATGACGGCCTCCAACCACCCCTTACAGCCATCCTTTTCACTCATTTATTACCAAGTTGATCTTTGATTCTTCTCTTCAGACTTTCCTTCTTACAATATTCTCAAAAAAAAATCCAGACTTTTCCCTGACTTCTAGTCAAATAATAGTTTGAGATCAAAATTCCCAGACTTTTCCCTGAGCTTGAAAAAATATCCCCCCCCCCACTTTTCCCTCACCTGTGACAACCGTCTCCCTCCTACGTCGCGAGACAGAGAATATTGTCGCTACTTCGCTAACTGCTACAGTTCTAGCTAAGCTTAAACAAGACGGCACCGGAAACCATTTCATTTCAAAGTCCTCCAGTTTTACTGCTAAAGCTTTCTATAGCTAAAGTAAACTATAAAAAACAAAATAGTACTCCAAGCAAGAACAACGAAACTAGAAAAAACGAAAATCACCATAATCGATTTAAAATTAACGTTAATAGTGCAGTAGCTTTGCCTATATTGTCAATTCCAAGTAAACACTTGTTTAAATACAAAACTTGTACCGATCAACACTTATTACACAACACGTATTGTGTAAAAGCCAATGAAATGGCTCTACATAAAATCACCTTGTAAACATAATTTTGCTACTATTTTTCAAAGCGCAGCAAAATATCCAGCTGCTGTTTCAGGACTCTGTATCAATTTTTCTATATTTGTTTAAATTCAGAATTTATGCTAATTAGGTCACGCCTTTTTCTATGGGGTCTGTATTGTTGACGAGGAGAGTAGCTCTGAAGCAATTACCAGCCATAGAAACTGAGCACGAGTAGTCTAATTGTTTTACTAGGAACCAACTAGTTTAATCTTAAACTGAAACATGATTTTGACGCCGAATTGGCCGCCGTTTAGATAACAGTCTTTTACAGCGCTACTCGTTATCGTTTGTTCAATAGATAGTGACTAGCTTGGCCAATCAGATAGCAAAATTCGCAATAAAAAATCAGTTGGTTTCTACTAAAACTCTATAGAAACACGGGAAATGTTTTCTATTTCTTAAGTGGAAACTTCATCGGTTTTCAAAGGATTGCTTACCTATACCGCCCTTCGGACCAGGAGGGGATGCGCCGGGGATACCCGGGTCTCCGGGATCTCCTGACGCTCCGCTTGTTCCACTGCCTCCTGGTAAACCGCTTGAACCTCTAACACCCGGTACACCGGGGTCACCAACAATGACCTGTCCATCTTGACCCGGAGTACCTAGAAACAAGAGGTCAATTCATGAGACGAACTGTCTACACATCTCCTCTGTTAACCATCTAGAGGAGCTCCTCTGCTTCACTGCTGCTGCATTTCTGGCGCCGCGTCCATGGCATAGCCCCTTCCATTGCGCATAGTCTTCTAGTAAGTATATTTGTTTTTGATTTTATTTCATATTCTCTTTATATTGATTCCAATTACTCATTATATCTTGTAATGTTGTAGCTCGTGTTAATGTTTTCCCATATTTTCTTTCCTTTTTATTACGTTTTATTTGTAACATAGAGGGCCGAATGTTAGATAACTATGTAAGGTTAATGTGCCTTATCTCTGTAAATAAAGAATATTGTATTGTATTGTATACACACTATGCATAACTCGCGCGGTCACAACACGAAAAAGAGGCCGGTAGGTCCTCTGGAATGTTGAAGTTGAAATAATAGCAGGTGTAAAACGTGTTGAACATGATTGTTTAGTTGAAAAATGTTGCTAATCTGTCCTCATTTATCCTTTATTTTTATTTATAGTACAACCAGCCAGGCGCATAGCAAAACAACATCATTGTTGCGGGCGCTTCAATTACAACATTCCAGAGGACCTGCCGGCCACGTTGACATGCTAGTTACCAGGACTTATGCATAGGGTCTATACTGTTAAACTAAGAAGTTTAGTTCACAGATAGGTGCCGGCACTAATCTGCAGGTTACGTAATGACTTAATGTCAACGGAAATGGGAAGTTGTTAGTTTTGGATTACATTTTCGTTTCATTATTTTAAACAAGAAAATCATTCAAAAAAACATGGTTTCTTCCAAGTTTCCAAATCGTATGCAACTGTTTCCGGCAATTTCAATTGATTGGAACTAACAGACTTTTCTTGTAAAAGTGGAATGAAACGAGCACTTTCATTATTCAGCAGCGAGGTCACTGGCCGTAACTAGTGGTTGGTCTAGTTTCATGTCCTCATATGGCCTAAAACTTGATCTAAAACACGCTTCTTAGGTCAAAACTCTTTAAGAACTCACTAAGAATGCATCCAAAGAGCAAGAACTCTAAAAAGAAAGATGGAGATGGAGATGGAGATGTAGGTTCTGAAACTGGCGTCGTTGCCCTAGCTAACCTGGCTTTTTCGAATCAGTTCTGGATCAACGCATGAAAGAGTAATATAAACAACTACAAGATTTGATATTTCAATATTCCAAGGCCATCCAAGATGATCTCAAAGAAGGAATAATTTACCAACTAGCACAAGAGATCTCCAACGCTCAAATTTAAAAGTCGCATAAAAATAACTGTTTAATGGCCTACGTGTAAATTTTAATCTCCTTTCACTTTACTTATGATGAAATTATGATTAACCGAATGATACAATTTAATGTACATTTCTTAGTAGTTTTTTGACCACACATTAGCAGTCCTTAACTTTTTTCTGTTTTATTATTATTTATTATGACTTTGATTACTTGTATTTATACACACTACACATATTTCAGTATTCCACTTAATCTTAATCTGCAATTCACTGTGAGTTTACTAAGTTATAAAACTATTTACTAATATGTTTATGCCCTCGGAAACTGTGTTTCAAACGAGAGCCTTCGTTCTTTCGGCCAGCGGAATGTGACGTTTGCCGCGGGTAAGCACTCTGGGTCTCTTAAGTATCAAAGGTACTGGTTATGCGTGATGCGAACAAGTTCAGAACATGCGCTCATGTTGGGCCAATAAAACCCTAAAGTAGCAGAGCGCATAAATACAATCCTTGGTCGAGCTATACTCTCCTAACATACTCTCTTGTACTCAAATAAGGCTGGCAAAGAGAGAAATAGTGCGAGACTGAACCATAGCATATATTCAGACAAACCTCGTCTTCCTGTACGCCCCTGACGACCAGATATTCCAATTGTACCATTAATTCCTGCTTGTCCACGATGGCCTATTCCTCCACGCGAGCCGGGAATACCGGAAGTACCGGAATCACCTGTGGAATCACACTATTTGTTACCATTATGTACTACGTACAGTTAGTATTATTTATTGACTAGTTGCAAAATCCCAAGTATTTCAAACCCATTACTGCGGCACGATAACAGTAGATTTAATGACTGATCGCAACTGCCCCTGGGATTCGTAATAAAGTATACTAGAATACAGCGTGCGCTTATTTAGACGGTGTGGCGTATGTAAATGTACCACTGTCAAGTTATCGGCATCTAATAACAATAGTAATAATAACAATGATGATAAAGATAATGATGATCGGTGATGATAATAATGGTGATAACGATTACAATAATAATACATGTAGTTTATGAATCATCTGTATGAGATACCTTTCATTCCGTGTGCACCACCTTCTCCACTTTGTCCAGCTTCTCCACTCGCCCCAGTCTTCCCAATAGGTCCTTGAAAACCGCCATACCCAGTCCCTCCCGTCATTCCTTTCTTGCCAGGCATCCCATCCATTCCAGACACACCCCGGGGGCCAGGGGGACCTACCTCACCAGAGAGACCACGGGGACCGTGCGTTGTTGGCCCTTAGGATACAGAAAACACATAATTAGAAGAGCAATTTAACATTTTGTCGTAAAAATCGTTGTCAAGGCTTTCGTTGGTTGACTTTTTTGGTCAAATTCAATTTGGTTAGCTGCAGCACAACAAGACTCGTCCAGGGGAATAACAAACCTTTGTTCTTGCAGTCGAAGCAGAGATGAGGCTGGAAGTGCAAAAGCTATTGATAAAGGACTTGTTGAAGTCTCCCCCCTGAATACTTGATTGAAACATATCCAATACTTTCCTTAATGCTATGTCTATTAGCCATTTCGCAGTTGAGGAAGGGACTGGGCTCGAGTGTCAAAAATTAATATGATTAAGAAATGAACTCCATCACAAGAAGGATTACACTAAAATTAGTACTGAATTTGACCAATTTCGAGGAAGATTGGTTTGATAATAAAAATGTGGCGAACTTTCAAAAATCGCACAAATAAGAACGAATTTAAGGCTTTTTGGGGCGGCGTTCCCCAAACCCGTATTCTCTCTTATTTTTGCGATTTTTGAAAGCTTGCTATGCAGTTCGTATTTATCCAAACATTCTCATACTCGGTAAACTTACTAATTTGAGTGTGATCTTTCTTGTGATGGAGTTCTTTATCAGATTAGGGTTTGACACTAGGTCCCAGCCCCTTCCTCCACTCCGAAATGGCTACTACACAGCCGGCTTGTTAGCATATTTTCTTGTTTGGTTTGATTGTAAAAATTCCAGTTGTGTTTAACAAAGACAAATTACTGGAGGGTAACGACTAAGCATCTCTACTAGTTCATTATTTGGATTATAAAAAAGGTTAGCGTTCTGGTATTCTTCTTGTGCATAGCTAACTCGGTTATTTTGGTGTGAGTTCAGTCCCCACTAACTCAGAAAGCATTACATGACATCACTAAGCTACGATTTGTTTTAAAATAAAATCACTCGACTCTCTCTCATTCCGAATTCTGATCAGTTGATTCACCTGCAAATAACGTTCTGAGCATGCGCAGACGTGATAAATCAATATTAGCTGCCAACCTCGTTCCCAGGGGTCTTTACGCGCCTAATCCAAGATGGCGTCGAACGTACCCCTGGTACAGGCTGATCATGTGCTCCAAAAATATGCCCAATATTTTGAGGAGCATCCGCCATCTTGGATTCATCATCGCTGAAGGACGGTTAGCGGTTGAAGTGTGATCCAAATGAATTACAACCGTACATTATTCTACTTGTACCCAGATGCGAAGTGAGTATTAAAAAAGGCAAAAACGCTAAGTTCTGATGAATTTGTAGTTGTTTTCAACGAATTTTGAATGCGCAATGCAAAAGGCGACATCACCAGATAAATTTGTTTTGCGCGCTCGAAACGTCTAGCCAATCAGTGGCCGAATCCCACCAGCCTGTAGCAGGGGTACTTTCGACGCCGCGTCGGCCATCTTGGATTAGGTGCGCAAAGGCCCCTGGGAACGAGGTTGATTAGCTGCAACTAATGGTGTGATCATGCGCACTATTGACCACTCCGTTTGGTCAACAAGGCAGATCGATTTGCAGACCTGTTAATGACTCAACGTTCCAGTTTCAAAACTTTGCTAAAGTTATATTTTGTCGAGTGACAAAACAATTATTGAACTCGACTATCGCAAAATATGATTTCTTCGTGTCTTGCTGTCAGGTATTTGACTAATCTGCTTTTGGCATCGGAAAATAACTAACAGCTAGCAACAAACAAATCAGGATACTTTGCTTAGCCTTGTTCGATATAAATAGCTTATTAATTGTCATAGAATACCTGGTGTTCCCTTGTCGCCAACATATCCATTGTCACCCTTTGGTCCAAGTTTTCCTCGAGGGCCCGGTCGTCCTTGGTCTCCAGTGACTCCAGGCAGACCTGATTTGCCATCATCACCTCCTGCTCCTGGACCTCCATCACCACCCGGCCGACCCTTGAATCCAATCTGACCATTATCTCCCGGAGGTCCTGGTGATGATGAAGAATAAGTAAACAAACAAACATAGTGGCGCAGTGGTTAAGCGCTTCGCCTCTCACCTCTGTGGCCCAGGTTCGATTCCTGGACTCGGCACCATATATGAGTTGAGTATGTTGGTATCTCGCCCTTGCTTAGAGGGGTTTTCTCTGGTTTTCCTCCCTCCTCATAAACCAACCGAAATTCCAATTTGACCGAGAAATCCACGTCCCCGATTAGTAAAACCCTTATAGGGTCAGCTCATCCTCGGAGACCTAGGAGCAATTAGTGAACGACGGGCAGAAAACGGATGGGGTCAGATAGAAGACTAGACACGTAAATAAAGTGGTTTATTTATTTGTTATTAAAATGCACTGCTAACTGTTGCCAAACACACACTGCTTGCACTGTTCAAGCAGCAATGTCAAACTTCAAAGGATAAACGTTCCAATCAGCGGAGCATTTGCTTTCCAGGTATACTGAAGAAAATATGAAACAGTTTTGATGGCGGATGGCAAAGATTAGCCGGCAGAGTGAATGAAAAATACTGCTTTAAAACGAAATCTCCACGGTAGACAAAAATAACTACTCAGATTAGCAGAGTGAGAAATTGAGACAATTTTGATGAAGGATGGCAAAGATTCGAGATGATGAAAAATACTGCTTTAAAAAAAATTTAGAGCAACTTGAAATCGTTCACTGGAACCGAAATCAAGTTTATAAAATAACCTTTTGGAATCCACTTTAATCTTTGCCATCCTCTATGGAAAAAGTTTGAAAAGCATATCAGGACATTCACATGGCATTTCCCTTCTATCTCAGGGTGTTATTTTTGTAGTTTTTAAAAACCAACACGCTAAATTCCAATTCGATCTGTGGATTAGCCGGGACCTGGCTTTGATCAGCCCCCATGGTTGTTTCAGGTCTCGTTAGAAATTCAGAGAAAAATTCAGAGGATGTTGGATACATATTTAAACTTGAAGGTTCCATTAGATTAAAGTAAAGTAAATCAACTTTATTTAACGTCGGTAACTCGTGAGTCTCGTGAGACTGATAAACTTGAAGCCGACGGGAGACCTACGATTTTACGTCCTTATCCGAGAAAACGTGAAGTCTAACCATTTGCAGTTGTTTCACAAAGGCAGCACCTTCTCTTCAGTTATTTTAAGACCCTGAGTGTTGGTTTGAACCCGCGACCTCCTGCACGACAGACCGGCGCTTAACCACTGAGCTAACTGGGAGTGTGCCTTTAACGTGGTTCATACAAAATCCAGACATTTTTCTTCAAGGACTTTTCAAGGATTTATCAATGACAATCCACACTTTGCAACGGTTTACACACAAATGACCTGAAATTCTACGCAATTTCGACCCAATGCAAGACCTTTTCTCTAACTTGTTTGCACGACCAATCGTTCAGATCTTTTTGAGGCTGTTTTGCTGTCTTCTCAAACATCCAAGGAGGTTTCAACAAAATTAAAGGAGTTTTGCTAAAACAATCAAGGACTTTTTAAGGATAAAATCTAATCTGTCTAAATGCAAGGATTGTCAAAGACATAGCAGTTCTTCAAGGACTTTTCAAGGCCGGTGCGAACCATGTTTAACTTGTTGTGTCTCTTTCACTCACCTCGGCAGGAGAAGGCGATGGTACGCTTCACATATCTCAGCAAATCGGAAAAGCTTGTCGGGGTTAGGATGTCGCTCCTCTTATCCACCATATGCAGGAGTTGGGTTGTGTCTACGCTGCCGATGGCGATAGCCACCACCTTAATATCCAGCGCCTTAATTGGTTTAATGGCTTCTTTTAATGGTAACTGGTCCGGTGCCTTATCGATGCCGGTTTGATTGCCATCAGTGAGTAAAATCATTACCTGTCGAAAGCAATCATTAACATTTTATACTCTGATCAGTCTGTCAGGTACTTGGCTAGTAAATTTACCATTGATTATCGACACCCTATATTTCTCTGTGGCGTTTTGTTCTGTTTAACACTCGAAGTTGGACGGAGAACCGCCACAGGCTTACAACCGATTTAGGGTGTTATGTGCATAGGCAGTGTTTCATGTTATACAATCATTCGACATATTCATTCGACACAATAATTCCCCACAAATTTCCACCACTTATGGTGGGCAATGCATGTTAGCTAATTAATTAATTAATTAATGAAATAAATAATTAATGTTCGGTATCTAGCGCATAGTTAAGGGGATGAAAACCAGCCTATCCTATGTATTTTTGCCCAACTAGATTAAATTTTTGCGTAAATACTCGCGCAAATGAAGTTCAGGGGAGGTTAAGCCGGTTTTTTCCTCGCTTTTTGCTTGGCCGAGCGGAGCCTGGGCAACTGGTTAACGTTAATTCTGTGTTTCGGTGTTGAACTTGAAAACTTAGAAACCATTCACTTTTGTCATGAATAGCATTCCCAACACATTCATTTTGCTAACACAAATGGGTATACCATTTCCAGGGGGGGTGGGGTAGGGAATAATTGTAATTGATAGCTTATGTTTCATATGTAGCAAATAGTTAAAGGATTCAAAACTAGCCTATCGTATGCAATGTCGACCACCTAGCTGAAATCTTTGCGTTATTACTCGCGCAAATGAAGTTCAGGGGGGGTTAAGCTGTTTAGAATTTTTGTTTTTGCTATCATTTCCCCCCCGGAAATTTAATGTCAACCACATTACGAGGAACCCCTGCAGTTTTCTATGGGTAACATTTTGGTGAAAACCCCATGTCTCTACGATGTTGCTTTCTACCCGTAAAAATCAATCGCCCTTTCCGTTTTGGCCGCAAAGCATGCTGGGACAGTTTCATTTGCTATTTCCGAGTCCAGAACTGGATTAAATAAAGTCGCAGCGTTAAGATCATAGTTTTGGCACTAAGCCCGACGAACACAATATGTTGGTTGCAAATTTGGGGTAAGATATGCGAACCTTGCAAAACTGAGGGGGGAGGGGTGGAAAATCCTATGCCTTTCCTGTTAATAATGGAACCTTCCCCCATTTAGAAGTGGCCAGAATGAGGTTGCAGCTTCAAATCACAATGGATTAAGTGATGTGGCATAATTAAAACCACGGTTTCTGTACTCGACGTGACGACTGCCACGCGGCATGAACTGCGGAAGGCGGTCGGTTCGCGAGCTTGTGATGACATTCAATGCACTTCGATTAAAAATAACAATCGTTTGAAGGAGTAACTTTTTTGGCGATGTTTAGGCCACTTATTTCCACGAGAAGTGCTCCAAAATTCCAGTTGAGCCTTAGTAGGTGGGATGGAGGGGGGATGGAGGGGGGATGATGGTATCGACGTGGGACTCACATTTTTTAGGAGCAGGTTTATGGAGCTGATAAAGCGTACTTCAACGAAATTAGCTTGAAGAGTTTTGAAGCCCAACAGCTCAGGATATATCAGTACAAAATATTCAATACATGCACGAACAAAAGAGAGGGTGGGAAGAAGAGGAAGAGAGAGCCTGCCGGCAACCCGTGGTTATTTTGGTATCCACTCACTAATTAAAATGCATAAAATTAGTAAGTCATTCGACCGATTCATCCAATCATCATGCAGCGGGAGTGAAAACATGTTTAGTATCTGTCAAACTGTGGAATCTCAACTCGAGCGTAAAATTCAAAACAAAAATATAAGAACTTGGAGAATGTCAGCTGAAACATGTGAAGACAGGGCCTAAACCCAAACTTGTAAATGTGAACGACTTTTGCAGGATATGTAATGTATGATTTAAGGTACCGTTTGGGAATTCAAATATTTCCACGGCGAGAATCTGTTCAAGCCGAAAGAAAAGAGAGCCGAGGCTTAATTCTAGCTGGTGCCTGCTGCTCTATCAGAGCGAGTCTGTCGTTCCTGTGGAAGGAAGATTCGAAATGCAGTAGAGAACTACACCTTTGTTCGAGAAAGTTTGCAGGATAAAGAGAACTAAGATAAAGAGAACTCGTTGCCGCTGAATATATAGTCGCCACCAAACCAGAAAAGAACACTGCCGACCACAATAACACTGGAACGAAGTTCTGCCAAAAGAAGCTCTACGAAATCATCAAAGCAGCTCGTATTTTCGGAAGCACAAGCCTGTTCCTCTAACACACCGGTCCATGTTTCAACCGTGTGCGATTCGTCGACGACAATACAAGCAAGACGCTTGTGGAGTTCCGATGCAGGGTTCTTCAGCTCATCGCGAAATTCGCTCTCATTACCTCTTCTGCAGAACTAAACAGCAATTTGAAGTTGCACTTCTGTTAGTTACTCGGGTTTTAGGTCTGAAAGTTCGGAAGCAGGAACTGAACTGGTTCAATTGATCTTTCACATACTAGCCAAAGGAGCAATAACCAAAACGAAAACCCGGCTATCATTTTCGACGTCTTTTATAACACTAGTGAATGCTCGGAATATCCTACATTGTACTTTTTTCAAACCCAGTTGGGTTGGGATTACAGCTAGACCATCTCTTCCGGGCAAAATATCTCTAATAGCCTTGCTCCTGTTCTTTCTTTCAATTCATCGCTGAGGGAATTCTCAGTATGTTTGTCGCCATATTAATTGGTTTCTGCTTTAATGATTTCTGTCAATCACGCATTTTAGCCAATAGCAATACGCGGCCTTCTAAGGCCGAGAGTTATCAAAATAACCATGGCTTGCCGGCAGGCTCTCTCTTCCTATTCTCCCCACCCCCTCCCCCCTCTCTTTTTTCTCGCCCCAATCTTCCTAATCTCCGCCAGCTGCACTCCTATACTCCAGAGCCGCAACGCAGGCTAACAGATTTTTGGCTCTTTCTAGACTGAAAGGAACCCTCCCCCCTAAGAAAACGGTAGTCATTGTTACCATGGAATTTTCAACTGACCTATAATACTGGGGGCTCAAAGTTTTTAGTCAGCCATTTTGGATGCATTGCCGTTGGATTACTACGGAGCTGGCGGGAAGTTTGTTTGGGGCAATACAGAATTTAAGGCTTTTTAAAGCCTTTTTCACCATTTATAGAGTGCTGGAGGACATCATTAAGTCTAATGAGAGCTTAAATCAGCACTTTCTCTAAGTTCTGAGTCTGTGCCTGGTGTTCTGACTGAGAAAGACATTGTGTCTTGCTCGTAGGGATGGGCCACGAGCTCTTCAGTCATCTTGCCGTGGGCTTTATAAATGGGGGTATGGAGCCACCTATCATAGTTTTTTTGGAATATTGGACAACGTTTACTTGCTATTGATTCCAATGTGAAGCTATTAGGTCGAAATGGCTATATATTTAGTATATATTTTGAAGAATGAGAATAAGGGGAGGGCTATACCGCTGTTTGGTTGGATTTCCCGGCATGCTTTTCATTGTGGTTGAATTTAGCTTGCGGTGAAGTGCTTACGGAATGTCTGGCTTGATGATGGGAAAATTTAAGGCCTCAGGGCCTTGCTCTTTGAACTTAGTCAGACTTAAACCCTCAAAGCAAGTAAACAGTAGATGAGTGAAAGGGTTAAGACTTTATACAGAGTTCATGCAACATAGAGTACCTTTCTGGAGTTGGCTCTCATTCCTCCTCTTGTAGTGAACAGTTGATTGGATGCAACTTTCAATGCCAAGTCAATCCTAGTCAAACCTCTGGTGTGTGGGATTGCGTCAATTCGATTCTGAATGGTCATCTTATCGAAGCTGTCCGTAAACTTGAGTTCAAGTGTAGCACCGGAACTGTACTGAATCACTCCCACATGGGTGTACGATTCACCAACCTGCAAGTACTCAACAATGTTCTTGATGAATGTCTTTATTGTCCTGTATTCCGATCGTCTGATACTACCCGATGCATCCACAAGGAATGCATAGTCAGCATTGTCTTGACCACAAACTGTTGGAAAATAACATTAATTCCATCACTATCGCTCGCATTTTCTGCAGTTCTAAAATCCCTACATCGAGTTACTCGATTCAGATTTCATAATTATACATGTAGCTATTGGTAATAGCATTGCTAGAGCGGTGTTCAATTCGTAAAACCAAAACCAGTAAGCCAATCAGGAGCAAGTAAAAACACCAATGAACCAATCACAAGCAAGTAAAAACACAATGAACTAATCAGGAGCAAGTAAAAACACAATGAACCAATCACGAACTGAAGTAATTCGTGATTGATTGGGTTTACTTCAACCAATCACGAGGCAAAGTACACACAATCATGGATAACTAACCAATCAAACTCAAAAGCAATTACTTTTCGAAACTCAATTGAAAACCACTCTATCCCAAGGTGACAACTGGAGCATAATTCATGAACTTGTGGGACACAATGGGGCTGAGACCCTTTGAACTTACGGATGCGTCCTGGCTTTCCTTTGGGTCCATCCTCGCCTTTGGCACCTTCAGGACCCTGTGGTCCATTGGTCCCTGGAGGGCCGAGGGGACCTGATGCACCAGTAACACCCTGGCTTCCTGGATTGCCAGATCGACCGGTATCCCCTGGGTAACCTGTAGGTTCATAAATGACAAGTGCTTACTACACTTTTCGTAGTGTTTGATACGTCAATACTGCGAAAAATGGAATTGAAATAACCATGTATACTAGCTGAACTGAGATAGATCAACCTACGACAATAAACCCATACCTTTGCTTGGGGAACCTGGAAGGCCCATAAGTCCTGGATCGCCTGGCTCACCAACAATATTTACAGCAGATTCTCCTTTCAGTCCCTTGGGGCCAGGCAAGCCTTGCGAGCCTATGCCACCCTTCCCAGGGGCTCCAATAGGCCCTAAGCGTCCTTTAACGCCTTTTGCTCCTCCGAGGCCAGGTTTTCCATCATCTCCAAACGCTCCCCTTGGTCCTTGAAGGTTAGAATATTTGTGTTAGATAAAAAGAAATCTTATGAATCTTGGCTTGCTTTAAATCGCTGGAGATTCAAATGGTCATGTACGTTGGTTACTGTGTTTGCAAGGATCAATCCTTTGGGACAGGTTGCCTGTATAGCAAATGATCACACAAAGCATTTCAAAAATTCCGTAACTCTCAACTTGGCTGTCATTTGTAAAGTGGCATTAAAGAATATGGTCCAACCGTGATGCTTAGCGGCCCTTTGTTTTATTTCCGCTTCGTGAAAACTGTCAGACTAAACAGGAAAACTACAAAAGAAACTTTCCAAGAGATACAAATTGAATAACACAAAACAACAGGATTGTAACGATTTTCAAAAGATTGGAGGAAGAAAACTCGACTTTTCAACTGAAAAAATTAATGGTGGCCATAGCGCGCAAGGCATGATGGTTGCTCTATATTCTTTAATCCGGTCTTTACCAAACAAGTCCAACATTGCCACATTGTTGGACACAACATGTTGGACTTGTTTGGCCGCCACGTGTTCGATGATGTTGGACAAAGTTCGATTTCTGTCCAACATCGTAGAACATTTCTTTTGTTGTTTGTTGAACTTGGGTAAAGTTCGGCCAGAATACAATGTTTGATACAACATGTTTTATGTTGTTGGACTCGTGTGGCCATCCTGTACAACATGTTATATCCATCAGTTGTACTCGTGTGGCCACCCTGTACACCATGTTATATCCATCAGTTGTACTCGTGTGGCCACCCTGTACACCATGTTATATCCATCAGTTGTACTCGTGAGGCCACCCTGTACACCATGTTATATCCATCAGTTGTACTAGTGTGACCACCCTGTTATATCCATCAGTTGTACTCGTGTGGCCACCCTGTACACCATGTTATATCCATCAGTTGTACTCGTGTGGCCACCCTGTACACCATGTTATATCCATCAGTTGTACTCGTGAGGCCACCCTGTACACCATGTTATATCCATCAGTTGTACTCGTGTGGCCACCCTGTACACCATGTTATATCCATCAGTTGTACTAGTGTGACCACCCTGTACACCATGTTATATCCATCAGTTGTACTCGTGTGACCACCCTGTACACCATGTTATATCCATCAGTTGTACTCGTGTGGCCACCCTGTACACCATGTTATATCCATCAGTTGTACTCGTGAGGCCACCCTGTACACCATGTTATATCCATCAGTTGTACTCGTGTGGCCACCCTGTACACGTTATATCCATCAGTTGTACTCGTGAGGCCACCCTGTACACCATGTTATATCCATCAGTTGTACTCGTGTGGCCACCCTGTACACCATGTTATATCCATCAGTTGTACTCGTGAGGCCACCCTGTACACCATGTTATATCCATCAGTTGTACTCGTGAGGCCACCATGTACACCATGTTATATCCATCAGTTGTACTCGTGTGGCCACCCTGTACACCATGTTATATCCATCAGTTGTACTCGTGAGGCCACCCTGTACACTATGTTATATCCATCAGTTGTACTCGTGAGGCCACCCTGTACACCATGTTATATCCATCAGTTGTACTCGTGTGGCCACCCTGTACACCATGTTATATCCATCAGTTGTACTCGTGAGGCCACCCTGTACACCATGTTATATACATCAGTTGTACTCGTGTGGCCACCCTGTACACCATGTTATATCCATCAGTTGTACTCGTGAGGCCACCCTGTACACCATGTTATATACATCAGTTGTACTCGTGTGGCCACCCTGTACACCATGTTATATCCATCAGTTGTACTCGTGAGGCCACCCTGTACACCATGTTATATCCATCAGTTGTACTCGTGAGGCCACCCTGTACACCATGTTATATCCATCAGTTGTACTCGTGTGGCCACCCTGTACACGTTATATCCATCAGTTGTACTCGTGAGGCCACCCTGTACACCATGTTATATCCATCAGTTGTACTCGTGAGGCCACCCTGTACACCATGTTATATCCATCAGTTGTACTCGTGAGGCCACCCTGTACACCATGTTATATCCATCAGTTGTACTCGTGAGGCCACCCTGTACACCATGTTATATCCATCAGTTGTACTCGTGTGGCCACCCTGTACACCATGTTATATCCATCAGTTGTACTCGTGAGGCCACCCTGTACACCATGTTATATCCATCAGTTGTACTCGTGTGGCCACCCTGTACACCATGTTATATCCATCAGTTGTACTCGTGTGACCACCCTGTACAACATGTTATATTCATCAGTTGTACTCGTGTGGCCATCCTACAGGTACAACATGTTATATGCACCAGAGTTTAAGAATGCACTTTGCATTCCAATTCGAACCCTGAGATACTAAGCTGAGTACATTTTTTTTGTCTTTCCTGCTAACAATATCTTCGATATTCCAATTTTCCCTGCCCATTGGCATTTCCCCCTGATTTTCAAACAAATGCCAGTTTCTCCTAACCAAGATCTTTCCCTAACCTATGGTCCTTGTGAATGACGGAACTAAAGCCTTTTCCAAGAACTTCCTTTACCTTTCCTTCCTCGAATACCATCAGAACCATTTCTTCCAGGTGGTCCAGGCAGGGCATCACCAGGCTCTCCCTTCATTCCTTGCACTCCAGACTGGCCTATTGGACCCAAAGCACCAACAGAGCCAAGTACACCCTTATTGCCACGAGGACCTCGAAGGCCAATGAATCCAACGGCACCTAGAACAGGAACAAAGGTGAATAACTGAACTTAGTTAATAGTTACATGTAATGTAGGTCGGTTATCAGTAATGTGCCACGGTCATCAATCTGAATTACTTTGAATTACCCTGAACATCCATATCTTATAGAATCAACCCATACATTATAATTATATCATTCATGTACACTGTATTTAGCATCCCAGGAACATTACATAATTTGAGTTTGGTCTGGAAATAAAAGACGAGAACAATAACTACATAAAATAAAAGAGTATTTTTGGTAGCACTTAGGACTCGAACCAAAGGCATCTCGAATTTCGTCACTTCCCTTTCCCGACTGTTCTATTGCAGCAATTGTTGGAAATGTTTGAACAAGCTTAACAACCAAAATCCATGTGATAAAACGTTAACGATGGACCTTTCAAATAGCTATTGTTTTGCGTTTTACCAGGGGAATTATGAACAACAATGCTTTGGTTAACAATGGTTATGACTGAGCTCATTGTATGCTTTCCATATTTTGTTTAGATAACCTTGCTAACAATAAACTAAGATGGTTAGTTACTTGTTCCTCTGTGACTAAATGATTTTGATGACCCCGGTAGTTACAAGATTAACAACCTTTCTAAACACATACTTCTCCCACATGGACCCATTTGAAAATGGTGTCATCAAACTTGGTTTGTTAGGAAATCTTGGAGTTAACAGAAGCACTGCCAATTTAGAGAGCATACAATAATGAGTATATGTTTGTAAAGGCACAATTAAACCACCAAGTGCTAAAAAATTACTGAGGATCCGAAATTGGTTAATATTATATGAGATTCAGAAATCCAGAACTGATTCTCCTTGTGTTCAAAAGTGGATTACTTTGCATGGATTTAATATTTCATTCTCAAAGTGCTAAATGTTACTAATAATAATAGGCCATATTTATATAGCGCCATATACCACAGTCTCATGGCGCTTTACATTTTACTTTGTTCAGTCTGCAAATTCAGTCTGCAAGGTTACTGGGTCTTGAAATTGACAGTGAATTCAGTTTTAACGATCATGTTGATAAGTTATGTAAAAAGCTTTCCCAGCGAATAGGAATTTTGAACAAGATCAAGGCGTGCCTCCCCTTGAAGCAGAGAACATTGTATTATAATGCGATGATAAAGTCAATTATGAACTATGTTAATGTGGTGTGGCACAACTGCAGCAAGGATAATCTAAATAGAATACTGCGACTGCAGAAGAGGGCTGCCAGACTCATGTTAGATGCCGAACCTCGATCCTCCTCTGTGAAGCTGTTTAACAGACTACGTTGGATACCATTCTACGAAGAAGTCAAGATCGCTAAATGCGCGTTGGCTTTCAAGCGAATGCAGCACACTGTTCCTTCTTACCTAATGAACACACTCCTAATTAACAGTGATGTATACTCAAGGACTACACGATATTCTGATGTTAATTTAATTCGTCCTATTTTTAAACGTAAGACTGAAGGAGGAAGAACATTTACAGTATCTATGTGTCAGTTATGGAATATTTTATCTATCGATATTAGGAAACATCAGACTATCAAGTCTTTTAGGAACTGTTTAAGAAATAAGTGTCTTGAAAGCCAGCAGTTTTTAGAACATTTTAATCCATAATTTATGTTATCTACGTCTCTATAATATGTTGAGTTTTAATCATTCGTCATCTTTTTTTGCTGTTGTTGTCAACTTCAACTTATTTAATTATTTCGCCAATTTTTAATTTTATTCTTATCTCAACAGTTCTTGTATTTTAGCTTCTAGATATTTTAAGTCAATATTATATAATTTAGATACATCTCAATTTTTAGATAATTATAAATTATTGTAACATAACTATTGAGGGCCACAAGGTTATTAGTGTTATACACTATTATTTTAGTGTTTACCCTCCATAAATAAAGGCTTTACTATTATTACTGACATAACCCGTCAATGAATTTTTCGGACTGCTATTTCGGCACCAATGGCAGCCACGCAGTTTACAATGTTGAGTGAGTGGTTAGTGCAATGGCCAGGCTGCTGTACTGGATGACAATCCCCTTTTCTTTTTCGAGTAGTACGACAGGTTCTTTCACTAACGCAAACTCTCTCTTTCACATGATTTAGTATATTCAAAAGAGCTCTGACGAAGGGCTAACGCTCGAAACGTCAGCTGCTACTCGCTTTCCACGGCGGTTAGCATACATGTACATGTACCTCAATCGACTCTAGTTGATTACATTACCGCTGTTTTAGAAAGATTGACAATCCATCGGAGGTGAAAAATACCATTTACAAACAGATTTGCTAATAATATTACTGATCTCGTTCATTAGTGCCTTTAAATAAAAAAATAATAAAGTCAGATTATTTTGCCATCCAGTAAAACCACACGATTGCCTAACTGCAAAAGGCCTGTTAACCGACAATGTTTATCTAAAACAAGGCGTACCTCTAGAGTACCTCAATACAAACAGCTACAACTAATATTATTACTAACCTTGTTCTCCAATGGTGCCAGGGTTACCAGGCAGGCTATCTCCATGTTTGCCATTTGTTCCGTCAGGCCCAGGTGGCCCCTGCACACCTTGAGAACCAAGTTTACCAGCAGTTCCCTTACCACCCAGTTTTCCTTGGCCACCTGTTTTTCCAGGTAATCCTTTGTGGAGTCTTATATCTGTAATGACAAGGATCATAGTATTACAATACATATGGAAAATGTATTGAATATTTAATTTGGATCAATAAGAGAACAGATGAACAAATCGTGGGATATACATGTGACATGTAAGCACTAAGTAATGTAAATAATATCAAAACCGGTATATGAAGAATAAGGTGCCTGACTTGCTTAGTTTCTCTAGACCTATTTCAGGAATCCTAAAAAAATTCCTATATAATATAATCATATTACTGTTATTTATTATTGTTATTATCGTTAATAATATAGATAGAAAATACTCGATTCTAATTGGCTGAGCATAGACATGTTAATCACTAACAGCATAACAAAAGTTAATTTGATGCAAAAACTAGTTAATTCAGTTCTCCATTTAATTTTTGCATCTACCGGTATATTATTAACCGGTAATCATTAGTGTACATGTTCAATTAACGATTAATAGTGCTTGTGATGTTTGCAAATTCCACAAATAACACTCGTCCTGCAGACTCGTGTTATTTTGTTAGATTATTCATAGTTAATAGAGTGGAATGGTTAGGAAACCCAGCGACCTTCTTTGTTACAGGTCTTTGTTAGCTTTTTTCAACCACCACCGTGCACAAAAGACAATAGAAATTCCAATGTGTTAATCATTCAGCCAATAGAAATGCACGAGTTCAGTCGTTCAGGGGACGCTAATGAACTATGACCCTGCACAATCTTTTGTTGTCTTACCCCTTCCAACCTAAATTGCAGCGCCTTTGTTAACCCCTTTGAAGTTTGCCGGGTTTCCTAACCATTCCACTCTATTAACTATGAATTATTCAAACATCACTCACACTATTAATCGTTAATTGAACATGCACACTAATGATTACCAAAACAAATTGATTGTAAAATAAAGAGTTTGTTGTTGTTGTTGTCATGTTCAGTAGTTACCAGGTGGGGGAGGTGGTGTGCCATCGCCTCCCTTAGAACCCCTTTCGCCAATCTCTCCTTCTTCACCAGGTGATCCAGCATCTCCCTTATCTCCCACTTGTGGAATAGGAATAATACTTGGTGGATTTCCTTTCTGCCCATGTTCACCCTTCGCTCCTGGAGGTCCACTTAAACCTGAAGTTCCTTGAAATCCTTTATCTCCCTGAAAACCAAACAAACATCTTATTACTTTAATAACATGACAGCCAAGAGGGACAATAACTCTGAAGGCACTAACATATATTCATATTATTCATATTATGTTTGTTATCCAGCTTAGATTAGCTGTTTATAAAGTTATTCTGGGTAACGTATGCCATAAATATTTTAGTCACCAGTCATTCAGTTTTTTCTTCCTTTCCTAATTGTAAAATCCTCTGGTATAAATGATGTGTTGTTGACAGTTTGTTCAATCAGGCTTGATGGCCAAACAATAACATTCATTATAAAGTTTTCTAATCCTGAATCACAATAACAGGGCTTGATCTTAACTTCTAAACTCATTAATAATTCATGAGATAGTCATCCAATGGAGGAACTGTATTTGGTCACATGCATGGGTCTCGAGACTGGGGGAAACCCTTGTTCGAAGTTTCGTCAGGTGGATGCATCTTGACATCCAATGAAACACCAGTGACCAGTTTCAAACGCACTACAGTGTTTGATCAGATTTACAACCCTCGTGATCAATATTTCTTAATCGTCATATTCATGAACCACTAACTAATTACATACTGATAAACTACAAGTAAGGAGCGAAGAAGTAAAGAACAATTAACGTAGAAAGAAAAAGTGTGCCGCCATTGGAGTTGGAACCTCAAACCTTTCGACTGTTTGTACTAACTCTTGCCCACTACACTACTGGTATGCTACTAAGTTGAAATCACCACCATCAAAAAAGAATAATAAGCCATCTATTGAATAATTATATACAACAGTCAAACGGTAAACAATACTTGTTAATGAAGTTTGAAAAGAAGCATATGTAAATTTTCGGTTTAGCCATTCGCATGAGAAGACATTTCAAACACCCATTGTTCGTCTTTCATCAGGGGATTCCAAATAATTTTATTTCGAAAACAATAAAACCCTTGAGACTACGCCTCTCAGGTTTCATTTGTTTTCTCAATATTTGGAACCCCTGATAAAAGACTCTAATTCCTGTTTCAAATAGTTCTTTTACATTGTAAATCCACTGATAATGTCTGCTAGTAGGACTCTTTTTTTTTCCACTGGCAAAAGTCAGGAAGGTACTGGCAAACTGGTGCATACTCATCTTCTATACGTTCATCGTATCACTAGACACATTTCATTTTTAATCATGCATCGGTTAAGAATAAGCTTTGAAACTCTTGTGAATATGCCATGTTTGTTTGAGGTTTTCAGATTCCAAGTTGTAGCTTCAAGGAAATTGACTTGCAGAAATTTGCTAGTGAAGGTAAATTTTCACTTGAAAATGTAAAATAATATGATAGCAATTTGCAAGTTTGTGAGTACTAATTTGAGTCTCAGTTGATCTCATCATGCGATGATGATGATGACAACGACGAGTACGATGCCGCCGCCGCCGATGATGATAATAATGCCCATAATTATATAGTGCCATATCACCAGTCTCATGGGACATATTAGTGACATCCAGTCAGTGAATTTTTCGGACTGCTAATAATCCCTGGTACATGTATATATTTCTATAAATGCATGCTTGAGCAGAAGAAAAACATGGTAAAACATTAGCGAATCAGAAACAAAAACGTCCTTCAGCATTAAAAAGGATTTTCAAGTTTTATCCAAAGAGCAAGACAACCCATCGTAGACCTTAACAATATACAGTCATGTAGCTTTTCTTTTGCTCTACCTCTTCCAGCCATTATTTTGCTTTTTATTCCGTCCCTACATTTCTCTCATGTTCAAATGAATGAATGAGTTAAGTTTCTTTTCACATAGTGAAAATATCATACTATAAAAGAAATATTAGATTCCTATATCCTACAGGTATAAAATCAATTCACTATTCAAGGTCTTCAAAAGCTGCTCAAAGCACAAGTGCTGGGACATCCAGCTTTTCACAGAGAACAGTCTTTCATTTGTCCAATAATGACCATTGGCAGAAGAAAAGAACTACAAAATTCTGGTCTTAAAATGTTTTTACAATTATTATTATTTACATACCCTTCCACCATTTCCTCCTTTATAACCTCTAGGGCCAGAAAACCCATTCCAACCTGCGGCACCAGGAGCTCCTTTGGGACCTTGTTGGCCTTCTGGTCCCTCTTCGCCTGGATCGCCATTTGGGCCTGGGGGCATGATTATTTCCTGCCGATCACGAAGACCAGGTTCACCTTTTCCCCCTTCAGCTCCTGAGAAACCTGTAAGACCTTTTCCACCCTGCAAAGTTTGTATCAAAATTAACAAAGTTATACAACCAGCATACAAAGTTATACAACCACCCATACATTTTCAGACTTCAAATTTGAGTTTGTGTGGTTGACAAAGTTAGGGGTGCGGCTTATACAATGTAAGTGACTGTGGTTTAGAAGTGATGAACTACGGTATGTAGCTACATGTACAATGTAGGT
This sequence comes from Actinernus sp. WN-2022, assembly GCA_030867875.1. Taxonomy (NCBI): domain Eukaryota; kingdom Metazoa; phylum Cnidaria; class Anthozoa; order Actiniaria; family Actinernidae; genus Actinernus; species Actinernus sp. WN-2022. The sequence goes on along the minus strand of JAOWCC010000853.1, from coordinate 23,412,181 downwards.
ACTGTAGAATCCCATGGAAGGGACTAGCCATCATATCGGCACTACATGTACATCAGGTACCATGTAAGGGTGTTATTGTGCATGTTGGTTTAAACATGGCAGTATTTATTTAGTAAGTACAATAAAGCTTTATGTAATAGATCAAAAACGAGAGCTAGTCGTTTAACAGGGGATCCAAATACAGAGAACAGATGAAAGCACAAGGCCACTTTGGCAGTGTGCTTTTATTGTTTCGAGGTGTTTGGATCTTCTGGTAAAACACGAAGCTTGAGTGTTTGATATGATGCTTTCTCAGTTTTTAAACTAATTGGAGCAACCTTGATCTGGTGTTTCATTAGATCGTTGTTGTTCAACTGTTAAAAAAATATATTAATAATTTATACCTTTGCACCAGGGGTTCCATTAGCACCATCTTCACCACGGTTCCCAGTTGTTCCAGTGGGACCACGAGGGCCATCGGCACCAGCTTCTCCTTGCCGACCAGGGTTTCCAGAATTCCCATCATCGCCCCTTTGTCCTGGGGGACCTTGAGGGCAGTTGGGACATACATCTTTCTTCCCTTTCTTACCAGGGATACCCTGTAAACCACGAGGACCCCGTGGACCAATGTCACCAAGTGGACCTTGATCTCCTTTCTGGGGGTCAGGACATGATCCCTCGGGACAGAATGGTGGCTCAGCTGTAGAACAACAGCAGCTGTTTAGAACTTAGCTTGGGTTGGGATACTGAAGATGAGTTAGCAATTTTTTTCTCTTTTAAGCAGAAGCTCATTTCTTAGGCTTTGTTCTCTGTTGTAAATCATTAATAATTCATAAGGGTGTTAATCAATCGAAAGGCAGCATCAGAGTCGCATGAATACGTCTGTAAATCTCCATACAGTAATTTGATCAGTTACAGAATAGAGTGGATTTCAATGAGTGGGCAGGTTACTGCTGCAGTGACTTATGGTACGGTTACTGTACGTTGGCATGCTGTGACATTGAAATGGTTTCCCAGCTATTGTATTTGTCTTTCTGATCCAATCAAATTACAGAGTTACAGTATGTTAGAGTATGGTTAGGGACTAGGGACATGTCTTAATGTTGTCTCACTCATACGAAATCTGCTCTACTATGCTAGTGTAAGTATGCGAGACGCCTCCCGCCCCTATCTCACGGCAAACATCAAGATAAAACTCCTGTCTTGATGTATACAGACCATCTCACCGCTTAATAATGTACGCTCAAGGTCTTGAAGAACAGTCTGCAGATGCATGAGCAGTACACGAGTTGAAGACCTTTAAAGTGTATTATCTCATTATAGGACATAGGGGAACTATCTTCTATTTGTTTTATAATATAAAACAAATGCTTGAGCATATATTATAAAAAAATCATGCATTCACAGGATGCTCCCCTGATTTATATTATAAATCATAATTATTATTGGTTTATAATTATTAGTTAATGCTTACTGGGAAGGGTTACACATTTACTGATGAGAAAAACATGCTTTATAGTGGGACAAGATGTATTGTTACCAGTGCCACTAAGACAACGAGAACTGATCACATTGCAGAATGAAAACAAACCATTCCATCTTACGGTTATTTGAACCAATCAGTGTGAGTACGAGACAGTAACATTTCAACTTGCTCACTAGCTTCAATCCGGTAGAAGGCAAATTTGGTGGACTACATGTAGTTCTAAACTCAGTCTTTGCAATGAAAAACATTATGTAGATATGATAGGATTTGTATTTTGGAATGGTTTATTTTCATTTTGCAATGTTTTCATTGTGTTAGTGGCCCTGGTTACAGTAGTTGCACTGTCAACCATGTGATTTTCAAACCTTTAGGTCCTTTTATTCCATGATCTCCACGAGGTCCTTGAAAGCCCTTTATTCCAGGGGGGCCATCCATACCCTTAGGGCCTGGAATAGCGATCCCAGGGGATCCTTGATCACCTTTTGACCCACGAGAACCAAACTCTCCTTTTCTGCCAATGGCACCTGGCATACCAATCACACCTAAGAACAAAAACAAATGCAAAATGTACAATCAAAACACCTTATTCATATTCTAACCATAGAGTACCCCTTTGGAATGTCCTTCCCATTGTAATCAGGCAGTCACCTACCTGGTGGACACTTCTATTATGTAGTTTCTTGAAATCCTCACGAATGGATTCTAGATCTTTGTTCCCTAACTTAAATTTTGATTATGCTATTATTCTACACTGTCTCCCTTATCCTGGAACCTTAAAATACAAAGCTAGTAAGAATTATAGTATTAACTTCATAAACTAATTCCTTACCATTAACTCCAGGGGGTCCCGGGGGTCCAGGTGGACCGGGGTCTCCCAGAGCACCAGGGGGGCCATGTTGAAGGGCACCTACACGCCCGTCAGGGCCAGCAGCACCCACATCACCTGTGTCCCCACGTGGCCCTGGAAATCCAACGATCCCTTCTAAGCCTGGAGCGCCATTTTTACCTGCAAGAGTATCCTGTCAGACAAAAAAGGAAGGCATTTTAGATGTGTTACATGTAGCTGACAAATATTAGTGCTGGGCTCCTCACAAACCATTGTGATTGGTTTGGTTTCATTTTACTGTGAAGATATTGATCTTCTGATTAAGTAATGGTCCGTGCAAGAGGTAGGCATAATATGTTATGCATGGCATGCAAAAAGTGCTAATTGTGGTATTGTTTCAATATTCCACCTCATTGGCTTAGACATTAAAATCTATCTAAACTTGAAGAAGAATATTATTTTTTCTCATTTTGTAAACAGATTTGAATTGCATCCAGTGAAAACACTCATAACTTTTAAGATGACAAACTTTCAATATGGGGAACATTTTAAAATTGACCGTTTTCTTGGTTATTGTTTTGGACAAAATGTTTTCACACAAAAGAAATATACCTTTAAAATGCATTTTTAGTGGATTTTATTTCAGAAATTTATCATTTCAGGGTTGTTGGTCATCATGAAAAACAGAAAATACTAAAGTGGGGCAAGCAAATTGCATCTCAATAGAATTGTGCCTACCTCTTGTGCAGACTGTTACTTAATATAAATTATATTTTGACAAGTTCTCAGCTGACAGACTTGAAGTCAGATTACTCCAATAATTTGTTCAGACTGTGGATGAAATGTGTTAGAAACAAGACTGGCCCATGTTCAACAAGTAGAGGCACATATATACCCTTTACATATACATGTGGCTATAGTACAGTGTACATGTAGCACATCCTATGATAAACACACATTAACATAGACTCTATGATAGCATACACATTATAATAACAATACTTTTTTGTTAGGGGAACATTAACTTAAGCAATTATTGGAACTGCAGCTATCGCAAAATAAATTATGATGAATTATCTGTGGTTGGTAGCGAGACACAGACAATTCATCATATTTTGCAATATTTATTGTTTTATTATTCAATAATTGGGCTGCCATCCAAAATGTTCGCAATTTCCTCCTCTGAATGCTCTGGAAACTGAGCAGCCATGTTGGGATTTGTTGTTGAACAGCGATGCACATGCTCACAACAATATCCGCAGCAAACTCTTATTTGTATGCAATTTTCTGCAGGTGAATCAACCAATCAAAATTCGGTATACTAAGGAACTGAATAATAATGTTAAGTATTTGCCTGAGAAATTACATTGTAGCCAATAAAAAAAGTGGGAGGTTATTTTAATTTAGTTCCACACGCCTTCCACCTGTCAAAGCTGAAATGTTTCAAAACAAATTAAAACTAGTGTGGTTTCTCCAATCAGTTCTAAACATGAAGGGATACGGCCTTGTGCACGGAGTTGGTGTACACGAGCGTAACATAAAATTCTAACGCTACGTTTTATTATTTTTCTCAAAATCTAAACATCCTATAACCCTAGGACTTCAGAAAATAAAACTTCAGTCTAGGTGCACAGAAAAACAAGCAAAATACTTTCGAAAACGGTTTTATTTGAAAAAAACAAACGAATTTGTTCGAATTCTGTCTGAAAAAGTTCGTCATTTTCCACCCGATTTCTACTCCACATCACAATGAATTTTTATCGTTTAAGAAATATCGGAGAAGAAAATTTGCATATGTACTTCTAGGTGAAGTGCACTTGAAATTCGCCACAAAACGTTGTGGTTTTGTTGTACTTTATGCTTTCTTCAAAGGAAATATCAGTCAAAAACTAGCGTTAGAAAAAAATCAATGTCGGAAAAAAACTCTCGTTCCAAGCTTTCATCGTGCCTTTTTTGCCTTTGATCGCGCAAATCACGCATTTCGCGCCAATCGCGCCCTTTTTCCATCGCGCCAATCGCGCCCTTTTTCTATCGCGCCAATCGCGCACTTTTTCCATCGCGCAAATCATGCAAATCGCGCCCGAGTTAGTAGATTGTAATCGTAGGCTGACATGTTTGTAAAATACAAACAGTAAATACAAAATGTGCATCTTAAAACATAGCGGCTTTTTTGCTTGTATTTTATAAACTCCCAAGTACAGCTCTTGCGAAATAAAGCGGGTGAAATAAACCCTCGTTTTGTATCAAAGATTTCTCATTTGTGGTGTGCACGATGCTTCCAAAACTTAACGTCTTTGTTTTCAAAGAAAAACACACTTCCTCTGTTTAGCTTGGAAAAAAATAAAAGAAACTAAGCTCAGTTTACATAAAGACTACGGCCCATTCAACCCCCGTGGGAATTCTTCAAAGTTGGAAGTTGTAAACAACTCAATTAGTATTGTGACATCACAGACAATTTAGAGTGGCACGTGCAAAAGATCAACTCACTGAAAGTGAAAGGTCTTTCTTGGAGTTACTACATAATATTTCTTGGATTCTAGTGTGCTGGAGTTTAACTTGAATGAACTTCATCGCATTGTGAATTAAGACGGTCGATCTGTGCACATTTTAAGGCTGATTTCCATCGGATCACAAAGATAGCAAAATTTGCATAAAGCAATAATACAATTTCTGACAAAGCCGAAAGCGACTATCCATTAAAAAAATTCATTTGTTGAATATACATTTAAGTCATAATCTTGTCATTCAACGTTAACACTCAAATTTAAGTGATAAAATGAATAGTTTCACATTGATGTAAATATATTTATTGGCAAAGTGATAGCAAAAAGTGCAAAAAAGGCAAAAAGTGCGCGATGGAAAAAGTGCAAAAAAGGCAAAAAGTGCGCGATTTGCGCGATCTGCGCGATTTGCATGATTTGCAAAATAGAAATTGAGCGTGCCGGAAGGCACGATTGGCGCGATTTGCGCGATGAAAATTCACTCTGAAATTGAGAGGTTTTGTTACGCGGCTTTCACGTTTTTTCTGTTGAGAACGGTTGATATTTTTATTCTCAGCGCCACGTTATTCCCTCTTTCGAAGATAAAGATTCACATTCGAGAAACTACATCAAACTAAGGTCAGAGTGGTTGGAATTTAATAACATTCAATTAAATAACGACAAAGTTACAACAATTCTAAAACAAATTTTGTCTATATTTTCTCCATTTTCGTCGTGTACACCAACTTCGTGCGCGAGGCCATACAGGGTTTCATTATTAATAATTTATTGAGGAAGGGGTTGGAAAATGTAAGATGGGAGGTAGAGATATCAAAATAATTGTTTATTTTAGCCATATTTTACCACGATAGCTTATGTGAGAAACTGCCAACATTCTCAACCCCTGCTGACTAATACTGAACCCCTGCTGACTAATACTGAACCCCCACCAACCTACCGCTCCTCTGTCTCCTGGAAAGCCAGCTCCACCCTCTGGTCCAGGCCGACCTTTTGAGCCCTGTGAAAAATTAACAGCACCTATCATTAGGATTTAGACAAGCTTCTATTTTTGAATTAGACATTTTAAAACATTTCAAGTGAAAAACACTATAATTATTTTTATACATAATTTTTATGCAAAAATAATACTGGTACAATAACTGCTTCATTAAATTGGAATTACATGTAAAGCTACCATGACATAAGTGCATAAATAATCTGACAAAGGTTAATACTTGGCACACAGTAAGTTTGTTTTCTCTTTGAATTAGTAAATGAGTGAAGCAAAGTACACTTTTCTCTAGTTAAATATTAAGATAAAGAGAAACAATTTATTAGTTCCCTATTGGTACAAAGTATATTAGGCATAAGCAGGGTTTTTGCTGGGATTTCAAAGTATTGGATCATGCCAGAAAAGTACCGGACACAACATTGCATGGGCCATGCTGTCAGGCATAGGGCAAGTACTGAAGGCGTGAGCTTGGCATGCCCTCCTGGAAAATATTTGAATTTGGATTCTCTGAAACACCATAAATTTTGTGTAGTAGTGCCTAAATGACAAATGAGATCATAATCTCAGTTTCTTTTTCGAAAAAGCCTCTATTCTAATAAACAAATACAACAACGTGGCCACTTTGTTTATAACATTTAATACTCATTCGCTTATCATGTACAATGTAGTCATCATACAAAGTACTGAACATTACATGCCTAACAACCGGACGTTATGTACATGTATGTCCTCAAATGAAAACACTGCATAAGTATTGTGATTTGTGTTATGCTGTGCACAGTGTTAAAAGTACAGGCTAGACTGTGTGAGGTCAATCAAACAATGATACATGAACATCTAATTATCTCATTAAGTCCATGCACCAATTGTGTTTTAGTTTCTCCACTCACACCTTCTCAGAATTCCTTAATGAAAATTATTACTTACATCTGGTCCAGGTGGACCAGTTTTTCCTGAATCCCCTTCCTGCCCGGTGTCGCCCTGTTTGAGAATAGAGGTCCAGGTTTACTCAAAGAAACAAAATTCTGGACATCCCACAATAATTTCAAATTTGATTTAGTCTAAATGTGACCTTACACCAGAAAACGTACAATAACGACTTTCCGTTTAAACGGGGTAAAATAAACGACTAACAAACAGGTTTTCAAGTCGTTTACACGACTTTCTAGGCCGTGTACACGAGTTGGGAAGCCGTGTACACGGGTTGGAAAGATAGCCGAAAAAAGCAAACAGCTTTCTAAAACGTTTACAGTGCTCTGTGGCAGGTTAGCACTGAAATTCGCTGCACTCTGCAAAATTTCTTGCAAAATTTCGTTAGGTACATTTACTCTGCGAATATTCGCACAAAACTTTGCTTCTTCGAAATGTTGATCCTTCGAAATTTCGATGCCCATCCAAGATCAAGTTACTTTTTCCGGCTCACTCGGTCAATTTGACAAACCTAAGTTGTAAACTTTATTTGGACTTTGAGAAACTGAACTTTACGACTCACTTTCGAACGGTACAGGAGGACAACTGCAGAGTTTACTTCAGTTCAGTCAGTATAATCAGGCTAAGAATAGAAATCTGATGCTTTGAACCCTGAATCGAAGGCCAGAAGGCTAATAAACGAAAGGAACATTGCATTACTAATCGCATGTCCCAACTTCGGAAGTGTTCAATTTTGTAAACGTTATCCGTATATCCACAATAATATTCAGATCCGTCAGACTTCCAGATCTTTGTAAAAGTCATTGCATAACGTTTTCAAGTAAATTTGGACCATGCAGTTATTAAAATGTTGTGAGCCGTAAAATAAACAAAACATTACGGCTGCGTGGCCCGCTTTAAAGCTTGACTCACTCACTGAGCGCAAAGCATAACACCAAATAAACTTTTGCTTCATTGTAGTTTCACATTTACGGCATATCCTTGTCTTGTTACTAGTATTAAAAGGTTTCGGCAGAAATCATTGTAAATGTTTGCGTATTAAATCTCAACTCTTCTCAACCTCGTCCCCAGGGTCTTCTCGGTCAGATCCAAGATGGCGGCTACTCTGAGAGAAGACCCTGGTAAAGGCTGGATCACATGATATGTGCAATCAGTCAGGCGTGAACGTGTCAGTCTGATTTTTGCAGAACATGAACAGAGTTTTTAAGCAACGTTTGTCATGAAAGACGTGCAAAAACTTCTATACTCTTCCTTTTCAATTAAAAAGCTTTAATGCATCGGATCAGATCAGTCAGTTCGCGTAAATGGAAAGTGCCCTAGCTAATTGCACCCCTGCGGTATTTGTGTCAGAAATGAGACACATGTCTGGCTGACAGTTCACGATTGATGGGGACTTTATACGCAAGGTATTTACCAAAACCATCATAATTATTGTATATGTTTGTAAAACTGTGTTTGTTATGAATTCGAATTTGTCACACGTTAATCCTGGTGAAGAAAGGTTAAAATACGAAACTGTGCGACACTTGTAGGAACAAAGAGCGAAATTCGTCGAAATACCTTTGCATTACTTTTGCACGGCAATTAAACGGCCTGGTGAGAAACGGCTTCACAACTCGTTCGCACGGCAGGAATAAAACGACTTTCGAAGCCGTGTACACGACTTTCGAAGCAGTGTAAACAACTTTCGAAGCCGTGTAAACGGGTTTTCTAACCGTTTTCTAACGGCTTAGCACGCTAAACGGAAAGTCGTTATTGTACGTTTTCTGGTGTAAGGTCACAAATTTTCAAAAAAATCAGACATTAATTTTTAATCAAACTGTACTCACCCAAAACCCCTTGGGCCCAATAACTCCTATAGATCCTTTTGCACCCTGAAACCACAAACAGAAATCATCAGAGGCCTACATTCAAATTAATGAATGATTTGAATTAAGACTGTTTTCTTGAGTAAGTGTATGTATTCTGTGTGCAAGTATGTGAGAAAATGCACATGTATTTAGAAGGAAATGTTGTCACAAAGTTTGCAGTAGGCTGTTACAATTAATCAGTTTGGAATTTATTGGAAAAAGATTTCTGCCAGATATCAGGCATAACTGGTTTTCTTCTTTGTCATATTGACAGACAGTAATCAATAGGTAGTGATGTACTGTACATATATGTACATCTCCAAAGGCAACTTCATTCCTAAATACTCCTCGAGTCCCTGACCCACCACAGGGAGCCCAGGCTCACAACATGAAGACAATAATTATAAGGATTTGTATGAAACTTTATCGCTAGTATAATTATATAGCTGATGGAAAATGATAATAAAATTCCATTAAAGTTTACATACCACATCAAATGTTGTCCAGCTGTCGTTTCTTGTCTGTCTTGGAGGCTTGAAGGCTCCAAGACAGACAAGAAGCGACAGCTGGACAACATTTGATGTGGTATCACAGGAAAGAAATGTTAAATCCCAACTTGGGTCGAACTTGGGAATTGGACAATTCTCATTTCCTATGCTTGGGGCAAGCTTGGGGCGAGGTTGAGTCAAGTTAATATAAGCTTGTGAGCTAAGCATTCCTTGGGACAAGTCTGGGTTGGACTTGGGAAAAAATTGTTTCTACATGTAGCTTGGGTCTATTTCATGCTATTAACCCAAGATTGGCATGGAATTAATTCAGATTGACACAATTGGGGTTAAATTGGAAAAACTTATGAATGTCATTTCCCATATTGGACCAGAATTTCCCAACCTTGGGTTATTATTATAATTGGGTCAATATTAACCCAACGTAGTGTACACGTACACATGAGAAAACTATGGCTATGGCATTGGCTATGGCTATGGCATTGGCTATGGCTATGGCATTGGCATTGGCATTGGCATTGGCTATGGCTATGGCATTGGCTATGGCTTTGACTATGCATGCATACATGTACAATAATTATTATCTGTAGGTAAGTGCTCGATGATAAGAAAGTACAGCAATTTTATGCTAGAATTAAGTAGAGAAATTATTTTGCTTTTTTGTGCCATTTTGCTATTTTAAGCTCTCAGCTATGTTTCCAGTCTTTCTTTCCCCCTAAACTTGTAAATAAACGCAATTTGTAGCTTGAATAAGAAACAAACCTTCTTGAAATTAAATCGTAAACAAACCAATTGATGCCGTTTCATTTAGCTTTGTTTTCTCTAGCTTTTTTTTGTTGAAACGTATGTATAATGTATAATAAAACAATTATTGAATTCGGTTAAAATTCGCATGATAGCGAAAATTATCAAGACCTTGGTCTGTGTTATCAGCCAAAGCCGAATGTATTATAAGCCTCAGCCTTTGGCTTCTGCAGATAACACAGACCTCTGTCTTGATAATTTTTGCTATCATGTTCATGTATTCTCATCCAATAATTGCTTATTGTTATTACAGTTGAACCTCCCATAAGCAACCACCCTCGGCTTACGAGAGGTATTAAATGCAGTGATTTGACGGCTGCGAGACAAAACAGGCTTTTGGTAAGTGGTCGCTTATTTTATTAAGAGAGGTGGTTGCCTACGAGAGGTGGTCTCACAGAGAGGTTCCACTGTAGTAATAAGCAGAAATGGAAAAAGAGGGAAACCGAACATGTTGATCTGTTGATGTTGATCTGTGAAGGAGGTAATTCAGGTCAGAAGTTTCTCAAAGTCCTTCACCCACTTTTTTGCAATTTGGTTCGGTGCTTGACTTTTCTTCCTTGTTTCGTGTCAAAATTACTGACAATTTTTTGGGTTGGTGAAGAAGTTATAAGAGTAGCCAATCAAAATAGCTTTAGTGCACACCTGTCAATCATTTTAATCATATTTGTAGATTCATGCAAAGACTACCAAAGTCTAGCTGCCCTGTCTGGCTCTGCCTCCAAGAAACCTGACACGTCATTTCAGCCATTTTTTGGTGCAAAACACAAATCGAAATCCTGCAAGGGAAACAAGTCGACCCCTCATGGCTTTGTCGCTAAATGCTTGCAGACAGCAGTTCACTCGCCTGTCCCCAGGAGAAAAAAAATTCTGTTGCTTGCCTGAAAACAAATGTGTGGTTGACTTGCATGTGGCAAGTCTATTATTTACCCTGTTTCCTGGAGTACCAGGACTACCATGCTCTCCTTTCATTCCTTGTGGCCCTGGTTCACCAATTGGTCCTGGTTTGTCACCATGAGACTCCCCTGAATAGCCTTTTGTCCCTTGCAATCCCTGGTGAGAGAGAATAAGATAGAGGACAATCACAATAAGAAACTGTGAAATATACAGCTTACATGTACATATGTTTTCATGCTTTATTTGGCTTTGAAGATTGGAATAAGTTTTTGGGGTTCTGCATGGGGGCTAGTGAGGCAAGCTTTCTGAACATTCGTTTCAACCGTCAATGAAATGAGTACTGCCTAGATTTAATTAAGTCGAGGCGGTATGCCTTTGAAAGCTTTGTATGAGAGCAGACTCTCATTCAATTGACGGTCGGCTAAATGCAATTGTCGAAATGCGACTTCAAACTTCCAGGGTCGCACTTCAATGAAATCAGTAATAAACAAGTGTATGATCGACTTCTAATAATTTTATTTATATTAATGCTTTGCCTTAATTATTGTGTTATGCAGTTTGGCATACTAGATAGTGTATGCAATGCAATATATAGTTTATATTTAATACAATTTCTTTGGTAAAATATTTTAGAATTATTGGTAATTTCACTTTCGTATGATTCGAATAGTTGAAAAGTGCTAAATATTGGGCTATGGAAATGGTGCTATAATTTTATATAAATAAATTATTGTTGTTGTTATTATATGAGTATGTTGAAGAGAAAACCACCTAAAAGGATTGTATTATGCAAGTACACATTTAGTTCTAATTTGCATAATTGGACAGCTGAGTGAGCAATGAATAGTATGCACGGCCACAATACCTCCTACAGACCCTGATCACACAGCAGCCATCTTGGAATAAAACCATTGTTGTGCCAGTCTAGTCTCGGTTAACCCTTTAAGCCCCAAGGGCTTTTAACTGATTTTTGGCTCATTCTAGACTGCAACAAACCCTCCCCCCTAAGAAAACTGTAGTCACTGTTACCATGGAATTTTCAACTGACCTATACTACTGGGGGCTCAAAGTTTTTTGTCAGCCATTTTGGATATGTTGACGTCAGATCTCTATGGAGCTGGAGGGAAGTTTGTTTGGGGGAATACAGAATTTCAGGCTTTTTAAAGCCTTTTTCTCCATTTATAGAGTGCTGGAGGACATCATTATGTCTGATGAGAGCTTCAATCAGCACTTTCTCAAAGAACCGAGTACATGTATGTGCCAGTGTAATTGTGATAGAGAACGAGCTTCATTTCCCACTCGTGAATGGGCTAGGACTTCTTCTGTCACTTTAGCGTGGGCCAAATGGGGTCTGGAGCCACCTACATGTACAAGTATCATACATGTACCTTTTTTGGAATATTGGAGAATATTTACTTGCCATTGATTCCAATATGAAGCTATTACATGTAGGTCGAAATGGCTTTAGACTTAGTATATATTCTGAAGAATGAAGACGGGGGAGTGCTATGCAGCCGGTGGATTGGATTTCCCGGCATGCTTTGCGGTCAGAGTGGTTGAATTTAGCTTGCTCTGAAGTGCTTATGGAATGGTAGCTTGGTGCGGGGCAAGTTTCAGTGTTCAGGGACAGAAAGTGAGGTTAGTGGAAACTTGAAAGCCTATAATTATTTGATGTGAAACATGCATTTTGTAAGAAAATTTAGAATGTGAGGAGAACTCTTTTTTTCTGTCAGTGTGATTTTAGTCTTTTTTCTGAAATGAAATAATGTAAACCATAGATAACTTCTGCAAAGAAAGGAGGATTTAGATGAAATGATTCAATTTTAATATGCCTAAATGCAGTTCAGTAGGATCATTTGCCTATACATTATGTTGTGTGTCAATCTCAGGGCCTTGCTCTTTCAACTTAGCCAGACTGAAATCCTCAAAGCAAGTAACCAGTAAAACACAACAAATGTCGTGTTTGGGGCTGAAAGGGTTAAACATGTTTTAGAATGAGGCCAGCATGACCAATGGTTTTATTCCCAGATGGCTGCCGTGTGATAATTAAGGTCTGTTCTTGTGAGTCAATTAGAAAACACAGGGAAGCAATGTGATCTGTGCACTCATATGTTATACATGGCTTATGATGCTCCAGTAAATGTTATCAGTAATAATGACTTACCTTGTCTCCCTGTAGGCCATTGTCACCCTGTGAAACAGATTAAATAGACTAAATAACGGCAAATACAGGTGGCCGTGGGGTGTGCCATGGGAAAACAATGTACCAACTAGTATGTGTTGTAAACAACTTCAGCACGGTTTCTTTTGCTGTTATCATCATTGTCATCAAGTTTGCTCTTTCCCCCTTGCATGAAATCATTTTTGTCACTTGCACATGGAGATCAAATAGAAGATGGTTTCTCTATGTCCTATAAAAAATGCACTTTTGAGATATTGAAAATCTGCTACATGTAGATGCACTTGAGTTCTGCTTGTGCATGCAAATATCCAGACCCATCAGACACAGCCAATATTGCTACACTACAGTGTATGAATTACTTTCCACAGTGGCTAATGTTTTGTTTTTGTCATGGAAGAGATCTGCATAATACATAATATTAAATCCACTGGCTAAAATTTGGTAAATCTGGATGCCTTAAGAAAAAAAACTATCCTATTCATTACTTCTTCTTCTGTGTTATCACTTCAAGACAAGGAATGAACAAAGCTTTGTGTGGTTTAAGTTATTCTAGGGCAGCCACTTGTGAAGAAAAACAAAATGAACAATACAAAGGTTTAACTTACATTTAATAACTTTCGATCCACTGCCTCCAAAGTTTCACCGGGCTCTCCTTGATCACCTTGGTCTCCCTGAAGGTAAGAAGAAAAGCTATTAAAGGACAACTAGTAGCTTAAGCATACATTGTACCATTACTCAACATGCAGCAGAGCTTCTGGTTGAGGCGAAGGCCCACACAAGCAGAGCACTATAATAATTATATACATAAGAAGACAATAATTATACAAAAATTTGCTGGATTCAGATCTGCCCTTGTGCCCAGCGCATGATGCTTGAAGCCTGGCATGAATGCCTTCAAAGTGCTGCACCTTTTCTTCATATACATGTATAGCACATTTTCAGGTTATATGATTCCATAGTCTGTTGCAAGAGCATCATGGACTGTCTGGTCCAAAAGAGGTTCAGATTTGAGTTTCAGTGAAAACCTTTTTGTTCTTCTATTCTTTCCTTCATTTTCCTTTATTTTCCTTTTTTATCCCCCTAATACATGTATGTACACTGATAGATTGGATGGAAGGAGCAATATACAATTGTATTTTCACTCCTTCGAGACTTAATTTTTCACATGATTAAACAAATTTCATTGTTCCTGTCATCCAATGGTGCAAACCCTCTAAAATATTGGCTGATAAAGAAATAGTGCAAAATTTCCTGCATTTCGATTAGCCTGATCTAGCCATGAAACACTGCTCTGTATTTCATAGTATATATATTTGTAGGGTAATTATTATCTTAATACTCTTACCAGTGGTCCTTTCTCGCCTCCCATTGCATCTCCTACTTTTGGCCCTGGTTCACCCTGTTGTAGATAAAGAATGAATATTGAGCGAGAAGAAGTGACAAGCACAGTACTGATTCATCTCAAAACATTTTAAAGGCATATATGAATAACATGCCTTATACATTGTATGTAACCCATCACATATTTTCTTGAGTCACATGACCTGATATGTGCTCTATGCCAGACAACAAATATCAGTGCATGATTACAACCCTGTGAGTGTAGCGTGCAGAAAGGCTCCCGTAAAAGAAAATATTTGAGTATAAATACAATAACCTACTTTGCGCCATTCAGTATGAACTGATATTTGTCCTGTTTAAGAGGTCACTAATTGTGGATGTTTGCAAGAGTGAGATTATACAATAACTACAGTACTTGTGGCAACGGATGAAATATAAACACAATAACCTATTTGTGGTGTCAAAATATGCCCTGATATTTCGTCTGCGGACATCATCTGATCCGAGAAGAGAACAGTCCTCGAGAGCGAAGCTTGAGGGAAACTCAGTAAGCTTCGAGGACCAGAATAAAATGATAATATCCAAGGACAAATATCAGGGGCATATTTCAACGGTTATTGTTGCTACATGTATCATCCTTCAAACATTAATGTTTTTTATGCATGCTTATAGGGGGTGTAATATTTCACTGATATTTCCCACTCGTGGAGAAAATATCGGGTCATGTGATGCATTCAACCAATCACGCACAAGAGAAAATATTTGATGGGTTATAAGCACTACTGATATTCATCCAAGGACAATACATGTATCTCTTCCTTCAAAATCACAGTTTTCCTCAAGCTTCCCTCTTGGAAACCATTCTCTTCTCGGAACAGATCATATCCTTGAACAAACATCAGTACATATTTCAATGCCACAAATAGGTTATTGTTCGTAATATAATCTCACTCTTGCAAACATCCACAAGTTCAAAAGTGCACCTCTCAAACCGTGGTCAAAGACACAATGCAGTCATAAAAAAAACCGGAACAGGCTGGACCAAATGGCTAAAAATATAGTGTGCACTAATAATTATCAGGAATTTAAATGGTATCATTATCCATGATTTTCAATGATTGATTTTGCCTTTAAAAAATCATGAATAATTCATGAAGCAAAAACAAAGGAAATCACCGAGCGAGAAGCAACCTTTAAAAATTTTACATAAACTTTAACTTGGATTTTCTCCGCCGAAATAGGTTGTATTGCCAAAATAATTGAATTACGTGACTGAATTACAGAATCTAGACATTTTTTAAAAACCGTTTAATAAACTCGCAGCAGTGTTTTATCAGATCTAAAACTCTTGGGCTGTGCCCTCGAGTTTTAAATCTGATAAAACACTGCTGCGAGTTTATTAAACTATACTTAGAGTTGAAATTGCAGATTTATTTGAAAAAGTTGTCTAAAAATGCCCAAATCAACTGAAATATCATCTGTATTTACAAATGTAAGGTTATTAAGGTCACTTCAAACATGAACGTTTACAACTATAACTTAAACGTTTTGCAATGTGTGTAGTACATGTGTAGATGCTCATGTAGCAAAACTAAGGCATCATCCAGTTAAAAAACACTTACTTCAGGACCCTGTCCTCCTTTACTTCCAGTTAAGCCCTGTGGCAAGAACAAACCAAGAAATAAATAACCAGTTGTTGTTAGAGTGGATTTTGACTGAGTGTCAAAAGGTATTTGGTGACTGCTTTGGTTTTGTGTTTGCTTAGCTTTTCTATTGTCAGCGAAAACTGTTTTGTAATTATCAGCCAATCAAGTTCTAATCTAAAACCAAACGTTGTTTTGGTCCGTCACACAATCAATTTTCATTTCAGCAAGAGTTATCCTAGATTGCATTTACTATTACAAGTAAAACCAATCATGAATTATGTCAGTTCATGATTGGCTCATTGGGTTTTTACTTGCTTCTGTGATTGGCTTGATCTGTTATTACTTCTGTTTTGGTTTTACGACACTTACCCTGAAACTACTCTATTTGCTGACTGTAACGAAAATTAATACCTACATAATTATAGTCATAAGACGTTTAAAACACTTGTGATAACACAACAGTCAGCTTAAAATTGTCCAATTACAGGGGCTATGTAATTGTGTTGCACATGTATGGAGTCAATGTTCAATCGGTGGCATGCCTAATTAAAAAGGATCAAGGTACATACACTAATCTTTGTCTCATAAGTATAGGTAACTGTGAAGTTCTGGTTAAAAAACTTACTATCATTCCCTTGGGACCTTGTGGACCCTGAAGAAGAAAAAAATTGGTCATGATATAAAACCATTATCTCCCAAATGGTTCTGTTATTGTTAACTTTGCTATCTTTCTGTGTGATCAAAATAAAAATAATAAAAACAACAATGACAACAATAATATTAATAACAAAAAGGAACACTGAAAAATGATAACTGTTAGTTATATTCTTGGTACTGTACCGCAGTTCCTTGGACTCCTTTGTATCCCACCACACCCTAAGAGGAAAGAAATACAAGTATCAATATCAAATGAATGTCCTTATCTGGGTTATTAGCCCTTTCCCTACTGGACATGTTTGGCTCAGTTGGTGAAATCCTGAGTGCTAACTCAACCCTCCCCCCTCAGTTCAAGTTTGGCTAGCCCGGGGCAGTTAAATACTGCTGACTTTTTAAGCCGAGGGCTCAAACCTTTCCCACAATGCCATTTGGGAGAATTCTGTGCACTCGTTGATGGTAGGTACATGTATGGCTGCTCCGGTAGGGTTTCCAATGAAATGTGCTTTCTTTTTGGACAAAAAAAGCCACTGCAAGAGAGCTAGAGGACATCATTAAGTCTGAGGATGGCTGAAAAGTACTTGGTTTGCTTTTAGTAGGCCTTGTGAGGGGATGTCACAGGTTTTTTCCCATTGTGTTTCTGCTTTGAGACACATGAAAAAATTCTTCAATGAAAATTAATCCTTGAAATTCTGCAGTTGCATGGTGATCTTTTTCCCCTGCTAAAACTATTAGGATATGTTTTTGTCACTTAATTTAAAGCAACGGCTCGAGTCCAAATCACCGCTCTTGGTTGTAGGGGTAAAAGACTTATAAAAAAAAACCTACAGGAGTCCCAGAGGGGGGAACCCGTTGTGAATTTTTTGTTGATCACCCAGCATGCAATTGGAGGTGGGAGCAGATAAATGTGGTCGAGTGAAATGCAGTGTAAACATCGACATGGTTTACAGTCGTTTGGTGCGTTTTGTACAAACAAACCTGCTGGTTGGAAAGGTACATGTACTGTAATGACTGAGTGGTGATTTTGTATTTGCTTTTGATTTCAAGTGCGAATGGGAAGGGTTTTTTGAGCCGATTTTAAGCTCCTCAAAATTCGTGAAAATCAAAGAAATGAACAACGATCTCCAAAACAAATGAGTTTTTCTCCAAAGTGGGAGAGTTAAGCGATCCCTGTTATAGCTGTGGCTTCGAAGTCATTCATCCCTTGAAATAATATCACAACATTGTATTTCCAGCATGTCTAGGTTTGATGCAATAATTTTCTCCAGGTACATGCTTCATATTGGGCGGTTACGGGCGGTGCAGGAGGGAAAGGGTTAAATTCCAATTCCACACAGGAATTTGTCAATTACTTAAACATAAACCATCTTAAAGTGTATAATAAAATTAATATTATTGTAAGGCTTACCAGGTTATTATTGACTTGAAATCTCTACATTTAGTACATATAGATGTGCAATAAAATTGATTTGGTCTCATTTTCACCCCATAATAATGCCTTAAAGTTCGCACATCCATCGCATCCTTTCGAGTTGGCAGTGCACTAAGAGAATGGGTTGATTCCCGGTTTTACTTCACGAACTATCGGGAATTTGGCGATACTTTGCTTTTGTTTTAAACTAAAATCTTTGGGTCTACGGAGTTTCCTCAAAAATCAAACAGCCTAAGATTTCTTGGTGGTTTTAATGTGAATAATAATACATACCTTGTTGCCATCAGGGCCATTCCTGCCAACGGAACCCTAAGAATATAAGAGCAGGGAAAGACTGAATTCATAATGGCAGTTTCATTGAAATAACTAAAGAAGATTGAAATCTCCATTGCTGTATACTTGTTGTGACATTATTGGGAATTGAATGGGAACTGGTGATGTTTCAATCACCTTGATTTTAGGTTGCATGCCTAAAATATAATGATATGATTTACATCATAATTATACAGTTTGTTATCTTAAAACCCTAATAGCTTAGTGAAAATTGTAGATCCCACTACCATACTCCATTGTATTGCTATTAAATCTAGAATGCTCAAGATTATGCAGTGCTCGAACCTAACGGTCATCCACTCATCCAAAACGAGTAAAAATTGAGAAAAACGAGTACATTTTCCCTCCATTCGTGCCCTGGACAAGTACATGTACATGTATATTTATTTGTTCACTAAATATGATTTTGATCCAGAACCAGAAAATGGCACAAACAATGAAAACAGTGATGATTTTACCAGTGATTGCCAACACAAATGAAAGCAAAAAACAAAAAAAACAAACAGGCTTCGTTAGATTTTGGCAACTAGATGTCTGGGCTCGATCTACATGTATCATGAATTGAATCATGGGAAACAATAATGGTGTTGTGTTTGTAGTTTGTGTTCGTAGCGACAACATACCGATGTTTTACGGAAAGGAACAAATAATAATAAATTGGGAGCAGTGACTTTCTATTTTGGACCAGTACATTTTTAGCTCACTGGTTCCATGGATCACCAAAGCAAAAAGCCAAGTTCGAGCACTGTTATGGCTAGGAACATTTCTTCATGTGGTCTATGGGTCAATTTGGGATTTCTACTGGCCATTGCAATGAATATTCATAAGGTACGTTGCACATTAATGCACATTAATGCTCATGGGAAGGGGGGGGAGAAGAAGAGCCTGCAGGAACGCTATACAAATATGAATTACGCCCCTTAACATTCATCCATCATTATGCTCGGTTCACATGCTGCTCCACTCATATGCCAAACAGAATTCAAACAAAGGAAAATAATTGAGTGGCTTTGTGTATCTGATTATAGGTTTGGCACATAAGTACAGAAATAATTATCTGAAATGGGCCTAAGTTATCAAATGTAATTAACATTCTACAATTGCTCCATTGTAGAATGGACCAAATATATAAAGTTTGCATCCAAAATTTGGATGGAGATGATCAAATTTGTATTGTATCTCCTTCCCCTTCTTCTCTCCATCCCATGAGCCTGTTTGCAGGCTAATAACATACACCCAAAAAATATCAGTTCTGATTGGCTAAGAATGTGACGTAAAGTGGTAAGCTGTAGTGCTACATGTAAGTGTGGGAAAGAGGGAAAGAGAAAAAATCTCTGACCCAAGTGGGACTCGAACCCAACGACCTCCAGGTTACATGTTTGGCGCTCTACCAACTGAGCTATCAAGTCAGATGAGAACAATCGTGGGTATTGGTGCGTTTTATGGGGTCACGGCAATTATATATGTAAATATAGTTATGATATAGAATCATGATTGGCTAAGAGCAGTGCAGTTGAAGCATACAAATTACAACATCAAATTACACTTTTCCCAATAATTAGAATCCCCAAATCAAATTGTGTGTATAATTATCATTAAAAAGTACCCATACAGTTTCTTATACGATTTGGGATAATTCAAATTCCATTTACTCCACAGGCTCAAGCAATAAAACATTATAATTAGCCCACTTGTTTGAATTATTTATCCCAAAGTGAATGAGAAAACTGTATGATTGTAAACCTAGCTATACGAATAGCAACATAATTATATATTTACCACTTCGCCTTTCTGAAGCTCTTTATCAAAGCCGCCTGTGTATGGTTCACCCTAAGATCGTAAGAAAACATGATTATTATTACTGTTTTCACACAAACAATAGAACAGAACTACACATGGTGGAAGTACATGTTCCCAAACTTGTTTGGATTTAACTTACTTGCTGTCCTTTTGAGCCAGGATTTCCCGGGATTCCATATCCTCCATCTACGCCATTTCTACCAGGAATGCCCGCTTCTCCCTATGGCAGTAAAATTAATTCAAGAGAACACATTGTGAAGAATGTCGTAAGTCAAAGGTACAAGAATCATTTACCAGTAATAAAATTATATATACATTACAGCCTGGATGTATGTTAACATTTACACGCGTGTAACACGCGTGTACAAAATTAATTTACTACACGCATTTGAGTGTATTACACGCGTGCACTACACTCGTGTATTACACGAAAAATGCGTGTAGTTTTCTTTTGTTATACAGTTATTGTCAAAAGTCAATTCGGCATGAAATTGTTTGTAACCTGTAACTCCAGCGCCGTCTCTAGATCTTCGAGCGGTTTCAATTACCAACGGTTTCCGCCAAAACGTAATAAATTATGCTGAAGGAAACTTTCGATTGTATGCTCCACATTCACTCTGCAATTCACGTAATAAACGTTCGATCAAACTTGCGCTAAAGTAAGAACTTTCAAAACGTTTGATTCTGTAATCATCTCTATTACAAAAATCAATTCAGCATGAAATATTTTTTTGTAACCTGCAACTCCAAACTCTGTGTTCCGATATGAGCCATCTCTTTGAGCGGTTTCAATAACCAAAGGTTTCGCCAAAACTTAATAATGCTGAAGGAAACTTTTGTTTGTTTGCTCCGCATTCACTCTGCAATTCATGTAATACTTTCTCGAACTACTCTTGTGGACAACCTAATCGTTGCTGCTCGCAACAGAAACATGAAGTTCCTTTCACTTTGACGGCCATTTTGACTTTTCATCAGTGTCGATCGTGAGCATTTTCATGTTCTAGTTCTTACATGAAAGAAACAGCTAATACAGTATTGTGCAAAAGTCTTGCAAATACCTTATACTCTTACCAGAAAACTTCTACTGGGAAAGTGCAATTCCTTTTGAATTAAAAGAACTTTAATGCATCGGATCTGATCAGTCAGAACGCGTAAATGGAAATTAATTGCGCCCCCGCGGTATTTGTGTCAGAAATGAGACACGCGTCTGGCTGACAGTTCACGTTTATTATAGTTATTCAATCAGTTTATTATATAAGAATCTTGACTTTTTGACGCCTCTGGCACGCAGCGTATTTACCAAAACCATCTTACTGTATGTTTGTAAAACTTTGTCATGAATTCGAATTTGTCACGCGTTAATCGAGTAACTCCAGAGAAATGTCAGAAGTACATGGGCCACATACAGAAGGTTCTGCCGGACGTCGTGGAAAGACAGGGACGAGCATCAGGCCATTAAGTTACCACCACTGAAAAAATATATATACTATAGAGTAGCTAGAATTACAGGTGAAATAAAAATTGTTTGATATAAAATCATGTCTGCGTTTATTATAGCCTGCGTGCAGACGTTTGCAGGGAGAGAGAACGTCTGCACGCAGGCTACGTTTATTACAATGTATGGGTCTGGGATTCAAAAACATGGGTGAAAAATAGCGAAGCACAATGTTTGGGGTGTCGATAACTTACAGTAACATTGGGCCATTTTATTTTATATACACACTTCCTGGCTACCATCCTGGATATCCCTGGTGTGGATATCTATTCACCTTCCTATACCCCTTTGGATATTTTACTCATCCCCGTCTGGATGTTTGTCAGTTTTACCCCGCCCCCCCCCCCCCCCCCCCCCCCCCAAAGGATATCCAAGTTCCTCAATAGGGGGCGGTGTGCATATAAAATGGCATGGCCTATTTTATTATTTGCGCGTGGTTCACACTTCTGTATTTAATCGAGTTGAGAAGTTAAAGCTTTTTCGTAAATGGCGGTGTAGCGTGCTGATTTGAAGAAATACTGTTTTAGAGTGTCAAACAACGGCGCCGTTGAAGTATAAACCAGAGATGAAGAATAAACCGTTGCTAGCGCTGTGTATTTAATCGAGCTGAGAAGTTAAAGCTTTTTGTTAATGGCGGTGTAGCGTGTCGAGTTTGAAGACATACTATTTTAGAGTGTCAAACAACGGCGCCGTTGAAGTGTAAACCAGAGATGAAGAAGAAAACGTTGCTGTGTATTTCATCGAACTGAGAAGTTAAAGCTTTTTGTTAATGGCGGTGTAGCGTGCCGAGTTTGAAGACATACTGTTTTAGAGTGTCAAATAAGGGCGCCGTTGAAGTATAAACCAGAGATGAAGAATAAAACGTTGCTGTGTATTTAATCGAGCTGAGAAGTTAAAGCTTTTTGTTAATGGCGGTGTAGCGTGCCGAGTTTGAAGAAATTTGTTTGAGAGTGTCAAACAACGGCGCCGTTGAAGTATAAACCAGAGACGAAGAATAAAACGTTGCTGTGTATTTAATCGAACTGAGAAGTTAAAGCTTTTTGTTAATGGCGGTGTAGCGTGCCGAGTTTGAAGACATACTGTTTTAGAGTGTCAAACAACGGCGCCGTTGAAGTATAAACCAGAGATGAAGAAGAAAACGTTGCTAGCGCTGTGTATTTAATCGAGCTGAGAAGTTAAAGCTTTTTGTTAATGGCGGTGTAGCGTGTCGAGTTTGAAGACATACTATTTTAGAGTGTCAAACAACGGCGCCGTTGAAGTGTAAACCAGAGACGAAGAATAAAACGTTGCTGTGTATTTAATCGAGCTGAGAAGTTAAAGCTTTTTGTTAATGGCGGTGTAGAGTGCTGAGTTTTTTATGGAAGCACGCATCGGGTATTTTCTAAAGGTTTTCAAAATGTTTCATTGTATTTGTGAGGTGTTAGATTTCACAGCGTCGCCGGCAAAGACTGAGGAGGAGCAACTCTGAATGAGCCAAGTTCAATGGAGGCAAGAGGCCAGGTTTGAAAAGAATGGAATAAACATGTATGTTGTGCCCGCACACAGCCTGAAAAGTGTGAAATGAATTTGGCTAGCATTTAGCGAATACAGGATACACAAAAGTATGTGTAATTTCACTCAGCTCGTGTATTATTA
The DNA here is from genome assembly GCA_030867875.1 of Actinernus sp. WN-2022. NCBI lineage: Eukaryota > Metazoa > Cnidaria > Anthozoa > Actiniaria > Actinernidae > Actinernus > Actinernus sp. WN-2022. The sequence continues at coordinate 23,388,896 of JAOWCC010000853.1, read as the reverse complement.
CACTCAGTTGAGTGTAATTCCGTGCGTTAATTGTTGCTGTGTATTTACATGTACAGTAAGTGAACTGAGTCCGAGAAGTTAAAGCTTTTTGTTAATGGCGGTGTAGCGTGCCGAGTTTGAAGACATACTATTTTAGAGTGTCAAACAACGGCGCCAATGAAGTATATAAAACCAGAGACGAAGAATAAAACGTTGCTGTGTATTTAATCGAGCTGAGAAGTTAAAGCTTTTTGTTAATGGCGGTGTAGCGTGCCGAGTTTGAAGACATACTATTTTAGAGTGTCAAACAACGGCGCCAATGAAGTATATAAAACCAGAGACGAAGAATAAAACGTTGCTGTGTATTTAATCGAGCTGAGAAGTTAAAGCTTTTTGTTAATGGCGGTGTAGCGTGCCGAGTTTGAAGAAATTTGTTTTAGAGTGTCAAACAACGGCGCCGTTGAAGTATAAACCAGAGACGAAGAATAAAACGTTGCTGTGTATTTAATCGAACTGAGAAGTTAAAGCTTTTTGTTAATGGCGGTGTAGCGTCTCTAAAATAGTATGTCTTCAAACTCGACAGTCAAACAACGGCGCCGTTGAAGTATAAACCAGAGACGAAGAATAAAACGTTGCTGTGTATTTAATCGAGCTGAGAAGTTAAAGCTTTTTGTTAATGGCGGTGTAGCGTCTCTAAAATAGTATGTCTTCAAACTAGACAGTCAAACAACGGCGCCGTTGAAGTATAAACCAGAGACGAAGAATAAAACGTTGCTGTGTATTTAATCGAGCTGAGAAGTTAAAGCTTTTTGTTAATGGCGGTGTAGCGTGCCGAGTTTGAAGACATACTGTTTTAGAGTGTCAAACAACGGCGCCGTTGAAGTGTAAACCAGAGACGAAGAATAAAACGTTGCTGTGTATTTAATCGAACTGAGAAGTTAAAGCTTTTTGTTAATGGCGGTGTAGCGTGCCAAGTTTGAAGAAATATGTACTGTTTTAGAGTGTCAAACAACGGCGCCGTTGAAGTATAAACCGAAGTTCTTAGCTGATGTTCTACACTTTAGTCCAATGCTAATATGGCTAAGTGTCGAAAATGTTCATTCGCGAACCGGTTATTGTTGAGCTATGTATTCTTCAGAAGTTATTCCCTGGAGTTCAACGAGTTAATGAGGCACTGAGGTGCGTGTAGTTCCGTGCGTGTAGTACACTTAAAGTGCGTGTAATTACACTCAGTTCGTGTAATTACACTCAGTTGAGTGTAGTACACGCGTGGAGTTGCGCGCGCGTTACACGCAAAATGTGTTAACATACATCCAGGCTGTACTGTACATGTATATTGAACAATTATTTACCGAAGTGGAGGTGAATAGTAGTGGATTATTATTTATCTTGCCACAAAGTATATACCACCACACAAGTGAACAGCCAGCACCAAATAGTTATTTTATTTTCTGTCAAATCGACAAAAACTTGTGTGAGGTGATCACTGCTTTGCTCGGAGGTAAATAGCAAAGGATATCCACCTCCGGAGTAGCCAATCAGAGCATGTTAAAAGCACTATTCACTTGTGTGGTATATATACCAAGTAACATTATTCATTGTAATATTTAACAACATTATTCCCTCACTGTTATTGACTAGTGGTCGATATTTACTGTGTCGTGAATCACCACCACTAGTCACGGACTAGGAGGGGAATAATTATTGTTTTAGTGTATACAGCCAACCTCAAATTAGTTCAAAAACTTATTTACAAGTGAATACTTCATGCGCAAGACTGAGAAGCCATTTTGTCTCCAAGCTGGGAGGTGAATAGTGCAGGATATTACGAGTTTTAGTTGCCAATCAGAGCACAAGAAAAACACTATTCACTTGTGTGGTATATATAATTCTGAATATTATTTAGTATATTTTATCCACTTAAATCTTTGCCATCCTTCTTTAAAATAGTTTGAGATTTTCTCTGGCATACATGGATAGCACAGTGTTAGTAGTCACATGAACATTACATTTGTATTTCATGATTGGCAGTTTATCTGTTGGGTATTTGCAGTGGGCCATTTATTTAAACCATGATAACACAACCACATACTTACCCTACTTCCATTGCAGCCACAAAGACCAAAAAATCCCTTGGGACCTTGGATGCCAGGAATTCCCTGTGATAGTATTAAAACATTTTATTGTCATGACACTTATTTCTTGTTGGAATCATGTGCAACATAAATATAATATACACAGCATTAATTAAAATGCAACCAAAGTATACTTAAATTTATTGTTATTTGCACAGTTTATTTGGAGCTTCAAACACTCTGATCAGTCAGGAATGAAAAACCCTTTTACTTGGGTTGGAATGCAAGTTACAACTTTAAGTATCTGCAGTTCCATTCTTGTGGCTAATTTGGTTGGTAGAGCATTTTAAAGTATGATCAAAAATACACCTTTTCTGTCCTCTTTAGTAAAAGTTCTAAATACTTACCATGCTAAATCTTAATTAAGTTGCAATTCCTATGGGAATTAAGTTCAATTATGCTAACCCGCAATTCCCAGCTCTGACTATCTGCCATTACTTGATTTAGAAGTGAGTGACGTCATCCACTGAACCCAACAAAATAAATGTGGCTACTTTAGAATGCAGAAGGAAAGTGTGAGCTTTATATCAGAATGGCCACAGAGCTGTCTTCAAAGTTGGAACCATAAAAAATGCTCATAGTCATTGTCATTGTTTCAATCCCTGGATGCAGCGCCACATGTGAGTTGAGTTTGTTGTTATCTCACCCTTGTCATGAGGTTTTTCTCTGGGTTCTCCAGTTTTCCTCCCTCCACAAAAACCAACATGCTAAATTCCAATTTGATCTGTGGTTTAGCCGGGTCCTGACTATGTTCAGCCTCTACAGTTGTTTCAGGTCCCATTAGAAATTCAGTGTCAATTGGATGATGTCAGGTACAGACTGTTTTTACAAATAATTGAAGGGTTGTGTGCAACAATGGCATAAGTGACTCGATCCTGATCGCATTCTAAATTCTCCCTTAAAAAAAAAAAAAAAAAACTTTAAGGAGAATTTAGAATGCAATCAGGAGACACTTACACCCTTGCTGCACACATGCCTTAAATTGCTTATTTGCAAACTGAGTCATGGCAATAATTTCTTTCACAGGGTAATGTGCATGTACATGTACCATCTACGTCTTGGCTGGGTTAGTGATCAAATTTATAGCAATTCATATTTCTGTTAAAAGAAAGCCACAAAAATACAAAATCATCATCACTGTAGCACTTTAACATTTTAGCCATTATGTTTTCCTGACAAATCTGAGGTTTTCTGTGAAGTGCTTATGAGCTCCCTTGACAAAATAACCATGTGCAGCCTTCATTCCCATTTTATTACTATTGGCTAACAAATTAATGTTAGAATTGTTTACTCACTGGAATAGCATTAATACCAGGAAATCCAGGAACACCAGTCATTCCCTACAAAAAACAATGAACAAAAGTAGCATTAAAGTGTATACGTATTTGAAAGCCCTTTCGAAATGATTAAGGATGTCATTTTCCGTTTGTCAACATCTCATCTCATTTCAGAGATATTAGTGTTTTTGCAATATACAAATGAGTTGATCTACGATGTCAGTTGATTTGAAAAACCTCGAGACAAATCACAAAATAAAGAATATCTATGCAAATAGTTGGGAAAAATAATTTCAACTTTGCACATGTATTGAAATAAGGAAAACACACATAATCATGCAGGTTATGCTGTGGCCACAGTAACACTCAAGGTGGTACAAATCAACTGACATCATAATCATGTCCTTTGCATATCTTTGCAGTTCCTTGGGGAAGAGGGAGCAACAACAACATCTTGATTTGGACTTGTACACAGTCTAGTACGTTTTGGGTTTTCACCAAATACTAAACATGGTGTGAATGCGATGGTAAATAACTGGTAAGTAAAGAACGAGCATAAGTTCAGTTACAGCATTGGCTCCCGACACCCCAATTTCAGACCCTCTAGCGATAACCCTGATGTAACTGACTCCCAATAATTTCAGTTTTTGTCTTGGGAAACATCAAGGTCTTGGGAAACAAAACTCATTGTTTCCATTGGGGCAAGTCATTTAAGAGTTTATTGTTATACATTTGTATATATTTACAGGTTAACCCTGTTAAAGCGTTACCACCTTTTTAATTTGGATGAAAATCTGGCTGCAATAACATGGCTCTTATTAACAGTGTTAAAAATGCAATTTAAATGCATTTGGCTGGTTTTACTAACAGCTTGATTGTAAGACAGTGATGGTGTGTGTTTCACATGTCCCTACCTGACTACCAGGGGGACCTCTTGGACCTTGAACTCCTGCTTCTCCCTGAATACATGAAAAAAATACAAAACAATTAAACAATTCATTAGAGAAAGTATGAGAAACAGGCATGGCTAGCTCTTAGGCTCGATTCAAACAGCAAACTTTTCATGTGCCAAACGCAATTGAAACAAAGGATAATTAGGTGGCTTTTTTATCTAATTAGGTTTGGCACATGAAAAGTTTGACGCTTGAATCAGGCCTTAGATGGTTCTCAGTTATTCTGCCTGCTAATAAACATGGTTCCAAGACAATCCTTAATAACGATACAGTACATGCATTGCCTTAACACTACAGCCATGGGTATAGAGGATACGGTGGAGATAGGGTGGAGGGCAGGGTAGGATGCATGGAGGGTAGGATGGAGTGTATGGCGGGTAGGGTGGAAGGTCAAGGGTGGAGGGTAGAGTGGATGGTAGGGTGGAGGGGTGGAGGGTATGGTGGGTAGGGTGGAGGGTTAAGGGTGGAGGGCAGGATAGGGTGGAGGGCAGGGTAGGTGGAGGGCAGGGTAGGTTGAGGGCAGGGTAGGGGGCAGGGTAGGGTAGGGTGGAGGGCAGGGTAGGGTGGAGGGCATGGCAGGTAGGGTGGAGGGTATGGCAGGTAGGGTGGAGGGTAGGGTGAAGGGTTAAGGGTGGAGAGTAGGGTGGAAGGTAAGGTGGAGGGTAGGGTAGGGTGGAGGGTAGGGTGGAGGGTAGGGTAGGGTGGAGGGTATGGCGGGTAGGGTGGAGGGTTAACGGTGGAGGGTAGGGAGGTGATTGCTTCAGTTGATGTTCTCTTACTTCATTGCCTCTTCAGTTTAGCAACTGAAGTCATAAAACTATAATTATTGTAATCTAGGAGAGCACACTCCGACATAAGCCATTGTGATTTATATGCCAACCAGAAATCCATTGGCTAGTGAAACAAAGGAGAGAAAAGCAGGTCATTCAAATTTTCATTGGAAAAGCATCCTCCTACACGTATAAATCCGAATTTTGGCTCTGCAGACATTTTTTGGGGCTGAGAGAATTCTTCAGGAGTTCACATTAAAATGCTCCTTCTTTTGAGGAAGAAAAGTTAATTATTCATCTGTTTAATTAACCACAAGCAATAATCAATGTTATATTTTAAGAATTTATATGCTTCACCTTTACTCCTTTGGGTCCTCGTAGACCATCTTTTCCTGCGGGGCCCTGTAAGGGATAATACACATGTATGAGATTTTGTTGTTACATAATGAGAGCTATCGTCTTCTGACAATAGGGACTGCCAAAAATCGTCATCAGATCCAAGAGAGCAGTGCCCATGAAATTTAAAGCTCAAAACGGCTCATTATAATTTTTAACAAAAAGTTAATGAATCTTTTCATAAATTGCTGTAATTAAATCTTTGTGAAGAGCAGTGAACATGCATAGCAAGAATAACTTACATTCATGCAACATAGTAATATTCTGGCTCCTCAACTTTGTGTTAATTTTACTGAAACATATTTGGCTTTTTCCAACTTTCACTGTGGATAACTCACATGGCACATGTAGAAGGTTGCATGTTGGTAAAATAATTGCTGTATTTATACAACTTCTCAATAATTATTTTTCTTACAAGTACTCCACAAGTTGACAAGTACGTACATGTACTCCACAAGTCGACAAGAATGGACCTACAAATTACTTTCCTCAGTGAGTTGAACTGGATTTTGATGGTTGCAAAGAACTTTGAGAACTCGAAGTATACAAAGATAAACTGAAGATAAGACAGAAGTGAAAAATATATTTGATTCTCTAAGAGGTATTATTTCAGCAGCATTTTCTAGCGCATGTTGTCAGTGTTGTTGTACATAAAAAAAATCCAATTTGCAGACTGGCTTAGGCTTATATCACTGCAAGATGACCCTAAGAACGGCAGTACTAGAGGCATTTGAACTTCCCATCTCCTGTGGCATCAACAATAACCCTAAACTATAAATGAATGCACTTACGAGAGCTCCTTGAGGGCCTTCATTACCAACAGGACCAGGTCTGCCCTATAGAAGAAAGAAGAAATACATGTACTGTAAAAACGCTTGGATAAAGAACAAATATAAAATGCTGTAATCACATATATGAAAACATTTCTCGATTCTCATTGGCAAAGGCTAGAGCAGTGCATCTAGTTCAAGCATAACACCATAAATAATATGTAATTCAGTGCAAATTACACTTTTCACAAAGTATCTCAAAATCAAAGTTTTTGCAGAGATTCTTACGTAAATACACTAGCACTGAATACTCCATATTTCTGGCACATATTAATTTCGATAATGAAAGCCTAAGAAAAAGGAGGAAGACTGCAGAAAATTGCCTGTGATTTGAGTTACAAGTTTTCCAATTTTTAGTTTGCATGTGCTATGGATGCCAACTTCATGCCATTTTCAAGCAATGCAGAGCATGCACTAAAGACTGACAAAATAATGTGTCACTTTTGTATGAGCTCACAGCTGAATAAACTTGTTAAACAAATTTCATGTAACAAGTTATCTTATGATTTCCCATTAAATTTGGAATTAATTCAAACTCATGTTTTTCAAGAACACAGTTTTGATGCTCTTTGAAAAATACACTAGTGCAAATTAATCCCAAGTCAAACTTGAAACCGCATGATTCAAATGATTACCTACATGTATACATATAATTATAATAATAAAGATATTTAAAGAGGAAGCCTTGTGACCCAAGTGTTTTTCGTAAGGGCCCTCATAATTATATATGTATAACACCATTATCCAACAATTGCAAGAAAAAATCTGAAAATACTGTAATATGTGTACAAAATGGAAAATAAATAATCCAATCCAAAAACTGACTCACTTACTGCTCGTCATGCCCATGAAAATACGTCAATGAAAACACCATTGAATATTGCATTCTAGTGAAACATCCCAAGAAAATCCCATGAAAAGCCTAAACATTGGTTAAGATTTCATGGGGTGGTTACCATGAAATTAACCCCATGAAATTTTAACAATTTCATGGGATTTTCGTGGGATGGTTCACTAGAATGCAATGTTTATGGATGTTTTCATTGCCATATACTTGCATTTTCATGGAAATGATGAGCAGCAGTGACTGGCTATTTTCTCCAAGGTATTTTAGAAATCCTGCATAACTAAACTTCTTTACATTACATAAACAGTATGCCACCTTCTCTCATGCACTTGTTTTATTATATCTGTGATAATAGATTATCTTGGATTTAGTATCTTTAAGTTTACTTAGTACATTGTAAATCTACATTTGTACCTCCCATATAGCTACATTGTACATAGATAAATGACACACGATACATATGGATGGACTATTGGTTGTCCCAATATTCTTATTATTCCCTCTTTCTATTTTTGAACAAAAATAATATTAAATCAAGAAAAACAAAGAATTGTATTTGCTACATGTATGATATCAACAAATATCCTACATCCTACAATATTCATCAGTTAAGTAATGGTCCAGATAAGAACTGTAGTGTCTACGGCAAGGAATGTTAAAAGGTGTTAATTTTCTATTATTCTTTCTCGTAATTTCATTGGTTGATACTTATAAATTCAATAGAAACCCATTGAAATAATGCATTTTCATTCGATATTTTTTTGTGGTTTGAATTTATTTTTGATCAAACTAACTATGGTTTAATTTCGAAGAATATCGTGTGTGGGGAAAGTTCTCAAATTTGCGATTGAAAAAACCTTTCTTTTCTCTATATCCGATTGGCTGGATGGTGGCTTCTCTGCGTTTTCACAGAAAAAAGAGCCAATAGCATAAAAAATACTTTATTTTCGAGATGTAGTTTGGACTGTAGATACCTCCTAAATCACTTAAGGCATATTCAAGCAAAATCGTATGTGGGGGAGGCTCATTGCCGCAGAACAATGGATTCCACTACAGTTCTTATCTGGACCATTACTTAATACAAAAATCACAGATAATAATTTTGTTCTGGCATATTTGGGACAACTGTGCTAGCCCCTCATGATCTCAGCACAACTCCCTTAATAAACTTAACAAAAGGAGAACAAATGAAATATTTGCTGGCAAAATAAGACAAAGCATCAACACTAACAACAATCATTTTCACATACTCGAGCTCCTTTCACTCCTTGTAAACAATTGCACTCATCCGAGTTTGATGAACAGCCGGCACCTGAACACCGTTGGCCCTGAAACAAAATAATTTTCATCAAAACATGCAGTGTTCATCACTATAATTATGTTGAAAACTAAGAACAAGTTAAGAGAATGATTTAATTAGGGAGGGGCTGAAGGGGCTGGCATGGGGCATGCATTTCACAGTCTGAAACTACGAGCAGTATTTCTGACAATCCCAGTATCATAGCTATTTATTTTTGCAAATCAGACCCAGGTTCTGGATCCCATGCTGCACATATTTGATAATTTATTATAAGTGCTTTCCCCAGGTGGCATAAAATTATGTTAAGGTTAAATTATGTTTGGGTTGCAAAGATGGAAATGAATTAAGATTTTGTGAAACTTTGGTAGGGACAGCCATATTTAGGTTTTAACCAACTACTGATCAGGCTAAACATAATATTCACAGAATGATGTCACCTGATAATCTCACTTCCTTCAAAAGTTAACATTAGATGATCACATTCAGGTTCAATACACATTTATTTAAATTACTAAATTATGGAAGACACTAGAACATAATTATTTATCAGTGTTTTTATAACAAATCTGACCTGGTGACTTAATTGTTAAATGTCAGTATATACCGTAATTCTCACAGGCTGAAAACACTACAACCCCTTATTCTCATATTATCAATCACACAATCTTTCCAGTTCAAGAACTTACAATGTAATACAGAGTTAGAGAAAGAACCAACAACCCTGCCCATGTGTGTGCAATACTAATACTCCTTCAGTTTTATGCCTAAGGTTATTACAGTGTATAATTATACTGTTGAGCAGGATGTACAATAGTTAAGCGCATCAACATATTATCCTCTTTAAAAAAGATCCCGTGTATTATTTATTACATGTTTATAATCTCTACCACTATGTGAAATAGAGATACATATTGAAGTAGTATGCATGAGAGGGTGTGGCATAGAAATTATTGGTAATTATTGTTTACTTATAACTTTAGCAGCAAACTGTGAGACAGGAAACAAGGTCATCATGTGAAGAACATGCTAATGATAAGAAACATGCATCAGGGCTTGGTGCTCTAAACAACTCTCCCTAATGATGAACTTAGGTCACAGGCACAGTGATACCACTATTTTTATCTGACTCAAAAGCCCTAAACTTCCTCTTTAAAGTCAAGGGCAGATAAAGTATCTGGCATTGAGACATCACAGAAAATGTACAGGAGATAATGACTTGAGAGATGGCCGGGAGAACAAAGAACTGTTCATCAGAGTAATAAGGGAATTAAATTACTCAACTTCTGACTGAAATTACACCAATAATGCCTCACCAACTCATGCAGCATTTACAAATTGTACATTAATGCTTTATTTATATAATATTAAACTCTGTATTATTTGTGGGTGGATTTTACATCTTTTTATATTCAATACCTGTGTGCCAGGTGTACCATAATACTCTGATTAAAATATTAACATAGACGTAAAACTTTGGCATGGATATAGATGGAAAGTGCTAAACTATGATGAATCCCAGATTAATTTTTGTATTAAAAAATTAAGTTTTCATATACCTTAAGGTGGCCCGCGGCTATTTATTTTGGCAACGGGGGTCTTTTTAAATTGCGTTTTTGAACAGCTAAACATTATCCGATTTCCGAGATTTTTTGAACTTTTAATAAACAATCCTCGAATGTTATAAAAAGTACAATTAGAAAGTGATTAACAGAGAATTGCTGAAGATATAAGCGATTTTCCAAAACGTTGTTTTTTAGGAAAGAGCGTATATTTCAAAACTCAAAAGATGGATTTGTTCCATTTTACTTTCAACGAGTGCCCAACCTCCAAGGTCTGTGACAGGCAAGTTTCAGGTTAATCGGCACCATACAAGTTTCTCAGCAAACGGCTGATCAATTTTAACCTTAAAATGTTATGCTCAGGCATCTGGTTCAACTGCCGGAGAAATATTACAGTAATAATTAAATCGTACATACCATATGGAAGTTCAATACCACTTGAAACTTCTGTGCCAAAGTCAAGAAGATCGGAAAACTGCAACTAACGTTATGCGGCGAACGAAGTAAGATAGGTTATTGCTGAATATTTGCAAAAGTCGAGAAATTTGTATTCTTTCGGCATAAAAAAATCACTAGTTTGTTTTTCTTAAGTTTCTAATATGACTTACAGTAGCATATTTTAAAGTACCTTACCGAGTTTCAGCGCGCTTTGACCATACGCTTTTGAGAAATAAAGGCTGTAAACTTCAGCTTGTGTGAGACTTCTAAAATCTAAATGCTTGGAAAACCCCTCATGTTAGCTAATTTATTCAATGGGTTTGTTTTGATCTGCCACTTGGGAATCGCGATGCAAGGAATAATTAAAATTAATGTTGAAGTTAAAATGAGGATTAATTTTGCAAGTTTGTAATAATAGTCCAGGCTGAGTAATGTTTTGGTGCCAAGGAGTATCAGAGCCGGTATCAAAAGCATAATACTGCTTTTTATTAAAAAAAATTCTAGACGGTACGGATCTTTTTTTACTTTTATTTTGAATAACTGTCCCTTATTTAAAACGAACACTATTTTAGCCAGGATTTGCGTGTTAGTTGTCACACTTGCATGGGTTACTGCACACAGTCGCATGAATTACAATGTAATCCTAATTTTAATTTCAACAATAATTTTAATTATTCCTTGCCTCGCGATTCCCAAGTGGCAGAACCTGTGCGGAAATTCAAAACAAACCCGTTGAATAAATTAGCTAACATGAGGGGTTTTCCAAGCATTTAGATTTTAGAAGTCTCACACAAGCTGAAGTTTACAGCCTTTATTTCTCAAAAGCGTATGGTCAAAGCGCGCTGAAACTCGGTAAGGTACTTTAAAATATGCTACTGTAAGTCATATTAGAAACTTAAGAAAAACAAACTAGTGATTTTTTTTATGCCGAAAGAATACAAATTTCTCGACTTTCGCAAATATTCAGCAATAACCTATCTTACTTCGTTCGCCGCATAACGTTAGTTGCAGTTTTCCGATCTTCTTGACTTTGGCACAGAAGTTTCAAGTGGTATTGAACTTCCATATGGTATGTACGATTTAATTATTACTGTAATATTTCTCCGGCAGTTGAACCAGATGCCTGAGCATAACATTTTAAGGTTAAAATTGATCAGCCGTTTGCTGAGAAACTTGTATGGTGCCGATTAACCTGAAACTTGCCTGTCACAGACCTTGGAGGTTGGGCACTCGTTGAAAGTAAAATGGAACAAATCCATCTTTTGAGTTTTGAAATATACGCTCTTTCCTAAAAAACAACGTTTTGGAAAATCGCTTATATCTTCAGCAATTCTCTGTTAATCACTTTCTAATTGTACTTTTTATAACATTCGAGGATTGTTTATTAAAAGTTCAAAAAATCTCGGAAATCGGATAATGTTTAGCTGTTCAAAAACGCAATTTAAAAACACCCCCGTTACCAAAATAAATAGCCGCGGGCCACCTTAAGTCTTCATTAATGGGTTTAATAGAAACAAATGGGAGATGAAATTATTTCCAATGTTCAATAAAGTTTTCCAAAAATAATATGAAAATAAGGTAAATATTATTTTCATTACTTTTACATAGATGTACATGTACATGTAAACTAGCTGTACAGTGAGCGATTTAAGCAAGATGCTTAAATTGTGAATACCGTAAACAGCGGCAGATAAGCTGCACCTTTTTACCCATTTTTTTGTTGAAAATCGGGGGTGTAGCTTATCTGTGAGAACATCTATAACTTTCCATAAATCAACATAAAAAAAATTCAAAGTCACAATGATTAAAACTTTTTTAATCAACCTTGATTATATTTACAGTAAGGACACTCGAACCGTGACTGCATGACGTCATTGCATTTTCCCACCTTTTTTTCAGCAGCAGCCAATCATACGCATGATATACGCGATGCAAAGCAATGGTTCAGACATTTATTAAATCTTTGTTATGATTGGATGGCATCGCCAAAATGTTGATTTCATTGTTTAAGAGGCATCGATGACTGAACAACAGTGTAAAAAAGCAACTGCCATTCACGGTTGGAGTGTCCACACTATAACTATCTGGGGGAGGAGATTTTCTTTGTAATATCATTTTTGTTTCTCTTTAGGGAAAGTTCATTTGATTTGTGCTGAGTAGTTAAAGGGGGGTTCTAAAAAATATTAGAGTTTCAAGAAGGACTTTGCTTTTTTTCACTGCTATGGAGATGGGCACTCAAAAAGTCAAGTCAAGTTTAATTATCCACAGAGTTCCTATCACAATAATGTTAAATTAAGTTTGTTTTACATGGAAGCTGTTCAGTAGTCATACAGTATATTATAGTACAAAATAATATCAATACTTTGAAATATGCCTTGAATTTGCAGTGCTCATGTTCGGCTGTAAAAGTTGATGGTTACAGAATCAAATTTAAGAATGCCACACGTACATAAAAATACAGTGTACATGTATGTACCAATGCAGCTGATAGATACCAACCTTTCATCTCCTTGTTTGAGTTCAGAGATCCAGCAATTGAGTGCATAATTAAGACAAATATAAATGAACAAATAAATGTATATTTATAGGTAAATTATCAGTCAAGAAGAAATTCTCTAGTCAACAATTGTGAGAAAAAGCTGTATTTATAACAGTTTGTTCTTGTCTGTAGTTGGGCGAAGGAGTGCTAATGCCTTGTAATACAGGAGGGTTAGCATAATTTTTATGTCTGGTGGTAGTGGGAAAACTACGACTTGGTTAACAGCTTTGTAGAAATCTGTCAACTTACTGGTTAATCTATCTACGGAATTCCAAGCTATCCCAGCCAAGTTCCAAGAGTAATTTAGTCATGCTAGTTTGACAGTAGTCATAGTTGTTTGTTTCTAAGCACATTGCATGCCATTGCACATCCGCCTGTTTCTTGAGGTTTTGAATCATTAATGGGGATCCCACGCAGCAGAACTGTATATTCAACCTGTGGTCTAAGTGTTTTATAGGCCTTCGTCTTGACATCTTTATACTAGAGCACACTGACAGATTTTGAAGCAAAAATGCAAGTGTACCATTGGTGCCTTGCTGGCTATTGCCCAAACTATTAACCATTAATGATATTAGCTTTCTTCAGCAGACAAATCTAATATTAATGAGGTGATGGGAATGAAGGAGGCAGTCAACCCTACAAGGTGTTCTGTAACCTTTTAGGAGAACAAGTATGGAGTTCAAATGGGCACATTGTCTTGAATATTTGGAAGTGATGCAAGATGGCCTTAGTTCCTGGACATTAAGACAACAATGATTATTTATGTACTAAGTTCAGTATGCTGTTTCAGGCACTGATTAAACTGATGATGACATTCTGTAGACTGAAATAATTTTATGACAAAACACTTGTGACCTTCCCTACCCCCCCCCCCCCCCACCCCAAAAAAAACTATATCAAGCTACTAGAGCACCCAAACAGGTGCTACACATATTTGGGGGGGGGGGGGGGGGGGGGGGGGGGGAGGGTGAGGGGGAGCAGGGCAGAATATACTGGTTGGTTGGATATACTGGTTCCCACAAAGGTATTAATTTTTCTGTTGAAACTTGATATCTCATTATTGGTTATACACAAATAAACCTCCTAAAAATAGGAAAGAACTCTGATTTCACAATATTATTTTAAAGAAAATGATTGAAGCAGACAATCTTTAACTATGTAAAAAGAGAGAAAAAACTCCTACAGTATTTGGGGAACATTGAAATATTTTATAATGTCTCAGCTTTTGATTTAGTGTCGATCCTTCTATTGGCTGAATTTGTTTTGGAATCAAAAACATATACACAATGAGCAATTTCATGCATTTTAATTTGAGAACATTAATACATGTACCACTAGGTAAGAGATATCTTTAGTATATAATTGAACCATTTTCTATTTGGGATTAATGAAATCACATTCATGGCCGTCGAACAATATATCTTGCTCCTGTTCTTAAACCATTACTCAACATGGAATCTGGTCTGCATGTACATGTATGTCATTTGCATTAAATTAATTGCCACTGATAATAATGAACCACTGGTAACTCCAACATTGAATTAAGTCAACTGCAGGGAGCCCATTAGCTTTCTAATCACTTAACATAATTATAAGCATTGGTATGGGAATTCAACAACCTTATGGTATTATTATTATTATTATTATAGACTTCGATTATTTATATTTATATGATGAATATAAGGACTGTAATGCGCATTTGAGTATTTTTATAAGAAATGCGCAATATAAGTAATAAATATTATTTTTTATTATTATTCTAGGAACTTACATGTACCTTGCTTCCATAGTATATTACATGCTGTCTGTGTGATATGGAGCTGATATATATAAAGTGATTTTAGCAGTTACATTTCCTCTGCTTCCCTTTTAGGAAAGGAAGGGGAAGCACTCTGCTTCCCATGAAATGAAAACTCAAAAATTGACTTACATGTATATCAGTCCCATTATAACCACAGAGACAGCAAGTACCTGTAATACATGTACACCATCCATGGAAGAAACGTAAGACATTTTATTCACAAAGCTTTTGTACTCTAGCTCCTGGAATTAGGTCATTGAATTCCCATACAAATGCATGCTTATAATATTATTTTAAGTGATGCTTGAACTGCCTGTGAGTCAACAACAATTCTGTGATTCATAATTAAACCAGGCATTAGCTGTTTTAATATGGCTACCATAGACCCCTATGCATAAGTCCTGGTAACTAGCATGTCAACGAGGCCAGTAGGTCCTCTGGAATGTTGAAATTGAAGCGCCCCGGGAGATTGTGAAATGCACTGAAGGAATGTTCAGTGAAACAATGCCGTTAATTTGCTATGCGCCTGGCTGGTTGTACTATAAAGAAACATTTTTCAACTAAACAATCATGTTCAACACGTTTCACACTTCCTGCTAGCATTTCAACTTCAACATTCCAGAGGACCTACTGGCCTCTTTTTCGTGTTGTGACCGCGCGAGTTATGCATAGTGTGTATAAGTCAGATGGAATCAGGGACTCACATAATACATGCTGCATTCTTTCAGGAGGCTATACAATGTATGTCAGAGGCAAAAGGCATGTAGACATTTAGTAATATTTTCAGGATGTTAAGATGGTTTAGCTAGTGG